>JBAIAA010000254.1:0-1213576 GCA_037893245.1 Crossaster papposus | reverse complement strand
ACATTCTTTTATTATCTTAAAGGTAGTAGTATACACCATTGGTAATTGCTTGAATTATCATGAATGGGTAATCTGCGGGGTTGTATTTTATAGTAAATATCGTTTAACTGATCTGTCCGAAGTTTTACAATCGTCTATCAGTTATTCTTATGTTATTTGTTTCGCGATCGGTCCTCACATTAGGCTTTTGTTACTAGTAATGCAAAGATAATATTACATATACATTTATTTAAATTAAACAAGCTTTTTATGCGGTTTGTTATAACAACAATGTACAGGGGACTAGTCTAGCCGTGTAATTTGTCATCTTTGTTCAATTTCTATGCCTTGTATCGCGCCTGGGGGAGTCAGCAGTGAATTTATAAGTAGCCTGGACAAACGCGTTGCTGCAAGGATAGACCGTGCATAGACATTTTCATTCTTTTGGATTTAATGAAAGCCGCTGGGGGGGGGGGGGGGGGGGGGGGGGGGGGGGGGGGCTTTATCAAACTTTATTGCCTAATGACTGCAACATCTATAGAGACAAAAAGCACAGTTCGTTTCATTAGTGGCTTTTATAGGTTTATTGAACTATAGGAACAAATACAGTTAATATTTCATTTAGTTACTATGGTAATTTCGGTAATGATCGCCAAATGTTTACAATAAATCTTACAGTTGTGCCTGCGTTTCATTAGTGGCTTTTAGCTTTATGGAATAATAGGAACAAATTCAGTTAATAATTAATTTAGTTACTATGGTAATTTCGGTAATAATCGCCAAATGTTTACAATAAATCTTACAGTTGTGCCTTCGTTTCATTAGTAGCTTTTAGCTTTATGGAATAATAGGAACAAATTAAGTTAATAATTAATTTAGTTACTTAGTAACTTTGGTAATGATCGCAAATGTTTACAATAAATCTTACAGTTGTGCCTTCGTTTCATTAGTAGCTTTTAGCTTTATGGAATAGGCTAATAGGAACAAATTCAGTTAATAATTAATTTAGTTACTTAGTAACTTTGGTAATGATCGCAAATGTTTACAATAAATCTTACAGTTGTGCCTTCGTTTCATTAGTAGCTTTTAGCTTTATCAAACTATAAGAGCAAATACAGTTAAAATTTCATTCAGTTACTGTGGTGATTTCGGTAATGATTACTGTGTGGGTATTGTGTTTTCGGGAAAAAAAGAATAGAAGTAAATATATTTTAATTTTTTTGATGCTACAAAATTAGTGTTAAAAAGTGTTTAATACGGTGTTAAACAACAAGGCCTACTGTGTTGAAGTTTCGCTCGATATTGATATTACGTTTTCTATTTAGGGGGAAACAGAAAGCATAATTTGGTTGGGTCTTGTGAGTTTTCTTTGCGGACGCATGGTTCTATATCATTTCTGGTGAAATTAATTTACACAGGTTTGATGTATAAAGGGACGAGTTTGTCTACAATTTGTTTGTTTTATTTCGAGATGTTTTGCTTTAAAAGTAGGATCACCATTTTGCAGATATAAAAAAAAATACTACCGAATTATTAAGAAATATCTTACTTATTTGAAAGTAAATAATGATTGTAGGCATCCAGTAAAATTATTGCGCTATATATCCTGTAATTGGACGGCGATCGAGAAAAACATAAGAACAAGAACAACATAAGAATTGCCCAACGCCGGTTGAAAACGAATGCAGTTTGTCTTGCTTTTCTCAGCATCCATGATTGTAAAACTTTGGAAAGGTCAGTTAAACAATATTTACTAAACAATATTACAACCCCCCCCCCCCCCCACCTTAAAGACGAAACATTTTTACTGTCAAACAATGATATCTTGATCGATAGAGTATAGGGTCCAAAATGTATAAATACAACATTTCGTGGGAAAAGCACTAGGGAAAAACGGGTTAGGTTACAGTAAACATTGAAACAATGTGCGTGCGTCTACGGGAAGGTCTCTATATTTGTCTATTTCCGAGTAAGAATTAGTATGCTAAGCATTTTTGTGTGTACTCAGCAGCTTCATGAATTCAAAGATTAATCCCGTTTCGGACGACTTGTCGTGCGTACGCGTCTCGTGCAACAGAAGTAACATAGGAGCACGTTACCGCCACCAATGGTGGCGAAAAACAGCAACAGGATAAGGTAAACGTCGATCAGATTTCGCTGGACGAAGCTCAGGTCGTAGACGGCCGGTCGCAGGTGATTCCCGCCGAACTTAGTCACGTGGAGGATCCAATTGGCGATGGTCTCAGCTGGCGGGTTGAACCTCACCAGGTCCTTTAAGATGGCGGAGTTAAATAGCGCGCTCTCACGGTACCTGCGTTAGAAAATAGAGGAGGAGACTTGGTCTCAAAAACTCAATAAAAACTTAATATATAGTGTTAAGTCAGTGATGGCACAATCTTTTATAGTGATATTCGCAAGGGCAAGGGCGAGGAGCACTAAAGGGTGCGACTCTTGGAAGACGGAAAGATTCGGGGAAAAAGAGAGAGAGAGAAGGGGGGGGGGGGGGGGGGCTAAGAAGGAATCTGTTGATGTTATACTGTTGATGTTATGACGTGTGGTGAGTTTTAATAAAAGAGGAAGAACGACGTTGGCAGAGAAGTTCCGCATGATCGACTTACGTCTGATCATTGACAACTGTAGAGACGGCATCGTGCAACCTCTCCGATGTTACCTTGGTGATGTCGCCAAGGGAGAGTCCGAAACCTCTAGCAACGGCGCGGTCGATGTTGTCGAACTGGTCAAAAAGCAGAGGTATGCCGACTATGGGAATACCCGCCCATAAGGCCTCATTAACGCTGTTGACACCGCACTGAGTTATAAACACTTTTACGTTCTTGTGTGCTGGAAAAAAACCCAACAATTTAAAGTTAAAGTTAAACACAAACAAAGACTGGAATGAACCTGCAACCTCTAGATCGCCGTTGCGGTGCTCTACCAACTGAGCTATCCAGCCCTATGTTGGTCGTTGCCCGTAGGTAGGCAGAGGTTCTCAGTCGAAATTGGAAGTAGGTAATTTTTCTCCCAATGACGACTGTGTCTGAACATTACCCAAAGTCGATAAGAAAGGAAGAAGGCAATCGATTTCGTCTGTCAATTTTTTGGGTGTTCTACTTAGGGCCTTTATTCAAACTGCCAACTAAAACCTACCCTATACTATTGTTATCGATACACATGTACATGTATTACCATCTGGTGTTAAATGCTACTGGTGTTGTCCTGTATAAATACAAATAGTGTAGTTTCATGTATTTGCAATGTAGGTCTGAATTATTTTCCTATCATAAATTATCTCTGTGTTTTTCGTAATTTATTTTGATGCCTTTTAAAATGCAATGACTTTTGCTCTGTCGGGTAAGTATTATAAAGTTTGCGTGCTGTCTTGAGTCTAGGTCAAAAACAATTTAGCAAGCTGAGTAACGGTCGTGAATATTAAGGTTCCGGAATCGGGTAAGTAAACTAAACGGTTAGACTCTCTCGTAAACTCACCCATCAGGTCTCTGAGCGGTAACCAGTTGACCAACTTGGTGTTCTTCCCCAGTTGAAGACCGGTCAAGTTCACGTTGGATTGCCACAGCACCCGCTGGGGCAGCCCTGCGATCCCGTCTGCAAACATCTGAGCTTGTTTTAACTCCGTTAACTCAGCGTATCTGCCCAGAGAAAAGAGAACCAGTCCAGCAGAGGCTTCCTCCACAAACTTGGAAACATCCTTCGTTAGCTGGAGGTAATACAGGAATAAATATTATTTACATTTTAAAAGATGTATATAGCCTACGCTCGGGGAGGGGAGAGACTTAACGACTCGTGCGCATTTGAAATGTCGATCTTTCATTGTGCTTTTTTGGTAATGGGCTTTCAGAAGACAGGTGACAATCATTATACGCCCATTTCAGTCGCCACATTTGTAAGAATAATTATACACCTAGCCTGTCTTCAACACGCTAATTTGCTTAAATAATCGCGATGCAGTTCAAGAATATCTTTGTAAAATCAACATTTTTGAAAGTAGGCCCCTAAATTTAAAGTTTTCAAGGGGGGGGGGGGCGGTCTGCCAGATTAAGTTCTCGTCGTATGCTTTGAAAATGTTGATAATTGTGGAATGGATAATGTCTTGGAACGAATTTTTAGATTCGTCAATATTCTTAGGATCATGCTTCTCGATCTGTCATAAATAATGTGTTTGCATCGAACTCGTATACAAAAGTGCGAAGGTTACTGGCAAGTGGCGTCTTTTTCAACGCATCTCGGGGACATAACATATACGGCAGGGCCACTCTCGTGTATCTTTTTAACACCATTTAATTACGGCGTCCTGTAGTAACTGGTGCCTGCTTACCGTGTAATTCCCTCGTTTCCCGCCGATCGTCGAGGCGTGCATGACAGTGTTTGGATTCATCGGGCGGGGGAATTCCAGCGGGTAGTTCCTGTTGAAGACCCACAGCCGAGCCTGCCGGATAGACTCGGTGATGTGCACCTCTGGCTTGATGTTGTACTTGACTTTCAGCTGGTGGTACTTGGTGGTGAAGTCGGCGTGGATGTACTCGCTGGTCCAGTGGGAGATGTAGTTGGTCAGACGCTGGGGAAGCGTCATTCTGTCTGTGAATCCCAAATGGTGGGCTGGGATGTAGGACGGGTCCGTTGGCACGTGGAACCTGAGGATATAGAGAGAGGTATATTTACAAACGGTAACAATTCAGCAGCAGATGCCGTAACCGAATAAGGGCTAATACCGTAGAGTTGAGTTAAGTTCTTCAAGAATGTTCTGATTTCTGGGCAATCCAGGCAAAACGGGGTTTATTATTATTATTATTATCAAACAAACTCGCATAGGTCGACCGGAGAGAGAGATTGGTGGATAACGAGTTTAGGCTTTTATAGCCGTATTAAAGGGACGTACATCCACATTAATCTACTGCTTTTTTCTCCATCTGAGTGACCGTGGTTCGAATCTGTCTGGGCAACCTGTCGACTGGGTTTTCATTTCTCGTCCTCCCATATCTAAACAGAACATTTTTCATCATCCTGGGTTCCTTAAGGATTACGAGCCACAGCTTTATGTAGTCATTGATTTCAATACCAGAGATAATTAACATTATAATCAACATTATAATAATATTATTAATGCCAACAGAACCATATTCGTGCTGTGTAGAGATCAAAATGCCTTTTTTTAGTGTGAGTGGCTGGTTCTTCCACACATCCTCTATAGCCCACACATCGAGTGGCCTCCTTGTGATGGGCGATTTGCAGTATAAAACAAAATACTCACATGCGTCCGTATTTGTCAGGCATTGGGCCCCAGTTTGCACAATTCACAAACGGGATGTCCAAAGCCTCTGCCACTATTGCATTGCACAGTGAAAAGTCATCGGCCACCAACATGTCGAAACGCTCTCTGCGGAGTCGTTCCATGGTATCGCTGTCCCCGAGCAAGGCATCGCACTCGTCGATGATGAGCTGGATCACTAGAGGCTTTCCCGTGACGAAAGTCCGGTACAACAAGCGAGCTATTCCACCGAGAGAGCTTAGCTCACCCGTCAGTGAGAAGCGAGAGAGTTCCTTGAACACGTCTCGTCGGCTCTCGGTGGTGTAATTAGACTTGAAGAAGATGAAGGAGAAGAGGTCATTGTCGTCTGTTTTCGGAATCCGCGGCCCGTCGCTTCCTGTTAGGTAGCTAACGTTGTGGCCTTGTCGAGCTAAGACTTTTCCGGACTGACTGAGTACGTAGCCGTGGCTGCCGATTTTCTCGAAGGCGTAGTACAAAAATTTGTACTTCTTGGAGTCCTGCTCCAGCTCCTTGGAGTCTGTGCGTAGTGGTGCCGCTAGGAAACAGACCAGCAACAGCGGGAGGAATGCTGAGCAGAGTATGGAATGCATCGTTGGCTTATTAAGAAGAATTACCTGCGAAATTGTAAAATAAAATTGAGTATACTGAGATCTGGTGATCGACAAGTATGCTCTACTCAATGATAATATTCACCTGCTTCATGACCTGTTTGTAGATCTTAAATCGCAGGGTCAGATCGAATAGCGAGTGCCGTATATGCAGCCACAAACCGACATCCATTATGAAAGTTCAAAAGTGGGTATCTGCTTTTTCTAGGGTCCGCTCGTAAGTCCGACGCCTCATACTAGGTCCGATGGAGAGAGATATGATAACGTGGGCTTTATTATGATACTGAAACTGCGGGAGAACAGTGCGGTAAGACCAGGTGCTGTTGTCTCTTATGTTGATATCTTGCATGTACTTGAGGTTAAGTAAGTTCATTTATGTAAGTCACCTTTGCATCATTTATTTTCTATTCCCCTTTTCTTTTTCTCTGTTTGTAGTATTATGTCTTATTGGTGTTATATGTTTTCTGTTTTTATCTCTGGGCTGCATTGAACCATTTGATTGGCGTATCAGATGACCTCTTCAGTCAATATTCGATGTGACTATTGTTCACATGCCGAAACTAAACACGCTTAAAGGTAGGATACACCATTGGTAACTGCTTGAATTATCATGAATGAGTGGATTTGGGGGGTTGTATTTTATAGTAAATATCATTTAACTGACCTGTAAGAAAGTTTTACAATCATGGATGCCGAGAAAAGCACGAAAAAACAGCGGGTTTTTTTCAACCGGCGTCGAGCATTTATTCTTATATTTTTTTAAAACATCGCGAATTTTTCTTTCGAAAATTCAATTTTTCGGAATAATTACAGGATATCTAGCGCAATAATTTTGCTGGATGCCTAGAATCATTATTTACTTTCAAATGAGTAAGATATTTCTTAACAATTCGGTTAATAAATATTTTCGATATCTGCAAATGGTGTATCCTACCTTTAAGACTAAAGTGTTAGAATCAACATTATAAGAGTAGTCACTGATCGCACATTTAGTACTGTAAAATGACGGACCAAGTCGTCGGTTGCACCACGAAGTGACGTAACGTGTATAGTTGCCGCACCACAAAGTGACGTATCGTGTGCACAAAACCAATGGAAGATCCGTCACTTCGTGACGCGAGAAAAACGACACTTCGTGGTGCACCCGTCGAATTAATACCATGCACCTTCCCGTAAACCTTTTAAAACAATTTTAGGCTTTTACATGCGACAAAAGCAAAGGTATCTGTCGCAGCGTCTCATTTTCTGCACATACTTTCAAACTTGTATTCAACCCGAAAGCACAGAGGGGGCACAGTTTGGATATGCTAAAACGAATAAATAAACAAAATTGACGACAACTTACCCAGCATCTAAAAAAACAAAATCGACTTGAAAACACAGCAGTTGTGGAAAACACTACCTGACTATGACGGACGCGGCACTTTTGTACGCAATTTTCCAAACGACCCTTGAACAATAAGTACAATACCACCCATCATTATTCCTCAAACCATCGAGCATGATACTAGTATCTATTTAACTTTGGCCCCATGAATGATAAGTGTTCTCTATTTGGCACGTCATCTCGAACGTTGGACAACATACGAACTACATTACCATGCATGACACCGAACCCTCTTAATCCGGCTTGTTAGATTCTTTGGACAAAGTGAACCGAACTTGATGTGTCTCAATGCAAACCTCATTATAAGGCCATAGTGTTAACTCATTCGATTTACATTCATTTAAAGAATTTAGTTTTGTTTGGTTGCATAGACCAGATTCCTTATTACGTCATCACTATAGCGTTTCTTCTCGTCCTCCCCAGTAATTTGGATAACAATAGAACTGTTTGGTATATAACATGTCTTCGACCAACGCCTCTCACTTCAGGCTCGTGCACAATCGCTGAATGCAGCTACTGCTACACGCTCTATTTTACTGATATACTTGCATACTCCATTGATTATGTCTACCGAAGAGAATCGTGCTTCTGATGCGAGCACGACGCTAGTGTTCGACAAATTTAAAGACTATTTTGATCGGCGCTTTAATGCTATCGAAGCCCCGATACAAAGTTCTACCTCTATAACTAGAGAAGGCTGAGAAATAAGCTGGACGCTAACGAACTTTCTAGACCGGGAAATATCGCCCAATTCGAATTTTGCGGCAAGCTTGAAATTACGCTTGATAAGATTAAGGTAGCCTTCGCCGATAGACCTGACCCCGATTCCGCCATCAAAGAAGCCATCGAGGAAGCCGAGGAGTTGCTAGCTGAAAGAAAAAAGAAGATCCGCATTGCGGATAGCAGCAAGGCCGGCTGGGCGACGGTATCGCATCTAGATAAAAAGGCCACTCATCACCTATCTCCCGACCAGCAAAAGTCCGTCAACATCGCCGAAGAAGAGGCCTTGAAAGACTTGAAAAGTCGAAAGCGTAAAAGACGAGATGGGCCCAACCTTCAGACTAGTCAGAGGGATCTGCGTGATCGTCGCCTTTTTCGAGGTACACACCACTAAATACTTTGTTTTTTCAGGCTGCATCACTGTGCATGCAGGCCTCAATCCCATCCTGTCTCAATAAAATATCGCAAAGAATTTCTTTCGCATACCCTGTTTTTGTGCGTGTTGTATTCAGCTGTGTCGGTGTTTAAAACCAAACTATTTTTCATGCGTATGAGCGCAGCGAAGTAGCATGAAATTACCCTTTTGGTCTTGTTATCAGCCAGCTACAAATTGTAGACAAAACAAAGAAACCTTGAAGTCAAAGTGTGCATTTTATGTTTGCCCAACATTAATCGGAGATTACTGCATTGTTGGGTAACTCGGGTAAACAATTGGCCGTGTGTTAGGAAAAAATTGCGCAAGATTGTAGGCAGTTGGTATGACCAACATTGGGCAAAATATCAATCCATGCAATTGCCCACTTGTTTGTTTACTGTGTATTATGCGATTGCAGGATATCCTATGAAACTTTGCCAGGACCTTATTGTTACGCCCCTTTTTCGTATTCCCTCCACCAAGAAGTACATCTTTTTTCATCCAATTTGTTTGCATAATTTGTACCTTTATTAGCTTAATTTACAGCTATTTAAGGGCATAATACAGTCAAATCCAAACCCTGATAATAAGAGCGCTGTTAATACAACATTGTGCTTATAACAAGTGAAAACAGATCTTGAGTCTTTGTTTTTCTTAGTTTTCCATATGACGGATAATACAAGGTACCTGTTATAACAAGGTAATTTGTTAAGTCCTCGCTCGTGCCCACCGCCCATACTGGACGCTAGGAAACGCTAATCGAGCTTCTCAGATTTCTGAGAAGGAAGTCATGACTTTTGTAAATTGCATGTAGCGCGCAGCTGAGCCGCGGAACTGGTGACTTCCGTTCACAGGTCACACAAAATCAGAGCTCAAAGCGCATCAGCGTCCCCAGTTCCCAGTATGGGCGGTGGGCACGAGCGAACCAAGGGCCTTGTTATAAAGGTGTTTGATTGTAATTTACATTCGGAAAAATAGATTATACACATTTTGTTGAACGATACGGTCAATAATCCTTGTTACTGCCTATCAATGAAAATACCGCTGTTATTGTATATTCCTAATTTGAATCAACGAAATGCGGTTAAGGTTTGGTTCACTGAAGAAAACTGCATGATAAGGTCACACGACATAATAATGAGCAATTCTAGGTGCAAATAAATCTTGTTGTGCATTCATATATTTTTTATGTATTTATTACCTTTCTTTCTTTCGTTTTTGATATTACGTTTTCTGTTTAGGTGAAAACAGAAAGCATAATGCACATTTGTTGGGTCTTGTGAGTTTTCCTTGCGGACGCATGGTTCTATATCATTTCTGGTGAAATTAATTTACACAGGTTTGATGTATAAAGGGACGAGTTTGTCAACAACTTGTTTGTTTAATATCGAGAAGTTTTGCTTTAAAGGTAGGATACACGTTTTGCAGATATAAAAAAAAATACTACCGAATTATTAAGAAATATCTTACTTATTTGAAAGTAAATAACGATTGTAGGCATCCAGCAAAATGATTGCGCTATATATCCTGTAATTGGACGGCGATCGCGAAAAACATAAGAACAAGAACAACATAAGAACTGCCCAACGCCGGTTGAAAACGAATACAGTTTGTCTTGCTTTTCTCAGCATCCATGATTGTAAAACTTTGGAAAGGTCAGTTAAACGATATCTACTATACAATATTACAACCCCCCCCCCCCCCCCCCCCTTGAAGACGAAACATTTTTACTGTCAAACAATGATATCTTGATCGATAGAGTATAGGGTCCAAAATGTATAAATACAAAATTTCGGAATTTTTGGAAAAAGCACTAGGAAAATCGGGTTAGGTTAGAGTAAAGATTGAAGCATTTGTGCGTGCGTCTACGGGAAGGTCTCTATATTTACCTATTTCTGAGTAAGGATTAGTATGCTAAGCGTTTTTTTGTGCTCAGCAGCTGCATGAATTCAAAGCTTAATCCCGTTTCGGACGACTTGTCGTGCGTACGCGTCTCGTGCAACAGAAGTAACAAAGGAGCACGTTACCGCCACCAATGGTGGCGAAAAACAGCAACAGGATAAGGTAAACGTCGATCAGATTTCGCTGGACGAAGCTCAGGTCGTAGACGGCCGGTCGCAGGTGATTCCCGCCGAACTTAGTCACGTGGAGGATCCAATTGGCGATGGTCTCAGCTGGCGGGTTGAACCTCACCAGGTCCTTTAAGATGGCGGAGTTAAATAGCGCGCTCTCACGGTACCTGCGTTAGAAAATAGAGGAGGAGACTTGGTCTCAAAAACTCAATAAAAACTTAATATATAGTGTTAAATCAGTGATGGCACAATCTTTTATAGTGATATTCGCAAGGGTAAGGGCGAGGAGCACTAAAGGGTGCGACTCTTGGAAGACGGAAAGATTCGGGGAAAGAGAGAGAGAGAGAGAGGGGGGGGGGGGGAGGCTAAGAAGGAATCTGTTGATGTTATACTGTTGATGTTGATGTTATGACGTGTGGTGAGTTTTAATAAAAGAGGGAGAACAACGTTGGCCTGAAGTTCCGCATGGTCGACTTACGTCTGATCATTGACAACTGTAGAGACGGCATCGTGCAACCTCTCCGATGTTACCTTGGTGATGTCGCCAAGGGAGAGTGCGAAACCTCTAGCAACGGCGCGGTCGATGTTGTCGAACTGATCAAAAATCAGAGGTATGCCGACTATGGGAATACCCGCCCATAAGGCCTCATTAACGCTGTTGACACCGCCCTGAGTTATAAACACTTTTACGTTCTTGTGTTCTGAAAAAAACACCAACAATTTAAAGTTAAAGTTAAACACAAACAAAGAGTGGAGAGGGGAATGAACCTGCAACCTCTAGATCGCCGTTGCGGTGCTCTACCAACTAAGCTATCCAGCCCTATGTTGGTCGTTGCCCGTAGATAGGCAGGGGTTCTCAGTCGAAATTGGAAGTAGGTAATTTTTCTCCCGATGACGACTGTGTCTGAACATTACCAAAAGTCGATAAGGAAGAGAGAAGGCAATCGATTTCGTCTGTCCATTTTTGGGGTGTTCTACTTGGGGCCTTTATTGAAACTGTAAAATAAATCCTACCCTATACTATACACTATACTGTTAAATGTTACTGGTGTTGTCCTGTATAAATACAAATAGTGTAGTTTGTTGTATTTGCAATGTAGGTCTGAATTATTTCCCTATCATAAATTATCTCTGTGTTTTTCGTAATTTATTTTGATGCCTTTTAAAATGCAATGACTTTTGCTCTGTCGGGTAAGTATTATAAAGTTTGCGTGCTGTCAGAAGTCTATGTCAGAAACAATTTAGCAAGCTGAGTAACGGTCGTGAATATTAAGGTTTTGTAATCGGGTAAGTAAACTAAAGTAAAGCCGTGTTCGCACTGGATAAACATTTTGGGTAACTTTACCATGACGCCGGGTAACATTCCGATGGGTTAATCTTCCCACCGTCCGCACTTGGATTTAATTAACGCGGGTAGAATTGCCGAGACCATGGGTAAACTAACCGAGCTGGCTCCAAAACAATAAAGAGGGCGCCCTGCGTGACCTATGACCACGACTTGACGACCGGATCGTCTGTTCCCGACGCTAGCTCTCTACATTATTTTCTTTTTTCGACCGGGTGATGGAACTTAAGATTTAACCGAGACGTCGCGTCCGCACTGGATTTTCTGGCTCGGTTAAACTGACCTGGTCAATCTTCCTGGGCACCTTTGGCTCAGTTAAACTACTCACGCGGCGTGGGTAAGTTACCTGTGAGGAAAGTTACCCAGGCTGTTCGCACTGGACTTGAAATGGGTAAGTTACCCATTGGCTCGGTTAGTTTGCTCAAATTAAGTCCAGTGTGAACAGGGCTTTAGACTCTCTCGTAACCTTACCCATCAGGTCTCTGAGCGGTAACCAGTCGACCATCTTGGTGTTCTTCCCCAGTTGAAGACCGGTCAAGTTCACTTTGGATTGCCACAGCACCCGCTGGGGCAGCCCTGCGATCCCGTCTGCGAACATCTGAGCTTGTTTTAACTCCGTTAACTCCAAGTGGGTGCCCAGAGAAAAGAGAACCAGTCCAGCAGAGGCTTCCTCCACAAACTTGGAAACATCCTTCGTTAGCTGGAGGTAATACGGAAATTAATATTATTTACATTTTAAAATATGTATATACGTTCGGGGAGGGGAGAGACTTAACGACTCATGTGCGCCACATTTGTATGAATAATTACACACCTAGCCTGTCTTCAACACGCTAATTTAATTAACTAATCGCGATGTAGTTAAAGAATATCTTTGTAAAATCAACATTTTTGAAATTAATTTAAAGTTTTAAAGGGGGGTGGGGAGGGCAGTCTGCCGAATTAAGTTCTCGTCGTATGCTTTGAAAATGTTGATTTGGATGATGTCTTAGAACGAATTTTTTCTTTTGATTCGTCAATATTCTTAGGATCATGCTTCTCGATCTGTCATAAATAATGTGTTTGCATCGAACTCGTACTACAAAAGTGCGAAGGTTACTGGCAAGTGGCGTCTTTTTCAACGCATCTCAGGGACATAACATAATAGGGCAGGGCCACTCTCGTGTATCATTGTTAACACCATTTAATTACGGCGTCCTGTATAGTAACTGGTGCCTGCTAACCGTGTAATTCCCTCGTTTCCCGCCGATCATCGAGGCGTACATGAGCGTGTTTGGATTCATCGGGCGGGGGAATTCCAGCGGGTAGTTCTTGTTAAAGACCCACAGCCGAGCCTGCCGGATAGACTCGGTGATGTGCACCTCTGGCTTGATGTTGTACTTGACTTTCAGCTGGTGGTACTTGGTGGTGAAATCGGCGTGGATGTACTCGCTTGTCCAGTGGGAGATGTAGTTGGTCAGACGCTGGGGAAGCGTCATTCTGTCCGTGAATCCCAAATGGTGGGCTGGGATGTAGGACGGGTCCGTTGGCACGTGGAACCTGAGGATATAGAGAGAGGTATATTTACAGACGGTAAAAATTCAGCAGCAGATGCCGTATTAACCGAATAAGGGTTAATACCGTAGAGTTGAGTTGAGTTCCTCAAGAATGTTCTGATTTCTTGGCAATCTAGGCAAAACGGGGTTTATTATTATTATCAAACAAACTTGCATAGGTCGACCGAAGAGAGAGATTGATGAATAACGAGTTTAGGCTTTTATAGCCTTATTAAAGGGACGTACGTCCACGTCTGCGTCTGCTGGAATCGAAGCTTGGTATATTGGCAAGTACCAAAAATCAGTGTTTAATAATAGCCCGAGGTAGATAGTTGGATTGGCATTGTGGTACTGCAATTTCCTCCATCTGATTGACCGTGGTTCGAATCTGTCTGGGCAACCTGTCGACTGGGTTTTCATTTCTCGTCCTCCCATATCTAAAATGAACACTTTTCATCATCCTGGGTTTCTTAAGGATTACGAGCCACAGCTTTATGTAGTCATTGGTTTTAATACCAGAGATAATTAACATTATAATTAACATTATAATAATATTATTAATGCCAACAGAACCCTATTCGTGCTGTAAAGAGATCAAAATGCCTTGTTTTAGTGTGAGGGGCTGGTTCTTCCACACATCCTCTATAGCCCACACATCGAGTGGCCTCCTTGTGATGGGCGATTTGTAGTATTACAAAAAATACTCACATGCGTCCGTATTTGTCAGGCATTGGGCCCCAGTTTGCACAATTCACAAACGGGATGTCCAAAGCCTCTGCCACTATCGCATTGCACAGTGAAAGGTCATCGGCCACCAACATGTCGAAACGCTCTCTGCGGAGTCGTTCCATGGTATCGCTGTCCCCGAGCAAGGCATCGCACTCGTCGATGAGGAGCTGGATCACTAGAGGCTTTCCTGTGACGAAAGTCCGGTACAACAAGCGAGCTATTCCACCGAGAGAGCTTAGCTCACCCGTCAATGAGAAGCGAGAGAGTTCCTTGAACACGTCTCGTCGGCTCTCGGTGGTGTAATTAGACTTGAAGAAGATGAAGGAGAAGAGGTCATTGTCGTCCGTCTTCGGAATCCGCGGCCCGTCGCTTCCTGTTAGGTAGCTAACGTTGTGGCCTTGTCGAGCTAAGACTTTTCCGGACTGACTGAGTACGTAGCCGTGGCTGCCGATTTTCTCGAAGGCGTAGTACAGAAATTTGTACTTCTTGGAGTCCTGCTCCAGCTCCTTGGAGTCTGTGCGCAGTGGTGCCGCTAGGAAACAGATCAGCAACAGCGGGAGGAATGCTGAGTAGAGTATGGAATTCATCGTTCGCTTCTTAAGAAGAATTACCTGAGAAATTGTAAAATATAATTAAGTATACTAGGATCTGGTGATCAACAAGTATGCTGTACTCAATGATAATATTCACCTGCTCCGTGACCTGTTTGTAGATCTTAAATCGCAGGGTCAGATCGAATAGCGAGTGCCGTATATGCAGCCACAAACCGACATCTATTATGAAAGTTCAAAGGTGGGCATCTGCTTTTTCTAGGGTCCGCTCGTAAGTCTGAAGCCCATTAGGTCCGATGGAGAGAGATATGATAACGTGGGCTTTATTATGATACTGAAAATTTTACATTTTCTTTATATTACATATATAAAAACTGCAGACGACGACATTGAATTGTCTACCAAGAAGTATGGGGAATGAAATTATTTTGACAAAGTGTGAACATGAGTGACCAAAGACGAAATTGAACATGCACGAGATATGAAACGTCGTCAATTTTCGAGACTAAATTGAAGTTAACCGTTTGTCAACTTGAACGGAAAACCGATAATAATAATAATAGTAATTAGTCGTCGGTCGCACCACAAAGTGACGTATTGTGTGCACAAAACCAATGGAAGATCCGTCACTTCGTGACGCGAGAAAAACGACACTTCGTGGTGCACCCGACGAATTAATACCATGCACCTTCCCGTAAACCTTTTAAAACAATTTTAGGCTTTTACATGCGACAAAAGCAAAGGTATCTGTCGCAGCGTCTCATTTTCTGCACATACTTTCAAACTTGTATTCAACCCGAAAGCACAGACGGGGCACAGTTTGGATATGCTTAAACGAATAAATAAACCAAATTAAGGACAACTTACCCAGCATCTAAAAAAAAACTCGCCGTAAAAACACAGCAGTTGTGGAGAACACGGTAGTAGCCCTATCCGGTCCCTAATGATCACCCCTGACGGACGCGGCACTTTTGTACGCAATTTTCCAAACGACCCTTGAACAATAAGTACAATACCACCCATAATATTCCTCAAACCATCGAGCATGATACTATAGTATCTATAACTTTGGCCCCATGCATGATAAGTGTTATCTATTTGGCAGGTCATCTCGAACGTTGGACAACATACGAACTACATTACCATGCATGACACCGAACCCTCTTAATCCGGCTTGTTAAATTCTTTGGACAAAGTGAACCGAACTTGATGTGTCTCAATGCAAACCTCATTATAAGGCCATAGTGTTAACTCATTCGATTTAATTACATTTAGAGATTACCCTTTTGGTCTTGTCATCAGCCGGCTACAAATTGTAGACAAAACAAAGAAACCTTGAAGTCAAAGTATGCATGTTATGTTTGCCCAACAATGGTCAGAGGTTACTGCATTGTTGGGTAACTCGGGTAAAAAATTGGCCGTGTGTTAGGAAAAAATTGCGCAAGATTGTAGGCAGTTGGTATGGTGACCAACATTGGGCAAAATATCAATCCATGCAATTGCCCACTTGTTTGTTTACTGTGTATAATGCGATTGCAGGATATCCTATGAAACTTTGCCAGGACCTTATTGTTACGCCCCTTTTTCGTATTCCCTCCACCAAGAAGTACATCTTTTTTCATCCAATTTGTTTGCATAATTTGTACCTTTATTAGCTTAATTTACAGCTATTTAAGGGCATAATACAGTCAAATCCAAACCCTGATAATAAGAGCGCTGTTAATACAACATTGTACTTATAACAAGGGAAAACAGATCTTGAGTTTTTCTTAGTTTTCCATATGACGGATAATACAAGGTACCTGGATAACAAGGTAATTTGTTAAGTCCTCGCTCGTGCCCACCGCCCATACTGGACGCTAGAAAACGCTAATCGAGCTTCTCAGATTTCTGAGAAGGAAGTCATGACTTTTTTAAATTGCATGTAGCGCGCAGCTGAGCCGCGGAACTGGTGACTTCCGTTCACAGGTCACACAAACTCAGAGCTCAAAGCGCATGTCAGCGTTCCCCAGCTCCCAGTATTACCCTCTGTCATGAATTGACGAAAATCAACCGAAGAGGGCGTTTTGCGGAAATTTGTCAATATGGCTTCAGAGCTCTCGCGTAAGATCAGACTAACGTTAGCTATACCATGGAGGAAGGAAACAGATATTTAGTGAAGTGCGGGGAAATACTTAATGAAAAAATGGCCAATCATAAAACTAGATTTGCTTTCCTGCACTTGAAGTGTATTTATCCTCCTCAGAAAACCGGTTAGGCCCAACATTTTAACTAATTAGTGCCTACAATTTATTTTTTTCAGTGGCACTGAACTGAAGCTTTATTTGAATGCCATATATTTGAATGCCATACAGTAAATATTTTCTGGGGCCAATTCATACAAGCAATATTCTTTTTGCATTTTGCATTTTTTTGTTGGACATCAAATGTAAATTTGGGGCTTTACACACAAGCACTTTGTTCACATAATTACTATATGGCCGTTAAACCTCAACATTCCCGAATCCTGCAATGTTAATTAAAAAACCAACCAGTTTTAAACACTTTTTATAGTGTCACAATACTGTAGACGCCTGTGAAATCTAGTATCTTTCACTCTTTATTGACTAAAACCTCACATTGGTCATTAATGACATTTACTATTAAAAGAAGTTCGTAAATATTAGACTTGGATTTTCCAAGAATTGTTCAATTTATTGCGCCACGACATAGGGAACACTCGGTCGATTGTGTGCCAAATTTCTGGACGCCACCGTTTTGGGGTTTTTTCAGACTAAATTTAAACCTAAATTGTTAACAGAGGGTAAACAGCAAGCATTCATAATATTAACATGGTAAAGGTACAATGAATTTGCAGTTTGTCAACAAAGAAGTTTGGCAACATTGCATGAGGAAAGTCGGCCCAACATTAATAACTGTTTACAATGTAAACGTCGAAGTATCAGCTAGCTAGCTACGCACGTACGTATAGCGCAGCACACTTTCACCAACTGATCATTTTTTCAGTCACTGTTTCTTTCTCTTTCATAATTTTACGGTTTTGGATGACATTCAGCCTTATGCCTACGGTTTATTCTTCCGAAATAGCCACAGCCTTTGAAGCTCCGTCGTAAGCCGTAAAGTTATGACATTGACGACACACGTGTTACTGTTGTTAAGCGCCTCCATTTTGACAATTTTCCGCGCGTTGACCTTTTAGAAAGGTCATGACAGAGGCTACATCCCAAGGGCCTTGTTATAACAGTGTTTGATTGTAATTTACATTCGGACAAATAGATTATACACATTATTTTGTTGAACGATGCGGTCATTAATCCTTGTTACTGCCTATGAATGAAAATACCGCTGTTATTGTATATTCGCGGTAATTTGAATCAACGAAATGCGGTTAAGGTTTGGTTCACTGAACAAAACTGCATGATAAGGTCACACGACATAATAATGAGAAATTCTAGGTTCAAATAAGTCTGTGTTGTGCTTTCATATATTTTTTATGTATTTATTATCTCTTAATTTTTTTATTTATTTATTTTTTTTATTTTTTTTTTGGGGGGGGTTTGACTAATCACTGATCAGTACCGAGCGACCCTTAACCAATAAAATAGGCGGATCCGAACACGTTAGCTCCCTTGTAGTCGTAGGTCTGAACGTTGGCGCTGCTGCCGTTAAGAGTCACTTTGCAGACGGAGTTGGGCGCCTTAAGGAAACAGGTAGAGAAGAGAGCGACTTCGAACTCGGGACTCGCGCCGATCATGGAGGACGTGACGGGCTTGACGCGGTTCGACCACTTGAACTGGTACTTGACTATGCCGTGCTGTCCAAAGGAAGAGAACAAAAATGATCGAAAACCTACAAGTTAAACACGTTGACCTGCAGTTGATATTTTTGTTCAGACGGGTGAACTTTGTGTGTTAGGTTTCCACTAGCTGGACTCCAAGCTCTTTCCGAACAGCTGCAAAGAGTAAATATTTCAACCTATACATCTCGGCTGTACTGTTGCTCTAGCTACCTAAAGAGCGACATGATATTCCAGCAATGTTCTCTCCACGTGCGTGCTGCATCCCTTTGTAATTCTTTACCTAGTGCTCTTTACCCTCCAACCTATGATCTGCTTTCTTTCAAAAAGAAGGTTAAATCCTACCTTCGGCTTTCATACGCATCTTTTCTTCGTTTAATTTATAATATAGCCTTGTACCTAAAGAGTGGCTATGTTCAGGGCCCATAATGAACGAAAACTTCACATGTACCTAATGCTACATGTACATAATGCTACAATGTGAATATGATTCGTTACAACTGTCAAACGCCAGTTTAAAATGGATGTGCAATTAGAAGACGGAAGCTGAATTGTTATCACGAGATGTTTTTTTATTTTGGCGATTCCAACAAGACAAATTGGTAGGTGAAATGCGCCCATATCCTCCCCGGGATTTACGCGCATGCTGTTCTGCACCTAAAGAGACCTAGGCCCTACCTGTAGTTTATTCAAGTAGCCGTGGTAGTCTGCGTGGCCATCCTTCTCCAGTTGGTACATTTGGACCCAGTTGTGAAAGCCGGACACCGAGGTACTACTGGACCACTCGCCGACAAACACGTGCTCGAAACCCGAGGAATCGCGGGTTCCTTTGCGGTTGTAGTGAGTGAACAAAAGTCCTCGGATGAACTCCTTGTACTCGCTCAAGGTTCCTGAGAAGTAGTCTGGATTTAAAAAAAGAACAATCACGAAAATTTGAATACAAGAATTTGGTTGTGGTGTAGGACTAAAGCTACATTACATATGCCGTGGTGAAAATTTGCGTTTTGGAAGCACAGTTTGCTTAAGTATCGAAAGAGAGATTAAATATTTAGTGCCAGGGCTACGCGGTCTGAATCATTAAACTCGTGGTCTAAAGGTTGTGGGTTCGAGTCCAGCCTGGGGTTACGGTGCGTGTGCCCTCAGGCAAGGCACCTTGATTGTCACCACTTCTCTCCACCCAGGAGTAAATGGGTTTACATGTGAGGGTAGAATTTTGTGATGATTGGTTTTAGCTGCTTTGCGCCGAAATGGCTGCATCGAGCTGTAAACTCCTCATGGAGCGTGATTGTATTTAGAATGCTTCATTGGCCTAATGAGCAGGGAGTCAGGTTGGCTTGGCGGTTCTTTCCTCGCCTTCCATCGCTGTGACCCAGGTTCAAATCCGGCCTCGGCCAATATGTGGATTGGGTTTTCAGTCCCTGCCTGATTCCCTGGGTTTTCCCCAGGATATTCTTCTGGGGTTTTCCTCCCATCTCTAAACTGTACCTTCTCCTCGTTGTCTTCTTAATGTGGGTTTCTTCAGGCTTACGAGCTGTTACTAATGTAACAATAGTATACATTAAGCCTTACCAACACACCGAGCGTTTGCAGTTGCCGTACAACAGTTGAAAGTAAGGGAAAGATTGTTTGGGACTACATGGTGTCAAATAAGTACAAAATAAAATGCTATAGTGAACTTGGACTCTGTAGCCTGCAAGGAATCCAAGTTGTTCCAAGAGCTTCCGGGTGATTGGGGGCATTGACTCTTCTGCTTACTCTTGGCCTTGACGAACTCGTAGGCCTTCGTCATCACAGCGGTTTTGAAGATGGCGTCCATGAAGGCATTTTCCTCCGCGAGCTCGGTGGAGGTCTTGGTCTCGGTGCTTCCCTGGCTGGTGATGTAGTTGTTGAAGAGGTCGATGAGAGCCTTGAAGGTGGGTCTCTGGAAGACGCTAGGGTCGACGGAGGTGAAGAGTCTGGGCAGGGAATAAAAATATGGAATATTCTGGGGTGAGAATCAAACCTACGACCTCACGCAGTCGTACTTATACTAGTAGTACACACGTGTCAAGTTTCAAGGGACGAACTATTGGACTCACTTGCTCGATGACACATCCGTCTTTGAGGATGAGCTGCTGATGAAATTGCCGTGGTTGACGACTATGTCAATGCCAACGTCAGCACGGTTGCCATCAGCATTCCAAATTGCCGTGGCGAACGCGGAGATGTCGCCGGGGACATCGGGCGCTGATAGTAAAGACATGTAACGGTTATTTAACGAAGAATACACGCCTTTTGAAGAAATGTAGGTCCACATTTGTTTTACTATATACATGTATTAGTGTTTATACGGGGCCGCTAAACCTCATATAGGGCAACAAAAATAGCGACTGCAGGGAGGTAGGCCTACTAAGATGAAACCGAATTATCAAACATTTTGTTTAACTAGCAACTACGTCTATTTAGCAATCTCCCAAAGTGTGGTTAATTGTGAAGGATTTATTTATGTAACCTTGTCTGGGATCTCACTGAATGTATTTGTCGTACATAGTATCGGGTGCTTTCCATAGTGTTTTCACTGTCAACATCTGTCAACATGGTTATATTAGTCAAAATAACGTAAAGTAGTCATATGAGGCATCATTTTGACTAAATTAATCAAAATGATGGGTCGTTTATATATGTTGTATAAGTTGTATAATATTTTGCAGCAGTTGTGTCCCTATACACGTTGATAAACCAAACCGATACATTATTAGCCTAAATATTTGTCATGTAATGCATTCAAATAGTGTTCATTTATGTCTTATCAACGTGAAATAATGTTCATGTTTGAAGGGCAATTAGCAGCAATACAGCAGAGATGCATTATGAGCGGATATCAGCAGCAGGGGTGGATCAAAGCTTAAAGGGGGTACCGCTTAAGGGCGTGTTAACAGCCGTTTGTTAATGTTTCGTGGCTTAGTCGAGTGGCTTACCATTATTGCAGAGGCTGCTGTAGTCGCTGCAGCAGTTGCCGTAGTTGGAGCAGAGCTTGTTGCATTGGCAAGGAAGGCTGGCGTCGTAATTTGCAGAGCACTTCCCGGCACAGGAGTCTGGTGTAAAAACCAGCAAACAAAATCAGTTGGTGGTGTGTCATTACGAAGGAAGATATGTAGCAAAGGGACCCCGCCCCCCTTTTGTTTTGTTTTGGTTATTTTGTCAGGAATCTCAGGAATTCTTTTCCCGATGTTTCGGAGTGTGTTATAGGTATAACAATGATCTGGTGTATGTATATAGTGTATAGGGAGGGACAAGAGGTGGTACCCTTTTGGTTTTGAACTTCCTCTTTTTATCTCTTAACTTCCTTTATATAGAAAGTACAGGAAATATATTTGTTTTCCTAGTTTCCTTCTTTTTTCCCGCTGGCAGTTACTCACATGCCTGATGTGCGTATAAACATGTTCATCTTATCATCTTCGTATATCATCTTATATCATCTTATAAAACCTTTCCAAAGGAGTCAAATTTTGTGTGTTTTTTTGCGAAAACTACTCCAACAAGAATGAAAACCACTCCAAAAGAGTGAAATTGTCACTCTCTTTCTTTTGAGAAGCCAAATAAAGGACAGGTCTTTAAAAAGAGCTGTCTTACATACGGCTCCTCGAAAGAGTGAAAATCTACCCTTCAGTTTGAAATGGTTTCACTCTTTTGTGAGACAAGAGACTCACTCTTTTGAGAATGAGCTTTTCGCTCTTTTACATTTAGAGAGAACTGACTTCGTAGATTCGAGCTTACAACGATTAAGGACAAGGAACATTTACAGAAGAAATTAACTCTTTAAAGAGACAAAGGCTCAATTAAGGGTTTAAAATAAGAAGAATATTCCTACTTTGGACACACTGCTGGTTGAAGTCGCTGCAACAGTCGCCAAAGTTGGAGCAGTCTAAGTTACACTGGCAGCTGTAACTGTTACTGAAGCTATTACCGCATCGTCCCAAACAACTGTCGGCTGCGTTTACGTCTACAAGGAAATAAATAACGGATTGTCTGGATATGTGTAGTCTGTAAACAACTTCGTGCCCGTTGTATACTCTGAATACCAAACTCTCTTCCCCAAAAAAACAATACTTGCCTAAAGCACGCAAGCAACCAAAGTCTACATTTTGTTTTGAAAAAAGGTACTATTTCATAGTGTTGTTTATATTCGCCCTGAACAAGGCTAGAAGCCATTCTTGGTATATACAGGACTAAGTGATTAAAGATAGAGTCTCGTGGAGCATGGTTTGGTTTCTAATGTCGCATGAAATACTAAAGCCTTGTGATGACCCTGCGATTTACAGCAGTGCACATGACAGGGTCATCACAAGGATGATAGTTTCTCATGCGACATTATAAACCAAACAAGCTCCACGAGACACCATCTTTAAAATAAGGTAAGGTATACTGTAAAACTAAAGGTAGGAAGAATTAACATTCTTCTTCAAACAGGACAGATCATATAGATAGGATAAAAACAAGCACCAAGCATGGAATTCGAACGGAATGCTGCATGTGTGCGGAAAAACAACAACTGGAATATCATTTCGATCTATACATTTATAGATACTGCAACAGTATATGGATGAGAACTGGCAGAAAGCCGAGTTTCTCTCTCAAACGCTCTGATCGGAACCAGGCTTGACAGACCAGTGGAGCAGTGTTCATTACAAATATCTGTAAAACAAATAGAGGTGTGAAGCAATCCCAACACAAAGGTCACATTTCAATCAAAATAATGTTAAATACGTTTTTAAACTGAAGTCGTAACCTTTGCCGAGTGTTTCTGAAGGCGTATTGGTGGCATCCCGATCAAGGTGGAAATTCCCGAAGAAGTATAAAGCAAGTACCAACGACAGCACCGCACTCAATATCACGCTAATAACGACTGATATCACGACCTTACACCGTGACCGTGGTGAACACCCTGCCACGCACATGCTAATTTATCAGTTGTAACTTTGTGAGAAAGAACTTCTTCGACTGCGCCATTAGAGCTGTCTGAAAGTCTATACTATACACTGTACATGTATTAGTGTTGCCACTTGGGTTATGACTGTTATATGTCAACTACGTGACTGTATTCTCTATAGGTACCAAATGATTATTGTTCATGTGACTCATAATGCTGTCATCACTTTTGACCCCTTTGGTTTAAGAAATGGCAAAAAAAAAATTTCTCCGGTGAGACTGGGATTTACTATTAACATAACAACACCACTCAACTATTACTATATGGTTACACCGGGCTTGTAATGGAATTGGGACTTACGCACAAGTAAAACAAACGATAAATCAACAATAAAAGTGAATTTAGACTGACTAAAAAAACTCTGGTGCGAGAGTAGAAACAATAACGGTTACTTTAATATAATCTTGACGTCAGCAAATAAGATTTCATTATTTAAAAAAACTGTTGGTGTCATTTTTTCTTCCAGGTCTTAGCTGTTACTGCTGGAATGCATACGACTCAGGGCAGGGTTGTAGCCGAGTCCCTGCAAGTCCGTTCACGCCACAAGTCCTTTCGTAAAGGCCAGTCACAAGTCCCTTCATAAAGCCAGTCACAAGTAACTGGATGAACAATGACAAAGGAATGCCTTTGTCAAAGCTCATTTGAATAGCTTGTGATTTGAATTAGAACTGAGGGATTTCTGATGGACTTGCAGGGACTTACAGGGACTTGCAGGGACTTAGGACGGCCTACTCGACTGCATCCCTGACTCAGGTTCTCAAGGGGTTCAGCTATAATGATATATCGAACGATGTCTAAGAGCCCTCGAACGACAGTGAGTATAGCCACCTTATTGTTTCACCCACACCCTAAAAACAGATTGGTTGAAATGACCAACTGAATGATAGATAACGTGTCCAACCAATGATATTGGTCAATTTTAACCCAAACAAGTGGTCAAAATAACCAATGATATTGGTCATTTTTACACAAATATTGGTCAAAATAACAAATACTTTGGTTAAAATTAGCCAATATATTGATTGGACATATCTAGCAATCAATTTGTTATTTTCAACCAATTTGTTTTTAGGGTGCACCAAGTTTTGTTAGAATCCCTCCAGTAGTTGTACGTAATCCTGCTAACAAACAAACAAACAAACACCCCTGACGGACGGACAAACAAATATACACTGGCAAAAACATAACCTCCTTGGCGGAGATAATGAAACTAAACATTATACGAACCATCGTGCAAAGCGGCAATCGCCAGGAAAAGTAAGCACAACCTCAGCATGATTTCAGTGTTTGTAGGCAAAACCGGAACAGACGTCGATCACACAAAACAAACCAGAACGCGCCTTAATTCAGAGGACAACTACTTCAGTCTTTGAAAAAAACAACCCTTTATAAGGAAAGGTTTATACACAAACTTTAGATTGGGCTAATGGACAGGCCACTGGTGTGACGTCACTTTTGGGCTGTCAATCACTAAAGTCCTGTGAGTGACAAACATTATCAGATAAAACAAAATACTATATTACAAAATATTAAACCGGTAGAGATAATTATGTTTCCGGTGCACCCATTGTTCCAATAATTTTTTTCCCAGGAACGATATGCATGTCAAGATAGTTAATCGTTCTAAGTGCATATATAGTTTAAGATAACACTGTGATAGATTGCAACCAACATGTAATAAACACAAGCTGTGTATTAATTTCTTCTGAGAAAATACAAACTATCACAAACGCCCCTCCCCGCGAAAAAAAAACCAGTCAAAACCTGCACCCAGCGGAATACAGCAAAGGTCAACTGGGTGAGAGTTTGTTTCAATGTTATACGTTTGGTAATTACTCAAAAAATTAATGGCAATAAAAACCTACTTGCTAAGAAGTACAGCAGCTTTAGATAGTATAATATAATGCATTTTTAGAAACCTTTCACTTCGAAGTACTGCGGTTATGGGAAAAGATATCACTTTTTATCCCCAAAAATTTGAATCTGAGAAGCGTTACTGCAGTGACGTTTCTCAGAGTGTTTATTCCAATGCAGATTATTCTTCCTGCGTGGACAAAACCGCTCCACAATTTCGGCAATATCTCAAAATCGCTACCACCTTTTGAAATGAAATTTGTACAGGTTAGTTTTATGGTATATATCTACAACTATATAGGATTGAAACAAGCAGTGGGTTCCAATTACCAAACGTATACGATCCCTTTAAATTGTTTCCGCCATGTAAATCAATAACATTAGGTTCGTATAGTTTGAACAATTTTGGCATACCTTTTCATTATAATTTTAAATGGTGAAAATCGGACTAACCAAACTGAAAATGTACTCATTTTGATGATTTCATACTCAGGGGAAAGTGAAAAAAAAAAATTATGCTAAGTATATGATAAAAATAAGTAAAAAACAATACTTTGGAGCCACAGTCACAGTTCAAATAATTTAATGTTGATCAAGACTATTCTGCTTTGTTGCAATACATAAAAGTGTCTCTGTCATTAAGGTGAAACTCGAATAGCGACAACAGTTAGAATAAGTAAGGGAACAAGCAAATATGAATAACAAACGAGAGAAATATGTTTTGCTTCTTAAAAACAAGTTTAATAAACACACACATTAGGTTGTTTTTTTTCGAACTTTTTATTTTCCCCAAAAGATGAAATCACTATTTCTAACACAATGGAGTGTATTTTCAGACTGATTAGTCCGATTTGAATGATCTAAAAATCTCAAGAAAGGTTATTGCATGCTAAAATAGATTATTAAAACAACGAACCTAATAATTATTATTGATTGTTATGGTAAAAACAAAATAGGCATCGATGGGTGCTATAGTATTGTGGCCCAGCCTGTATTCAGTTACAGGAGAGAATAGGGCAAATTGCCGTTTTGCCTAAACCCCACATGTTAAACAATATATGAAGAGCATCAATTTTGGATCCTCATTTTAATTTTAAAAACCACCGTGGCCCATTGTAGAGTAGGACGTGTACGCTTTAAGCGTGTTAGGTATACGGACAGCCCAATAAATTGCTTACTAATTGGCGCGAACTACGCCTACACCACGATATACAGCCAATTTCCTGCATGCTGCTTTATGCACACGTACAAAAGAAATTAGCAAATGCCTCAACGGTACGTCTACCGTACCTGTATACTCCTAATAACAGGAATTTTGTTAACACACGTAACAATCGATTTTCAATTCAATTTAATTCAATTTATTTATGCAATATGCAAGCATGAAACTTTACTTCTCGGTTAGCACACAATTAATAAGTGACAAACAACTAAAAATATTAAATAGGAATACATGTACATGGATGATTACAACTTGAGAATGTATACTTAAAATCAGTCAGAGTTGTATTCGAGTCCCTGCGAGTCCCTGCAAGTCCTTGCAAGTCCATCACAAGTCCTTCAGTCTCAAGTCAAGTCAATAGCTATTCAGATGAACTGTTATAGCAAAAGCATTTCTTTGTCATTGTTCAACCAGTTACTTGCGACTGGCTTTATGAAAGGACTAGCGACTGGACTTGTGACTGGACTTGTGAAAGTACTTGCAGGGCGGGACTCGAATACAACTCTAAAATCAGTTAGCCTTCAAAACACACTGGACCTCATTGAATAAATAAATGTCATCTAGTTGTAAAATCTTTGTTGACTGAACTTGAACAAAATCGCCATGCCCACGATACTAAACTGCTAGCTCTGTTCTACATTTAAGTGTTATTAAGCCTCGTCCTATTGGCTTCGGCCTGAAATTACACACGAGGATGGTAGCGGCTGCAGCCACTTCACATAGACTTGTGCGTAATTTTAGGCCGTAGCCAAGTAATTCGGATACGGCTAGGCTCTATACAAATACGTAACGTGTATTGCTTTAGTGGGTAAACAAATTACATTTTCCCCTTTGAAGGGAACCGGGAATATATAAGTTTTAGTGCTTAACCATTAACAACAAATGTTCAAACAAAAGTTTGGACAAACAGGACACATGGATAAACTTCGCCGTCTAAATGTTTTTTAATTTTAATTTTTGTATGTTACTTCAAAACACGGCGACGATCTCTTTCAATTTGCTGGTACCCGCTATGCTTTTGAACGCATACGATAGAATGTGTATCACGAAATAGAAAATCGTCAAACCGTCATGTGCACATGCGCAGTTTGAATACGGAACTGGCCTATTCTTACCATTGCACTCGCAAACATTCATTACACTAAGGAGTTACAACAACAAAAAACTATTAAAACACAGTCATGTGGCTTTTTTATCGGATTCGATTTCTGAGATTATGCAACACGCACACGTTTGTGACTTTGGCGGAAACGTGCGCATTATACCTTTACATTGTTATTATTATTATTATTTTATAATTTAATTTGAAAATTACGTGGCCCATTGTAGAGTAGGACGTGACTTGAAGGCGCTTTAAGCGTGTGTTAGGTATACGGACAGCACAATAAATTGCTCACTAATTGGCGCGAACTACGCCTACACCACGATATATGCCTACAGCCAACAATTTCCTGCATGCTGCTTTATACACTCGTACAAAAAAAATTAGCAAATGCCTCAACGGTACGCCCGGTATACGCCTAATAACATGTGTGAACACACCTGTGAAAACACGTAATTATCGATTGTTGCGCTGGACGTGAACAAAATCGCCACGCCCACCATAGTAACTACTAGCTGTGTTCTACATCCAATTCCGAGTTACGCAATTTGAACGATTGACACGCACACGTTAGTGACTTCGACGGATACGTGCGCGTTATAATTTGTTTAACCTAGCAACGCGGTGTGTATCCGTGCTTTTTGGCTGTGAGGTTATAACATAAAAGGCAAAGATCGAAGTCTTATTCTTGACTCGCTGAGAAAATCACAACACTCTTGATCCACACAAATCGGTGACATTTTCACAGACGTAACCGATTTTGTGCAAACGACGTTTACTTCTAAGAGTAAGAGACCAAACGAACGAACTATTCTATATACCAACATTCCCAAGCATGCTGGCGATTATTCTTACTCTGATTACGAGCTATGTTTGGGCAGACGGTGTGTCATTCCAACGCCTACAGTCTCCCTGTCCTCCCGGTTGGTTGGCCTGGCAAGACGCCTGTTACATCTTGCTGCCCGACAGGATGGATTGGTGGCAAGCTAAGGAGGTCTGTGACCGGCCTGGGAGCAGCCTGGTCGTTCCCGACTCGCAGGAAGAACACGACTTCATCTGGCGGGAAATGAGGGCCCGGATGGAGCTGATTGTCGGCAATATCAGAGACAAACTGGAACTGTGGATTGGCTGCACTGATTTTAAAAACACGGGCCAACTGGCGTGCCTTGGAGTCCAAGGTGAGCCTAAATTCACCAACTGGTACAACGGAAAACCGCCAACAGATCCAGGTCAAGACTGCATCAGAATGGCGGAGAAGCATGACGGGAACTGGGCAGACAGCCGGTGTACTAAGGCCAAATTCGCCGCCTGCGAGATGCGCGTCTCTCACCGCTCGTACTGTCTACAAGCCGATGCCAACGGGCACTTTACATCCCAGTGTCTGCTCAACCACGAGCTCAAGAACCTGACGGCTTCGGGAGTCATCGGGTGTGGCCGGGCGTGCTGGGCGGAGCCTCGATGCCACTCCTTCAATCTCTGGCAGGGGGGTGACGACGACAAGAAAGTCTGTCAGCTCAACAGCGTGAGCATCGAAGCTGGCGACACTGATCTGGTTTATGTGAAGAACTGCAACTTTTTCGGACTCTAGAGAGAAAATGTTTTTACGTATTGCGAACGGTAGAATCTGCTTTTGACTCTCAACTGAATGTTATAAAATAAAAGTTACGTAACCGACGTGGAGCTTATTATAAGTTTGAACAGATCAGACTTTAGAGCTATACTCGACATCAATGTCGGATGAAGTGCACTGACTGACCCCTTAGTGTCTTTTAAGTCATTTCATTGACTGTGAATTTTCATCGCCATCGTAAACCAAAAAATCAAACTGAGAAGGCCCAAGTAGGCCCTATTATAAAGTTGTGAATAATCAAAACTTAAAAACAAAAATTTCCCTTCTCTTTTTCCCCAGGTTTTTTTTTTACGGGTTTTCGCCTATCTCGTAAATCAGAATTGATATCAATGTTTTGGATTCCTATAAATATCCGTGTACGTCTGTAAATATTATGTTTGTAATTTACTGTAAATGTTGTATTTACATGTACTGTTATTTTATTTAACGATGTATGCAGGGCCCCAATAAAAACCAGTTTTAAACTGTTTGGGCACACCATGGGTAAACAAAAGGAATATCAAAAAATTAATAAAACATGTGTGGGTGTTGCGACGAGGTCGGACGGTAACAGAAAGAACGATTGCACTTTAAAAAAAACTTTGCTTTCAGCCAAACACATCAGGCAGGGCGCCCCCCCCCCCTCACCTCACCTCCCCCCCCCCCCCCCCCCCCCCCCCCCTCCCCCACCCCTCTCCCTCCCCCTCTTCTTGTACATAAGACCATTGCTTGCAGCCTTGTTCTAGCCTCCACCTATAGTTGTTTGGACAGGTTCTTTTGTTTGGATAAAACAGACCGAGTATAGTGGGAACATTTTTCGTGACCCCATAGCGCGTTTGGTCTTCAGTGAAGAGATATAGAGGTAGAATTGGGTTAGGGTAATAATGAAAGAAAATTATAGAAATAAGCAAAAACCAATACTTTGGATCCACAGTCGCAGTTCAAATAATTTAATGTTGATCAAGACTACACTGCTTTGTTGCAATACATAAATGTGTCTCTGTCATTAAGATGAAACTCGAACAGCGACAACAGTTAGAATAAATAAGGGAACAAGCAAATAGAATAACAAACGAGAGAATATGTTTTGCTTCTTTATAACAAAGTTAATAAACACACACATTGGTGTGTTTTTTCTAACTTTTTATTTCCCCCAAAAGATGAAATCACTATTTCTAACACAATGGAGTGTATTTCCAGACTGATTAGTCCGATTTGAATGATCTAAAAATCTCAAGAAAGGTTACCATATACCTCCAAATGGGCACTTTGGGAGACAATCCCATAGAGTCGTGCACAATCTTTATTGTAACCTAACCCGTTTTTACCTGGAGCTTTTTCCACGAAATTTCATATTTATGCTATTTAGACCCAAATCTGTCTTCTCCGAGCAAAAATAACTCCCAAATATCGTTTTGTGGGGTAGCTAGACACTTAGGGAGACACTGAAATGTCTCCCTAAGTGCCACTGTCTCCCAAGTGAATCAAAACTATCGCTAATTTGTCTCCCAAAGTGCCTATTTGGAAGAATTATTGCATGCCAAAATAGATTATTAAAACAACGAACTTAATAATTATTATTGATTGTTATGGTAAAAACAAAATAGGCATCGATGGGTGCTATAGTATTGTGGCCCAGCCTGTATTCAGTTACAGGAGAGGATAGGGCAAATTGCCGTTTTGCCTAAACCCCACATGTTAAAAAATATATGAAGAGCATCAATTTTGGATCCTCATTTTAATTTTAAAAACCACCGTGGTCCATTGTAGAGTAGGACGTGACTGAAATGCGCTTTAAGCGTGTGTTAGGTATACGGACAGCACAATAAATTGCTTACTAATTGGCGCGAACTACGCCTACACCACGATATACAGCCAATTTCCTGCATGCTGCGTTATGCACTCGTACAAAAGAAATTAGCAAATGCCTCAACGGTATACGCCGCCCTGTATACACCTAATAACAGGAATTTTGTGAACACACGTAACAATCGATTTTCAATTCAATTTAATTCAATTTATTTATGCAATATGCAAGCATGAAACTTTACTTCTCGGTTAGCACACAATTAATAAGTGACAAACAACTAAAAACATTAAATAGGAACAAATGTACATGGATGATTACAACTTGAGAATGTATACTTAAAACCAGTCAGAGTTGTATTCGAGTCCCTGTGAGTCCCTACAAGTCCCTGCAAGTCCATCACAAGTCATTCAGTCTCAAGTCAAGTCACTAGCTATTCAAATGAACTGTTAACAAAAGCATTCCTTTGTCATTGTTCAACTGGTCACTTGCGACTGGCTTTATGAACAAGATTGTGACTGGACTTGTGACTGGACTTGTGAAAGGACTTGCAGGGACTCGAATACAACACTGAAATCAGTTAGCCTTCAAAACACACTGGACCTCATTAAATAAATAAGACTTAAAACCTGTCATCATCTAGTTGTAAAATCTTTGTTGACTGAACTTAAAGTGTTATTGAGCCGTGTCCTATAGGGCCTAATGTATACTTGGCTTCGGCCTGAAATTACACACGAGGATATGGTATAGCGGCTGCAGACACTTCACATAGACTTGCGCGTAATTGTAGGCCGTAGCCAAGTAGTTTGGACACGGCTAGGCTCTATACAAATACGTAACTTGTATTGCTTTAGTGGGTAAAAAAATTACCTTCTCCCCTTTTGAAGGGAACCGGGAATAATAGATTAACTGCTTAACCATTAACAAAAAAAGTTGATAATGTTGGAACAAAAGTTTTGACACACTTGAATAAACTTCGCTGTCCAAATGTTTTGTTAATTTTTTTTATGTTACTTAAAAACACGGCGACGATCTCTTTTAATTTGCTGATACCCGCTATGCTTTTGCACGCATACAATAAAATGTGTATCACGAAATAGAAAATCGTCAAACCGTCATGTGCACATGCGCAGTTTGAATACGGAACTGGACTATTCTTACCATTGCACTCGCAAACATTCATTACACTAAGAAGTTACAACAACAAAAAACTATTAAAACACAGTCATGTGGCTTTTTTATCGGATTCGATTTCTGAGATCATGCAACACGCACACGTTTGTGACTTTGGCGGAAACGTGCGCATTATACCTTTACATTGTTATTATTATTATTATTTGTATAATTTAATTTGAAAATTACGTGGCCCATTGTAGAGTAGGACGTGACTTGAAGGCGCTTTAAGCGTGTGTTAGGTATACGGACAGCACAATAAATTGCTCACTAATTGGCGCGAACTACGCCTACACCACGATATAGGCCTACAGCCAACAATTTCCTGCATGCTGCTTTATACACTCGTACAAAAGAAATTAGCAAATGCCTCAACGGTACGCCCGGTATACGCCTAATAACATGTGTGAACACACCTGTGAAAACACGTAATTATCGATTGTTGCGCTGGACGTGAACAAAATCGCCACGCCCACCATAGTAACTACTAGCTGTGTTCTACATCCAATTCCGAGTTACGCAATTTGAACGATTGACACGCACACGTTAGTGACTTCGACGGATACGTGCGCGTTATAATTTTTTTAACCTAGCAACGCGGTGTGTATCCGTGCTTTTTGGCTGTGAGGTGATAACATAAAAGGCAAAGATCGAAGTCTTATTCTTGACTCGCTGAGAAAATCATAACACTCTTGATATGATCCACACAAATCGGTGACATATTCACAGACGTAACCGATTTTGTGCAAACAACGTTTACTTCTAAGAGTAAGAAGAGACCCGCCGAACGAACTGTCCTACTTGTATACCAACATTCCCAAGCATGCTGGCGATTATTCTTACTCTGATTACGAGCTATGTTTGGGCAGACGGTGTGTCATTCCAACGCCTACAGTTTCCCTGTCCTCCCGGCTGGTTGGCCTGGCAAGACGCCTGTTACATCTTGCTGCCCGACAGGATGGATTGGTGGCAAGCTAAGGAGGTCTGTGACCGGCCCGGGAGCAGCCTGGTCGTTCCTGACTCGCAGGAAGAACACGACTTCATCTGGCGGGAAATGAGGGCCCGGATGGAGCTGATTGTCGGCAATATCAGACACAAACTGAGACTGTGGATCGGCTGCACTGATTTTGAAAACACGGGTCAACTGGCGTGCCTGGGAGTCCAAGGTGAGCCTAAATTCACCAATTGGCACAACGGAAAACCGCAAACAGGTAAAAATATGAATCGAGGCTGCATCAAAATGGCCGAGCATTTAAACGGGAACTGGGGAGACGGCCCATGTAACAAGAGCCAATTCGCCGCCTGCGAGATGCGCGTCTCTCACCGCTCGTACTGCCTACAGGCCGATGCCGACGGGCGCTTCATGCCCCAGTGTCTGCTCAACCACGAGATCAAGAACCTGACGGCTTCAGGAGTCATCGGGTGTGGCCGGGCGTGCTGGGTGGAGCCTCGATGCCACTCCTTCAATCTCTGGCAGGGGGGTGACGGCAACAAGAAAGTCTGTCAGCTCAACAGCGTGAGCATCGAAGCTGGCGACACTGATCTGGTTTATGTGAAGAACTGCAACTTTTTCGGACTCTAGAGAGAAAATGTTTTTACGTATTGCGAACGGTAGAATCTACTTTTGACTCTCAACTGAATGTTATAAAATAAAAGTTACGTAATCGACGTGGAGCTTATTATAAGTTCGAACAGATCAGACTTTAGAGCTATACTCGACATCAAGGTCGGATGAAGTGCACTGACTGACCCCTTAGTGTCTTTTAAGTCATTTCATTGACTGTGAATTTTCATCGCCATCGTAAACTTCGCGAACAAAAAATTCAAATTGGGAAGGCCCAAGTAGGGCCTATCACTTATTATAAAGTTGTGAATAAATCAAAACTTAAATATGTGGGTGTTGCGATGAGGTCGGACGGTAACAGCATTAAGCCTGAAAGAACGATCGCACTTTATTGAAACTTGATATAAGCCCCACGGGGAAAGTATGTATAGGTTATGTTGTAATATGATTTGTAATTATATCTAGAAAGTTTAAACATGCACAGTACATTTATAACTAGATTCATCTGTTTCAGATTTAATTCTTGCCAGCTGTTTGTTCTTATTTATTTGTTCTCACTCCTTTGGTTTCCCCCTGTCTATTGTCCTAACACCCCCCCCCCCCCCTCCTTTAACGTTTCTCCTATTAATACTTCTTTGTTAGTTCTTTCTTAGATCTTACCCACACTGACCTTTCCCTTTAATCCTTCAGCCTAATCCTCCTTTTGTTGTTTCAACAGAACTCTGTACATGGCTTTTTTGTGTGTTTCTCCTGCCAGCTATGATGTGCATCATGCTGCATGTTGCCCTATTTTGTTTGTTTTGTGTACATAGCCATTATGTCACTGAAGAAAATCTTGTTAAGATCGAAATATTAGGCCCTCTTAACTTATTTGATTTTTAGATTCAGACAAGGTTGCAACGCGGCGCCCTAAGGGCGCTTTGATCTATAGTGCATTGATTCTAAGACCATAACTGCCCGGGGCACAGGCATGTCCCCCCCCCCCTTGTACGTAACCCCATTGCTTTCAGCCCCCCCCCCCCCCCCCCCCCCCCCACCCCTCTCCCTCCCCTTCTTCTTGTACATAAGACTATTGCTTGCAGCCTTGTTCTAGCCTCCACCTATAGTTGTTTGGACAGGTTCTTTTGTTTGGATAAAACAGACCGAGTATAGTGGGAACATTTTTCGTGTCCCCATAGCGCGTTTGGTCTTCAGTGAAGAGATATAGAGGTAGAATTGTGTTAGGGTAATAATGAAAAAAAAATGTAAAAGGCAAATTGTTGAACATTTTACTTTTAGAATTTTAGACTGGTTTGAGTTTAGAGAGATTTCCCTTAGCACACAAACCCTATGGATTGTCCCCATAACGCAATGTACGAAAATAATTGTTGTATGTGTGACCAAATTAGTATTAAATAGTATATAAACATACATATTTATGCGCCTGAAGTACCGGTTGGAAATGTTTGTTACCATAGAGCTATATTAAATTACTCATATTTTAAGGTATTTTTCCCCGCGCAATCATGATCTGTATTTTATGTTGACACCATAATGCAAGCGCGCGTATAGGATGATTATGAGGCAGCGAAACAAGTTCCGGCAGTAGACGAGAATTGTGAAACCAGGCCGTGACCTTTTCAGGTTCATCTAATCCATTGGCAGACGGAGATTATATTATGCATAACACAATGTACACTATACATGTACATGTACATGTACATGTACATGTACATGTACATGTACATGTACATAATGCTGCTCTCTGCAGTAAACGTTCTTCATAGGGAGGCCGTTTTCCCAAACTCCAGCTGCGTGTGCGTTTTGGGGTTCGTCCGTGCAGTTTGGTGACGGAGACGGACTGAAGCCTAAGCTTGGATTGGGGAAACGGCATTAACGGCATTAGATTGGGCGTAAGACCATCAATGCTGCATGCTGGTCCCCAAACCAAATCCCTCCGCGCCTCATCGCGAGTTTACTTCCGCATTCAGGTGTAAAAGACCGGCCAAGTCCCAAGTGTAGTAATTTGACGGGTTGAATACTGCTTGCCATCAGCCGTTTGATAAACACGTTGGGAGTGCAGATATTGGTGGAGTTTTGTTCGGAAATATAATATCCACGGTATCGTTTGCCGTGATGCCTGCAACAGCGACCATCGTGCACCTCTTGGAAGTCGCCATTTTGCTGGTTGCCTTAGGTTGCAGCATGACGGCAGCTATAACAATCGGGTTGACCTCGGTAAGTGTGTGTACTGTGATTTGTGTGAATTCAACTTTCACTTTCGTTTTGCAACACGAGAACCACAATGCTAACTTCTCCCAATGGCATGGTTACAATCTGCCCAATTTTACTGCATTTCCCCCCAATATTGGCTATAGAGCAGGCCTAATGCCAAATACACACAATCATGCCTGTAAGTGTTGAGAGCCTGAGAAATTGGGGAATTGTTTTTGCAATTTGGGAAATTGACAGTTTAGCCAGGCTTACGACCATTTTAATTACAGGTAGTGTGAGAAATGTCCTTACTGTATCTATATTAGGAGCTGTCTTAACATAATAGCCAGTATGACCATGGAGGAATAAGAACCATGGAGGAATAAGACCATAGAGTAAAGAATAGCACATAGACCTACAAAATAACGCGGTAACCGCTGAGAAACTGTCAAGATTATTTTATTTAGGTTAAGAGGTAACATACAATTTTGCCAATAACGGCTTCTTAACAAAAACACCCCCAGACAATTTAAAAGAACTAATTATTGGTACACTTAGCATTTACTTTTGCCTTCGTAAGAAAGTTCGTAGGTAATAACTGTTCTTGATCTGTAATACGCAGAACCAGCTCGGCGGAGTGTGCGTTCTACAGGTTTCAGTAGAGGACAAGGTTGGTCGTTTCGAATTGAAGCCATCTAGTACCTCACATTGCCAATTCTGCCTCGTGACCCACGTAGTGGGCGTCCTTCTCTCGCTGGCCTTCATACTCTACAAGATCCAAGTCCTCTGCCGCGGCAAGTGTGAAATGTAAGGGTCACTTTTGAGCCTATAAGGTTCCATAATTTCTTGGTTTTTCCCCTAGAGTTTTGTTTGTATCGCCCAAGGGCTTTTCTGTTTAACTGTTTGTTTAACCCGAAGTACAGCTGCTTAGAGACTGTAGTTTTGGAAATTGCAGTAAACAGACACAAACAAGTGTGAAGCTGATGCGGAGATAATTTGAAGAACTGTTTGCCAAGTTTTATTTTGTAGTAATTTTTTTTCTGGTAGGCCTATGTATACCTTGTAAAGTGCCCTTGTAAAGAAATCCCCGGAAAACTGCTTTTCCCCGGGAAATATTTACCCCTGCTCGGGGAAAAGCAACTAGTGTGAACGTCGCAGGGTTTAAACTTACCCCACCTTTTTGCGTCCACGGGTAATCTCGAAAAGTCACAGGGTCACAAATAGCGCGCCAAATAATTCGAGCGGTGACTTAGTATTGTAATGCAGTACCTTTCGAACTTTTCGTAAATATATTTACAGTTAAGTACAAAAGACAAATAATAACGTTTACAAATTATACAAATAATTCAATTTTAAAGAATATGAGCATAATGAATGGTTTTAATATTTAATAAAAGTAGTGCGCGGCATTGTGGGATTGGACTTCCGCCCACAATTCATTTGGGAACTTCCTGATGGGCGCCCTCAGTTTACACATTTCCCGGGGTTTGATGGCCAGTGTGAAACGACCGTGCATATTCCCGGGAAATAGTGTCCCCGGGAGTTACCAAATGGGTCTAGTGTGAACGGTAGCTGGGGTGTAGGTGGGGTAAAAAAATCCCCGGGAATTTCCAGGGGATTTATTTCCCAGGGATTGGCTCTGTAGTGTGAAAAGGGCTTATGTAGTTGTCAATGTTTGTATCGTATCCAGCCAGGCGTTTGGGCGTTTAGTCGTCCTCATCGTCTTCGCATTGATGGCGTTCTTCATCTTCGTTGGGGCGTGCATAGTGTCAGTCGGTCTCAGGACGTTCTGCAACGGCCTTCTGGCCCTCGTTGGGCAGTGGCCTGATACGTGAGTGTAATGTGTCATTTTTAGCTCTTGACGCCGGGGATCGGCTATAGCCGCGGGCCGCTAGCGATTTTTTTCCGTACCACTAACGCGTCAATTTGCCCGTTTCATTGAAATGGGGCGACTTGAATGGAGACCAAAGATTTTGATACGCGCGGAACGTATGAAGACCAACGACGTTGACAGCCATAATTCACCAAAATAAATGGATACAGTCCCTAGTTAATTGTACACAGTCCCTAGTTTTTCGTATACACGACTTTTATACCTTTTTCTATTAACCCAAATTATTGGTTAATAATCTCATCTAGATAGGGTCTTATAGAAACAGGTATAAAAGTCTCCATTCAAGTCGCCCTATTTCAATGAAACGGGCAAATTGACGCGTTAGCGGTACGGACAAAAATTCGCTGTTGTGCATTCATGTGTATAACCGGGTGCAGTTAGGAATTAATAAATAATAATAATAATAATAATAATAATAATCTTGTATAGTGCCAAATCCTTCAAACTGAAGCTCAAGACGCATAATAATCAATAAAATCATTAAAACCTTAATAAAAGTGTGGTTTTGTTTTACTTTTTAAAAGTAAAAAAAAATGGGGGAAAAAATACCATACTTTGCGTGCTAAATTGAATGCCAATTCTATCATGTGCGCCAATGTAGAATTGGTAGACATTGTGCACAAATTGCCTGACTGAAGATGACTTCCTTATTGTCCTTTCTATACGTCTTGTAGATGTGCTGGGTTTCAGGAACTTGATTGGATAGACCTGAAAGGGAATCCTATCAATGGAGCCCATTTCTACAACTTTCTCACAGCAGCCGAGGTAAGGAGGTTTTGTTTCGTACTTTGCAGTGAAAATAACAAATTTGTAACGACACAGGCAATTGTTTTGCGTGCAGAGCTACATAATACAACACAATTATCATAAACATGCCTGTGTATTAGTACATGTTACATGTACTGCATACTACAGTTTACTCGAGTCGTATTTTGTATTGGGTGGCGTTTATACTCGACCCTGGATAACAACAGTTAGGGAAAAGTTGAGTTTATTGCAGTGCCGGTTATCCTTTGCCTATAATGCCCATTTCCCCACCGTTTTCCTTGCTAATTGACAGGCCTCCTCGTGGATATCCGTGTTGCTGTGGTTGTCATTGGCGGCAATCTCCATGGCAGCCGTCTGCATCGCCAGGAGGCAAAACAGATCGCGAAGGTTGCGCACTGCAGCAGCAGCACCCGCTAAGCCGACTGCTGTCGCTATATAAGCTCCACATAGTGTCTTGTGATCGACATCCTTTTCAAACCTGACCGATTCACGCCTTAAAACTTAAGAGAATAATGCAGTGCAATTGACTATTATTTGCGTGTTAAATTTGAATAATGGTGCACTGACTTGTTCATATAGCTTGGCACAGTTTAACTTTAAATTATCCAGACCAAAGACACCGTTGCCATATCACGTGTTTCGGGGCATGCTCTTGTATAGTTACGTAAGAGACGCTCAGCAACAATTGAGAATGGCGCAAAGACACCAGACCATTCCAAAGCTGGGGGTTGCTAACGTAAGGCTTGCCCCGAATCACGCGATATAGCAACAGTGTCTTTGGTCTGGAGAATTTAAAGTTAAACTGTGCCAAGCTGTGTGAGAAAGTCAGTGTACCAGATATTATTTAAATTTAACACGCAAATGGTCAATTAATTGTATAAGCAAGCGTTATATGACGGAGGGACCTTGACGTTGGTGACTGTATTCCTAGAATTTCAGGACTTCTTTTAAGATATCCATGGGCGACGTGTTAGGTAACAATACATGTTTTTGTTCAACGCCGATTGTGTTGAGTTTTAAGAAGGGTTTATCGTGCTTTCTATCTCGAGATAAAAATGTATGTCTAAAATTGACAAAGAGAGCAAGAAAAGGGAAGATCACAATTAATGACGCGAAAGTACGATATTTTATTCGTTAAAGTTAAGACCAAGTATGTCATCCAGTTTTGAAAATGGTAGATAAAAATAGACGGTTTAATTGAAATAATTTTGTATTTCTAAGGCCAAAGTGCATTAAACAATACACTCGTTTATGAGGCTTGGGTTAAATGTTGCACCCCAGTTGATACAATAGCAGCACCCATAAAACATAGTGCATCAATAACCTTTAAATGTTCAAGAGATGCAAATTTGCACATCTTAAAATGTTCAAGGGGTGCCAATGTCACCTTTAAGGGTACAGTGTGGTAGAGTTAAACCCTAATAGGATAAATGTTGCACCTTTTAGGGGTGCTGCTGTATATTGTATCAACTTTAGGGTGCAAAATAGAACCTTTATTTCTTAGAGTGTACAGTACTAGACCGTGATCATTTTAAATGTGCTTTTCGATTGAGAAAAGTACTGCAAAAACAAGTATTCAACACAGTACTACAAAACAGTACTAAATTCTCATTGACGTGTGTAGTAGTACTGCATTTTACGATGTAGTATTTTGTAGAAGGTGATGTTAGGAATAATAATATTTGGGATATCGAAGTTATACTAGTTATTATAATTAGTTGTAGGCAATTTATATTTTAAGCTGTAGATACGTCATTTTATTAGACGGTACATGTATTATTGTGTTCCGAAATACGGTACCCTCTGGAGACATGAACACAATGTGTACAATGGAGACAAAACGTCTCCGGAGGGTAAATTTCTATATTGATGAATAGGTCTCCATTGGGAATTTCACGAATTAGATTTTTGGATTTTACTTAAATTACTCAAAAACTAGGATTAGGATGTGGGTTAGGGTTAGTGTTTGGGTTAGGGTATAATATAGGGTATATTGGGTCGAAATTTCAACCAAGGAAAACAATTATGGTTAAAATGGGAGCATTTTGAAAAACGTGCTCGACTTTCTAACCATTTTGTACACGAGAACAAAGCCATGTCTCCACAGTGATACAAAAATGCGAATACATGTTGCTGTTTGTGTGTAACCAGAGTACCAATTTACTCGAATAAGTACTTTTTTTAGGATAGGCCGTTTTCCAAACCACAACTTAGACTCCATCTCAGGCTCTATCGCTATTGCCAAACTGCAGGAGCGGAGCCAATTTTGTTGGATGGACAAATCCTGATGAGTGCAATAAGACAGACAAAACTGAAGGAAATACGAACATAACTATTGCAGTTCAAGGAAGCCAGGATTTTTGACGACCATTTAAACAAAAAAACAGTAACTTGTGAAAAAATAGGGATGAGGAGTAACATTTTCCCGACGATTCTCAAAGAAAACTTAGATTTAGTCTTTAGAAATATGGTCTTAAAAAAGGGTAATCAAAAGTTTATTTATAACATCATTTAACGTGCCTTTGTATGCTCTTTATGGTTTAAACTAAAATGTAAACACAATTTTAAAAACTAAAACTATTTAATTTATTGTACACAGTTTACAGTACAAAATGGCAAAATTAAACCTGTATACATGTATATCGCTACACATCTGTCTTTCCTTTGATGACTCTGTGGGATGCCGCCTTTATTTTCTTCAATTACATCGTCTGAGTGAGACGTTTCGGCTTACAACGCCCTCTGTTGTCGGGTTAGCTGCCTCGACAGCGCCCACATCCCTCCCCATCCCCCACATCCCTCCCCCATCCCGGCCCACTAAGTTCCCCACTAACTTGCCAGCCCCCACCCCCCCCCCCCCCCCCCCCCCCTCCGAAAAAACACCTTTGGATTTGCTTGTCCCGTTTAGCAACTCGCTCTGCGTAAGAGTTCAACTGAGTCACTAACGTCATCGCTAAGGGCGTGTGTTTTATAAATAACATTGTGACATTATTAGGTTTCACAATTGTTAGGGTCAAGGCACCGCGTAACATTTTGTTTGATATACAGCACTCTAAATAAATGAAGCCGGGCAGTGAAAAAAAAGACCGGCCTTACAAAGATCGACCCCTGGTGGTCGTGGGAGGGGATGTGCCGGAAAATGACGAGTCCTCTCCATGGGTTTCAAGACATTGCACCGGGCCGGGGGCCGCGCCGGGATGTGAGTCACCCTTCAATTGCAAGGGGGCACACTGGCTCGCACTCGAAACTGAAATCATCAGTTACACACTACACGTACATGTAGGTTGTGAACGATACGAATAACCGAGTCGTCTGCAAGAATCGATTTTGTGTAACCCCACGAGGTTTTTTATTGGTGGACAGCAAAACACACACACACACCATCATACAATCAAACAAATAAAGCGAGATACTATTTTAGGAGACATGACAACTTCACCAGTACTTAGGTTTACTTTTTTTAATTGGAATCGACCCCAAACGATTCGTTGGTACTAACAATTTTGGTATCGATTTTTTGCTGCTGTTATCAACACCCTAAAAAACACCTTCAAATTCGTGTGTGTGTTTTTTGGACTCGATTACTCGACACTCATCATACGATATTCTTGCGTATCATTCAATCCCGCCTATTATCTTTATTATCAAACAAAGACGGAGCGGAGCGAGTTACACAAGCCCTCAGCGCGCGGCATCGCAAGTTGTGTCACAACTTCTTGGAACTTATAAGAAGGAAGGCCCCGATTTAAGATGGCCGTCTTGTTTTACGTCCTGGCAGTAGCTGAGATTGCGTTGCTGATCGTTGCTTTTTCATCTGGAATTGTTGTGGCCGCTCTTGTAGGTCGTCAAACTGTAAGTTGTTATTTCCTATCTTCTTCCCCCGAATTGTGGCGTTACACCACCCCTCCCCTCCCCCTTCAACCGGCAACTAAGTTTTAGTTAAAGGTAGTATACACCATTGGTAATTTTTTTGAATTATCACGAATGTGTGGATTTTGGGGGTTGTATTTCATATTAAATATCGTTTAACTGAACTGTCCGAAGTTTTACAATCATGGTTGCTGAGAAACGCAAGAAAAACGACGTTCGTTTTCTTATGTTGTTTTTATTTTTTTGCGGTCGCCGTCCGGCGATAATGAATTTTGGTTTATACAATTCAATTTTTCAGAACAATTACAGAATATCTAGGGCCCTCATTTAGCTGGATGCCTAGAATCATTATTTACTTTCAAATAAGTAAGATATTTCTTAATAATTCGGTAGAAAATTTTTTCGATATCTGCAAATGGTGTATTCTACCTTTAAAAGTGAATGGTGCACACTTGTGGCGTCGTGGTAGACACAGAATCAAGGAACCATGTTCCGTGAACAAATAACAATGGATGCAGTGCCAAGTAACAATGGATTTCCATTGTTAGTGCGCCATTTTTCTTCTGTTAGATGTTCATCATGTCCTCGATCAAAGATTAATTTTTGTTATTGTCTTCTTCGGGTGATTTTCAGACCATTGCAAAACCTAACCGTCCCAAATCCGCCAAAATTCATCCCCAAAGATTCGTTGGATTTTGGCGGGCTTTGGCCTAAATGCTGATTGACGTGAAACAAAAGTGATGTATTACAATGGAATTGCTGGTGCAATTTATGCATTTTGCCTATAGGATCCATCCAGAAGTGCTGTTGTCATATTTAAACGTGTACTTTATGTCCACTAACATCAACCGACAGATAACTTCCAACCATAATTAGGCCTATGCACGAAGACTGCACGTGCCATAAGTAGTATAATAGTAAAAACTTACAAACTTCAGCATTGTCTACGGAAAACCAATATCCTGTATAATTAATTAGGAAGTGTCGGTCTGTTATATAGTGCTGAACCAAGAACAAAGGCGTTATATACTTAACATATGATTTGTAGGCAAACGTCTCCGTATCCTTTAGTAAATTTAAAGCAGATAGCTGATGGGGTTGCGCCTTGTGCCAGTCGCTCATGTAATGAGAAAGATATTTAGATATATATTTGTAGCAGAGTTGTCCTTTAAAGAAATATAGGTAGAATAACAAGCAATGGCAGCCCTTTTGAAAATTGCTTGTTATTCGATAGAACAATTACGATAAACATCCGAAAACTGCTTCTTACAAAATACAATACTCGTTCTAGGTCCAAAATATTAACACTTTTTACGGTCATGAACGTAGTTGAACGTAGTTCAGTTGACCGTATAGTAGACTGTAGTTGACCGTACTTCAACCGTAGTGCCGTGGTTACTACGGTCAACTACGCGGCCAACTACGGTCAACTACGGTCGACATTACGGTCAAGTAGGGTCAACTACGGTCCACACTACGGTCAAGTAGGGTCGTCAATTAGGGTCAACTAGGGTTAACTACGTATATACTAGGCTCACAGTACGATACAGGCATCCAAGGTGACCGTAGAAATATTTTCAACATGTTGAAAACTTTGGGGCTAACTACGGCCAAATCATGGCTTTCCTCAAGGTACGTTCAGAACTACGGTCCACTACGTTTAACTACGTTTAACTACGTTTAACTACGTTTAACTACGTTTAACTACGTTTAACTACGTTTAACTACGTTTAACTACGTTTAACTACGTTTAACTACGTTTAACTACCACTACTAGGGTCTACTACCGTAACGGTCAACTACGGTCACACCATATTACGTTCAACTACGTTCATGACCGTAAGATGTGACCACCGCTTTACTGTTGAGTCACCGGTTTGATGAGTCTAAACGTTGCTCTTTTTTGTACTGATTGACTCACAGCGCTCAATGTTTGGGTTGATATACATGAGTACACGATTTGCGAGGTTATACATTCTTGGAAATGTTAAGTAGCTAAAGATAGTACAGTTTAGCAAGGCATAACTGACAATGCAATCAAATCAACTACTCCTCTGTAACAACGTTTTGGGTTTTTTAAGGGGGGGGGGGACAAAAAGCAGTACCCTTTATCTCTCTTGCATGTAGTGACCCGAGATCGTTCGTTTACTCCCACGCATTGCGCATGTACGACTGTACGCGCAGGGAGATGAGTAATCGAACATGCTGAAAATATCTTACTTCTGAGCTCGTGCAAGAGTGAGTCACGTCGCTCGAATTATTTTTGGTTTTTATTCTGCAGGAAGCGTTTAACGGGGACTGTGTGCTGGCCGGACAAGTCATCTGGTTCACCGATACCGACTTTGAGCTAAGTCCCAGCGACGCCCCGCGTTGCACCTACGTCGTCGGCATACAGGGTGTGGCTTCGGTGCTTGCCTTCGTCTATAGCCTGTACAGAGTCATCTCGCTGTGCTGTGGGCGATGTGACTTGTGAGTAACTAAAGCCGCATCTGAAACTCAACGGTATTAATAGGTATTCGTCTATTACAGCTGTACGCGTGGGTGCGCTCACATTGTACGTAGCCGTAGGTCTAAACCTAAATTTATGGCTTGGCGAATTATAGGCTTCATGATGTTAAACTTGTACGTTGAATGATAAGCTCCTGTGCACTGATGACGTCATACTTCATTGACACGGTGCCCCCCAGAGGTACACAGCAGACGGCTTTTTTTAGCTAATGAGAAAAGCGCACGTGTAGACAGTATGACGTCATCAGTCTAAAAGCTTCTACGACGCAATTGTAACGCTGTCTCGACGTTAAATCGACGTCATGACATCGATTCAACCTTGTTCAACGTGTGCCTGATGGGTTTGTAGGCCGTGTCCAAAACAGGCTTCCAGAGCTACGACTATGTCTATTGTCAGCCTGCTCATGTGTAGTTTTAATGGGCGAACACTTCATATACAATAGCTATAGTCAAGAGATTCGGACGCGGCCTTAAACGTGCTCGATTGTAATCGGCGCGATTCCACGATTCTCAGTGAGCCTAGAGCGCGCCACCTAGCGTTTACCTAAGTCGAAGAGGCAATTATACTTTTAACCTTTATCGTCACCACGTGACACTATACAAAAGACAACACTAAATTTGACGGCAAACGACTTGCTCCAAAAATGCAATTTAACAGTTTCTCCGATAAAAGAGTCTACAGTGGTGTCTGAGGCTTTGGTCGTTTTCCTAACTCAGTTTTGTCGATCTCCGTCTTAAAGGGATCGTATACGTTTGGTAATTACTCCAAAAATTAATGGCAATAAAGACTTACTTGGTAAGAAGTACAGCAGCTTTGAATAGTATAATGCATTTTTTGAAACTTTTCACTTCGAAGTACTGCGGTTATGGAAAAAAACAAAACTGTTTATCCCCAAAAATTTGAATTTGAGAAGCGTTACTGCAGTGACGTTTCTCAGAGTGTGTATTCCAATGCAGATTATTCTTCCTGCGCGGACATAACCGCTCCAGATTTTAGGCAATATCTCAAAATCGCTACCACCTTTTAAAATGAAATGTTTACAGGTTAGTTTTATGGTATATATCTATAACTATATAGGATTGAAACAAACAATGGGTTCCAATTACCAAACGTATACGATCCCTTTAAAGCATCGTTCATGCAGTTTGGCAATGTTGATGAATCCGGAGCCTTAGCTGGGGTCTGAACAACGATCCTGGTATACCTATAGCAAGTGGAGAGTACCGACTCCCGACAACCTGGGAGAAATACGGATACCACATAAAAAGCTTCTTACTCCAGACAGAAACTGGTTGGTGGTACTAAGAACCAGTGGTGTCATACTCGTGACTGACGCCTCGAACCTTCTCAGTTCCTCAGTTCCTCCTCAGTTCCTGCCAACATTGAAATACGTGTATGGATAAACTTGAAACTTGAATTATATGTTTGACCCATACGAGGCGATTCTCTGACATGTCACTTCTTTTTCTTCTTGATGTCCTTCCGTTTCCGTGTCCCTCCAGCTCAGTGCTGCGAGTGATATGCATCCCTGTGTACAGCGTCATGGCAATCTTAACCCTGGCGGAGGCCGCCGTCGTGTCGCACGGATTCCAAGAGCTCTGCGAAGGCTTTCGCTCCCTGCAGGCTTACACCGCCAACTACGAGTGAGTATACGACTGCATACAGAAAATGCATATCGCGTTAATATCACAGTAACCAAACAACACACCGATCAGTATTATAATAATGTGGCTAATAATTCTCACTGGCAGCTGTGAAGCTGAATTGCGGCGGATGTCACATTATTAACACGAAACATTATAAATGCCATCTCGGCTCCCCGGGAAGTATACAGCTCGATGCTGCTATTTCGGCGCAAAATAGCTTTAAATCAACCAAAATAACCATCTCTGTTCATCACAGGTACCCATTTACTCCTGGGTGGAGAGAAGCAATGAGTGACAAAGTGCCTTGCCCAAGGGAACACGTACCATATAGTCCCAGGCCGGACTTGAACCCACAGCCTGTAGATTATAGATTACAAATTCAATACTTCAGACCACGAGGACACGCGTCGGCATTCTCTTAAAGGGAAATTCCGGGCTAAAAAATATTGTACCTAGTCTAAAAGAAAATACATACTGACTCCGCAGAGAATTTGTTTTGACTTGTTATCGAGAACGACGCACGCGCCTATTATATTCACGATTTCTTGCCATTCAGGAGTACAAGGGCGCGGCCATATTGTTCAAATTTCCCGTCTTGCCCGGGAAATTATGACGTAGTGTCTGCACCTCAATGCACATCGCTTTATTGCCTCTTGTTCGCACTGGTATCCCACCTTGACGCGGCCAACTACATTATGCAGACGTATGTTGTACGGCGCCCGACTATTGCGAGTACATGTATTGCATTTCTGTGCCGAATATCGACTTGACGCGCCACAAACTATCGTTTATTTTTGTATTTTTGAAAAGAATAAAAAATATGTGAGCTAGTAATTATGGCATCAGGTCCTTCTCCGTATGATTTTGAGCCCACTTTCACATGTACAGTACACATTGTGTATATACTATGCCGTACACAAAAGGGTTCACTTGCATTCCTTGCGCGTGCAGGGCTGCTATCGATCGGGCTTCGAGTACTGATGGTGCAGACACTACGTCACATATCTCGGATGTACCGATAAACCAGAACAAAATGGCGGCTCGCATGACGATAAGCGCAATGCGAGCAAATCTCTGTTTTATATGATTACAGAAACCGATAAAAATGAAATAAAAATCAAGTCACAATGGCAATTGACACTCTTTAACATTATGCAATTATAAACTATGGGTGGAGTTTCCCTTTAATCTGCTGCATACATTGTTCTTGAACTTTCAACACTCCCAAATGGTCTATAGCGCCCATTGAGCCTATAACAAACACTTTCCGTTTGTTTTCACCGTCGGAACACGAAATGAACTTTCAACACTCCCAAATGGTCTATAGCGCCCATTGAGCCTATAACAAACACTTTCCGTTTGTTTTCACCGTCGGAACACGAAATGAACTTTCAACACTCCCAAATGGTGTATAGCGCCCATTGAGCCTAACAAACACTTTTCGTTTATTTTCAGCTGTGCGCTGTTTCAGCTAGTGAACTGGCATATCTACGACGGATCCGGTTTCTACGATGATTACTCAAAAGCCGAGGTATAATATAAATTAATGTTTGTAAAGCTTTTATGACAAACTGCATTTTAATTCTCAAATCTATTGTCTCTATACCAATTACTTTCGAAAAACAAAATGACAAATTCCCGCAAATGCGATATAAATTGTAATCCAGCAATCAATTTATTGGTCGGTGGATAATCGAACAGCTTCCACTGAATTTATCGATTAATGCTAAAATTGAATCGGTTGGTCGGCTATAGTCGACCAATAAATCGATGCACTTGAGATGTAAAACGGATGAAAAACCTCTTTCTAGGTACATAAAATGAAGGACTGCACTTCTCAAGTTGTTTGAACATTTTTTGGTGAAGTTTGCATTTTTCTCAGTGATTTTTCACTGTGAGCCAAAGTGACGAAAAAAACACTCTGAAAAAAGTGGATGTCCACTATTATATAAAGCATTATATATATAAGGGGCAAATTCAAGTAGTTTTACATTTAATCAATCATTCAATCAATCCATCTATCAAATCGATTAGTCAAATAACCGTGTCATCGATGTTTCCACCAATCTGCAGACTTCCGGTTGGGTGTCGTTCCTAGCATGGGTCTCCCTCGTCGCTATCGGCGTCCTTCATTGTCTTGCCGAGAGACCAGACAGTGGCTTCCCAACCCCCAACAATGCAAAGTAACAAATTCCGCCACCCAAGACACTATGGACGGCCATTAGGTCAAACATGACAACATTTTTCCATTTTGTTTTTTTTAACGTATAAATTCTGTATTTTTGTGTAATTTCGTTAGATTTTCTGTTTTGTTTTTTGCTTTTTAAGTTTTGTTTTGTATTTTTTATGTTTACGGCTACGGCTACAACGTCACAACAATCTAGCCGTAAAAGAGTAAAAGAAGTTGTCTAGCTCAGGCAAAACAAAATGGCGGCTGCACTAACGTTAATTTTTGAGCAAATTTTTGTTTATTTGTCAATGATATTGCATTGAATTGAAACTAACAGATCCACAAATACGTCAATATCATCAGGTATTTCGACCGGCTGTAAACAAACATTGCGTAAAATCTAGCAGACGATAATTGTTGTAAATTCTTACATCGTAATTTTGCAAACACTAATTCAAGCATCGCTTGGGGGCGCAATAACTAGCCGTATGCCCTACCATAGCCGCGTCCGAATTCCATTTACCTTGGCGCCTGTACGTATATAGACGTAACTGTAGCTGTAGACGTAGATCGTAGCTCTAGATACTCGTTTCGGACACGTTTGGGTTCAAGGTATACCACTTTAAGGTACCACTAATCACAATTATCATGTTGACGGCCCCGACCATCATTAGGTTTAGTCCTTGTGCCCCGTTTTATTTTAGTTGCATTATAGTTTTATGAATAAATTATGAATGCATAACTGAAGGTCCAATGATGTGAATAATTAATTGGCGATCATAGTTGCAAGTTGACTCGTTATTGGTTAATTGGTTCCTTCCAATTTGTTGGTTTTCCGAAACAAAACGTCTTTCGTTTTTCCTTGTGTTGGGATCCGCCCCGCCGCCCTTTTCCATTTAGACCGCGCAAATGACGGATAAACACTTAGCATGTTTGTAAAAGTGATTAAGGTTGGGTTCATTCAGGTTTTTTTTCATACAACAAAGAATTGTATATTTATCCCGATAAGCGTGGGACACTGTGGTTTCTCAACAAGCATGTGTTCGTGCACAGTTTCAATTAAACAGTCGTTGAATATTTGTGGTTTTTTTCATTCAGAGTTCACCCACCTTCAACAACATTTGTCGCCAGACAGACATAGTATTACGGGATGTCAAAGTACAATGTTGTACAAAATAACTATACACGTTTTAAATTGGCCATAGTTTTAATCTGTAAAAGTGTATAAATATTGTTTTTGTTACTCGCACTGTATACGAACAATAGAAAACACGGACGCTTTTGCAGGGGAGTGCTGGTCAATTTTTTTGATGTACAAAAATCTAACCTAGACAAAAATATAACGCTTTAAATAAGTTAAAAATAATGTTATTCTGTATTTATATATAGTTAATATACCGTGTTTACTATCATCATGCATGCCACAAGTTTTACAACGATTTAATGCCTATAAATTTGAGATTGGAGTTCCAAACGTAATTTGAACTGATTATGTTACAATGTTATAAAAATTTCTTTATCGGATTTGGTTTGTTTGGTTGTCGCTGTCGCGGTTGCCTGTTTGAATTTGTTTTCCTCTCTTAAAACTGACCCTTCATCATTTAACTGGATTGAATATGGTTGATTTGTGTTTAGTTTCCAACGAAACACGCTTTTTTTGTGTGTGTAATTAACTTGTGTGTGATAATAGCAGGGATGTAGTCGAGTCCATCACAAGTCCCTGCAAGTCCCTGTAAGTCCCTGCAAGTATATCACAAGTCCCTCAGTTCCAATTCAAATCACAAGCTATTCAAATCAGCTTTGACAAAAGCATTTCTTTGTCATTGTACATCCAGTTACTCGTGACTGCCTTTATGAAGGGACCTGTGACTGGCTTCACGAAAGGACTTGTGAACGGACTTGCAGGGACTGGACTACAACCCTGTGACTATACAGCCTATATATAGCCACGATGACGAGCTAAGATCTGGCAGAGGCCAATTCTGTGCCACATTAAATTAAAACCCTTTCTTTAAAACCAGCTTACCCGCAGCGACATCTCCATGTGATGTATATTGTTTGTGTTTGGTATTTTGGATGTCGGCTTAGCATGATATAGATTTAACATTGAATTTTGGCCTGTAACCTGATTTTACTATAAGCAAGACAATAACTCACACTTCGGTACTGTATTTTATTCATTTATTACATTTCTTAACCCAGGGTGTGACCAAACAGTTTAAAAGCTGGTTTTTATTGGGGTCCTGCATACATCATTAAATAAAATAACAGTATACAAAAAATACAACAACATTTACACAACATTACAAACAGAATATTTACAGACGTACAAGGACATTTACAGAAATACGAAACATTAACACTATACTCTGATTTACGAGATGGGCGAAACAAAATAAGGGGAAATTCCCATCTGGCTCCACATTATAGTGGCAGCCATGAAGCTCGGTGGTGGTCTGTTGTTGCTAGGCAACAGAGCGCCCTCTTCACCTCACGTGATTTGCCCAGCCAAGTTCAATGCAGCTGTTATAATATGTCTGCAGGAAGGTCACGATCCTCGGTTATGAATATTTGTATAATGGCTGGCCGCCATAAAAGAAAACACGCTGCACACCCTGGTCCCAATTTAGGTCGCAATTCAAATTATATGTGCGACCATAAGCAACTTTTAAATTTGAAATCAAAATCCTGTATAGAAATTTTGTTTTTCAAGGAATTTATGGTATTCATATAAGAGCTAAAACTCTTTGGAATTTGTGGATGCTTCAAACGAAAACAAAATTCACAAAATGCTATAAATGGCCTTTTCTTTAGTTAGAGATATATTCAGTAGAATAGTTTACAACCCAACCCGCGTCCCCACGGGCCAATCATGCTCCAATGAACCTGTTTATCCAGCAGTAATATTTTGTTTTTAAACGTGACCGGCCAGCGATTTTTTTTCCGTACCACTAACGCGTCAATTTGCCCGTTTCATTGGAATGGGGCGACTTGAATGGAGACCAAATCGCGCGCTTCAATTCGAATCGATGTTGATACGCGCGGAACGTATGAAACCCAACGACGTTGACAGCCATAATTCACCAAAATTAATGGATACAGTCCCTAGTTAATTGTATACAGTCCCTGGTTGTTCGTATACACGACTTTTATACCTTTTTCTATTAACCAAAATTATCGGTTAATAATCTCATCTAGATAGGGTCTTATAGAAAAAGGTATAAAAGTCTCCATTCAAGTCGCCCTATTCCAATGAAACGGGCAAATTGACGCGTTTGTGGTACGGGGAAAAAATCGCGACCGGCCACTCTTGGCCTTTAATATGATGACGTACTACAAGTATAGCAACGAGTCCGGATTTCAGAGTGAAATTCACTCTACACCCACAACGTACGTACAGTGTGCAAACTGGTCTACAAAGTACAAGGCTAATCCCAGCTGGAGCGGTTATGAATGATCTTCGGTATCCAAAGCCAGACATTCCAAGATGGTCATTCACTGAGAACTCAAGTACAGCTTTGAAACTGCTTTGCTTCATGTAATTACGTGCGGTGCAACAGTTACTATAGACAGAGAATGCCGAGCCAAAAAACATGGAGGCTACTGGTCATATTCGCCTCGTTCATGCAACTCCTTCTCTCAGTGGGGCCGCTGTACAACTTCAACGTCTTCCTGCTGCCGCTGCAGACAGAGTTCAAGACCAGTGCCGTTTTAACAGGCGAGTCAATAGAAACAAAATATTTATAAGCGACTTATTTCTTCAACAAAAAACAATTGTCGAGAAGCTATACTACTATTCTAATGAGTAGTGAGCGTTTTATAGTTGAGTTGGCATGGATTATTATCAAAGATGTCATGGCTGGCGCCGTTTATAGTCAGGTCGCGTCGCAGCGTTTAGTATATTACTAGCAATGCATGATTGGTCAAACTGGTTGAACTGGTTTTTTTGGACGGGAATGAGTTTCATACATTGGACATCACTCGATACCATTGTGCCCAATACTATGAGTCCGATGCCTCATAAATCCGACACCTCGTAATTTCGAAACTTAGGACTTATGAGGCGTAGGATCGACCTATGGGGCGTCGGACCAATGAGGTCGGACTTAATACGAGCGGACCCCAACAAACCAGGGGCGGACTGGAACACAAATTCGGCCCGGGCGTTCAGACGCACTGGCCCAGACGCACTGGACGACACATCCACCCAGACCACCCTTATAGTTGTAGCCTACAGATTAATTGTACCTCTATTATATAATATGCTCGTACACACACGCTCGGACGAAATCTCATAGCGTACACCTAACTCGGATTTCGTTTAGAGGAGAGAACACAAATCGCCGGCCCATTATGCACAGAAACAGAGAGGGAGGGCGGGCCCATGCTCGGCCGGCCGCGACCGGCCTATGCTAGGCTGTGAACTGCATCGCACGTACATGTACATGTACATGTACGTACGTACGTACATGTACATGATTTACTATTATATGAAAAACAAAACTCTCACTGCCGCGTTGGCCCACTTCACTGACCCATATCGGGATTCGTCCCGAACGGCGTCCCGATGGCAGTCCGTCTGTGGCCGGCACAAACCAGTATGAGACTGAGTTTTACAACCATGGATGCTGAGAAAAGCCAAAAAAAACGGCGTTCGTTTTTAACTGGCGTCACGCTTGTGTGGTTTTTATGGTGTTCTTTTTTTCGCGATCGCCGTTCGGCGATCGAGAATTTGTTTATATGAAATTTACTTTTTATTTGACGGGTTTATTTTATTTTGATGAAACCCAACGATTTTTGTTTAAGTGCAGGGGCTCTGCGCCCGCACAAATTTATTGGTTTATCAGGTTTTTCATATCGGTAAAATTAATTAACATTTTGTGTACGAATAACAATAGAAATGATATATATAGAAATGTTATCTAGTTAACAAGCCTAAGATTGTTACAGAACTTTGGACCCGGTAATTAACATGTACATACATGTAGTATAATAGGCCTTAATATATAGTGGTAATTTATTAACAGTGGCGACTTCGAGCTGGACCGGAAAATAACTCAAGCGAGGGGCCCGAGCGACTGCTAACGCCGTACCCTACCATTCCATGTGCACACATGCACATAAACGTAATAAACCACGTATACCAGTGTGGCATGAATTTCAGACTCTATGAATAATTGACTCACTGGTAGTAACTGCGCATGCTTAATTAAGTGATGATCATGATAATTAGGAGAGTGACCGGTCACGTGAGATGATCTAACCAATAATATGGAAAAGGAGTCTTGTTTTACCCTTTTGTCCCCATTGTGTTCAGGTTTCCACAGGGTACATCTAGCATTGTATAAAATACAACAGTTATTAGCTGTTTCTTTGTATTTAAACTTTTTGGGAAGACCCAATTTGTTTACGCATCTCATCAGTAGACGTTCGTAAAAAGTGGGCCATATTGTTCTTAATTGTTCATCGTCCACATCAACGTGGTTCAGCTAATCACTTGTGGATAATCCACCTAATTAGAATTATAAAATCGCCCTGAATTTCCTGCTGCTCAATTTGTTAGTTTTATATACAAAACTCCAGCACTCATCATTCCTTTATTAGACATCTCCAAGTTGCCCAACTTAATTGTACATGTATTTGCTTGTTTCCCTCCAATCTAGGATGGGTTGGGTCCTTGGCCAACGCCCTGCTATGTTTCATCGCCCTGCCGATGACAGTCCTGGCCTGGAAGATCGGCTATCCGCGCGTGGTCATCATAGGGACTTTTCTCACGACGGCCGGATACATAGCCACTTCCTTCATCTCCTCGCTGGCCCAGGGATTTGTGACGTTCGGCTTAATGGTGGGGATCGGCTCGGGTTTCATGTTCGTAGGGTCGATGAGCGTGCTTTGTCAGTGGTACATAGGACGGACGAATACCTGTCGACCAACCGCTGCCGCCATCATAGGATCCTCAGTTGGTACGTATATTGGAACAACATCGTCTGCGGCGAAGTTGGCGGCGTTGGCGTTGGCGTCGGCGGCGTTGCAGCGTCGTCGGCGGCGGCGTGCGACGGCGTGCGGCGGCGGCGGCGGCGTCGGCGGGGGCGGCGGCAGCAGCATTATTAAGGGATGTAATATCAATAGCAGCAACAGCACCACAGACAGCAGCATCAGCGGCAATAGTAGCAACAGATGTAGCAGCAGCAGCAGCAGCAGCATTAAAAGATGTAACAGCAGCAGCAGCAGCAAAGGCAATAGCAACAACAGCAGCCACAGTGACAGACATCAGCAGCAGCAACAGCAGCGGCAGCGGCGATAGTAATATCAAACAGCAGCAGCAGCAAAGGAATTTAAAGCAGCAGCAAAGGCTTTAACACCAGCAGTAGCAGCAGTAGTAGCAGCAGCAAAGACAATAACGAAAATAACGACAGCAGCAAAGGCAATAGCATCAGCAGCAGCAGCAAAGGATGTGGCAACAGTAGCAGCAGCAGCAGGAAAGTCAACAGCAACAACAGCAGCAGCAGCAGCAGCAATAAAGGCAAAAGCAACAACAGCGAAGGCGTAACAGCAGCGTGAGCAAAGGCAATAGCTAGCAACAGATTCAGCAGCAGCCGATTTTACGAAAAGGTGCGTAGCTTGCGCCATTTTCAAAAGTGGCGAAATGTTAATTATACACAAAAGAAAGGTTGCGTAGCTGCGCCATTTCCTTACGGAGCATTTAACCGTAGGTTATTTAACCGTAAGGCGTAGGTGCGCAACGTTATAAACAGTGTTTTACGACTACTGTTTGCGTATTTGTGTTCTTTTACGAAATCGTCGTTGTATCACGTTATACATTAACCAATCAACATAATATGTGGAGAGAGAGAAGAAAAAACCCTGACATTTTCCCACTTCTTTTTCTCAGGAGTAATGGTTTTTGGACCTTTACTCAACACACTCACGGCATCTTACGGGTGGCGTAATAGCTTCCGATTCCTCAGCGGTATAGTGCTAACCATGGGTGTCGCGACGGCCCTTCCTCTCTTGAAGTCTCCCGAGAGCGGAGATGAGGGTCAACAAAGCGACGAAACCGACGTAAAGATAGAGAGCCTTCCCGCAGAAAAGGCAGAGCATCCCGGGGAATCCGACGAGGAGCCAAGACGAGGGTCTACCGATCTCAAGACGGGCGGTGATCCGGGTTCTGAAGATCCGGTCCGAAGTAGCACTAGCGCGGTGAAATTCGTCTGCGAGATGGTTCTGAATGTGGAGGTCTGGCTATGGGTTTCGTCAATCACTCTCACGCAGCTTGGTTGGTCTTTTATCATCATTCACTATGTAAGTTTCTATAGCAGAGTTGTATTTGAGTCCCTGCAAGTCCTTTCACAAGTCCAGTCACAAGTCCTTTCATAAATCCTGTCATTAGTCCAGAAGAGTGTCATTTTTACGCCGAAAAGTATTAAGCCAAATTTAACTCGGGATTCCGGATCAAATCTGTTTAGGGACCTTTAGAATGTATCACTTGGAAACGTAATTTGGAAACGTAATTCCCGATTGTTTTAGGGAACTAATTTGCAACCTTTTACATTACCACTTTTACAATCCATTGTTGTGGTCATGAAACCAAGGAGTCCTCAAAAGTGCCTTTAAGGCTTGTAAGCTTGTAAGCCTGAAGAAACCTGCAGAGAGAAGACAATAAGAAGAAGGTACAATTTTAGAGGTTGGAGGAAACCACAGAAAAATATTCTGGGGAAACCCACTCCGCTTATTGTTCCAGATAGGATTTGAACCCAGATTACAGCGGTGGAAGGCGAGGAATGAACTGCTAGAACAACTAGACTCCCCGAATTTTAATGAATAGACAAATTATTGTATATTTACTATTGTCTTTTTTTCGCCCTTCAAGTCCAGCTTTTTGGACGGCCTCGAGCTTACCACGGAAAACATCTCAGTGGCTTTGACTGTGTTAGGAGCTGCCGAGATCGTCGGGAAGATTGTCGTAGCTTTGATCGGAGACCGCCTACCCTTCCTGAAGCTGTACTTAGTGGTGGTCACCTCAGTCATCGCCGCCATTGTCTCGGGGTTTCTGACATTCTGTACCACTTTCTGGAGCATAATCGTTATGTCAATTAGTAAGATGCAAAAAATAAAAGATGTTCATTCTATTGTTTCAATATTAAAAATATTGTAGGGGTTTGTCACTAAAAGCAATATCTTTCCAATAGCTTATACGAAGTTGTAACTTTGAATTAATGCTAAACCATGGGTTTATTTTGGTAATTGTTAAACAATTTTAGACAGAATTGTGTTGCATGCTTCTCGAAAACTTTCTTTAAGATGACCAGTTACCTCTTATTCCGATTTTGTCTTTTCCCAGTTTGGGGATACTGCCGTGGGACCATCTTTGGAGTTAGTTTGGCAGCCGCGATGGAGCTGTTCGAGAAGTATGGTGCTGGCGCCATTGTAGCAGTCGGAATACTCGGGTTTGGAATAGGGGTTCTAATAGGATCCCCAATAACAGGTGAACTGAGGTTTTGCAGTAATCAGCAAACAGTTTGTCTCTGCAAGGGAACAATTATTCTGAAATAAACGTGCGCGTACAGACTATAGTTGTTTTGGCTTTTCGTTCCTATCCTCGCTCCGAAAGGTTCGAATCGGTCTCTACGATTCAGAGTCCGTATTCGAATCCCTGCAAGTTCATCACAAGTCCTTCAGTATCAAGTCAAGTCACTATAGCTTGTTACTGGACTTGTGATTCGTGAAAGGACTTGTAGAGACTCAAAAACAATTCTGCCATGATCCTAGAGTATAACCGAAGGTTCGAATCGTTCCCCGTGATCCTAACCATTGGTTCTGAATCGTTCCCTGTGATCCTAACCGAAGATTTTAGATCGTGGGTCATTTACAACGACCTGTTCTCGCCCATTACCCAATTCATCGTGTACTTGGCCGTCATGGCTGTATAATGATCGGAGTTTATTTTCCCCACTACATTTTTGTTCAATTTGCATCGCTCTGCAGGTGCATTCTACGACATGACTGGCAACTACACGCTGAGTCTGTTCGCCGTGGTGGCCAGTTTTGGTGCGGGGTCGGTGTGCGCGTTGCTAATCCCGATCAAGAGAAGGTTGGTCTCCCGATGCTGTCGAAATACGAGCGAAGATATCAATAACAACACCGCAGATGACGAAACCAAAATTGACCCGGCTGAAATGGCGGTGAAGACCCGAAGTGTGGGGACCTCCAACCCAGCATATGACATCGAAATATGATTTTTGTTTTAAGTAACGCGAAAGAAGGTTCGGTATGATGGATTGTTTGGAAACCACCTGTTCAAAATAACGAGCTTTGTGAGCTATTATAGGCAATCCTTAATCACCACGTTCTATTCCATACCGAACTTGTACTGTGAATACATGAAACCCAATAAAATCTTCACTTTTGGGGCGAACTTACTGATTAGTATTCTTCGACAGGGATTAAGACATGAGTTAGTGACCACGCAGTACATTCCAAGTAAGCAACTCTTTTAGTGATTATACGAGCTAAGACAAAGGAAGGCAATTGGTGCGTTTGGTCTCAAACGTCACTGGGCTGGTAAGAATGAATCATACAGTGTCTCCATCCTGACACGCAGCTTTCTACTAATAGCTCCCAAAGCCCTGCGTATTTTGACACCTCGATTGTTGAGAGATACGACGTTGCCGAGCGAAGTTATTGTCATTTCAATGGTCGTAGGTCAAGTTTCTAAATTGACAATCATCCCTATGAAGCAGAAGTATAGAAGCGGAACCTGATCATTCAAAACAATAATGCAAACCTGCTTCTATAGGAATGATTGTTACTTTTGAAACTTGTCCTACGACGTGTTTATAATTGTATCGGTATGATCGTCGAGTACGTCCACAAAACTTATGTCCATCTGATGTTCATCTTGCAACCAAGAATACGAAAAACTCGTTCTTAAGTGTCCATCTGATGCACAAATCCGCTTAAGAATAAGAAATCGGTCAACTTATGAAAGCATGTTTAAGCTATTATTGAGTTATTCCTCATGAAAAGGAGGCCTTCTTCAGAAGTTTAATTACCAAGAGCTTTTCGGAGTTTTCATGTGTATTTTAAGAATTGCTCGCATCCAATTATTAAGCTGGATAGTACAGTAACCATGTGTCTGTGTCTAGGACAATAAGACTATATATATGCCCTATTGTCCATTGTACCTTATAAAATAAGCACGAGCTCTCGTGACAGATGAGGGCACTTGACAGAAGATATTGATTGAAATAAACTTTAATTAAAAATCAAATCAAAATTACGTGTACTCTTAACACGTATTATAGTCATGTTCTCAGTTTGCGATTTGAATGGTTACAAAGTATGGAATCATTCAATTCCCGGCTGGTGTATTTCCACCTTGTTTAAAATTGAATCACTCAGCTGTTAACTTAGTTCTCTTCGAAAAGTCCTTCCTCTTCATCAGATGATGCAACCTCTTGCCTTTCCTCACTCCCGTCAGTCTTCATTTCATCTTCTTCTACCAGGGTTTGCGGTAGTTGATGTCCTTCAAGTTCAAACCAGATTGGAGTGTATATCCATACCCTGACCATCATGCTTGTTTTGCATAGCTAAGAGTAGAACATTTACAAAATCTTCTAAACTACAAGCATCATAACAAATTAAAGAAGACGGAGAGATATTTCATTGTGGCGGTGTGCCAATAAAATGTAACTCGCAATTATACGACCAGGCCTACTCACAATGAATATTTACATACCTTTACCGTAAACAATACGGAAACCTTTTGCAGGTTATTTCCACACTTTTTTGTATAATCTTTTGCTTAATAAGCTGTGGTTGATGATGAATGTTGCTTACCAAGAATCAGTATTAACCTCCTCATCCATGACGCTATGAACATGTTTGTAGAACAGAAACCTAACTGATCCCTTATCCAAGGGGAGACCCCCCGAACTACATGTAGTTTCTAGATGCTCTATTTTCCAAAGACTGCAGCCAACCACGATTCTTCGTTCGCAGGGCAAATAGTCGGCTTCTGCCAATTCAGTATGATTTTTCAAACGCTAAGTTTCTGGATTATGAATCATGATGTACACAAAATTGTAGCGATTTATGATACAGGCTATTCCTTACTTTACTAAATCACATTAATCTTGTCCTTATATTGAAGTCATCTATAAAAGTTGCTATAAATGCAACTTGAGTTTATTCATGTCCATGGTACTTTAGCTACCAGTATATTTTGACATGATAATAGTCCGCCAGTTAAAATGCATATATATTTATTAAAAATTATTATAACTTACACCCGGGAACATACATCCATGTAAGCAATGCGCTGCAGCTTTATTCATGGATAACATGTTTGGGAAATGTAAATCACCAAGATTAAGATATAATAATAATAATATACAGTAACTGCAATATTGCACCGTACTTCAAAGAAGTATTTGCATGTTTAGGCATGGGCTGGCTTGTTCGAGATTAATACGCAGATCATTATTGTATCACAGGTCAATATTTGCAATTTGTCGCACTAAGCAGATCCTTATAGTTCTTGTATTAACATAGATTTATTCTAATTCAAGTGCAGTGCAGTGCAATATTGTAATTAATGTGTTTAGTATTGTGACAGTGTTACACGTAATTTTGATTTGATTTTCAATTAAATTTTATTTCAATCAATATCTTCTGTCAAGTGCCCTCATCTGTCACGAGAGCTCGTGCTTTTGTTATAAGGTACAATGAACAATGGGGCATATATATAGTCTTATTGTCCTAGACACAGACACATGGTTACTGTACTATCCAGCTAAAATACACATGAAAACTCCGAAAAGCTCTTGGTAAATTAAACTTCTGAAGAAGGCCTCCTTTTCATGAGGAATAACTCAATAATAGCTTAAACATGCTTTCATAAGTTGACCGATTTCTTATTCTTAAGCGGATTTGTGCATCAGATGGACACTTAAGAACGAGTTTTTCGTATTCTGGGTTGCCAGATGAACATGTTGACATAAGTTTTGTGGACGTACTCGATCATACCGATACAATTATAAACACGTGGTGGGTCAAAAGGGTACACTTTTAGGCTTAATTGCATGTTTAAGCCATGAAGACACCAACAAAATACTACTTTAACAACTGGTCCTTGTCCACAATGTTTAGACCTTCACATTAAACCATATTTCAATCCTCTACCCCATGTGGTTCCGGAGAAATGGCATATGTGATTCGCTCCATCGTAATCAGGAATAAGTCGCTGAGGCCGTTTTACGCAATCGGCCGTTGAAGTGAATGCATGGGTGAAAATCGTGACCAAGTATTTGTTTGTGCTGTGACTGCTGTCCGTATGATTTTGGTCAATTTTGTTTATTTCAGAGCTGTTTTTCTCGGAATGTGGATTCGGAAAATAAATATACACCTGTCATCTTCATCAGACCGTAACTTTGTTTAGACTTATTCCTCATTTCGATGGAGCGGGTCACATTATTCCAAACGTAATTAGGTCAATTATCGATCTTTGACCCATTCTTAAGTGGATTAGTGCATGGAGTTGAAACTTAAGAATTAGATATTCGGAATCAGGATATCTTGGAGTACATTTTGAGCCAAAATGTGTCCTCGTACGTGACAATACCGATAAAAGTGCTAATTAGCGTTAATTAGGCCATTCTTAAGTGGCTTAGTGCATTAGTTGAAAACTTAAGAATTGGCTTTTTGAAATTAGACTCCCTTGAAGTACATATGACAAAAATTTGGTCCTCGTACGCGACAATACCGATAACAAGTATAGGGGGGTCATTTTGAGAGTGCCCCCAGGGGGCAGTGCAAGAGTGCCAAACTTAAGAATCCACATTTTGGGGTTCCCACACATAGTCCTACTCATTTCAGGTGTCAAACCTTTCGTACTCAACAATACCGATAAAAGTCTGTTAGCTCCTGGACTATTATGTTTTCATATCATTTGCATTGGTTACATCAGATTAGCATACAAAAAGACGCTGCCCGACCACCCCTAGCGCGCCCTCAGCCACTCAAAAAACCCAAACACTGACACGTGCCTGATGCATAATGAGACAACCTGGGAATCAACTACACGTTGTAAAATGCATTTTCTAAACCCGGAGACTAGACTGGGCCGGCCGGCCGGCCGGCTGGTAGTCTAGTCCTAGACCCTTATGTTATTTCGGCGCCCACGCGCGCAGATTCGTTAACGCTGTCTCTTTTTCAAATCCCGACTTCGTGTGCGTTGGTGTCTCACGCATGCGTAGTTTACATAATGCAGCTGGATCCATACTCGCACTGGAGCCGACGTTTGACAAACGTACATGATTTTGGATTCGAGTGAGTCCACTGAGTTCGCGGGTGCGATTCGTCTGTAGATAGCGCCCTCTATAACATCGGTGGTTTGTGTCAGTGATCGCGGAATAAACAACACGAAGGTTTTGGAACCAAGACTAGCCGGCTGGCTGATATTGCGCTGGCGTCGATTTTTCTTTCAAGAAAAGAAATACGCGGGCGCCAGGCCAACCTGATCCAGGTACCCAAACATGTATAGAATCGTTGAAGCGGTTACAACAATTCATATTGTGGCAGACCATCTGTCATCCTGACCCGAATCTATTACGTACAGTCAGTCCGCAGCGCACTGAAAAGCCGTTCCTTTTATGTGCGATTTATGCATGGCACTTTGTGCGTGACCTCGTTTTTGAATACTTAATGAGCTGGCGACAACGCCTGGAATTTGGTCCGAAACATCCGTTTTATTCACTGTCTGTCAATATTATGTATATTTTCTTTTGGATAAGGAAACATTTTGTTATATTATCAAATCAGATTGGAAATTATATGACATTTAGAGGGTGAAATTTATAACGTAAAAAAAGCTCCCGAACCAACAAATTGACCTTTAAAAAAAGACGAATTTTGTCCACCTTCTGGCAGCGGCCACAACCCAATTTCACACTGATGTTAAAGATAATTTCATATTCTATCACAAAACTGTAGATTTGGGGTTGATTTTAACTTAGTCCAGTCAGGGCGCAGAAAATTATAACGTTCTCAATAAATTAACAAACGGAACATCCCGCCATGACAGTCCATAGTCTTCCTGCGCCCTCATTGGTCGAAAATGACGTCATTGAAAAAGGCTTCGTGGTAACGTGTAGTTCATGCACATTTCAATACGCAGTTTTTTGTGTATTTTTTTAATTGTAAGCTCAAGCGAAAAGGATTCTGCCAATCAGTATTTTGTTTAATCTTTTTAACAGTGGACTGATTAAAAAATAATAATATTGCCTGCGTAATACAATGTATACAGCCAAATATACACAAACAAAGCAACAAATGAAGTCGTTGTTTAAAATTTATATCTGTATTGTGAGGTTGGTTTATAAAAGAAACTGCACTTTTTATTTAAAACGTGCATGTTATTGCTTACATTAATATACCCTGTTGATGTTATACGACTTGAATACAATTGTTAAATTAAACCCTGAAATTGTAAAAACTTATTTTAATTACATCATCATGTACATGTACACAAATACAGATTGAAGAAATGACCAAAATTAGGGTTGATAATGAGATAATAAATGTTTAGCAATTAGGCAAAACATTAACAAAAATATGGCCAACATTCAAATTAAAATAATGACAACATAGTGAAGATGATAATTACCATCATCTTTGGCATAATGTTCAATGTGCAAACCATTAAGATTTATTTAAAAGTAAATAAAGTTTTTTGTATCTTTGCTTGATGTTTTTGGCATAGTTTCTTTGTCATTAAATTATTGTAAATATTAAATTACAATGTATACCCGCTTCTAACATTGCAAAAACAAATGATTTTAAATAAGACATAAATTTAGTAATATAGATGTTAATGCACATAAATTATATCACTGAATAGAAATAATACAATCTGCATTCATAAAGTAATATGCTGTTTGTGTCAAATTTACATTGTAGCTCAAAACTTTGTTGGCATAGTTTTTGGCATTAAGTCCTAGATGATTTGACAAACTGACCCGACTCGACCAGACTCGGTTTCGATCTGTTTCAGTTGCACTGTGTTTGCACAACACTGACACAAAGTCATGTAAATTATTTAAAACACTTAAATACAAAAACATTTAAATCTGCATGTACAAAGCACGTGCTGCATATCCACCAGTACATTTAAATCTTCAACTATTTTCAACACTTCTTTGGAAACCCAACTCTAGATTATTTGTCCCAACATGAATCATTACAAATACAATATGTCAGGCACAGTTGTGAGGTTGATGTCATGCTGATGAAGCAGATACTTTCTAAGGCCAGAAATTGTAGTACCGCGACGAGTCACTACCTGCAAATCAACCAACTTTAGTAGTGATGTTCTCTTTGAGATACTTTGTGAGAGAATATCCAAGGACAAGAGCTTTGCCTTTGGCCTTCTGTAGAGGTTCCCGACATGCTGGCAATGGCTGCGATGGCTGCGGTGGGCATGGGCATGGTGGTGGACGGCATGACTACTACCTAGTATAAGAAACATATTGGAAGACAGAAATATGAACTATGAAGTTTAGCACAATAATAGCAGTAACTATTATTATTAATTAAACAATTTGTTATAATTTTGAACAAAAACATAGGCCTAAGTCGTTTTTATACATGAAAGAAAAATCTATTTTGTATGCATGACATGAAGGCAGAAACCTAACTTTATCATATAAATAAGCCACACAATTAAAACAAAACAATTAATTTTGTTTCTGTTGGCAATCACCATCTAGTGTGCAATCACCATCTAGTGCATATCCAGCACATGTAGGCCTACATTTTGTACATGTACATGCACCCCTGTACTGCATAACACACGCTCTGCGTATGTACAAGCCGAAAGACATGGCCGAAAAAGTTGAAATCGCGCGCACGAAAATCGTCGCAAAATACATGAAAAACATTTCGCCACAGGCTAAATTGTATATCAAAGTCAAACGAAAGATCATTGCTTCCTTTATCGATGTGTAGTAATCATTTTTGGCAATATTTGTTAGTCCAGTCAGGGCGCAGAAACTAAACACACGACAACAAATTTCCTTAAAATCATACCATAACTTCGAGTGAACAAAATTCTGCCAAAAACATACTGAATCTCGTCATATTTTATATCATTCGATTCAGAAAATCGTTCGCTTTCCACTTACCACGCCATCTTGGAGAATCACTGCTTCGTTTGCAACGTGTAGCTCGTGAAAACAAAGCGGTCGAACTCTCGCAATTACTCGCGTAAATCTCGTGGCCGATTTGCGACGCCGGCCCTGCAAATAAAGTTCGGGATATGACCTCATTAACGCGGGCGCTGCGGACTGACTGTACCTTTGCATCATTCATAAGTGAAGCCATTGAGGACTCCATGGTAGAATTAAGGACAAAAATTGCGTCCTTAATTGTATAATTATATAATTATTTTGAACATGCATTTTCAAGTATACATAATGTATACTTGAAAATGCATGTTCATTTCCCTTTTTGTTTATTTGTTTGTTTACAAAAAAAACGTTTAGCGTGTTGGATTGTTTACTAAACACTTTTCAAAGGTTTGGAATACAAAATCTCTTGTTGACTTTTTGTCTCCTGTGAAGTATGGCAATGTTTGGCGCTGGGCCAGCCATAATGCAAAACGACTGCAAACCCCAGTAGCACGAAATACACGTCGAAATACCTTACGCCAGATAAAACCGGTTTGGGTCGGATCCGTTAACGTCCCGACCATTATCCGACGGTATGTTTAGTGGGAAAGCGTCCGATTCGCGTGTGTTTTTTTTCATTTATGTTGCGTATGCACATTACATTTTACAAAATAAACATTCTGCAATATAATCCTCGTTACCACTGCATGTTTTGAGGGTAAATATATATAATGCGGCTTTCTCTTGTGCGTTTAGAAGACCGAATAATAGTGTACTCTAAAATATCTCACCCCTATTATAGAATAAGGCGGTCTGATTGAAACAGCTGATATACTCGACTGCGCCCGACGTAAACAAAGATCGACTTTCACTGCAGGTTGCGCGCTCGTCGTATTTGTATCATGTAAATCTCGGTTCTAATCGGCGAGATAAATCTGGCTAAAAAATTTAAGGGAAGAGAATGGCTAAAGATCCTCCCAGTTTGAAACAAAGAACCAACGACTTTAAGCCGGGAAGAACACTAATGTACACTTTTCACTCATAACCTTTGGGGGAATCACCAGGCCGCGAGCGGACGAGCAAAACGACAACAACAACATCGCAACAAAAATGACAGAGAAATTATACAGCAGGTTGCCGGTCGCGGAAGGAGGAGAGAGCAACGGCATCGACACGACAGATGGTGTGCAGGCAACCACGACGATCGCTAGTGATGGCCACCATCAGGATCAGGCGAAAACTCGAAGTCGAAGCAAATGCCAAGAGCTCTGCGGCAGAATCCGCCGGCCTGGATGGAAGTGGGTGATTCTCGTGGGCGCGTTTATGCTCCGGGTAGTCTTCACGGGTTTCCTGTCAAACTACACGACTTTGTCGGTCAAACTGCGAGAGTTTTACGGAACGAATGAAGAAATTCTAGGTTTGCATTTTATTTTTATAGTACCAAGTTGTTCATTGATGAGCTGGATTTGTTTTTACTGAGCAAATTTTGCAAAGAATTTGCATAATAACAAATATTAAGATGTTTGTTTTTGTACTGTGGCTGTGCAGAAGCATGAATGGCCTTAGACTTGTATGGGCTCAAAAAGAAAAGAAAATACAAAAAAAACACCATAAAACTGTTAAATAACTTGGTAAATAATTAGCGATTGTGGCTGATCAGCTGTCAATTTTCCTCTGAACCTGGTATATTATTTAAGTACTATAGGCTGATCGCTCTGAAAAAGTGCACACTGTTTGGAGTGGTGGCAAGATGGCCTTGTTTGTTGATCCTTTTAACAATATTTATTCAGGGGTGCTTCCTTCAGTCTATTGTTTGGCTTCAAGGATAATGATTAATTACACCCCCCACACTGGACAGCAAAGCACTTTCCTTTATTTATTTTTCCCATGTGTTATTCCGATTTTGACTACGAACAATCAACTAGAGGGGTAGTCTAAGTAAACAACCAAATTGGCAAAAATGTTATTACAACAGATGCTGATCTTGTTTTGTTGATCCGTGACAAGCCCATTAAAGGTAGGAAACACATTTGCAGATATCAAAAACCTTTACTACTGAATTATTAGGAAATATCTTACTTATTTAAAAATAATTATAATGGTAGGCATCCAGTAAAATGATTGCGCTAGATATCCTGTGATTGTTCTGAAAAATTATATAAATTATATTGAATTTTATATTAAAAAAATCACGATCGCCGAAAAAAAGAACAACTTAAGAACCACTGCCTGATGCCGGTTGAAAATGAATGCTGTTTTTTTTTTGCTTTTCTCAGCATCCATAATTGTAAAACGTCGAACAGGTCAGTTAAACGATATTCACTATAAAATACAACCAAATCCACCCATTTCTGAGAATTCAAGCAATTACCAAGGGTGTATCCTACCTTTAACCCTAACATCACCTTTAGAATTCAGTAGCCTAATACTACAAGCTTTGTGGTAAAGCCGGGACATCCTCGGCATAACATCTTTTACATCATAACATCTGGTTTTTTTCCCTAGCAGGTTGATGCCTATCCCACTGCCTTTGTGCATATGTAACCTAACCAGCTAGTCACTGTCTGCTCTGATCTGTCTTACATGTATGCAGGTTGGATAGGATCTCTGATCTTAAGCTCGCGCAGTTTCTTCTCCCCGCTGACGGTAGTCATGGCCGTCAAGATCGGTTACCGCTCTTGCGTCTTCATCGGGGTCCTCCTGGGCGCGTCCTCTCTGATGATCTCCTCGTTTGTTCCAAGCATCCACTGGTACTTTCTGACTCTCAGCCTTCTTCTGGGCTCCGGCATGTCTCTGGCCTGTTTCGCCTCCTACGACTACCTGATGAGCTACTTCCACAAGACGTTTGTCAGGGCGTCTGGTATAATGGCCATTGCATCCAGTGCGGGTAGGACTTGAAGATAGGCCACAATTTGCAAGTAGGATATGGTCGAAAGGGTAAAGGGTGATGCAAATAATAAAGAGGCACTTATTCTCAAGGCGCTCTATCATTGTTGCCCTGCTCATTGGCCCATTAAAACAGTCCAAGTACCATCTCAGCTCTCTAAGGAGTATAGAACTCGATACTGCCATTTTGGCCCAAAGCAGCTAACTTCCCGCAATCCAGCTTAGTCGGTAGAATGTTGGGCTAATTATTTCAACTTCCCCGGTTCGAGTTTGCCTCCGCTCATTCAGCGTATGTGTAGTAATTTGGTGCGGCAATTTAACTCGGAGTTGAAGACAGGTGTAGCAATGGATCATTTTGAAAATGGGAAAGACTCACTCGTTGTATGGCTGATACCAACAATAAGCCTCTTCGACTAAATTACCTTACCTAAATTACCCTTACCTTACCCCTAACCTTGCCTTGTCAGGTCAATAAATTTAAATGAAGAGTAAAGTTGACAAGGATTGTGCTAACGCTGAGCTTCATTTTCAGGTCTGATGATTTGTGCCCCGGTAATGGAATCCCTCCTTGACTCTATCGGTCTTCACAATACCTTACGGGTCTTTTCTGGCGTCATCTTGCTGAGTGCTCTTGCAGCTTTCACCTTCCGTCCGTCTCCGGCTGAGAAACGCCGCATGTCTGTTATCCAGGTGCCCCTGGCCGCTCAAAACCTGGACTCGCTCACCCCCGCCATTCCCGTCAAGCCTCCTGTCCATGCCAAGAAGACCTTCAGGGAGAGTCTGGCCGTGTTCTCTATTGTTCTGCGATCAGTCGATATGTGGATTCTTGGAGGGATGGGTCTGACGCTGTGTTTGGCTTCCACCTTCACCTATCTCTATATGGTATGTTTCTTTTCCTGGATTTTTGTATTACACTAATTCTTCGTTTGTTAATTGTCATTGTTCTGTGCATGTTTTTTTTTTGAGGGGGGGTGTGGGAGGGTTGTCGTAACAAATATACCACATTCTTGCTCATGCCCATTTCCATTGCATCCATAGTCATTTTTTGACATATATTGCAATTAATGTCACATAAGCCATCTTCAATTCTGGAAAGAGAAAAGGAGAAAAGAATTAATTACAACCTAAATATGATGGTTACATTTTAGGAAGATTATCCCAGCAAATGATTTTCAGGGATGAGATTGTTCAGTTTTTTGGTCAAAAATCTGACTTTTGAATTCTCACAGAAAGACATTAGTAAAGAAAAATGTGCATCATCAATTTTCATGCTTTTTTTTCTTACTTGACCATCTCATCCCTGGATTTTGTTCTAGTTTTGTAAACTGCTTATGTGACACAAACTTAGAGATATTATGTGGGGGTTGGTTAAGGTTCATGCTAATTTGTTCACTTTCCTCCTCAAAAAAAACCATACAGTAATAGAAAGTACCCCCCAAAAGAGATAATCAGTTTACTTCAAGAGATACATTTTCTCAACAACAGATCCTATAATCACAGTTTGTTTCTCGCAGTGCCTCAGTCTGTGTTGCACAGCAAACCTTGACAAAAAATAACATATTGGCTTTGACCAATAGTCAGTAGATATACAATGCTTTATGCAAAGTTATGGAAATGACTTATAAGTCACGTGACGAATAAACATGAGAAATTCAAATTACAACTTTTGTGATTTTCATTGGGTTGGCGTTCATAGATAGAATAATTTTTGTATGATTTTTTTGGGGGAGGAAAAGTGTCAATCAGCAATGGGTCGGTGCCTGCCAGGCCTGATTTCATACAAAAAACTAAGACCAATCTTAGGAAGACCAACTCATCCTAACTTGCATTGCAATGCAATTTAGGATGAGTTAGTTTTCCTGAGATTGATCTTAGCATTGCTGAAATCGGCCCCAGGAAACATGAAGAGTGGTGGCAATGTTGTATAATAGTTCATGTGTTGATTAAAAAATGTGGACTGAATGGTTTCTATACTGATGTACATGTGAAACACACTCAAAATGTGCAGTTTACAATGTACATGTATATGCAAATATGCAATCACAATTGTAAAAAAAGGATTACAATTTAAAAAACGAATATTTTATTCTATTAATCCACTTCGTTATGAAAATGAGAAAAAAAACACTTACAAAATAAGAATTTGGTTTCTTTTTTAAACCACAAGATACATTGAATAAAAACTCTCAAAGCTTCCGAAATGCAAGAATCTTCCACTTTGAAGCCTGTTCATTTTGGGTGTGTTCTTATGTTGAAGCAGTTACAATACGTTTATATTCTAAAACCAAACACAGTTTGCAATATCCCAAACGTTTTCACACCGCAATCACCATTAAGATGCCTGCCCTTTAACCCAACTATATAAAACATCTCCTTTTTATCAGAACCGGTCATGTTTCTGATACAAAATGGTCTAAACATTGAATGATCTTCCAAAACAACTACATGTAGCTTGTACACAGTTTGTGAAATTGTGTACTTTGTTTTTCATATACCTGTGCTGTTTCAGTTTATTCCCCCAGTCTGTGCTGAATGAAGGAAAGCCAGTAGGAATTTGACACAACTGTTATTGACTCAACTTGTAATTTAGAGTTGTCAAAAGCCTGAATGACAACAGTTGCTTGCGATTTTCTCTGCATGGTTCAATAATTTAAGTGAGTTGAAAAAAAATACTTCGAAGAGAGTCACTGTGCCAGTTTATTCAATTTAATTTTTCGACGGAAGAAATATTTTCCTCAACAAAGTAAGAATCCCCTTCATCAACCAAAGCTGTAACAATTGTTCATTTTGTAACATGACTGCTTGGTATTAAAAAGAAAAAGATTTTATAAGATTCTTTTTGGAACATGATATTCCCAAAGTAAAACTTGCGACTTTGAGAAAAACACAATAATGAATCCCTTAAAAAAACTACCAACTAATTATTAAAGAAAAAGTGACTCTCATACATGTAGGCCTAAGTGTCCATAAACCTAATACAAATTTGTCTCGGAAATTCCAAGCAATATTTGAACCAAAAGAGTCATCATCGCAGTGTAACCAGTTGGTATTCTGGCTTCCTATACTAGTCAAACATAAGACGATGCAATCCAAATTATGACAACAGCTTGCCAAGAAAAAAGGCTGGCTTGTACTATGAACGAAGGGGACATAAAAGAAGGACCGGGAGAACATAGTACATGTACTAGTTAAAGAAGGAAATGCAACTTAGTTGAGAGCAGCTTTCAAGATTAGTAATTTACTAGGAACCGTACCCATCCTTGCAAATTCCCACACCCTATGGTAAACTGTACACATAAACTGTTCGACTCTGATTCTGGAAGGTATGCCTAACAACCCAATGTGAAAGACGATCAGTTACCATCCTAACAGATCTAACAGATCTAACAGATCCAACAGATCCAACAGATCCCAACAAAACCTGGTGTTGGAGTTTGACTGGATGGGATATGGTTAAACCTCGACAAAACCAGTTGACCTACATGTATGTTGTCACTCCTTATTAGTGACTCCCAACGTAAAAACACAATCAGTGTCCTTCCTGGGTCGATTCACAAAAACCTAATTCAATACCGGGAAGACTAACTCATCCTAACTTGCATTGGATCTATTGCAAGTTTGGATGACTTACTCTTCCCAAGATGGATCTCAGCATTGGTGAAATCTCCTATAGTCGTGAGTGACTATGAATTTAATGCTTACAATAAAGTTGCATTTCTTTCTTTGATTTCTTTGCTTGTACATTAATACAATCCCCTTCGAGACAGTTCTCTTCGACCTGAGACAGTTCACTGTATCTCCACTTTACCGCAAGTTGGCACTATGCAGTTGCACTTGACTCATCGCTTGTACCTCCAGAGAATAATTGCAGTAAAATGTTACTTTCGTTTCGTGCAGGAAGTGTTGCAATTATATTAATTGAGGAGCTATTAAATAAGGAACAAAAATGTACTTGGCAACTGTTAACCTGCAGTGACCTAACTGAGGCAAAACTTGTCAAACATGTCTGGCAGGAAGCTTGTGACTCGTCTAGATATATAAATTACAAAATATGAGTCCTATATTTTGAGATATATTTGGACTAAAGAACACAACAGAGAGAGTTTATTCTTCAAAAACAAAATGCATGCTTCCAATCAGAGGTGTATTTCAGGTTTTTAGTCTGCAAGTTAGGGCAGGTGTTATTAGCATTCATTTTATCGGTGTTGGAATTTTTGGTCAATTTGCATCGTTCCCAATTGCAAGGTGATTGTGTATTTTCCTACTGGCTTCTGGCAACCAGCCAGAGTGAACAAAAAAGGTTAAGGGGCAGGTAGTGGTGATTGAGTAGAGGCAGTGGGCAAGGTTGATACGTATAACGGTCATCAGAAATCGGAAATCGTGGGGAGATAATTACCAGTTTGTCACCTGCTGGAGCCATGTTGGACCTTGATTCAGTTGTATTACTGACATCTGTGCACAATATTGTACAACTTTAGGAAATATTTAGTCTCACAACAGACACAATAATTAAAGAAAAATGTGAACATAAATAAATAAATAAACGACTTCCTTCAAGGAACAAGATCCAGCATGGGTAATGCACAGGCGGCAACTGGTTGTTTATCAACTTACCTTGGAAGAAAATACAATGCGATTCTAATAAAGTATAGATGGGTATATTTTCAAACACGGAATTAGTATAGGGTCATGATAATGGGGATGAAAAAAAATTGTACAAAATATCTCCAAAATGACTCAATGCATCACCCCTGAAATGGACGTAATCATATTCCAAAAAGTTGGTTTTCATCCCGATTATCACCCCATACTACTACCGGAATTGCAAACCATTCTTTCCAAAACGCTCGAACACTGAGAACCAAAACAAATGTTTAAAATGTTGTTGTTATTTTGATTGAAGAGACTCTGCTGCAGCGCTTTAGCTAGCGCTTTCACAACTGATCTGTAATTTTACGACTGCATACAGGTTAGCTTTCTGAATACCCTGGGTTTAAGCGCGAAGACGAGTGCCTTCGCGCTGACCATGATGGGTGTGGGAGAGTTTGTGGGCACGGCCCTGTCCGTTCTCCTCGGTGACCGCGTTCCCCTCTTAAAGATGGAGGTGCTTGCGATCACAGCTCTCGGTGCCGCCCTGGTGTCAGCTGCCCTCGCCGTGGTAACTGTCTATCCAGGAGTACTAACTCTTGTAATAGGTAAAAAACAAATCTACGTCTACCAGGACCGATTGGTGTAATAATGTACATGTTTCTGTTTTGTAGAGTTATAATGTATCACATTTTTGTTCGCTCATACCCACCACCTAAATGGGGGGCTAACTTCATGAAGCTGCTTGCCAAGCACACAAATTTGTTTAGCATGAAAATTCCTTCTTGGAAAAAAAAAGGCTTCAATCCAGATTGTCAGGTGACTGTTTGTGACTGTTATTCAGCTGTTTTATTCGTAGCGTGAAAAGCTGGTAACCTGTTCTTACAGGGCAAGACTTTGTTTGTGCTGAGCAGCTCCATGAAATTGACCCTGCCGGGCGCTGGGAAAGGCTAATCCGCTTTACAACATTTTGTGAAGGAAGCACGGGCGCGCAGAGCATTCTGGGTATCTTGTTGTCTTATTAATCAATGCACGTTCATGTACGTTATTGTTCAAAAACGAATTCTGTCCATTTAGGGCTCGTAGAATTAAATGACGCAATCCTGAAGAAGTTTGCCCTTCTCAGCGCCCTGTTTGGTGGGAAGAAGAGAACAAATTGTTGCATATATTTTGGACAAAGGTGTGTTTATATAAAACACATACAGACTGGCATTTTTTCACTAGTGCATGTCTATGCGTCCATCTGGTCTGTTTCCCAAATGTCAAAAGCGTTGGGAAAATAGATAACTCTTCTGGTCACTCACAGTCCTTCAGGGCGCATAGTCATGCACTAGTGACCTCATTGCCAGTCTATATGTGTGCAATAGTATAGCAGTGTTGTAGGATAAGGCTTGGTCTATACCTTTACAAATATTTCATGACTGCCACTACAGCCATAACTCGTTCGTGAGCTGCCTAGTGCAACTTGAAGGTTGTGTTATTTTTAATTAAAGATATCAACTCATTGCAATAAACGGACATTTAGACAATATGCACTCGGGTGCAACTGCAATTAGCTCTCATTTTCCCGACCGAAAAACGCTATTTTAAGAGGCGAAACAAAATAATAACACGAGAACCTAAATGAAAAGGGATGTTCTACATTGTATAATGCACATCTAACGAAAATTTGGGACAGTTTTATGAGACAGTGTTTGGGTCATTTCTGGCAATCATACATAAATGTACTTCTCGATAAAACACAAAAAACACCAATATTGATAAACTCTTGTTAAAAGAAGAATGTTTTTTATCATGATACATTATATTCTCTACCTTAAGTTAAAGGTATGATACACCATTGGTAATTGCCTGAATTATCACGAATGGATGATTTGGGGGTTGAATTTTATTTCGTTTAACTGATCTGTTCGAATTTTTGCAATCATGGATGCCGAGGAAAGCAAACAAAAACGTCACCATTCGTTTTCAACCGGCGTCGGGCAGTGGTTCTTGTGTTGTTCTTCTTCTTTTTTCGGCGATCGTAAATTTGTTTTTATAAAATTCATTTTTTTCCTGAACAATTATAGGATATCTAGCGCAGTCATTCTACTAGATGCCTACTTCATTATTTACTCTCAACTAAGTAAAATATTTGTTGAATAATTCGGTAGTAAAGATTGCCCGTGTAGTTATTCGGCTGTATCAATTTTGTTTTCAATTCGTTAGTAGTTATGGAGCGTGAAGAGAGTATTATGTTGTTGACAATGAAGGTTGCGAGCGAGGTCAATAGTTGTAGCGCTCCTGCATAGAGCTGTTGTAGGCAAACAAATTAGTATATTATTATAAGCAGGTACATGTACATGTACATTTGTACAAATACAGGAAAACGGTTTTCCTTTTTCTGTTGTGTTGAAATGTTCATATCTCAAATGAGTTTATTTTACGGCATTTTTTGTTTTGGACGAAACTGAAAATCCTTAATTGACTAAGCCAAATTAATCTTGATTAGTCTAATAAGTCTAACTAAGAATTCGCAGAAACCACTCATTCTGTAAAAAACTCCGTGGATAATGACTAATTGGAAAAGAAACCCACAATTTTTGAGCTCTTAAAAGTGCAAAAGTAAAATGTTCGACTCGCAATTAATTTCGTGTCTTCGATACTGGAAAAGGCCCAAGACCTAATCACGTCACGGTTTGTTTGCATTTGCGCTTTATTGTGAAAGAGGCTGTCCCTACTTCGTCTGGCGTCCCGATTTCGTCTGGCGTCCCGACTTCGCTCCCATAGGAAAGCGCATATTGTAAACAAAGTCATGACGTCATTAGATCTTGGGTCTGTTGCTTCTTGTAATTGGCAAATAACATGGTTTAGAAGTTTAATCCGAAGGTTCGTTATTTCCAAAGCAACAAATATCCCAAACCCCGCTTTACATCAATATAATTCAATCGACATACAGTTTTAAAAGATGAGGCAAACTCGCATTGTGCTTTGTAAATTCAAGCTAGACCATAATGTTCGAGGCATAATCACCATGAATGTAGCATTATTATTGTTCTATACCTGCAACATGCATGGCCTTGGCCAGGGCTGTCTGAAGTCCCGGGCTCGTTCGCTCGTTCGTTTTTCGATTGCTTTATAAGAGCGTGTGTGAGGTTTTTTTTTTTTTAAGGACCCCAGTTTTTTGGGCTTACAAATAAAACAAAAAAAAATAATATACTGAATACCTAAGATCGAATTTTCAACAACAAAAAAGGAACAAGGAAAATCAATGCTAAGGATAAACGATTTCATTTATCTTCATCTAGCATGTCGGAATTACTTAGAACTTGTCTTTGTAGCAATCGAAAAATGCCCAGTATAGTTGGGCTGTTATGGCATTAATCTATTTCTGTAAAGTCACACTATTGTTGAAAGTGTAGATTATTTTCACGAATCTACAGCAAACTGTAGATTCGTCACGAATCGACAGTTTTTGTTGTGAGCAAAGTGCCACCTCGAGATGACACGAACCGAACTACTGATGCCTTCCATTCATTGTACATGTACAGTACATCGACATTGTACGCATGAGTAACCTAACGAAATCACACTTGTTCACAAACGTGGGGATTGCGGCAAGCCATAAATCTTATTGAACAAACCTTTGTTGTTAACAAATGTTTGTTAACAACAAAAATAAATTAAGTTGGAGAATGGACGAGGAACTGTAGATTCGTGCAACATTGAACTTGGCTTCGCCTCGTCCATTATTTACACGAATCTACAGTTCATCGTCTGTTTTCCTTGACGGAATACCATCGGGTTTCAGGATTTGGTACAAAAATGGGTCCGTGCATACTATACCCTAACCGCGTATGTTTGAGCAATACAGTAGCTGAAGGGTTTGAGTATGTATGCGTGCTATCGTGTGACCTTAGTGCAATGCCCTGGATTAACAGAACACCTGTTATTTTTATAAGCACTGTATTTGGATCGAGTTCTGAGCTGGTTTGGGCAGTAATATATTGTGCAGTTTAAAGCAGCAACCGCTACAGGTTGATCAATTATAAGTAAGATGCTTGGGAATCTAAGCTGGACTAGGAAATATTTGTTATCAAAACTTTGAACTAACGAACCTTCGGACAATCGCATCAAATGTTTGGATTAACAAACCTTATTTGTTTTTCGGACTAATGAACCCCCGCTTATTGACAATTTGTGTGTTCGGACTATCGAACCTTCGGATCAATAAATCTTCGGACTATCGAACCTTCGGACTATCGAGCACACTTACACTATATAATATAATATAATATAATATGATGTGCATAGCTTTGGTATTTTATGCTGCATGTTGCTTATAAGTGTTTAAAATAAATTAAATACAATGTGGTAAATAATACAAAACGTAGACGTAAAAATAGAGTCGCAAGGAGTAAAACTTTGTCTCAAAACACTAAACATATTTTAGTGGGTACAAGTTTGGCCGTTTTCCAGTTAAATCGAACTTGTTTTTGTTTAAAGTACGGTACGTTTTGTATGTTGTAAGTAGTTAAGAATATTGAGTAGTTTTGTTTTAATTTGCAGATAATGAGGTAAGTGTGATTTTCAGACATACATCGTAAGTCAGTTTGTTCCCGTCCTTGGAACGGTCAATGTGGTTAGTTACGTACGGAAACGTTTGATTCAGGCAGATTTGTGAAAAAAATGTTCGATCAAAAAGATAAAGGCATGGAATTTGGCACACAATCGTAGTATGTCATTAGAAAGATATTTGGCAAAATAGGGACATCGCAAATTTGTCTTTTGAAAAAAATATAGGTAGGACAGCACGCAATTTTCAACATTTTCAAATTGGCTGCCATTGCATGTTATCCTACCTATATTCTTTTCAAAGGTCAAATCTTCGATGGCCATATAGCCAAATATCTTCCTCATGTCATACTCTAACTGTGTGCCAAATTTCATGCTTTTATCATCAAGTGAACAATTCCATCATAATTATTGTGCACCAGTCTGCTTGACTATTTGTCATGCAAAACTGATAACCATTTCACTTCAATATAACCCATTGCCAACTACATTTTTCACCCCGACTGTTGTACCTTTCCCCCCCCCCTCCCCCTTTTTCAGGTTTTTCCCGTTTCTGTAATGATTCCATTGCGGCATTCATCTTTATTCTCTATCGTACTCATACCACCGTATTTATCAATATTTTTTGTGATATTTGGCGGCCATCTTGAATTCAACGCAGCAGAGGGGAACAAACATACCCGGATGATAGCGTGTTTATATGGTTGTTCCCCTTTGTCTACTCGTAATAATATAGGCCTACAGAAGGCCCTCTACTGATAATGCGCAACTGGAAAGTGAAACAACCTTGTATTCCCGGGGAACTGACTAATCCTTTTCCTTTTCCTCTTCCCTCCAAGTTTCTTTCGGTGATAGTTGTTTTCGATCATAACAATTGTAAAATAAAGAGGGACAACTACATTGGATTTCTTTTCTTTTCTGGTTGTACAATGGCGATGATAAACTTTGTCGGGGCTGGGATAAACGATGGTGCTGTAATGTTTTTTTCTGTTTTTACATTGAGCTGCATCTGCAGTAAAACTCAACATTTCTCACTTCTCATTTCTCAAGTTGGATAAAAAGAAAAGGGAAACAAAAATAGAATGTCATTTGTCAATTTTGCACTAGCACTGTTACGACAAATCTTAGCACGTGACTACTCAAAAGGCCCCCTTCAATGGCGGAAGCATTGTACAAAGCAACTGGCTCATGTCAGATTTAATACAATAAGCCAGTTCGATATTCAAACTGCGCGTGTGCACAACACGATTTGACGATTTATCTTTCGAGATATACAATTGTCGAATCTTGTTGTGCATTTGCGCAGTTGGAATAACGACCGACTGGCTGTATTTTGCTTGCACAATGCATTCGTCATTAAAGGGGCCTCTGTGATGAAATTGACAGCGTGCCAGGATTGGTCCGTTGGTAGTTCAGCCTTTATACATCTCTCTAGTCTGTTGTACAGAATCCTCATTCCAATGAAGCTAACTCGTTGTTTGTTTCGGTGTATGGTGTATAGTACTGGGCTTGTGCCGTGGCATCTACAACCTGATGGTGTTCCCCTGTGTCATTGAGTGCATGGGCAAGCACCGCAAACTGGAGTGTTGCGCTATCTCCTCCGTGATGTGTGGAATCGGCTATCTTCCCGGAGGTATCATTGGAGGTCAGTTGCGCATTATTGCAAAGGCCGGTTCATATACTCGACGCGACGCAAATTTGTGACGCCGGTGCATTTTTTGTTTTGCGCTGCGAATTTGCAAAAGTTGTAAACACATTTCCCTTCTCTCCGATGAATGTTCGCAGCGAATGCTTTGTTCTTTTCAGAACCACACATCTCCCTAAAGAGCATTACCGTGGTGTTATACCGCAAACTACTTATATTACTGAATGCTTTGTGACTTCAAGTTCGCATCGCATTCGCTTTGGCGTGAAGTATGAACCGGTCTTGATAGGGAGGGGTATAGAAGATGTGCCACTCTTAGGATGTTTGCCTTTTTGGTTGGAAGCTTTTCGCCCTAAACAGACCTTTTACTTGGATTACTCTTAGATTCTAAGACTAGGGTTCGGGCTACTTACGAAAGTTAATCAATCAAATATACGGAGTCTTCACTCAAGTCTCAAAGTAGTTCACTCAAATTCGCCACGTTCCTGGAGGTTCCCTTTTTTGTAAGAAATAACTCCAATCGTCCTAAATCCACCACCACAACCACCACCACCACCACCATCTCCTAATTTGTTGGATTTGGGCGGACTTGGTCTTACAGCCCTGGTGTGAAAAAAACATGGATGGATTTCGATGGACTTGGTCCAGGGGGCCTCAAGCATGAGTGCCGGTGTCATTTATGAATTCTGCCTGGGATCCAGTAGATCCTAGGATACTGTGGTACTTGGTATATACATCAACATAAACCAACACTTCCGTGGTGGTTCCATTAACCCATGTATACAAACTACAGAGAAATGTGACTGATGCATTGTTGTCAGATTTGGTCTAGTATACCTAGAAGAGGCAGCTGGGAGTTATATACAAGAATTGAGTACAACTCTCTAATTCATGATAAGCCACACTCGTCATGGTGTGGCCATGTGCCACTGTGGGTCTCTGCTTTGGCCGGGTCCTCTCTAATCGGCTTCTTATGCAGGGTGGTGACCCAAAAACCCGCAACCCCATAGGCCTGTACTTCCACTATTTAGAGACCTACACGTCTGATATACATGTATATAGACAATCTTGTAAAAAGGAAAATATACCAAGAACTCCCGATTCGGTTTAGTAGTTTTGATTCCAGCGCCATTGTTATGAACCAAAGTCGTTGGCTCTGAGGATTATCGCACTAGGTTAACATGCAATACCAAAATAACCCCCTAAACCTTGGTTCACAACAATTGGCGCTGGAACCAAAACTACTGAATCGAATCGGGAGTTATTGGTATCATCTTTCTTCTAACACGATTTCCTAGCCACACACATCAATGGTTTAGGTTCCTGGATATTGGAAGTAGGAGGTTTGACCACCCTGTATAATCCTCTTATTGAAACTATCGATGTTGCAGGTGCCTTGTTTGACGCGACCGGCTCCTATATCTACTCCCTGCTGGTCTGCGTCGCTCTCTACCTCATCACCAGTGTCCTGCTGGTCTGGGTCGCCTACCGCTTCCGTCGCGCCAGGCGGACCCAGGGCGAAATGATCGATCAATCCGCCGGGAGCGCGGAGAAGGGCGACCGAGGGAGTGAGGAAGGGCACGACCAGGAGGTGTACGTGGTTGATACAATTATGACCACTGTGTAAAAAATTGACAAAGATGTCAAAAAGATGTCAAAGATGTCAAAGATGTCAAAAGTGTGCCCCAAAGTTTGTAGCCACTGCTACACTATCGCGCGAGTCAGGGATGAGCTTGTCAATTAGGAAAAACAAGTCGGAAAACTGATGAGATTATCTGAAAGACAGAGTTGTGTTCGAGTCCCTGCAAGTTCTTTCACAAGTTCAGTCACAAATCCTTTCATAAAGTTAGTCCCAAGTAACTGGACGAACAATCACAAAGGAATGCTTTGGGAAGAATGCAGTATCCTGACGCTGCTTGTTGAGTGGTTTTGTACACAAGAACATTTTCCTAACAAGTATTTTCTAACAAAATTAAAAATGTTTCTTAGTCTTTGTTTCTTAGCCTTTTTCAACATTTTTGCACTGATTGACATTTATTAAGGTGATAATATGAAGGAAAAACACAGCATGTTGCAACATTCCTTCTATTGCTTTTGTCAACGATTAATCTGAACTTGACTTGAGACTGAATAGAACTCTGCTGAAAGATGCATATCTTTCTATACAAACACACGTCTTTCTCTGAGATCCAAAGAGTCTTATTTCGGACAAAAGCCTAAACAATTGCATACCTGACGAGTACAATGTTGTCTTTGAACCTGACGTAAATGGAAGACACTTAATACTAACCCGTGTAGCGGTTTGCGTGAATGTATATTCATGAAAAGAACAATGGCAATTCAGCTACTGTAAAGAACGACTGTCCTGGACCAACTCGCCAATAGCCTAGTTGGTAGAGAGGGGAGCTATGGATCAACAGTTCAGTGGTTCGAATCCGGCTATCGTTAATGTTGATCTTTTTCGTCGCCAAATGCTATTGTGGATTATGTTAACCATAGAGCAAGGCTGAGGCTATAGTTACCTAAGTGTCTTGAAAAATATCACAATAACCGCTACACCAGATAGTTTATAGTGACTTCCAACGTAAAATACAAAACAAAATATGATTCACAGTAAGGATTGCTTTTACTTGTCAGTTGAAATTAGAAACAGATGCACGTTTCCTTGCATTTATAAAAAAAAATGAGCGCAAATGTTGTCCGATAAAAATTAGCTTAGGAAAAAACAATTATGTTATAATGTGAAACTGTGACATGCAGTAACACGGGCGGTTGTGAGCTGTTGCATTCTGACCTTGGCCCTGTCTTTTTCCATTTAGATGACGCACTGTATAACTTTGGTGAAGATAACATACACATACATGTACATGTAATGAATGTTTGTAAGTGAAATGGCCGATAGAAATGTTCCAGGCCACGACACTTTGCTTCGCCTCCTGGTTTCGCCTTGTATAATGGCCTCTTGGAATGGCCTCTTGGAATGGCCGCATTCCATCTGTCACCTGATGAAATTATTCTTACCGTAACCACTGATCCACCGATCAGATGACGGGGATTTATTCAGGTTATTGATGTCATTGTTTATATTAAGAGGACCAAAAAAGTCGCCTTAAGTTTCGATCGGGACTAGCTTGAGAAAAAAATATATTCCTGTTATCGTAGAAGTGGCCATGTTCTGTAGCGCGGATTTCGGCACAATGGGCCAAATAGATCAATACTAGCAAATGCTTTTTCTAGGCTTTTACTTGCATTTGTATACATACATGTACAAATAAGAAATTTCTAGCAAGCAAAATATTCTACCTCTAAGTAAAAGCAAAAGCTTGTTTCTTGCAAGCAAATGCTTTCCATTATTAGCAATTGCTTAAAACCGTTAAAAAACAAAATTTAAAAAAGTTTTTGCTTTTGTCATTAAGCATTTAGCGCTATTGTTCAGAACCTAATTAGCATTTGCTAGGCAAGCTTAAGAAAAAGGCAAAACAAAAAGTTATGTATATGTTTTTTAAGCAATTGCTTTTGCTTCTGCTTGATGAGATTTTGCTTTTGCTCGGTGACTCTGCTTATAATGAATTGCTAGTTGTTATGTATTCGGCCTAATATTGCATCAGATACAAAAACCAAATAAGCTGATTTAGCGAAATGGTCTTTCGTATTTGTTTGTTTATTTATTCATAGACGTTCACTTCTTCTGATTCCATTTTATTGTTCTGTTAATTAGGCTATTTATGTACCGGTACTTCTTGCAATACATGACGTAGACGAAACGGTTTGCGTTAATTGTTTTTTACTTGGGATGGTTACGGGCAATTATCATAACTAGTCGTATCTACACCACACTGAGTGGAAGACATGTAGGTTCCCAGATCCTTACTTTCCCTTAAATTACACTCACCCCGACAATAAACTTGGAGACCAAAAATAGGCAATGAAAGATTTGCAGAGACCAAATTTAAACCCCTGTCGTACGATCTATAACCTTAGCCATTATCCACTGTGATAGGCGACGGAAGCCATTTTCCAAAGTGCTTTAATGTACCTCTGGGCTACGCATAACTAGTTGAATGAGCAATAACAATAATTAGCGTCATTGTTAAAACTTCTGAATAATCATGACGCGAGTGGTCTAGAGCCGCCCATTTATGATATTTACCCCTAACCATCCTAGGAAAATATATATATACACAGACGGGTCTGTATACTTGCCCTTTGTAAAAATTATCTTTATTCTGTATGGATTACGTGCATTTAGGGTATTTTTTAGTCATGTTAAAAAAGTGCATGTAGATTGTGTCTACTGTACGTGTAACATTATTTTGTTTTGTTTCCACGAGGCTACCGTATTCATGTACTTGGGCCACGCCTCTGTGTTTATAATGTGTTTATAAAAGACCAGTTCACTAAAGTCCGAAGGTTCTTGTTGTATTTTATGAGACATTGTTGGGAATGTGAGTAAGTGACGTTGGGTGATGGTAATCGAAGTAAACAAAAAGGAAGATCTGATGTATTTCTTAAAGTAGGCCTATTTATCCCAAAACATATTTTTCAACCTGATACCAACTTAAATTGTTTTTGGTTTTTTTTGGCAAATAAAACTGCAACTGGAGAGAGTAAGTAACGGGATGTTGGTGAGGAACTAAAGTTATGTAGGTTTTATAACGTATTTATATTATAGATACATGTAAACTTAAACTAAGTTCGAAAGCAGATTAGGGAGCGCCATTTTGTATAGATACGCCGGCTATTTTTGTTTAGTCTAGTTTGCCTGATTTAATTTTACCGGTGGTCGCAGGTTAGAGTCCAGCCTTGCCATATTTCTTTCTCACTTATTTTAACGTAAAACATATTTTGTTGAATTTGAAAATAGGAGTAAGGGAACAAATTGAGAAAAACAACACAAGAACAAGTGAGTTTTATTAATCAAAGAAGTAAAATGCAATTTATCTGTGATGTTAAAAAAACAACAAGACAGTTATATTTTGATGTAAGCTGACTTTTATTGACTTTTATGCCGGTTGCTATTGCTGTTGTACGCTGTTTAGGCACAAAATAAGTGTTTTATATGCTTTGAAAATAAAAGGCTAACATGTAGAAACTGCCTCGATACTGGTTCCTTCCGTCCAAAAATTCATTGTATACCATTTTTTGGCAATTCACCGTCATCTAATGTTGAGATCTATGACTCATGAACTGGCTGATGGTTGTAAGATAATCGAAGGGATTCGAAGGTAAGATTATATTTTTCGTAATTTTCAAGGAAATAAAATTATCACATTTAGCGGACTGGTTTGTCGACAATTTTTATTGTCGCAAAATAGCGGGGAAAACCATTTGCGAGTTAAATTTGAATAACATCTGGTACACTGACTTGTTAAAAATGCTTGGCACAATTCAACTTTGAATTTTTTCAGACCAAAGAAACTGACTATATCACGTGATTAGGGGAATCTCTTGCATTCTGGAGCCTGGCGTTGCTGGCGTAAGTTTTGCCCTGATTCTAGAATCTCAAAATTTATTTTCAGATATCTAGGGGGATGTGTTAGGTAACAATAATCTGGAGTGTGTATAAAAGGGAGGAGGGGTTCCCTCTTACACAAAACGTACTATAGATGTTATTCAAATTTAATTCGCAAATTGCTTTTCGGTTGCCAGTATTTGCATTGGCAAACACCAGTTTTACTTCATATTACACTGTGATGAGCATCTAACAAACAAAAACACACGGTGCACTATTAACAATAAAAATCCATTGTTACTTGTTCACAGTGTTACTTAGTAGTTTTCCCGGTGTGCTCAGTTGAACGTTAACCACCTCTGCGGATTGGTCTTCGTGATCTTATCGATGACGTCTTGTGACAGGCCTCTCGCCCGCATTTTGGGTAGGACGTGGAGGTTGATATGAGACAGGCCGTGTCCACCGTACCTCATCTACAAGGGAAGACAAACGAGAAGAGCAAACACGACCGAGGTGAGCTGTTTCTTCCTCTAGCGTATGATACAGAACAAAACACAGTAATTCTGATCTTCGTTCGATCTCGAAACTGCAGAAAGGCAAACGGCATTCCCTTGGTGGGTCAACCTTCTTCAGACCCTGAAAGCCATTCGGTGCTCGGTGGAGTGGGCAGCCAGTTGTGTGGTCTACTGTCTGGTTCTCCATAGTGGTACAGTGGCATGCTGGTATCGAGGTAAGCTTCCCCTACCAATTAGCCACCCTCTACCTCCATCAAATCAACCGTTAGCTTGGACCTACCATCTGATGTTTGGCGTGGAGGTCGTGAGAGATGACCACTCTGTCCGCCATCCCTTCCTCCACTAGACATTTTAGCATCTGGATTCTCTGACCGTCGTTCATGAAGTCGATCTCCGGGAAATACTGGCAGTGCGCCACCTCGGTGCCGAAGAAGTCGAACTCGAGAAGAGTGCCCAACTCGGCAAACTCAAAGAGTTGTTCTTTGTTGAAGAAGCACCCTTTAAAAAAAACAGGGAAAATGTGAGCGCGCAAAGTAATCTCACCAGACATTTTGTTAAATTTGTTGGGACACGTCTGCATAACAAGAAGCTGGTTAACAAAAAGCAGCTGTTTCTGAAGCTAGTTGGGCACTTTTCCATGTTTATATTTCTTATAAACGAACTACTTTCACTTTCTTACTTTTATACAAGGTGCCTGGAAGCAGAAGACACAAAGATAGGGTCTAGGAGCTAAAACTACATGACCAAATCAGGATTTCGTGTTATCATTTTTCTTCTATAGGATTCTCCATCCATTGGTATAGGTAGTTTTGACTTTTGGTAGTGGAGGTGTGCTTGTCTGTTTCTGTGGGTCACCATAATACCGTCGGTCGATTCGTTGCAAGTTGTTGATTAGACGGTAAAGTTAACTTATTTGTTCCTGTCGATTTTCAGGCCTTACTGTCCAGATGATCCATGACTATCTTGTCCACCTGCGCCCCTGCTTCCTGCAAGACTCTGACCGCTTCCTCGGGGGATCTGGCATCCAGACCCGGGTGGATGGAGACCGGGCAGCCTAGCTGAGTCTGTACCCCGGCCGTGGCGCGAAGGACCTTCCTCTCGTTATCTGGGCGAAATCAAAGTAAATACTAAAGGTAAAATTGTGGGGGGCTAAACCTTGCGGACTTGTGGACATAATTAATTATCTAGCCTCTAGTAGTTGGCCCGTTCGGCAGTAGTTGTACATACCAACAGGAAAAACAAATCCCAAAATGATAAAAGAATATTCAGAAAGTAGCTGCTGCTATCAAAGAAGACCAAATCTATATGGAGGATGGTATATTTTCTGGGCCTGAAAAACAAAAGTATTAAATACAGGCTGAAAGAATTAAGGCAACAAATGAGGACTAGGAACTTATATGCAACCTCATTACCCTCTAAGAGGTCAACGAGATTGGCACAACTAAAATTACGATTATGAAGGATGATTGGTACCGATATAAGACTGGATATCTGGAGGAAGAGGGGAGACACCGACTCTACACTTTTTGACTAACCTTTCAGGGGCCAGGTGCAGCCTATCTCGCCTATGACCCCACACCGGCCCGCGCTACCGTCTGCTCCCTGCATCAGGTCGGAGGTCATGACCTTTTCGACGTCTTCCTGCGACATCCCGTCCATTTCCGGCGGGTGCGTGTTTGACGTGTAGTAACCTGTGCAGAATCGACATAAATTATGCTCTTCCAATAAAACAAAACAAACACACAGGATCTTTAATAAACGTATAGTATTAAAGTTACTCTGAAGCTCCGAATGTCAACCTCGCCATGCGGTTTGGTTTTATTTGATCAGTGACGTTATGAATGTGACATTTGGTGTATTTTTAGTTGTGCCATTATTGTTGGACTGACCAAAATTCAGACCAGTTTCGAGAAAGCCTCCCAAGGTTTGAGCCACCAGGATTACCTACAGCCAAACAAGCATAAGCTTAGATAAAATGAAAATCACCTTCATTCCCTCCTCTCAAACTAGACTGAACAAATGGAACCGACGACATCCGGTTTCAAAGCACTTCCTGACCCTGGCCTCTTCGCCTTAATACCAGGCACGGAAGAGACGCGGGCGAATCTTAAAAATACTCGTTCCTCGGTTTCCAGGATTGCGAGATGATCGATGCACACCTGGGAAATAATTCCTTGTCTGGACATTATCCCAGTTCCTGTGTACAAAACCTATAACAGTTGTGGGCCACAACCATTTTGTCAAGGAATCCGTTGTGTTCAAGGTGCATGCGACCTCCTCAGCATGACAACATCTGATGTCCAAAATGTGGAATTCTTTCCCGTACCTGTTCCAGCGACGATGTTGACCCCGGTTGCCCTCGAGAACTCGACCAGCTTGCCGACGTCCCTGTCCAGCCCGAGGGTGGTTAACTCCACCAGAGACTGGCAGCCGTTCCTCTTGAGATAGCGGAGTTCATTGAGCATAGCCTCGTCTTCGTTCTTGAGGAGCAGGTTCTCCTTCCAACTGTACCTGAACCGAAGGAAGTGGATCTTGTCGTGTAGTGAAGTAGATAGGGGAGAATATTTTCGAGGAATTGTGCCTTTGATGATACAAGCATGACATTTGGCACACAGTCGGGATATGTCATGAGTAAGATATTTGGCCTAGTATTATGGCCAACTCAGATTTGTCCTTTGAAAAAATGTAGGTAGAATAACAAGCAATGGAAGCCAAAATCCACGTTTGTATCATTTAAAGGCACAACCCCATCGCCTATTACTTGTATTAGCCGTACAAGTAGTTGTGAAGCGAATACGGAAATGAGCAGATCCACATGACCGGAGGTAGTCCCAGTGAGGAATCAACCGTTTTCTATTATCTTTAGTGTGGAAACATTTAAGCACCGAGTAGATAGGGTTCTGATAAATTCCTATCTTCAACGAAGAAAGAAACAGTTTTCTGTGAGAAAATTACCTTTAGAATTCCGAAATACATACTATACGATAGGGTATTATTATGCAGACATATCTTTGGTTCCAAGTACGTGTAGAACCAATATTGAGAGACCTTTTGAGACTACGCTGGTAATTTAAATGAGTCTATACTCGGATAAGAGCACTCTTTTGATCAGCTTGGGCCAATTTCATTGAGTTGCTAAGCACAACAAAAAGTACTTAGTAGGACAATTCTTCCTTGGCAAAAACGGGGTTACAAATCAAAATTCCAGGGGGTTTACATTTGTGACTCGAAGCTTAGGCTTGGCATGCATGAAAACCACGTTGAGTTTTGGCTGGTAACCCGTTTCTACAATACTTTGATTTTGTTGCTAAACAAATGTTTGTGCTTAGCAGCTGTGTTTCACACTATTTACGGATTATTGCGTAGCCAGTATAGATTCTCCATAGTGATGGGTGATTTGCATATTCTCCGCCCCTCCTCTGTGATTGGCTCAGAGTAGAAACGGGAGAAATCTGCCCACAGGTGCTCGTGGGTGAGGGTGCAACCCAAATCCGACGGATCAATGGGACCCAGAACTGGAAAGAAAGGAAAATAAGCATGATAATTGTGTTAAGATTTTGTTAAATCGAGATGGATCCTTTGTAATTAAACTCGGTATAGTTCATGTATACGGGCTTACGGCGGAAAGAAAAGCAGTAAGGCCAGTCACAGCTTCTATAAACACTTTAAACACTATAAACATGTAAGCACAACAATTTGCTGAGCATGCCATTTCTTCCTTGGCAAAAACGGGGTTTTCAGGTAATGTTTATTGTTTGTGACTGGTATTCAGCTGTATTTTGCTTAGTTTGAAAAGCACATGGAGTTTTTGCTGGTAACCTGTTTTTACTGAGCAAGACCTTTGTGTGCTAAGCACGTATTTTGTGCTTACGTGTTTTATGAAATTGGCCCTGGTTTCAGCAGTTGTCAGTCCTCGAAGCCAGTTTTTGCTGTTTTGCTTATTCAAATTGTTTTCGTTCTAGAACTCTTTTTTTCCCTATATAGAACTTAATTATAAGTTCCTACGATTGGATTTTAATGCATCTTGTTGCTAGCCATGTTGCCGCGTTGACGTGATACTGAATTACCAGTGATGATTCAGCATCTAGAGAATCGGGAATCCAAATTCAGTCTTGGATCAAGACTAGCTTCCACTATAATAATAATAACAATAGTGTGCGGTGATATAGCGCTTCATAACCAACGTTATCAAAGCGCTTTCACATTATAATGAAGTGATTCCGATTATGGCCTTACCTGTTAATATCTTGCTTGGAAGTTCTGCCGCCATTATGCGTTGTTCTCTACTAATAGAGGTATGATGTGTATATCATGTAAATGTATTGCTAATTCACCAACCCTGGATTCAATTCACGTGAGTCTATAACCACGTGGTGGTACGTACAGAAGTTGCACAAGTCAGGTATATTGTGGTCATGTGACTGCGTGTGTGCATGCATGCATGCAACCAACCCTTGACAAACCTTGGTTGTAATAATATATATTATATTAGTAAACTATACATAATAGGACGATAAATTCTGTCCAGATCGATACTATGAGCTTTGACCTTGGACCTCAAACACTGGGCATGCAGCCAGCTAGCTGCTAATATAGGTTGAACTATGATAGGCCTGCCTATCATTTGTGCTTCTGTCAATTCGTCACCGTTTTCACGAAGAGCCGCACATTCGACTCTGATTTTGTTCCTTATTTTGCACTGTGCTTAACCATATAAAAAATACTTCTGTAAGCAAAACATCAATAATTATATTAATTACATTAATGATACAAGGGGCAGGAATCTCAATAATTGCATTTTGCGTTTTTACGAAGAGACACAAACATTAGTACTGCCTATTTTAAACATGTACAAAACGTATGGCACAGAAAGGCGTAAAACTAGTGGCTATCGTTACGGCAGTCAGCAATCTTCCGTTTCATACAACATGACCACTGACTATTATGTATGTACACACTTATGTATTCTTCTTGCATGGCATTTGATATTTGGCCGGCGCCGACTAGGCATCAGTAAATGCTTGTTTGCCGGTACTGTATCCCACACCACACAGGGCCCACTTAGGTCAGCCCTTCTAAAACCGATAAACAATACAGCCATGATGGGGTTTGCTCACATTTCAAGCTTCAGGGTGGGGAGATTGTTGTCACTCATGTTGTCATTGTTTTCCCATCACGACAAGTTAGTTGGGGCTATTGGGGCAAACAGAATCTATTTTGGGCGAAAATAAATATAAGTGTAAGGCTTTTTGGAGGGTACAATTTTTCTAAAACAGAATGCGATGATTGCTTCGAATTTACAAGGAAAAGACCCCAGAGCACATTTCAACTCGACTTCTGGACAGATGTTACTATTTTATATTCAAATGAAGTCGACAAATGTTTGGTAAAATCTTTCTTTAAATTTCGTCCAAATTTTAAATATTTTGGGAGTCTGAAAATTAATTGATAGCTCGATCCTCTTGCATTCAGTGGGCTTGCTCAGCCAATGTTTGGCCAAATCCTATTCATTTATTTGAGGCCGACATACGATTCCATTCCAACAAATTATTTTAAGTTTCGTTATTTCGCAAAACTGTTGCGTTATTTCGCAAAAACTATTGCGTTATTTCGCAAAAACTATTGCGTTATTTCGCTTACATTATTAAAACCTGGCACGATCGGGCTTCCGTAATAAAGGTCAGCCATTGCAAAAATACTGAAAATAAGCCGCGGTAAAATGACTGGCTTTGGTTGTGACTTCGGCTGTTGCTTTGCTGTGGCTATATCGCGAACAATGACCGCCCATAGTAACCTTATAGCAACGGCCACAGTCACAGCCAATTTGGGAAATTCGCACATTGCCAGACATCTTGGACGGAGAAACATTTCCAATCTTGTTAGAAAAGACTCTCCGTAGACTTTGTACACAAACGCAGAAGTGGCGTCAGGATACTATACGTTATGTCATCGGTGTTCAAGTTTAAATACATTTTTACGGTCCAGCCGGTTTTTGCTTTGTCGTGTTTCATCGCATAGAATCACATTTCTTGCCGATAGTAATGCCGAAATCAATGAAGCAAGCTGCTTAATATTTCCTCCATGATATGGGCAAGGTTTGGAGGCCAGGAGGCCAGGAGGCCAGGATGAATGCCCCGTTCTTCTCGGCCAATGTGAGGCTGCCTTCGGCTTCGGTTAAGGTTATAAGGCCGATTAGACCGGCGAACGTGGCGGTATAATGCCACGTTCACTAGCCTTCGGTATACTCTGCACGTCCGGTGCTGGCTGCAGTTGATGAGAATGCCGACCAGCATGCCTACGCCGACGTCGGCTGTCCCGGGGGCCGGGGGCTGTCCTTGCCGTACCATTACTCCAGATGTATACCGCTAGTGCCGAGGGGCTTGGTGAGTCTGGTGTTATTAATAATAATGTTCAGTTGCCTGTAAAATCATCCACTCTTCATGTTATTTCTTAATTTTACTGTTAATTTTTGCAGAAAAAAACCCTGCCACCAGAAAATTAATAATAGTATTAATCATAAACCAATCTGGCATTATTACAACTGTTCTGGCTGAACAAAGCCTAAATTCGTTACCACCTGTCTGTCACATAATGGGGTAAATAGTGGTTAACCTGGCTTTTTAATAAGAACATTAATTGGTAAGATGTTAACCTTGCTTTTTAATTAAACAAATAGGAAAATGTGATTTTTTTGGATAGAAAAAATTGGGTTAGCCTTGCATTTAAATTAAATATATTTTTGGCCAGTTTTAATAAAAATGTAAGGAAGTTAATCCATGGCTAACACCTTGCAATTATCAAATTTTGACAATTTAATAAAAAAATACAAGCCACTTACTCTTATTTATATGTAAATTAGGTCAAAATATGATAATTATGAGAACAATGAGATTTGGTCTAAAAATGGCTTAAATATCCCTTAAATTAATTGATAAGGGGTTAGCCTTGCATTTGTATGCAAATTAGGTCAGAATATGATAATTATGGAAACAATATGATTTGGTATAAAAATGACTTAAATGTCCCTTAAATTAATTGATAAGGGGTTAGCCTTGCATTTGTATGCAAATTAGGTCAAAATGTGATAATTATGAAAAAATGTCTCCAATGTCCCTTAAATTAATTGATAAGGGGTTAGGCTTGTATTTGTATGCAAATTAGGTCAAAATGTGATAATTATGCAAAAATGTCTACAATGTCCCTTAAATTAATTGATAAGGGGTTAGCCTTGCATTTGTATGTAAATTAGGTCAAAAATGTGATAATTATGCAAAAATGTCTCCAATGTTCCTTAAGGGGTTAGCTTTGCATTTGTATGCAAATTCGGTCAAAAATGTGATAATTGTGCAAAAATGTCGGAAATGTTCCTTAAATTAATTGATAAGGGGTTAGGCTTGTATTTGTATGCAAATTAGGTCAAAATGTGATAATTATGCAAAAATGTCTACAATGTCCCTTAAATTAATTGATAAGGGGTTAGGCTTGCATTTGCATGCAAATTAGGACAAAATGTGATATGCAAAAATGTCTCCAATGTCCCTTAAATTAATTGATAAGGGGTTAGGCTTGTATTTGTATGCAAATTAGGTCAAAATGTGATAATTATGCAAAAATGTCTACAATGTCCCTTAAATTAATTGATAAGGGGTTAGCCTTGCATTTGTATGTAAATTAGGTCAAAAATGTGATAATTATGCAAAAATGTCTCCAATGTTCCTTAAGGGGTTAGCTTTGCATTTGTATGCAAATTCGGTCAAAAATGTGATAATTGTGCAAAAATGTCGGAAATGTTCCTTAAATTAATTGATAAGGGGTTAGGCTTGTATTTGTATGCAAATTAGGTCAAAATGTGATAATTATGCAAAAATGTCTACAATGTCCCTTAAATTAATTGATAAGGGGTTAGGCTTGCATTTGCATGCAAATTAGGACAAAATGTGATATGCAAAAATGTCTCCAATGTCCCTTAAATTAATTGATAAGGGGTAAGGCTTGCATTTGCATGCAAATTAAGACAAATTGTGATAATTATGCAAAAATGTCTCCAACGTCCCTTAAATTAACTGATAAGGGGTTAGCCTTGCATTTGTATGTAAATTAGGTCAAAATATGATAATTATGGAAACAATATGATTTGGTCAAAAAATGGCTTAAATGTCCCTTAATTTAATTGATAAGGGGTTAGCCTTGTATTTGTATGCAAATTAGGTCAGAATATGATAATTATGTAAAAATGTCTGAAATGTTCGTTAAATTAATTGATAAGGGGTGGTTAGCCTTGCATTTGTATGCAAATTAGGTCAGAATATGATAATTATGGAAACAATATGATTTGGTATAAAAATGACTTAAATGTCCCTTAAATTAATTGATAAGGGGTTAGCCTTGCATTTGTATGTAAATTAGGTCAAAATGTGATAATTATGCAAAAATGTCTCCAATGTCCCTTAAATTAATTGATAAGGGGTTAGCCTTGCATTTGTATGCAAATTAGGTCAAAATGTGATAATTATGCAACAATTTTTCCAATGTCCCTTAAATTAATTGATAAGGGGTTAGGCTTGTATTTGTATGCAAATTAGGTCAAAATGTGATAATTATGCAAAAATGTCTACAATGTCCCCTAAATTAATTGATAAGGGGTTAGCCTTGCATTTGTATGTAAATTAGGTCAAAAATGTGATAATTATGCAAAAATGTCTCCAATGTTCCTTAAGGGGTTAGCTTTGCATTTGTAAGCAAATTCGGTCAAAAATCTGATAATTATGCAAAAATGTCTCCAATGTCCCTTAAATTAATTGATAAGGGGTTAGCCTTGCATTTGTATGCAAATTAGGTCAAAATGTGATAATTATGCAACAATTTTTTCAATGTCCCTTAAATTAATTGATAAGGGGTTAGGCTTGTATTTGTATGCAAATTAGGTCAAAATGTGATAATTATGCAACAATTTTTCCAATGTCCCTTAAATTAATTGATAAGGGGTTAGGCTTGTATTTGTATGCAAATTAGGTCAAAATGTGATAATTATGCAAAAATGTCTACAATGTCCCTTAAATTAATTGATAAGGGGTTAGGCTTGCATTTGCATGCAAATTAGGACAAAATGTAATAATTATGCAAAAATGTCTCCAATGTCCCTTAAATTAATTGATAAGGGGTTAGGCTTGTATTTGTATGCAAATTAGGTCAAAATGTGATAATTATGCAACAATTTTTCCAATGTCCCTTAAATTAATTGATAAGGGGTTAGGCTTGTATTTGTATGCAAATTAGGTCAAAATGTGATAATTATGCAAAAATGTCTACAATGTCCCTTAAATTAATTGATAAGGAGTAAGGCTTGCATTTGCATGCAAATTAGGACAAAATGTGATAATTATGCAAAAATGTCTCCAATGTCCTTTAAATTAATTGATAAGGGGTAAGGCTTGCATTTGCATGCAAATTAAGACAAATTGTGATAATTATGCAAAAATGTCTCCAACGTCCCTTAAATTAACTGATAAGGGGTTAGCCTTGCATTTGTATGTAAATTAGGTCAAAATATGATAATTATGGAAACAATATGATTTGGTCAAAAAATGGCTTAAATGTCCCTTAATTTAATTGATAAGGGGTTAGCCTTGTATTTGTATGCAAATTAGGTCAGAATATGATAATTATGTAAAAATGTCTGAAATGTTCGTTAAATTAATTGATAAGGGGTTAGCCTTGTATTTCTATGCAAATTAGGTCAGAATACGATAATTATGCAAAAATGTCTGAAATGTTCCATAAATTAATTGATAAGGGGTTAGCCTTGCATTTGTATGTAGATTAGGTCAAAATGTGATAATTATGGGAACAATATGATTTGGTCTAAAAATGGCTTAAATATCCCTTAAATTAATTGATAAGGGGTTAGCCTTGCATTTGTATGCAAATTAGGTCAGAATATGATAATTATGGAAACAATATGATTTGGTATACAAATGACTTAAATGTCCCTTAAATTAATTGATAAGGGGTTAGCCTTGCATTTGTATGCAAATTAGGTCAAAATGTGATAATTATGCAAAAATGTCTCCAATGTCCCTTAAATAAATTGATAAGGGGTTAGCCTTGTATTTGTATGCAAATTAGGTCTGAATATGATAATTATGTAAAAATGTCTGAAATGTTCCTTCAATTATTTGATAAGGGGTTAGCCTTGCATTTGTATGCAAATTAGGTCAAAATGTGATAAATGTCTCCTAAATTAATTGATCAGGGGTTAGCCTTGCATTTGTATGCAAATTAGGTCAAAATATGATAATTATGGAAACAATATGATTTGGTCTAAAATGACTTAAATGTCCCTTAAATTAATTGATAAGGGGTTAGCCTTGCATTTGTATGTAAATTAGGTCAAAAATGTGATAATTATGCAAAAATGTCGGAAATGTTCCTTAAATTAATTGATAAGGGGTTAGGCTTGTATTTGTATGCAAATTAGGTCAAAATGTGATAATTATGCAACAATTTGTCCAATGTCCCTAAAATTAATTGATAAGGCGTTAGGCTTGTATTTGTATGCAAATTAGGTCAAAATGTGATAATTATGCAAAAATGTCTACAATGTCCCTTAAATTAATTGATAAGGGGTTAGCCTTGCATTTGTATGTAAATTAGGTCAAAAATGTGATAATTATGCAAAAATGTCTCCAATGTTCCTTAAGGGGTTAGCTTTGCATTTGTATGCAAATTAGGTCAAAATGTGATAATTGTGCAAAAATGTCGGAAATGTTCCTTAAATTAATTGATAAGGGGTTAGGCTTGCATTTGCATGCAAATTAGGACAAAATGTGATAATTATGCAAAAATGTCTCCAATGTCCCTTAAATTAATTGATAAGGGGTAAGGCTTGCATTTGCATGCAAATTAAGACAAATTGTGATAATTATGCAAAAATGTTTCCAATGTCCCTTAAATTAACTGATAAGGGGTTAGCCTTGCATTTGTATGTAAATTAGGTCAAAATATGATAATTATGGAAACAATATGATTTGGTCAAAAAATGGCTTAAATGTCCCTTAATTTAATTGATAAGGGGTTAGCCTTGTATTTGTATGCAAATTAGGTCAGAATATGATAATTATGGAAACAATATGATTTGGTATAAAAATGACTTAAATGTCCCTTAAATTAATTGATAAGGGGTTAGCCTTGCATTTGTATGCAAATTAGGTCAAAATGTGATAAATGTCTCCTAAATTAATTGATCAGGGGTTAGCCTTGCATTTGTATGCAAATTAGGTCAAAATATGATAATTATGGAAACAATATGATTTGGTCTAAAATGGCTTAAATGTCCCTTAAATTAATTGATAAGGGGTTAGCCTTGCATTTGTATGCAAATTAGGTCAAAATGTGATAATTATGCAAAAAAATATTTAATGTCCCTTAAATTAATTGATAAGGGGTAATTAGCCTTGCATTTGCATGCAAATTAGGTCAAAATGTGATAATTATGCAAAAATGTCTCCAATGTCCCTTAAATTAATTGATAAGGGGTTAGCCTTGCATTTGTATGCAAATTAGGTCAAAATGTGATAATTATGCAAAAATGTCTCCAATGTCCCTTAAATTAATTGATAAGGGGTTAGCCTTGCATTTGTATGTAAATTAGGTCAAAATATGATAATTATGAAAACAATATGATTTGGTATAAAAATGACTTAAATGTCCCTTAAATTAATTGATAAGGGGTTAGCCTTGCATTTGTATGCAAATTAGGTCAAAATGTGATAAATGTCTCCTAAATTAATTGATCAGGGGTTAGCCTTGCATTTGTATGCAAATTAGGTCAAAATGTGATAATTATGCAAAAATGTCTCCAATGTCCCTTAAATTAATTGATAAGGGGTTAGCCTTGCATTTGTATGTAAATTAGGTCAAAATATGATAATTATAGAAACAATATGATTTGCTATAAAAATGACTTAAATGTCCCTTAAATTAATTGATAAGGGGTTAGCCTTGCATTTGTATGCAAATTAGGTCAAAATGTGATAAATGTCTCCTAAATTAATTGATCAGGGGTTAGCCTTGCATTTGTATGCAAATTAGGTCAAAATATGATAATTATGGAAACAATATGATTTGGTCTAAAATGGCTTAAATGTCCCTTAAATTAATTGATAAGGGGTTAGCCTTGTATTTGTATGCAAATTAGGTCTGAATATGATAATTATGTAAAAATGTCTGAAATGTTTCTTAAATTAATTGATAAGGGGTTAGCCTTGCATTTGTATGCAAATTAGGTCAAAATGTGATAATTATGCAAAAAAATATTTAATGTCCCTTAAATTAATTGATAAGGGGTAATTAGCCTTGCATTTGTATGCAAATTAGGTCAAAATGTGATAATTATGCAAAAATGTCTCCAATGTTCCTAAATTAATTGATAAGGGGTTAGGCTTGCATTTGTATGCAAATTAGGTCAAAATGTGATAATTAGGCAAAAATGTCTCAAATGTTCCTTAAATTAATTGATAAGGGGTTGGGCTTGCATTTGTATGCAAATTAGGTCAAAATGTGATAATTAAGCAAAAATGTCTCAAATGTTCCTTAAATTAATTGATAAGGGGTTAGGCTTGCATTTGTATGCAAATTAGGTCAAAATGTGATAATTATGCAAAAATATCTCTAATGTTCCTTAAATTAATTGATAAGGGGTTAGCCTTGTATTTGTATGCAAATTAGGTCTGAATATGATAATTATGTAAAAATGTCTGAAATGTTTCTTAAATTAATTGATAAGGGGTTAGCCTTGCATTTGTATGCAAATTAGGTCAAAATGTGATAATTATGCAAAAAAATATTTAATGTCCCTTAAATTAATTGATAAGGGGTAATTAGCCTTGCATTTGTATGCAAATTAGGTCAAAATGTGATAATTATTCAAAAATGTATCCAGTGTCCCTTAAATTAATTGATAAGGGTTAGGCTTGCATTTGTATGCAAATTAGGTCAACATGTGATAATTAGGCAAACATGTCTCAAATGTTCCTTAAATTTATTGATAAGGGGTTAGGCTTGCATTTGTATGCAAATTAGGTCAAAATGTGATAATTATGCAAAAATGTCTCCAATGTTCCTAAATTAATTGATAAGGGGTTAGGCTTGCATTTGTATGCAAATTAGGTCAAAATGTGATAATTAGGCAAAAATGTCTCAAATGTTCCTTAAATTAATTGATAAGGGGTTGGGCTTGCATTTGTATGCAAATTAGTTCAAAATGTGATAATTAAGCAAAAATGTCTCAAATGTTCCTTAAATTAATTGATAAGGGGTTAGGCTTGCATTTGTATGCAAATTAGGTCAAAATGTGATAATTATGCAAAAATATCTCTAATGTTCCTTAAATTAATTAATAAGGGGTTATCCTTGCATTTGTATGCAAATTAGGTCAAAATGTGATAATTAGGCAAAAATGTCTCAAATGTTCCTTAAATTAATTGATAAGGGGGTTAGCCTTGCTTTTATATGCAAATTAGGTCACAATATGATAATTATGTAAAAATGTCTGAAATGTTCGTTAAATTAATTGATAAGGGGTTAGCCTTGTATTTGTATGTAAATTAGGTCAGAATATGATAATTATGGAAACAATATGATTTGGTCTAAAAATGGCTTAAATGTCCCCTGAAATTAATTGATAAGGGGTTAGCCTTGCATTTGTATGTAAATTAGGTCAAAATATGATAATTATGGAAACAATATGATTTGGTATAAAAATGACTTAAATGTCCCTTAAATTAATTGATAAGGGGTTAGCCTTGCATTTGTATGCAAATTAGGTCAAAATGTGATAAATGTCTCCTAAATTAATTGATCAGGGGTTAGCCTTGTATTTGTATGCAAATTAGGTCTGAATATGATAATTATGTAAAAATGTCTGAAATGTTTCTTAAATTAATTGATAAGGGGTTAGCCTTGCATTTGTATGCAAATTAGGTCAAAATGTGATAATTATGCAACAAAATATTTAATGTCCCTTAAATTAATTGATAAGTGGTAATTAGCCTTGCATTTGTATGCAAATTAGGTCAAAATGTGATAATTATTCAAAAATGTATCCAGTGTTCCTTAAATTAATTGATAAGGGGTTAGGCTTGCATTTGTATGCAAATTAGGTCAACATGTGATAATTAGGCAAAAATGTCTCAAATGTTCCTTAAATTTATTGATAAGGGGTTAGGCTTGCATTTGTATGCAAATTAGGTCAAAATGTGATAATTAGGCAAAAATGTCTCCAATGTTCCTAAATTAATTGATAAGGGGTTAGGCTTGCATTTGTATGCAAATTAGGTCAAAATGTGATAATTAGGCAAAAATGTCTCAAATGTTCCTTAAATTAATTGATAAGGGGTTAGGCTTGCATTTGTATGCAAATTAGGTCAAAATATGATAATTAAGCAAAAATGTCTCAAATGTTCCTTAAATTAATTGATAAGGGGTTATCCTTGCATATGTATGCAAATTAGGTCAAAATGTGATAATTAGGCAAAAATGTCTCAAATGTTCCTTAAATTAATTGATAAGGGGGTTAGCCTTGCTTTTATATGCAAATTAGGTCACAATATGATAATTATGTAAAAATGTCTGAAATGTTCGTTAAATTAATTGATAAGGGGTTAGCCTTGTATTTGTATGTAAATTAGGTCAGAATATGATAATTATGGAAACAATATGATTTGGTATAAAAATGACTTAAATGTCCCTTAAATTAATTGATAAGGGGTTAGCCTTGCATTTGTATGCAAATTAGGTCAAAATGTGATCAATGTCTCCTAAATTAATTTATAAGGGGTTAGCCTTGCATTTGTATGCAAATTAGGTCAAAATATGATAATTATGGAAACAATATGATTTGGTCTAAAATGGCTTAAATGTCCCTTAATTTAATTGATAAGGGGTTAGCCTTGCATTTGTATGCAAATTAGGTCAAAATGTGATAATTATGCAAAAATGTCTTCAATGTCCCTTAAATTAATTGATAAGGGGTTAGCCTTGCATTTGTATGCAAATTAGTTCAGAATATGATAATTATTATAACAATATGATTTGGTCTAAAAATGGCTTAAATGTCCCTTAAATTTATTGATAAGGGGTAATTAGCCTTGCATTTGTATGCAAATTAGGTCAAAATGTGATAATTATGCAAAAATGTCTCCAATGTCCCTTAAATTAATTGATAAGGGGTTAGCCTTGCATTTGCATTCAAATTAGGTCAGAATATGATAATTATGTAAAAAAAAGTCTCAAATGTTCCTTAAATTAAGGGTTTAGCCTTGTATTTGTATGCAAATTAGGTCAGAATATGATAATTATGTAAAAATGTATGAAATGTTCGTTAAATTAATTGATAAGGGGTTAGCCTTGCATTTGTATGTAAATTAGGTCAAAATATGATAATTATGGAAACAATATGATTTGGTCTAAAATGGCTTAAATGTCCCTTAAATTAATTGATAAGGGGTTAGCCTTGTATTTGTATGCAAATTAGGACAGAATATGATAATTATGTGAAAAATGTCTCAAATGTTCGTTAAATTAATTGATAAGGGGTTAGCCTTGCATTTGTATGCAAATTAGGTCAGAATATGATAATTATGTGAAAAATGTCTCAAATGTTCCTTAAATTAATTGATAAGGGGTTAGCCTTGCATTTGTATGTAAATTAGGTCAAAATATGATAATTATGGAAACAATATGATTTGGTCAAAAAATAACTTAAATGTCCCTTAAATTAATTGATAAGGGGTTAGCCTTGTATTTGTATGCAAATTAGGTCAGAATATGATAATTATGTAAAAATGTCTGAAATGTTCGTTAAATTAATTGATAAGGGGTTAGTTTTGCTTTTGTATGCAAATTAGGTCAGAATATGATAATTATGTTAAAAAATGTCTCAAATGTTCCTTAAATTAATTGATAAGGGGTTAGCCTTGCATTTGTATGCAAATTAGGTAAACATGTGATAATTATGCAAAAATGTCTCCAATGTCCCTTAAATTAATTGATAAGGGGTTAGCCTTGCATTTGTATGCAAATTAGTTCAGAATATGATAATTATTATAACAATATGATTTGGTCTAAAAATGGCTTAAATGTCCCTTAAATTAATTGATAAGGGGTTAGCCTTGCATTTGTATGCAAATTAGGTCAGAATATGATAATTATGTGAAAAATGTCTCAAATGTTCGTTAAATTAATTGATAAGGGGTTAGCCTTGCATTTGTATGCAAATTAGGTCAGAATATGATAATTATGTGAAAAATGTCTCAAATGTTCCTTAAATTAATTGATAAGGGGTTAGCCTTGCATTTGTATGTAAATTAGGTCAAAATATGATAATTATGGAAACAATATGATTTGGTCAAAAAATAACTTAAATGTCCCTTAAATTAATTGATAAGGGGTTAGCCTTGTATTTGTATGCAAATTAGGTCAGAATATGATAATTATGTAAAAATGTCTGAAATGTTCGTTAAATTAATTGATAAGGGGTTAGCCTTGCATTTGTATGCAAATTAGGTAAACATGTGATAATTATGCAAAAATGTCTCCAATGTCCCTTAAATTAATTGATAAGGGGTTAGCCTTGCATTTGTATGCAAATTAGTTCAGAATATGATAATTATTATAACAATATGATTTGGTCTAAAAATGGCTTAAATGTCCCTTAAATTAATTGATAAGGGGTTAGCCTTGCATTTGTATGCAAATTAGGTCAAAATGTGATAATTATGCAAAAATGTCTCCAATGTTCCTTAAATTAATTGATAAGGGGTTAGCCTTGCATTTGTATGCAAATTGGGTAAACATGTGATACTTATGCAAAAATGTCTCCAATGTCCCTTAAATTAATTGATAAGGGGTTAGCCTTGCATTTGCATTCAAATTAGGTCAGAATATGATAATTATGTAAAAAAAAGTCTCAAATGTTCCTTAAATTAAGGGGTTAGCCTTGGATTTGTATGCAAATTAGGTCAAAATATGATAATTACAGAAACCATATGATTTGGTCAAAAAATAACTTAAATGTCCCTTAAATTAATTGATAAGGGTTTAGCCTTGTATTTGTATGCAAATTAGGTCAGAATATGATAATTATGTAAAAATGTCTGAAATGTTCGTTAAATTAATTTATAAGGGGTTAGCCTTGCATTTGTATGTAAATTAGGTCAAAATATGATAATTATGGAAACAATATGATTTGGTCTAAAATGGCTTAAATGTCCCTTAAATTAATTGATAAGGGGTTAGCCTTGTATTTGTATGCAAATTAGGACAGAATATGATAATTATGTGAAAAATGTCTCAAATGTTCGTTAAATTAATTGATAAGGGGTTAGCCTTGCATTTGTATGCAAATTAGGTCAGAATATGATAATTATGTGAAAAATGTCTCAAATGTTCCTTAAATTAATTGATAAGGGGTTAGCCTTGCATTTGTATGTAAATTAGGTCAAAATATGATAATTATGGAAACAATATGATTTGGTAAAAAAATAACTTAAATGTCCCTTAAATTAATTGATAAGGGGTTAGCCTTGTATTTGTATGCAAATTAGGTCAGAATATGATAATTATGTGAAAAATGTCTCAAATGTTCCTTAAATTAATTGATAAGGGGTTAGCCTTGCATTTGTATGCAAATTAGGTCAAAATGTGATAATTATGCAAAAATATATCCAATGCCCCTTAAATTAATTGATAAGGGGTAATTAGCCTTGCATTTGTATGCAAATTAGGTCAAAATCTGATAATTATGCAAAAATATCTCCAATGTCCCTTAAATTAATTGATAAGGGGTAATTAGCCTTGCATTTGTAGGCAAATTAGGACATGGATTTGTGAGTAACATATGGGTCCCCAGAAGAGTGACATGGGTCCCCAGAAGAGTGACATGGGTCCCCAGAAAAGTGACATGGATCCCCAGTAGAGTGACATGGATCCCCAGTAGAGTGACATGGATCCCCAGTAGAGTGACATGGATCACCAGTAGAGAGTGACATGGATCACCAGTAGAGAGTGACATGGATCACCAGTAGAGAGTGACATGGATCACCAGTAGAGAGTGACATGGATCACCAGTAGGAGTGACATGGATCACCAGTAGGAGTGACATGGATTACCGGTAGGAGTGACATGGATCACCGGTAGAGAGTGACATGGATCACCGGTAGAGAGTGACATGGATCACCGGTAGAGAGTGACATGGATCACCAGTAGGAAGTGGCATGGATCACCAGTAGAGAGTGACATGGATTACTAGTATAGGAGTGACATGGATTACCAGTAGGAGTGACATGGATCACCAGTAGGGAGTTGCATGGATCACCAGTATGGAGTGACATGGATCACCAGTAGAGAGTGACATGGATCAAGAGTGACATGGATCTCCAGTAGAGAGTGACATGGATCACCAGTAGAGAGTGACATTGATCACCAGTAGAGAGTGAAATGGATCACCAGTAGAGAGTGACATGGATCACCAGTAGAGAGTGACATGTATCACCAGTAGAGAGTGACATAGATCAACAGTAGAGAGTGACATAGATCACCAGTAGAGTGACAAGGATCCCCAGTAGAGTGACATGAATCCCCAGTAGAGTGACATGGGTCCCCAGTAGAGTGACATGGGTCCCCAGAAGAGTGACATTGGTCCCCAGAAGAGTGACATGGGTCCCCAGAAGAGTGACATGGGTCCCCAAAAGAGTGACATGGGTCCCCAAAAGAGTGACATGGGTCCCCAGAAGAGTGACATGGGTCCCCAGAAGAGTGAAATGGATCCCCAGTAGAGTGAAATGGATCCCCAGTAGAGTGACATGGATCCCCAGTAGAGTGACATGGATCCCCAGTAGAGTGGCATGGGTCCCCGGTAGAGTGACATGGGTCCCCAGAAGAGTGACATGGGTCCCCAGAAGAGTGACATGGGTCCCCAGAAGAGTGACATGGATCCCCAGTAGAGTGACATGGATCCCCAGTAGAATGACATGGATCCCCAGTAGAGTGACATGGATCACCAGTAGAGAGTGACATGGATCACCAGTAGGGAGTAACATGGATCACCAGTAGAGAGTGACATGGATCACCAGTAGAGAGTGACATGGATCACCAGTAGAGAGTGACATGGATCACCAGTAGAGAGTGACATGAATCACCAGTAGGAGTGACATGGATCACCAGTAGAGAGTGACATGGATCACCAGTAGGAGTGACATGGATCACCAGTAGGAGTGACATGGATTACCGGTAAGAGTGACATGGATCACCGGTAGATAGTGACATGGATCACTGGTAGAGAGTGACATGGATCACCGGTAGAGAGTGACATGGATCACCAGTAGGAAGTGGCATGGATCACCAGTAGAGAGTGACATGGATTACTAGTATAGGAGTGACATGGATTACCAGTAAGAGTGACATGGATCACCAGTAGGGAGTGGCATGGATCACCAGTATGGAGTGACATGCATCACCAGTAGAGAGTGACATGGATCACCAGTAGAGAGTGACATGGATCACCAGTAGAGAGTGACATGGATCACCAGTAGAGAGTGACATGGATCACCAGTAGAGAGTAACAAGGATCCCCAGTAGAGTGACATGGATCCCCAGTAGAGTGACATGAATCCCCAGTAGAGTGACATGGGTCCCCAGTAGAGTGACATGGGTCCCCAGAAGAGTGGCATTGGTCCCCAGAAGAGTGACATGGGTCCCCAGAAGAGTGACATGGGTCACCAGAAGAGTGACATGGGTCCTCGGAAGAGTAACATGTGTCCCCAGTGGAGTGACATGGGTCCCCAGAAGATTGACATGGTTCCCTAGAAGAGTGACATGGGTCCCCAGAAGAGTGACATGGGTCCCCAAAAGAGTGACATGGGTCCCCAAAAGAGTGACATGGGTCCCTAGAAGAGTGACATGGGTCCCCAGAAGAGTGACATGGGTCCCCAGAAGAGTGAAATGGATCCCCAGTAGAGTGACATGGATCCCCAGTAGAGTGACATGGATCCCCAGTAGAGTGACATGGATCCCCAGTAGAGTGGCATGGGTCCCCGGTAGAGTGACATGGGTCCCCAGAAGAGTGACATGGGTCCCCAGAAGAGTGACATGGGTCCCCAAAAGAGTGACATGGGTCCCCAGAAGAGTGACATGGGTCCCCAGAAGAGTGACATGGGTCCCCAGAAGAGTGAAATGGATCCCCAGTAGAGTGACATGGATCCCCAGTAGAGTGACATGGATCCCCAGTAGAGTGACATGGATCCCCAGTAGAGTGGCATGGGTCCCCGGTAGAGTGACATGGGTCCCCAGAAGAGTGACATGGGTCCCCAGAAGAGTGACATGGGTCCCCAGAAGAGTGACATGGGTCCCCAGAAGAGTGACATGGATCCCCAGTAGAGTGACATGGATCCCAGTAGAATGACGTGGATCCCCAGTAGAGTGACATGGATCACCAGTAGAGAGTGACATGAATCACCAGTAGGGAGTAACATGGATCGCCAGTAGAGAGTGACATGGATCACCAGTAGAAAGTGACATGGATCACCAGTAGGGAGTGACATGGATCACCAGTAGAGAGTGACATGGATCACCAGTAGAGAGTGACATGGATCACCAGTAGAGAGTGACATAGATCACCAGTAGTGTGACAAGGATCCCCAGTAGAGTGACATGGAACCCCAGTAGAGTGACATGGATCCCCAGTAGAGAGTGACATGGATCACCAGTAGAGAGTGACATGGATCACCAGTAGGGAGTGACATGAATCACCAGTAGGGAGTGGCATGGATCACCAGTGGAGAGTGACATGGATCACCAGTGGAGAGTGACATGGATCACCAGTGGAGAGTGACATGGATCACCAGTAGGAGTGGCATGGATCACCAGTAGGGAGTGGCATGGATCACCAGTACAGAGTGGCATAGATCACCAGTACAGAGTGACATGGATCACCAGTACAGAGTGACATGGATCACCAGTATGGATCACCAGTAGGGAGTAGCATGGATCACCAGTAGGGAGTGGCATGGATCACCAGTAGGGAGTGACATGGATCACGAGTAGAGAGTGACATGGATCACGAGTAGAGAGTAACATGGATCACCAGTAGAGAGTGACATGGATCACCAGTAGAGAGTGACATGGATCACCAGTAGGAGTGACATGGATCACCAGTAGGGAGTGACATGGATCACCAGTAGAGAGTGACATGGTTCACCAGTAGAGAGTGACATGGATCACCAGTAGAGAGTGACTTGGATCACCATTAGATAGTGACATGGATCACCGGTAGAGAGTGACATGGATCACCGGTAGAGAGTGACATGGATCACCAGTAGGAAGTGGCATGGATCACCAGTAGAGAGTGACATGAATTACTAGTATAGGAGTGACATGGGTTACCAGTAGGAGTGACATGGATCACCAGTAGGGAGTGGCATGGATCACCAGTATGGAGTGACATGGATCACCAGTAGAGAGTGACATGGATCACCAGTAGAGAGTGACATGGATCACCAGTAGAGAGTGACATGGATCACCAGTAGAGAGTGACATGGATCACCAGTAGAGAGTGACATGGATCACCAGTAGGAGTCACATGGATCACCAGTAGAGATTGACATGGATCACCAGTGGAGAGTGACATGGAACCCCAGTAGAGTGACATGGATCCCCAGTAGAGAGTGACATGGATCACCAGTAGAGAGTGACATGGATCACCAGTAGGGAGTGACATGGATCACCAGTAGGGAGTGGCATGTATCACCAGTAGAGAGTGACATGGATCACCAGTGGAGAGTGACATGGATCACCAGTGGAGAGTGACATGGATCACCAGTGGAGAGTGACATGGATCACCAGTAGGAGTGGCATGGATCACCAGTAGAAAGTGGCATGGATCACCAGTACAGAGTGGCATAGATCACCAGTACAGAGTGACATGGATCACCAGTACAGAGTGACATTGATCACCAGTATGGATCACCAGTAGGGAGTGGCATAGATCACCAGTAGGGAGTGGCATGGATCACCAGTAGGGAGTGACATGGATCACCAGTAGGGAGTGACATGGAGCACCAGTAGAGAGTGACATGGTTCACCAGTAGAGAGTGACATGGATCACCAGTAGAGAGTGACATGGATCACCAGTAGAGAGTGACATGGATCACCAGTAGAGAGTGACATGGATCACCAGTAGAGAGTGACATGGATCACCAGTAGAGAGTGAGATGGATCACCAGTAGAGAGTGACATGGATCACCAGTAGAGAGTGACATGGATCACCAGTAGGAGTGACATGGATCACCAGTAGGAGTGACATGGATCACCAGTGGAGAGTGACATGGATCACCAGTAGAGAGTGACATGGATCACCAGTAGAGAGTGACATGGATCACCAGTAGAGAGTGACATGGATCACCAGTAGAGAGTGACATGGATCACCAGTAGAGAGTGACATGGATCACCAGTAGAGAGTGACATGGATCACCAGTAGGAGTCACATGGATCACCAGTAGAGATTGACATGGATCACCAGTGGAGAGTGACATGGATCACCAGTGGAGAGTGACATGGATTACCAGTAGGAGTGACATGGATCACCAGTAGGAAGTGGCATGGATCAACAGTAGAGAGTGACATGGATTACTAGTATAGGAGTGACATGGATTACCAGTAGGAGTGACATGGATCACCACTAGAGAGTGACATGGATCACCAGTGGAGAGTGACATGGATCACCAGTGTAGAGTGACATGGATCACCAGTAGGAGTGACATGGATCACCAGTAGAGAGTGACATAGATCACCAGTAGTGTGACAAGGATCCCCAGTAGAGTGACATGGAACCCCAGTAGAGTGACATGGATCCCCAGTAGAGAGTGACATGGATCCCCAGTAGAGAGTGACATGGATCACCAGTAGAGAGTGACATGGATCACCAGTAGGGAGTGACATGGATCACCAGTGGAGAGTGACATGGATCACCAGTGGAGAGTGACATGGATCACCAGTGGAGAGTGACATGGATCACCAGTAGGAGTGGCATGGATCACCAGTAGGGAGTGGCATGGATCACCAGTACAGAGTGGCATAGATCACCAGTACAGAGTGACATGGATCACCAGTACAGAGTGACATGGATCACCAGTATGGATCACCAGTAGGGAGTAGCATGGATCACCAGTAGGGAGTGGCATGGATCACCAGTAGGGAGTGACATGGATCACGAGTAGAGAGTGACATGGATCACGAGTAGAGAGTGACATGGATCACCAGTAGAGAGTGACATGGATCACCAGTAGGAGTGACATGGATCACCAGTAGGGAGTGACATGGATCACCAGTAGAGAGTGACATGGTTCACCAGTAGAGAGTGACATGGATCACCAGTAGAGAGTGACATGGATCACCGGTAGATAGTGACATGGATCACCGGTAGAGAGTGACATGGATCACCGGTAGAGAGTGACATGGATCACCAGTAGGAAGTGGCATGGATCACCAGTATAGAGTGACATGAATTACTAGTATAGGAGTGACATGGGTTACCAGTAGGAGTGACATGGATCACCAGTAGGGAGTGGCATGGATCACCAGTATGGAGTGACATGGATCACCAGTAGAGAGTGACATGGATCACCAGTAGAGAGTGACATGGATCACCAGTAGAGAGTGACATGGATCACCAGTAGAGAGTGACATGGATCACCAGTAGAGAGTGACATGGATCACCAGTAGGAGTCACATGGATCACCAGTAGAGATTGACATGGATCACCAGTGGAGAGTGACATGGATCACCAGTGGAGAGTGACATGGATTACCAGTAGGAGTGACATGGATCACCAGTAGGAAGTGGCATGGATCACCAGTAGAGAGTGACATGGATTACTAGTATAGGAGTGACATGGCTTACCAGTAGGAGTGACATGGATCACCACTAGAGAGTGACATGGATCACCAGTGGGGAGTGACATGGATCACCAGTGTAGAGTGACATGGATCACCAGTAGGAGTGACATGGATCACCAGTAGAGAGTGACATAGATCACCAGTAGTGTGACAAGGATCCCCAGTAGAGTGACATGGAACCCCAGTAGAGTGACATGGATCCCCAGTAGAGAGTGACATGGATCACCAGTAGAGAGTGACATGGATCACCAGTAGGGAGTGACATGGATCACCAGTAGGGAGTGGCATGGATCACCAGTAGCGAGTGACATGGATCACCAGTGGAGAGTGACATGGATAACCAGTGGAGAGTGACATGGATCACCAGTGGAGAGTGACATGGATCACCAGTAGGAGTGGCATGGATCACCAGTAGGAAGTGGCATGGATCACCAGTACAGAGTGGCATAGATCACCAGTACAGAGTGACATGGATCACCAGTACAGAGTGACATGGATCACCAGTATGGATCACCAGTAGGGAGTGGCATGGATCACCAGTAGGGAGTGGCATGGATCACCAGTAGGGAGTGACATGGATCACGAGTAGAGAGTGACATGGATCACGAGTAGAGAGTGACATGGATCACCAGTAGAGAGTGACATGGATCACCAGTAGGAGTGACATGGATCACCAGTAGGGAGTGACATGGATCACCAGTAGAGAGTGACATGGTTCACCAGTAGAGAGTGACATGGATCACCAGTAGAGAGTGACATGGATCACCAGTAGAGAGTGACATGGATCACCAGTAGAGAGTGACATGGATCACCAGTAGAGAGTGACATGGATCACCAGTAGAGAGTGACATGGATCACCAGTAGAGAGTGACATGGATCACCAGTAGGAGTGACATGGATCACCAGTAGAGAGTGACATGGATCACCAGTGGAGAGTGACATGGATCACCAGTAGAGAGTGACATGGATCGCCAGTAGAGAGTGACATGGATCACCAGTAGAGAGTGACATGGATCACCAGTAGGGGTGACATGGATCACCAGTAGAGAGTGACATGGATCACCAGTAGGAGTCACATGGATCACCAGTAGAGAGTGACATGGATCACCAGTGGAGAGTGACATGGATTACCAGTAGGAGTGACATGGATCACCAGTAGGAAGTGGCATGGATCACCAGTAGAGAGTGACATGGATTACTAGTATAGGAGTGACATGGATTACCAGTAGGAGTGACATGGATCACCACTAGAGAGTGACATGGATCACCAGTGGAGAGTGACATGGATCACCAGTGTAGAGTGACATGGATCACCAGTAGGAGTGACATGGATCACCAGTAGAGAGTGACATAGATCACCAGTAGTGTGACAAGGATCCCCAGTAGAGTGACATGGAACCCCAGTAGAGTGACATTGGATCCCCAGTAGAGAGTGACATGGATCCCCAGTAGAGAGTGACATGGATCACCAGTAGAGAGTGACATGGATCACCAGTAGGGAGTGACATGGATCACCAGTAGGGAGTGGCATGGATCACCAGTAGAGAGTGACATGGATCACCAGTGGAGAGTGACATGGATCACCAGTGGAGAGTGACATGGATCACCAGTGGAGAGTGACATGGATCACCAGTAGGAGTGGCATGGATCACCAGTAGGGAGTGGCATGGATCACCAGTACAGAGTGGCATAGATCACCAGTACAGAGTGACATGGATCACCAGTGCAGAGTGACATGGATCACCAGTATGGATCACCAGTAGGGAGTGGCATGGATCACCAGTAGGGAGTGGCATGGATCACCAGTAGGGAGTGACATGGATCACGAGTAGAGAGTGACATGGATCACCAGTAGAGAGTGACATGGATCACCAGTAGAGAGTGACATGGATCACCAGTAGGAGTGACATGGATCACCAGTAGGGAGTGACATGGATCACCAGTAGAGAGTGACATGGTTCACCAGTAGAGAGTGACATGGATCACCAGTAAAGAGTGACATGGATCACCAGTAGGAGTCACATGGATCACCAGTAGAGATTGACATGGATCACCAGTGGAGAGTGACATGGATCACCAGTAGGAAGTGGCATGGATCACCAGTAGAGAGTGACATGGATTACTAGTATAGGAGTGACATGGATTACCAGTAGGAGTGACATGGATCACCACTAGAGAGTGACATGGATCACTAGTGGAGAGTGACATGGATCACCAGTGGAGAGTGACATGGATCACCAGTAGGAGTGACATGGATCACCAGTAGGGAGTGGCATGGATCACCAGTAGAGAGTGACATGGATTACCAGTAGGAGTGACATGGATCACCGGTAGGGAGTGACACGGATCACCGGTATAGAGTGACATGGATCACCGGTAGAGATCGAGTGACATGGATTACCAGTAGGAGTGACATGGATTACCAGTAGGAGTGACATGGATTACCAATAGGACTGACATGGATCACCCGTAGGGAGTGACATAGATCACCAGTAGTGTGACAAGGATCCCCAGTAGAGTGACATGGAACCCCAGTAGAGTGACATGGATCCCCAGTAGAGAGTGACATGGATCCCCAGTAGAGAGTGACATGGATCACCAGTAGAGAGTGACATGGATCACCAGTAGGGAGTGACATGGATCACCAGTAGGGAGTGGCATGGATCACCAGTAGAGAGTGACATGGATCACCAGTGGAGAGTGACATGGATCACCAGTGGAGAGTGACATGGATCACCAGTGGAGAGTGACATGGATCACCAGTAGGAGTGGCATGGATCACCAGTAGGGAGTGGCATGGATCACCAGTACAGAGTGGCATAGATCACCAGTACAGAGTGACATGGATCACCAGTGCAGAGTGACATGGATCACCAGTATGGATCACCAGTAGGGAGTGGCATGGATCACCAGTAGGGAGTGGCATGGATCACCAGTAGGGAGTGACATGGATCACGAGTAGAGAGTGACATGGATCACCAGTAGAGAGTGACATGGATCACCAGTAGAGAGTGACATGGATCACCAGTAGGAGTGACATGGATCACCAGTAGGGAGTGACATGGATCACCAGTAGAGAGTGACATGGTTCACCAGTAGAGAGTGACATGGATCACCAGTAGAGAGTGACATGGATCACCAGTAGAGAGTGACATGGATCACCAGTAGAGAGTGACATGGATCACCAGTAGAGAGTGACATGGATCACCAGTAGAGAGTGACATGGATCACCAGTAGGAGTGACATGGATCACCGGTAGGAGTGACATGGATTACCGGTAGGAGTGACATGGATCACCGGTAGAGAGTGGCATGGATCACCAGTAGGAAGTGGCATGGATCACCAGTAGAGAGTGACATGGATTACTAGTATAGGAGTGACATGGATTACAAGTAGGAGTGACATGGATTACCAGTCGGGAGTGGCATGGATCACCAGTATGGAGTGACATGGATCACCAGTATGGAGTGACATGGATCACCAGTAGAGAGTGACATGGATCACCAGTAGAGAGTGACATGGATCACCAGTAGAGAGTGACATGGATCACCAGTAGAGAGTGACATGGATCACCAGTAAAGAGTGACATGGATCACCAGTAGAGAGTGACATGGATCACCAGTAAAGAGTGACATGGATCACCAGTAGGAGTCACATGGATCACCAGTAGAGATTGACATGGATCACCAGTGGAGAGTGACATGGATCACCAGTAGGAAGTGGCATGGATCACCAGTAGAGAGTGACATGGATTACTAGTATAGGAGTGACATGGATTACCAGTAGGAGTGACATGGATCACCACTAGAGAGTGACATGGATCACTAGTGGAGAGTGACATGGATCACCAGTGGAGAGTGACATGGATCACCAGTAGGAGTGACATGGATCACCAGTAGGGAGTGGCATGGAACACCAGTAGAGAGTGACATGGATTACCAGTAGGAGTGACATGGATTACCAATAGGACTGACATGGATCACCCGTAGGGAGTGACATGGATCACCGGTAGAGAGTGACATGGATCACCAGTAGAGAGTGACATGGATCACCAGTAGGAGTGACATGGATTACCAGTAGGAGTGACATGGATTACCAATAGGACTGACATGGATCACCCGTAGGGAGTGACATGGATCACCGGTAGAGAGTGACATGGATCACCAGTAGAGAGTGACATGGATCACCAGTAGAGAGTGACATGGATTACCAGTAGGAGTGACATGGATTACCAATAGGACTGACATGGATCACCCGTAGGGAGTGACATGGATCACCGGTAGAGAGTGACATGGATCACCAGTAGAGAGTGACATGGATCACCAGTAGAGAGTGACATGGATCACCAGTAGAGAGTGACATGAATCACCAGTAGAGAGTGACATGAATCACCAGTAGAGAGTGACATGGATCACCAGTAGGGAGTGGCATGGATCACCAGTAGAGAGTGACATGGATCACCAGTGGAGAGTGACATGGATCACCAGTGGAGAGTGACATGGATCACCAGTGGAGAGTGACATGGATCACCAGTGGAGAGTGACATGGATCACCAGTAGAGAGTGACATGGATCACCAGTAGAGAGTGACATGGATCACCAGTGGAGAGTGACATGGATCACCAGTGGAGAGTGACATGGATCACCAGTGGAGAGTGACATGGATCACCAGTGGAGAGTGACATGGATCACCAGTGGAGAGTGACATGGATCACCAGTAGGAGTGGCATGGATCACCAGTAGGGAGTGGCATGGATCACCAGTAGGGAGTGGCATGGATCACCAGTACAGAGTGGCATGGATCACCAGTACAGAGTGACATGGATCACCAGTACAGAGTGACATGGATCACCAGTAGGGAGTGGCATGGATCACCAGTAGGGAGTGGCATGGATCACCAGTAGGGAGTGGCATGGATCACCAGTAGGGAGTGGCATGGATCACCAGTAGGGAGTGACATGGATCACCAGTAGGGAGTGAAATGGATCACCAGTAGAGAGTGACATGGATCACCAGTAGAGAGTGACATGGATCACCATTAAAGAGTGACATGGATCACCAGTAGAGAGTGACATGGATCACCAGTAGAGAGTGACATGGATCACCAGTAGAGAGTGACATGGATCACCAGTAGAGAGTGACATGGATCACCAGTAGAGAGTGACATGGATCACCAGTAGAGAGTGATGACATGGATCACCAGTAGAGAGTGATGACTTAGATCACGAGTAGAGAGTGACATGGATCACCAGTAGAGAGTGACATGGATCACCAGTAGAGAGTGACATGGATCACAGTAGAGAGTGACATGGATCACCAGTAGAGAGTGACATAGATCACCAGTAGGGAGTGGCATGGATCACCAGTGGAGAGTGACATGGATCACCAGTGGAGAGTGACATGGATCACCAGTGGAGAGTGACATGGATCACCAGTGGAGAGTGACATGTATCACCAGTAGGAGTGGCATGGATCACCAGTAGGGAGTGGCATGGATCACCAGTAGGGAGTGGCATGGATCACCAGTACAGAGTGGCATAGATCACCAGTACAGAGTGACATGGATCACCAGTACAGAGTGACATGGATTACCAGTATGGATCACCAGTAGGGAGTGGCATGGATCACCAGTAGGGAGTGGCATGGATCACCAGTAGGGGGTGACATGGATCACGAGTAGAGAGTGACATGGATCACGAGTAGAGAGTGACATGGATCACCAGTAGAGAGTGACATGGATCACCAGTAGAGAGTGACATGGATCACCAGTAGGAGTGACATGGATCACCAGTAGGGAGTGACATGGATCACCAGTAGAGAATGACATGGATCACCAGTAGAGAGTGACATGGTTCACCAGTAGAGAGTGACATGGTTCACCAGTAGAGAGTGACATGGATCACCAGTAGAGAGTGACATGGATCACCAGTAGAGAGTGACATGGATCACCAGTAGAGAGTGACATGGATCACCAGTAGAGAGTGACATGGATCACCAGTAGAGAGTGACATAGATGACCGGTAGGAGTGACATGGATCACCGGTAGGAGTGACATGGATTACCGGTAGGAGTGACATGGATCACCAGTAGATAGTGACATGGATCACCGGTAGAGAGTGACATGGATCACCGGTAGAGAGTGACATGGATCACCAGTAGGAAGTGGCATGGATCACCAGTAGAGAGTGACATGGATTACTAGTATAGGAGTGACATGGATTACCAGTAGGAGTGACATGGATCACCAGTAGGGAGTGGCATGGATCACCAGTAGGGAGTGACATGGATCACCAGTAGAGAGTGACATGGATCACCAGTAGAGAGTGACATGGATCACCAGTAGAGAGTGACATGGATCACCGGTAGAGAGTGACATGGATCACCGGTAGAGAGTGACATGGATCACCAGTAGAGAGTGACATTGATCACCGGTAGAGAGTGACATGGATCACCGGTAGGAGTGACATGGATCACCGGTAGGAGTGACATGGATCACCGGTAGATAGTGACATGGATCACCGCTAGAGAGTGACATGGATCACCGCTAGAGAGTGACATGGATCACCAGTAGGGAGTGACATGGATCACCAGTAGAGAGTGACATGGGGATCACCAGTATAGAGTGACTTGGGGATCACCAGTATAGAGTGACTTGGGGATCACCAGTAGAGAGTGGCATGGGGATCACCAGTAGAGAGTGGCATGGGGATCACCAGTAGAGAGTGACATGGGGATCACCAGTAGAGAGTGACATGGATCACCAGTAGAGAGTGACATGGATCACCAGTAGAGAGTGACATGGATCACCAGTAGAGAGTGACATGGATCACCAGTAGGAGTCACATGGATCACCAGTAGAGATTGACATGGATCACCAGTGGAGAGTGACATGGATCACCAGTGGAGAGTGACATGGATTACCAGTAGGAGTGACATGGATCACCAGTAGGAAGTGGCATGGATCACCAGTAGAGAGTGACATGGATTACTAGTATAGGAGTGACATGGATTACCAGTAGGAGTGACATGGATTACCAGTAGGAGTGACATGGATTACCAATAGGACTGACATGGATCACCCGTAGGGAGTGACATGGATCACCGGTAGAGAGTGACATGGATCACCAGTAGAGAGTGACATGGATCACCAGTAGAGAGTGACATGGATTACCAGTAGGAGTGACATGGATTACCAATAGGACTGACATGGATCACCCGTAGGGAGTGACATGGATCACCGGTAGAGAGTGACATGGATCACCAGTAGAGAGTGACATGGATCACCAGTAGAGAGTGACATGGATCACCCGTAGAGAGTGACATGAATCACCAGTAGAGAGTGACATGAATCACCAGTAGAGAGTGACATGGATCACCAGTAGGGAGTGGCATGGATCACCAGTAGAGAGTGACATGGATCACCAGTGGAGAGTGACATGGATCACCAGTGGAGAGTGACATGGATCACCAGTGGAGAGTGACATGGATCACCAGTGGAGAGTGACATGGATCACCAGTAGAGAGTGACATGGATCACCAGTAGAGAGTGACATGGATCACCAGTAGAGAGTGACATGGATCACCAGTGGAGAGTGACATGGATCACCAGTGGAGAGTGACATGGATCACCAGTGGAGAGTGACATGGATCACCAGTGGAGAGTGACATGGATCACCAGTGGAGAGTGACATGGATCACCAGTGGAGAGTGACATGGATCACCAGTGGAGAGTGACATGGATCACCAGTAGGAGTGGCATGAATCACCAGTAGGGAGTGGCATGGATCACCAGTAGGGAGTGGCATGGATCACCAGTACAGAGTGGCATGGATCACCAGTACAGAGTGACATGGATCACCAGTACAGAGTGACATGGATCACCAGTAGGGAGTGGCATGGATCACCAGTAGGGAGTGGCATGGATCACCAGTAGGGAGTGGCATGGATCACCAGTAGGGAGTGGCATGGATCACCAGTAGGGAGTGGCATGGATCACCAGTAGGGAGTGAAATGGATCACCAGTAGAGAGTGACATGGATCACCAGTAGAGAGTGACATGGATCACCAGTAGAGAGTGACATGGATCACCAGTAGAGAGTGACATGGATCACCAGTAGAGAGTGACATGGATCACCAGTAGAGAGTGACATGGATCACCAGTAGAGAGTGACATGGATCACCAGTAGAGAGTGACATGGATCACCAGTAGAGAGTGATGACATGGATCACCAGTAGAGAGTGATGACTTAGATCACGAGTAGAGAGTGACATGGATCACCAGTAGAGAGTGACATGGATCACCAGTAGAGAGTGACATGGATCACAGTAGAGAGTGACATGGATCACCAGTAGAGAGTGACATAGATCACCAGTAGGGAGTGGCATGGATCACCAGTGGAGAGTGACATGGATCACCAGTGGAGAGTGACATGGATCACCAGTGGAGAGTGACATGGATCACCAGTGGAGAGTGACATGGATCACCAGTAGGAGTGGCATGGATCACCAGTAGGGAGTGGCATGGATCACCAGTAGGGAGTGGCATGGATCACCAGTACAGAGTGGCATAGATCACCAGTACAGAGTGACATGGATCACCAGTACAGAGTGACATGGATTACCAGTATGGATCACCAGTAGGGAGTGGCATGGATCACCAGTAGGGAGTGGCATGGATCACCAGTAGGGGGTGACATGGATCACGAGTAGAGAGTGACATGGATCACGAGTAGAGAGTGACATGGATCACCAGTAGAGAGTGACATGGATCAACAGTAGAGAGTGACATGGATCACCAGTAGGAGTGACATGGATCACCAGTAGGGAGTGACATGGATCACCAGTAGAGAGTGACATGGATCACCAGTAGAGAGTGACATGGTTCACCAGTAGAGAGTGACATGGTTCACCAGTAGAGAGTGACATGGATCACCAGTAGAGAGTGACATGGATCACCAGTAGAGAGTGACATGGATCACCAGTAGAGAGTGACATGGATCACCAGTAGAGAGTGACATGGATCACCAGTAGAGAGTGACATAGATCACCGGTAGGAGTGACATGGATCACCGGTAGGAGTGACATGGATTACCGGTAGGAGTGACATGGATCACCAGTAGATAGTGACATGGATCACCAGTAGAGAGTGACATGGATCACCAGTAGAGAGTGACATAGATCACCGGTAGGAGTGACATGGATCACCGGTAGGAGTGACATGGATTACCGGTAGGAGTGACATGGATCACCAGTAGATAGTGACATGGATCACCGGTAGAGAGTGACATGGATCACCGGTAGAGAGTGACATGGATCACCAGTAGGAATTGGCATGGATCACCAGTAGAGAGTGACATGGATTACTAGTATAGGAGTGACATGGATTACCAGTAGGAGTGACATGGATCACCAGTAGGGAGTGGCATGGATCACCAGTAGGGAGTGACATGGATCACCAGTAGAGAGTGACATGGATCACCAGTAGAGAGTGACATGGATCACCAGTAGAGAGTGACATGGATCACCAGTAGAGAGTGACATGGATCACCAGTAGAGAGTGACATGGATCACCAGTAGAGAGTGACATGGATCACCAGTAGAGAGTGACATGGATCACCAGTAGGAGTCATATGGATCACCAGTAGAGATTGACATGGATCACCAGTGGAGAGTGACATGGATCACCAGTGGAGAGTGACATGGATTACCAGTAGGAGTGACATGGATCACCAGTAGGAAGTGGCATGGATCACCAGTAGAGAGTGACATGGATTACTAGTATAGGAGTGACATGGATTACCAGTAGGAGTGACATGGATCACCACTAGAGAGTGACATGGATCACCAGTGGAGAGTGACATGGATCACCAGTGGAGAGTGACATGGATCACCAGTAGGAGTGACATGAATCACCAGTAGGGAGTGGCATGGATCACCAGTGGAGAGTGACATGGATTACCAGTAGGAGTGACATGGATCACCGGTAGGGAGTGACACGGATCACCGGTAGAGAGTGACATGGATCCCCGGTAGAGATCGAGTGACATGGATTACCAGTAGGAGTGACATGGATTACCAGTAGGAGTGACATGGATTACCAGTAGGACTGACATGGATCACCGGTAGGGAGTGACATGGATCACCGGTAGAGAGTGACATGGATCACCAGTAGAGAGTGACATGGATCACCAGTAGAGAGTGACATGGATCACCAGTAGAGAGTGACATGAATCACCAGTAGAGAGTGACATGGATCACCAGTAGGGAGTGGCATGGATCACCAGTAGCGAGTGACATGGATCACCAGTGGAGAGTGACATGGATCACCAGTGGAGAGCGACATGGATCACCAGTAGGAGTGGCATGGATCACCAGTAAGGAGTGGCATGGATCACCAGTACAGAGTGGCATGGATCACCAGTACAGAGTGACATGGATCACCAGTACAGAGTGACATGGATCACCAGTACAGAGTGACATGGATCACCAGTACGGAGTGACATGGATCACCAGTAGGGAGTGGCATGGATCACCAGTAGGGAGTGGCATGGATCACCAGTAGAGAGTGGCATGGATCACCAGTAGGGAGTGACATGGATCATCAGTAGGGAGTGACATGGATCACCAGTAGGGAGTGACATGGATCACCAGTAGAGAGTGACATGGATCACCAGTAGAGAGTGACATGGATCACCAGTAGAGAGTGAAATGGATCACCAGTAGAGAGTGACATGGATCACCAGTAGAGAGTGACATGGATCACCAGTAGAGAGTGACATGGATCACCAGTAGAGAGTGACATGGATCACCAGTAGAGAGTGACATGGATCACCAGTAGAGAGTGACATGGATCACCAGTAGAGAGTGACATGGATCACCAGTAGAGAGTGACATGGATCACCAGTAGAGAGTGACATGGATCACCAGTAGGAGTGACATGGATCACCGGTAGGAGTGACATGGATCACTGGTAGAGAGTGACATGGATCACCGGTAGAGAGTGACATGGATCACCAGTAGAGAGTGACATTGATCACCGGTAGAGAGTGACATGGATCACCGGTAGGAGTGACATGGATCACCGGTAGGAGTGACATGGATCACCGGTAGATAGTGACATGGATCACCGCTAGAGAGTGACATGGATCACCGCTAGAGAGTGACATGGATCACCAGTAGGGAGTGACATGGATCACCAGTAGAGAGTGACATGGGGATCACCAGTATAGAGTGACTTGGGGATCACCAGTATAGAGTGACTTGGGGATCACCAGTAGAGAGTGGCATGGGGATCACCAGTAGAGAGTGGCATGGGGATCACCAGTAGAGAGTGACATGGGGATCACCAGTAGAGAGTGACATGGATCACCAGTAGAGAGTGACATGGATCACCAGTAGAGAGTGACATGGATCACCAGTAGGAGTCACATGGATCACCAGTAGAGATTGACATGGATCACCAGTGGAGAGTGACATGGATCACCAGTGGAGAGTGACATGGATTACCAGTAGGAGTGACATGGATCACCAGTAGGAAGTGGCATGGATCACCAGTAGAGAGTGACATGGATTACTAGTATAGGAGTGACATGGATTACCAGTAGGAGTGACATGGATCACCACTAGAGAGTGACATGGATCACCAGTGGAGAGTGACATGGATCACCAGTGGAGAGTGACATGGATCACCAGTAGGAGTGACATAAATCACCAGTAGGGAGTGGCATGGATCACCAGTGGAGAGTGACATGGATTACCAGTAGGAGTGACATGGATCACCGGTAGGGAGTGACACGGATAACCGGTAGAGAGTGACATGGATCACCGGTAGAGATCGAGTGACATGGATTACCAGTAGGAGTGACATGGATTACCAGTAGGAGTGACATGGATTACCAGTAGGACTGACATGGATCACCGGTAGGGAGTGACATGGATCACCGGTAGAGATCGAGTGACATGGATTACCAGTAGGAGTGACATGGATTACCAGTAGGAGTGACATGGATTACCAATAGGACTGACATGGATCACCCGTAGGGAGTGACATGGATCACCGGTAGAGAGTGACATGGATCACCAGTAGAGAGTGACATGGATCACCAGTAGAGAGTGACATGAATTACCAGTAGGAGTGACATGGATTACCAATAGGACTGACATGGATCACCCGTAGGGAGTGACATGGATCACCGGTAGAGAGTGACATGGATCACCAGTAGAGAGTGACATGGATCACCAGTAGAGAGTGACATGGATCACCAGTAGAGAGTGACATGAATCACCAGTAGAGAGTGACATGAATCACCAGTAGAGAGTGACATGGATCACCAGTAGGGAGTGGCATGGATCACCAGTAGAGAGTGACATGGATCACCAGTGGAGAGTGACATGGATCACCAGTGGAGAGTGACATGGATCACCAGTGGAGAGTGACATGGATCACCAGTGGAGAGTGACATGGATCACCAGTAGAGAGTGACATGGATCACCAGTAGAGAGTGACATGGATCACCAGTAGAGAGTGACATGGATCACCAGTGGAGAGTGACATGGATCACCAGTGGAGAGTGACATGGATCACCAGTGGAGAGTGACATGGATCACCAGTGGAGAGTGACATGGATCACCAGTGGAGAGTGACATGGATCACCAGTGGAGAGTGACATGGATCACCAGTGGAGAGTGACATGGATCACCAGTGGAGAGTGACATGGATCACCAGTAGGAGTGGCATGGATCACCAGTAGGGAGTGGCATGGATCACCAGTAGGGAGTGGCATGGATCACCAGTACAGAGTGGCATGGATCACCAGTACAGAGTGACATGGATCACCAGTACAGAGTGACATGGATCACCAGTAGAGAGTGACATGGATCACCAGTAGAGAGTGACATGGATCACCAGTAGAGAGTGACATGGATCACCAGTAGAGAGTGACATGGATCACCAGTAGAGAGTGACATGGATCACCAGTAGAGAGTGACATGGATCACCAGTAGAGAGTGACATGGATCACCAGTAGAGAGTGATGACATGGATCACCAGTAGAGAGTGATGACTTAGATCACGAGTAGAGAGTGACATGGATCACCAGTAGAGAGTGACATGGATCACCAGTAGAGAGTGACATGGATCACAGTAGAGAGTGACATGGATCACCAGTAGAGAGTGACATAGATCACCAGTAGAGAGTGGCATGGATCACCAGTGGAGAGTGACATGGATCACCAGTGGAGAGTGACATGGATCACCAGTGGAGAGTGACATGGATCACCAGTAGGAGTGGCATGGATCACCAGTAGGGAGTGGCATGGATCACCAGTAGGGAGTGGCATGGATCACCAGTACAGAGTGGCATAGATCACCAGTACAGAGTGACATGGATCACCAGTACAGAGTGACATGGATTACCAGTATGGATCACCAGTAGGGAGTGGCATGGATCACCAGTAGGGAGTGGCATGGATCACCAGTAGGGGGTGACATGGATCACGAGTAGAGAGTGACATGGATCACGAGTAGAGAGTGACATGGATCACCAGTAGAGAGTGACATGGATCACCAGTAGAGAGTGACATGGATCACCAGTAGGAGTGACATGGATCACCAGTAGGGAGTGACATGGATCACCAGTAGAGAGTGACATGGATCACCAGTAGAGAGTGACATGGTTCACCAGTAGAGAGTGACATGGATCACCAGTAGAGAGTGACATGGATCACCAGTAGAGAGTGACATGGATCACCAGTAGAGAGTGACATGGATCACCAGTAGAGAGTGACATGGATCACCAGTAGAGAGTGACATGGATCACCAGTAGAGAGTGACATAGATCACCGGTAGGAGTGACATGGATCACCGGTAGGAGTGACATGGATTACCGGTAGGAGTGACATGGATCACCAGTAGATAGTGACATGGATCACCGGTAGAGAGTGACATGGATCACCGGTAGAGAGTGACATGGATCACCAGTAGGAAGTGGCATGGATCACCAGTAGAGAGTGACATGGATTACTAGTATAGGAGTGACATGGATCACCAGTAGAGAGTGACATGGATCACCAGTAGGGAGTGGCATGGATAACCAGTAGAGAGTGACATGGATCACCAGTAGAGAGTGACATGGATCACCAGTAGAGAGTGACTTGGATCACCAGTAGAGAGTGACATGGATCACCAGTAGAGAGTGACATGAATCACCAGTAGAGAGTGACATGGATCACCAGTAGGGAGTGGCATGGATCACCAGTAGAGAGTGACATGGATCACCAGTGGAGAGTGACATGGATCACCAGTGGAGAGTGACATGGATCACCAGTGGAGAGTGACATGGATCACCAGTGGAGAGTGACATGGATCACCAGTAGAGAGTGACATGGATCACCAGTAGAGAGTGACATGGATCACCAGTAGAGAGTGACATGGATCACCAGTGGAGAGTGACATGGATCACCAGTGGAGAGTGACATGGATCACCAGTGGAGAGTGACATGGATCACCAGTGGAGAGTGACATGGATCACCAGTAGGAGTGACATGAATCACCAGTAGGGAGTGGCATGGATCACCAGTGGAGAGTGACATGGATTACCAGTAGGAGTGACATGGATCACCGGTAGGGAGTGACACGGATCACCGGTAGAGAGTGACATGGATCACCGGTAGAGATCGAGTGACATGGATTACCAGTAGGAGTGACATGGATTACCAGTAGGAGTGACATGGATTACCAGTAGGACTGACATGGATCACCGGTAGGGAGTGACATGGATCACCGGTAGAGATCGAGTGACATGGATTACCAGTAGGAGTGACATGGATTACCAGTAGGAGTGACATGGATTACCAATAGGACTGACATGGATCACCCGTAGGGAGTGACATGGATCACCGGTAGAGAGTGACATGGATCACCAGTAGAGAGTGACATGGATCACCAGTAGAGAGTGACATGGATTACCAGTAGGAGTGACATGGATTACCAATAGGACTGACATGGATCACCCGTAGGGAGTGACATGGATCACCGGTAGAGAGTGACATGGATCACCAGTAGAGAGTGACATGGATCACCAGTAGAGAGTGACATGGATCACCAGTAGAGAGTGACATGAATCACCAGTAGAGAGTGACATGAATCACCAGTAGAGAGTGACATGGATCACCAGTAGGGAGTGGCATGGATCACCGGTAGGGAGTGACATGGATCACCGGTAGAGATCGAGTGACATGGATTACCAGTAGGAGTGACATGGATTACCAGTAGGAGTGACATGGATTACCAATAGGACTGACATGGATCACCCGTAGGGAGTGACATGGATTACTAGTATAGGAGTGACATGGATTACCAGTAGGAGTGACATGGATCACCAGTAGGGAGTGGCATGGATCACCAGTAGGGAGTGACATGGATCACCAGTAGAGAGTGACATGGATAACCAGTAGAGAGTGACATGGATCACCAGTAGAGAGTGACATGGATCACCAGTAGAGAGTGACATGGATCACCAGTAGAGAGTGACATGGATCACCAGTAGGAGTCACATGGATCACCAGTAGAGATTGACATGGATCACCAGTGGAGAGTGACATGGATCACCAGTGGAGAGTGACATGGATTACCAGTAGGAGTGACATGGATCACCAGTAGGAAGTGGCATGGATCACCAGTAGAGAGTGACATGGATTACTAGTATAGGAGTGACATGGATTACCAGTAGGAGAGACATGGATCACCACTAGAGAGTGACATGGATCACCAGTGGAGAGTGACATGGATCACCAGTGGAGAGTGACATGGATCACCAGTAGGAGTGACATGAATCACCAGTAGGGAGTGGCATGGATCACCAGTGGAGAGTGACATGGATTACCAGTAGGAGTGACATGGATCACCGGTAGGGAGTGACACGGATCACCGGTAGAGAGTGACATGGATCCCCGGTAGAGATCGAGTGACATGGATTACCAGTAGGAGTGACATGGATTACCAGTAGGAGTGACATGGATTACCAGTAGGACTGACATGGATCACCGGTAGGGAGTGACATGGATCACCGGTAGAGAGTGACATGGATCACCAGTAGAGAGTGACATGGATCACCAGTAGAGAGTGACATGGATCACCAGTAGAGAGTGACATGAATCACCAGTAGAGAGTGACATGGATCACCAGTAGGGAGTGGCATGGATCACCAGTAGAGAGTGACATGGATCACCAGTGGAGAGTGACATGGATCACCAGTGGAGAGCGACATGGATCACCAGTAGGAGTGGCATGGATCACCAGTAAGGAGTGGCATGGATCACCAGTACAGAGTGGCATGGATCACCAGTACAGAGTGACATGGATCACCAGTACAGAGTGACATGGATCACCAGTACAGAGTGACATGGATCACCAGTACGGAGTGACATGGATCACCAGTAGGGAGTGGCATGGATCACCAGTAGAGAGTGACATGGATCACCAGTAGGGAGTGACATGGATCATCAGTAGGGAGTGACATGGATCACCAGTAGGGAGTGACATGGATCACCAGTAGAGAGTGACATGGATCACCAGTAGAGAGTGACATGGATCACCAGTAGAGAGTGAAATGGATCACCAGTAGAGAGTGACATGGATCACCAGTAGAGAGTGACATGGATCACCAGTAGAGAGTGACATGGATCACCAGTAGAGAGTGACATGGATCACCAGTAGAGAGTGACATGGATCACCAGTAGAGAGTGACATGGATCACCAGTAGAGAGTGACATGGATCACCCGTAGAGAGTGACATGGATCACCAGTAGGAGTGACATGGATCACCGGTAGGAGTGACATGGATCACCGGTAGAGAGTGACATGGATCACCGGTAGAGAGTGACATGGATCACCAGTAGAGAGTGACATTGATCACCGGTAGAGAGTGACATGGATCACCGGTAGGAGTGACATGGATCACCGGTAGGAGTGACATGGATCACCGGTAGATAGTGACATGGATCACCGCTAGAGAGTGACATGGATCACCGCTAGAGAGTGACATGGATCACCAGTAGGGAGTGACATGGATCACCAGTAGAGAGTGACATGGGGATCACCAGTATAGAGTGACTTGGGGATCACCAGTATAGAGTGACTTGGGGATCACCAGTAGAGAGTGGCATGGGGATCACCAGTAGAGAGTGGCATGGGGATCACCAGTAGAGAGTGACATGGGGATCACCAGTAGAGAGTGACATGGATCACCAGTAGAGAGTGACATGGATCACCAGTAGAGAGTGACATGGATCACCAGTAGAGAGTGACATGGATCACCAGTAGAGAGTGACATGGATCACCAGTAGGAGTCACATGGATCACCAGTAGAGATTGACATGGATCACCAGTGGAGAGTGACATGGATCACCAGTGGAGAGTGACATGGATTACCAGTAGGAGTGACATGGATCACCAGTAGGAAGTGGCATGGATCACCAGTAGAGAGTGACATGGATTACTAGTATAGGAGTGACATGGATTACCAGTAGGAGTGACATGGATCACCACTAGAGAGTGACATGGATCACCAGTGGAGAGTGACATGGATCACCAGTGGAGAGTGACATGGATCACCAGTAGGAGTGACATGGATCACCGGTAGGGAGTGACACGGATCACCGGTAGAGAGTGACATGGATCACCGGTAGAGATCGAGTGACATGGATTACCAGTAGGAGTGACATGGATTACCAGTAGGAGTGACATGGATTACCAGTAGGACTGACATGGATCACCGGTAGGGAGTGACATGGATCACCGGTAGAGATCGAGTGACATGGATTACCAGTAGGAGTGACATGGATTACCAGTAGGAGTGACATGGATTACCAATAGGACTGACATGGATCACCCGTAGGGAGTGACATGGATCACCGGTAGAGAGTGACATGGATCACCAGTAGAGAGTGACATGGATCACCAGTAGAGAGTGACATGGATTACCAGTAGGAGTGACATGGATTACCAATAGGACTGACATGGATCACCCGTAGGGAGTGACATGGATCACCGGTAGAGAGTGACATGGATCACCAGTAGAGAATGACATGGATCACCAGTAGAGAGTGACATGGATCACCAGTAGAGAGTGACATGAATCACCAGTAGAGAGTGACATGAATCACCAGTAGAGAGTGACATGGATCACCAGTAGGGAGTGGCATGGATCACCAGTAGAGAGTGACATGGATCACCAGTGGAGAGTGACATGGATCACCAGTGGAGAGTGACATGGATCACCAGTGGAGAGTGACATGGATCACCAGTGGAGAGTGACATGGATCACCAGTAGAGAGTGACATGGATCACCAGTAGAGAGTGACATGGATCACCAGTAGAGAGTGACATGGATCACCAGTGGAGAGTGACATGGATCACCAGTGGAGAGTGACATGGATCACCAGTGGAGAGTGACATGGATCACCAGTGGAGAGTGACATGGATCACCAGTGGAGAGTGACATGGATCACCAGTGGAGAGTGACATGCATCACCAGTGGAGAGTGACATGGATCACCAGTGGAGAGTGACATGGATCACCAGTAGGAGTGGCATGGATCACCAGTAGGGAGTGGCATGGATCACCAGTAGGGAGTGGCATGGATCACCAGTACAGAGTGGCATGGATCACCAGTACAGAGTGACATGGATCACCAGTACAGAGTGACATGGATCACCAGTAGAGAGTGACATGGATCACCAGTAGAGAGTGACATGGATCACCAGTAGAGAGTGACATGGATCACCAGTAGAGAGTGACATGGATCACCAGTAGAGAGTGACATGGATCACCAGTAGAGAGTGACATGGATCACCAGTAGAGAGTGACATGGATCACCAGTAGAGAGTGATGACATGGATCACCAGTAGAGAGTGATGACTTAGATCACGAGTAGAGAGTGACATGGATCACCAGTAGAGAGTGACATGGATCACCAGTAGAGAGTGACATGGATCACAGTAGAGAGTGACATGGATCACCAGTAGAGAGTGACATAGATCACCAGTAGAGAGTGGCATGGATCACCAGTGGAGAGTGACATGGATCACCAGTGGAGAGTGACATGGATCACCAGTGGAGAGTGACATGGATCACCAGTGGAGAGTGACATGGATCACCAGTAGGAGTGGCATGGATCACCAGTAGGGAGTGGCATGGATCACCAGTAGGGAGTGGCATGGATCACCAGTACAGAGTGGCATAGATCACCAGTACAGAGTGACATGGATCACCAGTACAGAGTGACATGGATTACCAGTATGGATCACCAGTAGGGAGTGGCATGGATCACCAGTAGGGAGTGGCATGGATCACCAGTAGGGGGTGACATGGATCACGAGTAGAGAGTGACATGGATCACGAGTAGAGAGTGACATGGATCACCAGTAGAGAGTGACATGGATCACCAGTAGAGAGTGACATGGATCACCAGTAGGAGTGACATGGATCACCAGTAGGGAGTGACATGGATCACCAGTAGAGAGTGACATGGATCACCAGTAGAGAGTGACATGGTTCACCAGTAGAGAGTGACATGGATCACCAGTAGAGAGTGACATGGATCACCAGTAGAGAGTGACATGGATCACCAGTAGAGAGTGACATGGATCACCAGTAGAGAGTGACATGGATCACCAGTAGAGAGTGACATAGATCACCGGTAGGAGTGACATGGATCACCGGTAGGAGTGACATGGATTACCGGTAGGAGTGACATGGATCACCAGTAGATAGTGACATGGATCACCGGTAGAGAGTGACATGGATCACCGGTAGAGAGTGACATGGGTCACCAGTAGGAAGTGGCATGGATCACCAGTAGAGAGTGACATGGATTACTAGTATAGGAGTGACATGGATTACCAGTAGGAGTGACATGGATCACCAGTAGGGAGTGGCATGGATCACCAGTAGGGAGTGACATGGATCACCAGTAGAGAGTGACATGGATCACCAGTAGAGAGTGACATGGATCACCAGTAGAGAGTGACATGGATCACCAGTAGAGAGTGACATGGATCACCAGTAGAGAGTGACATGGATCACCAGTAGAGAGTGACATGGATTACCAGTAGGAGTGACATGGATCACCAGTAGGAAGTGGCATGGATCACCAGTAGAGAGTGACATGGATTACTAGTATAGGAGTGACATGGATTACCAGTAGGAGTGACATGGATCACCAGTGGAGAGTGACATGGATCACCAGTGGAGAGTGACATGGATCACCAGTAGGAGTGACATGAATCACCAGTAGGGAGTGGCATGGATCACCAGTGGAGAGTGACATGGATTACCAGTAGGAGTGACATGGATCACCGGTAGGGAGTGACACGGATCACCGGTAGAGAGTGACATGGATCCCCGGTAGAGATCGAGTGACATGGATTACCAGTAGGAGTGACATGGATTACCAGTAGGAGTGACATGGATTACCAGTAGGACTGACATGGATCACCGGTAGGGAGTGACATGGATCACCGGTAGAGAGTGACATGGATCACCAGTAGAGAGTGACATGGATCACCAGTAGAGAGTGACATGGATCACCAGTAGAGAGTGACATGAATCACCAGTAGAGAGTGACATGGATCACCAGTAGGGAGTGGCATGGATCACCAGTAGAGAGTGACATGGATCACCAGTGGAGAGTGACATGGATCACCAGTGGAGAGCGACATGGATCACCAGTAGGAGTGGCATGGATCACCAGTAAGGAGTGGCATGGATCACCAGTACAGAGTGGCATGGATCACCAGTACAGAGTGACATGGATCACCAGTACAGAGTGACATGGATCACCAGTACAGAGTGACATGGATCACCAGTACGGAGTGACATGGATCACCAGTAGGGAGTGGCATGGATCACCAGTAGAGAGTGACATGGATCACCAGTAGGGAGTGACATGGATCATCAGTAGGGAGTGACATGGATCACCAGTAGGGAGTGACATGGATCACCAGTAGAGAGTGACATGGATCACCAGTAGAGAGTGACATGGATCACCAGTAGAGAGTGACATGGATCACCAGTAGAGAGTGACATGGATCACCAGTAGAGAGTGACATGGATCACCAGTAGAGAGTGACATGGATCACCAGTAGAGAGTGACATGGATCACCAGTAGAGAGTGACATGGATCACCAGTAGAGAGTGACATGGATCACCAGTAGAGAGTGACATGGATCACCAGTAGAGAGTGACATGGATCACCAGTAGAGAGTGACATGGATCACCAGTAGGAGTGACATGGATCACCGGTAGGAGTGACATGGATCACCGGTAGAGAGTGACATGGATCACCGGTAGAGAGTGACATGGATCACCAGTAGAGAGTGACATTGATCACCGGTAGAGAGTGACATGGATCACCGGTAGGAGTGACATGGATCACCGGTGGAGTGACATGGATCACCGGTAGATAGTGACATGGATCACCGCTAGAGAGTGACATGGATCACCGCTAGAGAGTGACATGGATCACCAGTAGGGAGTGACATGGATCACCAGTAGAGAGTGACATGGGGATCACCAGTATAGAGTGACTTGGGGATCACCAGTATAGAGTGACTTGGGGATCACCAGTAGAGAGTGGCATGGGAATCACCAGTAGAGAGTGGCATGGGGATCACCAGTAGAGAGTGACATGGGGATCACCAGTAGAGAGTGACATGGATCACCAGTAGAGAGTGACATGGATCACCAGTAGAGAGTGACATGGATCACCAGTAGAGAGTGACATGGATCACCAGTAGAGAGTGACATGGATCACCAGTAGGAGTCACATGGATCACCAGTAGAGATTGACATGGATCACCATTGGAGAGTGACATGGATCATCAGTGGAGAGTGACATGGATTACCAGTAGGAGTGACATGGATCACCAGTAGGAAGTGGCATGGATCACCAGTAGAGAGTGACATGGATCACCGGTAGGAGTGACATGGATCACCGGTAGATAGTGACATGGATCACCGCTAGAGAGTGAAATGGATCACCGCTAGAGAGTGACATGGATCACCAGTAGGGAGTGACATGGATCACCAGTAGAGAGTGACATGGGGATCACCAGTATAGAGTGACTTGGGGATCACCAGTATAGAGTGACTTGGGGATCACCAGTAGAGAGTGGCATGGGGATCACCAGTAGAGAGTGGCATGGGGATCACCAGTAGAGAGTGACATGGGGATCACCAGTAGAGAGTGACATGGATCACCAGTAGAGAGTGACATGCATCACCAGTAGAGAGTGACATGGATCACCAGTAGAGAGTGACATGGATCACCAGTAGAGAGTGACATGGATCACCAGTAGGAGTCACATGGATCACCAGTAGAGATTGACATGGATCACCAGTGGAGAGTGACATGGATCACCAGTGGAGAGTGACATGGATTACCAGTAGGAGTGACATGGATCACCAGTAGGAAGTGGCATGGATCACCAGTAGAGAGTGACATGGATTACTAGTATAGGAGTGACATGGATTACCAGTAGGAGTGACATGGATCACCACTAGAGAGTGACATGGATCACCAGTGGAGAGTGACATGGATCACCAGTGGAGAGTGACATGGATCACCAGTAGGAGTGACATGAATCACCAGTAGGGAGTGGCATGGATCACCAGTGGAGAGTGACATGGATTACCAGTAGGAGTGACATGGATCACCGGTAGGGAGTGACACGGATCACCGGTAGAGAGTGACATGGATCACCGGTAGAGATCGAGTGACATGGATTACCAGTAGGAGTGACATGGATTACCAGTAGGAGTGACATGGATTACCAGTAGGACTGACATGGATCACCGGTAGGGAGTGACATGGATCACCGGTAGAGATCGAGTGACATGGATTACCAGTAGGAGTGACATGGATTACCAGTAGGAGTGACATGGATTACCAATAGGACTGACATGGATCACCCGTAGGGAGTGACATGGATCACCGGTAGAGAGTGACATGGATCACCAGTAGAGAGTGACATGGATCACCAGTAGAGAGTGACATGGATTACCAGTAGGAGTGACATGGATTACCAATAGGACTGACATGGATCACCCGTAGGGAGTGACATGGATCACCGGTAGAGAGTGACATGGATCACCAGTAGAGAGTGACATGGATCACCAGTAGAGAGTGACATGGATCACCAGTAGAGAGTGACATGAATCACCAGTAGAGAGTGACATGAATCACCAGTAGAGAGTGACATGGATCACCAGTAGGGAGTGGCATGGATCACCAGTAGAGAGTGACATGGATCACCAGTGGAGAGTGACATGGATCACCAGTGGAGAGTGACATGGATCACCAGTGGAGAGTGACATGGATCACCAGTGGAGAGTGACATGGATCACCAGTAGAGAGTGACATGGATCACCAGTACAGAGTGGCATGGATCACCAGTACAGAGTGACATGGATCACCAGTACAGAGTGACATGGATCACCAGTAGGGAGTGGCATGGATCACCAGTAGGGAGTGGCATGGATCACCAGTAGGGAGTGGCATGGATCACCAGTAGGGAGTGGCATGGATCACCAGTAGGGAGTGACATGGATCACCAGTAGGGAGTGAAATGGATCACCAGTAGAGAGTGACATGGATCACCAGTAGAGAGTGACATGGATCACCAGTAGAGAGTGACATGGATCACCAGTAGAGAGTGACATGGATCACCAGTAGAGAGTGACATGGATCACCAGTAGAGAGTGACATGGATCACCAGTAGAGAGTGACATGGATCACCAGTAGAGAGTGACATGGATCACCAGTAGAGAGTGACATGGATCACCAGTAGAGAGTGATGACATGGATCACCAGTAGAGAGTGATGACTTAGATCACGAGTAGAGAGTGACATGGATCACGAGTAGAGAGTGACATGGATCACCAGTAGAGAGTGACATGGATCACAGTAGAGAGTGACATGGATCACCAGTAGAGAGTGACATAGATCACCAGTAGGGAGTGGCATGGATCACCTGTGGAGAGTGACATGGATCACCAGTGGAGAGTGACATGGATCACCAGTGGAGAGTGACATGGATCACCAGTGGAGAGTGACATGGATCACCAGTAGGAGTGGCATGGATCACCAGTAGGGAGTGGCATGGATCACCAGTAGGGAGTGGCATGGATCACCAGTACAGAGTGGCATAGATCACCAGTACAGAGTGACATGGATCACCAGTACAGAGTGACATGGATTACCAGTATGGATCACCAGTAGGGAGTGGCATGGATCACCAGTAGGGAGTGGCATGGATCACCAGTAGGGGGTGACATGGATCACGAGTAAAGAGTGACATGGATCACGAGTAGAGAGTGACATGGATCACCAGTAGAGAGTGACATGGATCACCAGTAGAGAGTGACATGGATCACCAGTAGGAGTGACATGGATCACCAGTAGGGAGTGACATGGATCACCAGTAGAGAGTGACATGGATCACCAGTAGAGAGTGACATGGTTCACCAGTAGAGAGTGACATGGATCACCAGTAGAGAGTGACATGGATCACCAGTAGAGAGTGACATGGATCACCAGTAGAGAGTGACATGGATCACCAGTAGAGAGTGACATGGATCACCAGTAGAGAGTGACATAGATCACCGGTAGGAGTGACATGGATCACCGGTAGGAGTGACATGGATTACCGGTAGGAGTGACATGGATCACCAGTAGGAAGTGGCATGGATCACCAGTAGAGAGTGACATGGATTACTAGTATAGGAGTGACATGGATTACCAGTAGGAGTGACATGGATCACCAGTAGGGAGTGGCATGGATCACCTGTAGGGAGTGACATGGATCACCAGTAGAGAGTGACATGGATCACCAGTAGAGAGTGACATGAATCACCAGTAGAGAGTGACATGGATCACCAGTAGAGAGTGACATGGATCACCAGTAGAGAGTGACATGGATCACCAGTAGAGAGTGACATGGATCACCAGTAGAGAGTGACATGGATCACCAGTAGGAGTCACATGGATCACCAGTAGAGATTGACATGGATCACTAGTGGAGAGTGACATGGATCACCAGTGGAGAGTGACATGGATTACCAGTAGGAGTGACATGGATCACCAGTAGGAAGTGGCATGGATCACCAGTAGAGAGTGACATGGATTACTAGTATATGAGTGACATGGATTACCAGTAGGAGTGACATGGATCACCACTAGAGAGTGACATGGATCACCAGTGGAGAGTGACATGGATCACCAGTGGAGAGTGACATGGATCACCAGTAGGAGTGACATGAATCACCAGTAGGGAGTGGCATGGATCACCAGTGGAGAGTGACATGGATTACCAGTAGGAGTGACATGGATCACCGGTAGGGAGTGACACGGATCACCGGTAGAGAGTGACATGAATCCCCGGTAGAGATCGAGTGACATGGATTACCAGTAGGAGTGACATGGATTACCAGTAGGAGTGACATGGATTACCAGTAGGACTGACATGGATCACCGGTAGGGAGTGACATGGATCACCGGTAGAGAGTGACATGGATCACCAGTAGAGAGTGACATGGATCACCAGTAGAGAGTGACATGGATCACCAGTAGAGAGTGACATGAATCACCAGTAGAGAGTGACATGGATCACCAGTAGGGAGTGGCATGGATCACCAGTAGAGAGTGACATGGATCACCAGTGGAGAGTGACATGGATCACCAGTGGAGAGCGACATGGATCACCAGTAGGAGTGGCATGGATCACCAGTAAGGAGTGGCATGGATCACCAGTACAGAGTGGCATGGATCACCAGTACAGAGTGACATGGATCACCAGTACAGAGTGACATGGATCACCAGTACGGAGTGACATGGATCACCAGTAGGGAGTGGCATGGATCACCAGTAGGGAGTGGCATGGATCACCAGTAGAGAGTGACATGGATCACCAGTAGGGAGTGCCATGGATCATCAGTAGGGAGTGACATGGATCACCAGTAGGGAGTGACATGGATCACCAGTAGAGAGTGACATGGATCACCAGTAGAGAGTGACATGGATCACCAGTAGAGAGTGACATGGATCACCAGTAGAGAGTGAAATGGATCACCAGTAGAGAGTGACATGGATCACCAGTAGAGAGTGACATGGATCACCAGTAGAGAGTGACATGGATCACCAGTAGAGAGTGACATGGATCACCAGTAGAGAGTGACATGGATCACCAGTAGAGAGTGACATGGATCACCAGTAGAGAGTGACATGGATCACCAGTAGAGAGTGACATGGATCACCAGTAGGAGTGACATGGATCACCGGTAGGAGTGACATGGATCACCGGTAGAGAGTGACATGGATCACCGGTAGAGAGTGACATGGATCACCGGTAGAGAGTGACATGGATCACCAGTAGAGAGTGACATGGATCACCGGTAGGAGTGACATGGATCACCGGTAGGAGTGACATGGATCACCGGTAGATAGTGACATGGATCACCGCTAGAGAGTGACATGGATCACCGCTAGAGAGTGACATGGATCACCAGTAGGGAGTGACATGGATCACCAGTAGAGAGTGACATGGGGATCACCAGTATAGAGTGACTTGGGGATCACCAGTATAGAGTGACTTGGGGATCACCAGTAGAGAGTGGCATGGGGATCACCAGTAGAGAGTGGCATGGGGATCACCAGTAGAGAGTGACATGGGGATCACCAGTAGAGAGTGACATGGATCACCAGTAGAGAGTGACATGGATCACCAGTAGAGAGTGACATGGATCACCAGTAGAGAGTGACATGGATCACCAGTAGAGAGTGACATGGATCACCAGTAGGAGTCACATGGATCACCAGTAGAGATTGACATGGATCACCAGTGGAGAGTGACATGGATCACCAGTGGAGAGTGACATGGATTACCAGTAGGAGTGACATAGATCACCAGTAGGGAGTGGCATGGATCACCAGTGGAGAGTGACATGGATCACCAGTGGAGAGTGACATGGATCACCAGTGGAGAGTGACATGGATCACCAGTGGAGAGTGACATGGATCACCAGTAGGAGTGGCATGGATCACCAGTAGGGAGTGGCATGGATCACCAGTAGGGAGTGGCATGGATCACCAGTACAGAGTGGCATAGATCACCAGTACAGAGTGACATGGATCACCAGTACAGAGTGACATGGATTACCAGTATGGATCACCAGTAGGGAGTGGCATGGATCACCAGTAGGGAGTGGCATGGATCACCAGTAGGGGGTGACATGGATCACGAGTAGAGAGTGACATGGATCACGAGTAGAGAGTGACATGGATCACCAGTAGAGAGTGACATGGATCACCAGTAGAGAGTGACATGGATCACCAGTAGGAGTGACATGGATCACCAGTAGGGAGTGACATGGATCACCAGTAGAGAGTGACATGGATCACCAGTAGAGAGTGACATGGTTCACCAGTAGAGAGTGACATGGATCACCAGTAGAGAGTGACATGGATCACCAGTAGAGAGTGACATGGATCACCAGTAGAGAGTGACATGGATCACCAGTAGAGAGTGACATGGATCACCAGTAGAGAGTGACATAGATCACCGGTAGGAGTGACATGGATCACCGGTAGGAGTGACATGGATTACCGGTAGGAGTGACATGGATCACCAGTAGATAGTGACATGGATCACCGGTAGAGAGTGACATGGATCACCGGTAGAGAGTGACATGGATCACCAGTAGGAAGTGGCATGGATCACCAGTAGAGAGTGACATGGATTACTAGTATAGGAGTGACATGGATTACCAGTAGGAGTGACATGGATCACCAGTAGGGAGTGGCATGGATCACCAGTAGGGAGTGACATGGATCACCAGTAGAGAGTGACATGGATCACCAGTAGAGAGTGACATGGATCACCAGTAGAGAGTGACATGGATCACCAGTAGAGAGTGACATGGATCACCAGTAGAGAGTGACATGGATCACCAGTAGAGAGTGACATGGATCACCAGTAGAGAGTGACATGGATCACCAGTAGGAGTCACATGGATCACCAGTAGAGATTGACATGGATCACCAGTGGAGAGTGACATGGATCACCAGTGGAGAGTGACATGGATTACCAGTAGGAGTGACATGGATCACCAGTAGGAAGTGGCATGGATCACCAGTAGAGAGTGACATGGATTACTAGTATATGAGTGACATGGATTACCAGTAGGAGTGACATGGATCACCACTAGAGAGTGACATGGATCACCAGTGGAGAGTGACATGGATCACCAGTGGAGAGTGACATGGATCACCAGTAGGAGTGACATGAATCACCAGTAGGGAGTGGCATGGATCACCAGTGGAGAGTGACATGGATTACCAGTAGGAGTGACATGGATCACCGGTAGGGAGTGACACGGATCACCGGTAGAGAGTGACATGAATCCCCGGTAGAGATCGAGTGACATGGATTACCAGTAGGAGTGACATGGATTACCAGTAGGAGTGACATGGATTACCAGTAGGACTGACATGGATCACCGGTAGGGAGTGACATGGATCACCGGTAGAGAGTGACATGGATCACCAGTAGAGAGTGACATGGATCACCAGTAGAGAGTGACATGGATCACCAGTAGAGAGTGACATGAATCACCAGTAGAGAGTGACATGGATCACCAGTAGGGAGTGGCATGGATCACCAGTAGAGAGTGACATGGATCACCAGTGGAGAGTGACATGGATCACCAGTGGAGAGCGACATGGATCACCAGTAGGAGTGGCATGGATCACCAGTAAGGAGTGGCATGGATCACCAGTACAGAGTGGCATGGATCACCAGTACAGAGTGACATGGATCACCAGTACAGAGTGACATGGATCACCAGTACGGAGTGACATGGATCACCAGTAGGGAGTGGCATGGATCACCAGTAGGGAGTGGCATGGATCACCAGTAGAGAGTGACATGGATCACCAGTAGGGAGTGCCATGGATCATCAGTAGGGAGTGACATGGATCACCAGTAGGGAGTGACATGGATCACCAGTAGAGAGTGACATGGATCACCAGTAGAGAGTGACATGGATCACCAGTAGAGAGTGACATGGATCACCAGTAGAGAGTGAAATGGATCACCAGTAGAGAGTGACATGGATCACCAGTAGAGAGTGACATGGATCACCAGTAGAGAGTGACATGGATCACCAGTAGAGAGTGACATGGATCACCAGTAGAGAGTGACATGGATCACCAGTAGAGAGTGACATGGATCACCAGTAGAGAGTGACATGGATCACCAGTAGAGAGTGACATGGATCACCAGTAGGAGTGACATGGATCACCGGTAGGAGTGACATGGATCACCGGTAGAGAGTGACATGGATCACCGGTAGAGAGTGACATGGATCACCGGTAGAGAGTGACATGGATCACCAGTAGAGAGTGACATGGATCACCGGTAGGAGTGACATGGATCACCGGTAGGAGTGACATGGATCACCGGTAGATAGTGACATGGATCACCGCTAGAGAGTGACATGGATCACCGCTAGAGAGTGACATGGATCACCAGTAGGGAGTGACATGGATCACCAGTAGAGAGTGACATGGGGATCACCAGTATAGAGTGACTTGGGGATCACCAGTATAGAGTGACTTGGGGATCACCAGTAGAGAGTGGCATGGGGATCACCAGTAGAGAGTGGCATGGGGATCACCAGTAGAGAGTGACATGGGGATCACCAGTAGAGAGTGACATGGATCACCAGTAGAGAGTGACATGGATCACCAGTAGAGAGTGACATGGATCACCAGTAGAGAGTGACATGGATCACCAGTAGAGAGTGACATGGATCACCAGTAGGAGTCACATGGATCACCAGTAGAGATTGACATGGATCACCAGTGGAGAGTGACATGGATCACCAGTGGAGAGTGACATGGATTACCAGTAGGAGTGACATGGATCACCAGTAGGAAGTGGCATGGATCACCAGTAGAGAGTGACATGGATTACTAGTATAGGAGTGACATGGATTACCAGTAGGAGTGACATGGATCACCACTAGAGAGTGACATGGATCACCAGTGGAGAGTGACATGGATCACCAGTGGAGAGTGACATGGATCACCAGTAGGAGTGACATGAATCACCAGTAGGGAGTGGCATGGATCACCAGTGGAGAGTGACATGGATTACCAGTAGGAGTGACATGGATCACCGGTAGGGAGTGACACGGATCACCGGTAGAGAGTGACATGGATCACCGGTAGAGATCGAGTGACATGGATTACCAGTAGGAGTGACATGGATTACCAGTAGGAGTGACATGGATTACCAGTAGGACTGACATGGATCACCGGTAGGGAGTGACATGGATCACCGGTAGAGAGTGACATGGATCACCAGTAGAGAGTGACATGGATCACCAGTAGAGAGTGACATGGATCACCAGTAGAGAGTGACATGAATCACCAGTAGAGAGTGACATGGATCACCAGTAGGGAGTGGCATGGATCACCAGTAGAGAGTGACATGGATCACCAGTGGAGAGTGACATGGATCACCAGTGGAGAGTGACATGGATCACCAGTGGAGAGTGACATGAATCACCAGTGGAGAGTGACATGGATCACCAGTGGAGAGTGACATGGATCACCAGTGGAGAGTGACATGGATCACCAGTGGAGAGCGACATGGATCACCAGTAGGAGTGGCATGGATCACCAGTAAGGAGTGGCATGGATCACCAGTACAGAGTGGCATGGATCACCAGTACAGAGTGACATGGATCACCAGTACAGAGTGACATGGATCACCAGTACAGAGTGACATGGATCACCAGTACAGAGTGACATGGATCACCAGTACAGAGTGACATGGATCACCAGTAGGGAGTGGCATGGATCACCAGTAGGGAGTGGCATGGATCACCAGTAGGGAGTGGCATGGATCACCAGTAGGGAGTGGCATGGATCACCAGTTGAGAGTGACATGGATCACCAGTAGAGAGTGACATGGATCACCAGTAGAGAGTGACATGGATCACCAGTAGAGAGTGACATGGATCACCAGTAGAGAGTGACATGATCACCAGTAGAGAGTGACATGGATCACCAGTAGAGAGTGACATGGATCACCAGTAGAGAGTGACATGGATCACCAGTAGAGAGTGACATGGATCACCAGTAGAGAGTGACATGGATCACCAGTAGAGAGTGATATGGATCACCAGTAGAGAGTGACATGGATCACCAGTAGAGAGTGATGACATGGATCACCAGTAGAGAGTGATGACATGGATCACCAGTAGAGAGTGATGACATGGATCACGAGTAGAGAGTGACATGGATCACCAGTAGAGAGTGACATGAATCACCAGTAGAGAGTGACATGGATCACCAGTAGGGAGTGACATGGATCACCAGTAGGGAGTGATATGGATCACCAGTAGGGAGTGACATGGATCACCAGTAGAGAGTGACATGGATCACCAGTAGAGAGTGACATGGATCACCAGTAGAGAGTGATATGGATCACCAGTAGAGAGTGACATGGATCACCAGTAGAGAGTGACATGGATCACCAGTAGAGAGTGACATGGATCACCAGTAGAGAGTGACATGGATCACCAGTAGAGAGTGACATGAATCACCAGTAGAGAGTGACATGGATCACCAGTAGGGAGTGACATGGATCACCAGTAGGGAGTGACATGGATCACCAGTAGGGAGTGACATGGATCACCAGTAGAGAGTGACATGGATCACCAGTAGAGAGTGATATGGATCACCAGTAGAGAGTGACATGGATCACCAGTAGAGAGTGACATGGATCACCAGTAGAGAGTGACATGGATCACCAGTAGAGAGTGACATGGATCACCAGTAGGAGTGACATGGATCACCGGTAGGAGTGACATGGATCACCGGTAGAGAGTGACATGGATCACCGGTAGAGAGTGACATGGATCACCGGTAGAGAGTGACATGGATCACCAGTAGAGAGTGACATGGATCACCGGTAGGAGTGACATGGATCACCGGTAGGAGTGACATGGATCACCGGTAGATAGTGACATGGATCACCGCTAGAGAGTGACATGGATCACCGCTAGAGAGTGACATGGATCACCAGTAGGGAGTGACATGGATCACCAGTAGAGAGTGACATGGGGATCACCAGTATAGAGTGACTTGGGGATCACCAGTATAGAGTGACTTGGGGATCACCAGTAGAGAGTGGCATGGGGATCACCAGTAGAGAGTGGCATGGGGATCACCAGTAGAGAGTGACATGGGGATCACCAGTAGAGAGTGACATGGATCACCAGTAGAGAGTGACATGGATCACCAGTAGAGAGTGACATGGATCACCAGTAGAGAGTGACATGGATCACCAGTAGAGAGTGACATGGATCACCAGTAGGAGTCACATGGATCACCAGTAGAGATTTACATGGATCACCAGTGGAGAGTGACATGGATCACCAGTGGAGAGTGACATGGATTACCAGTAGGAGTGACATGGATCACCAGTAGGAAGTGGCATGGATCACCAGTAGAGAGTGACATGGATTACTAGTATAGGAGTGACATGGATTACCAGTAGGAGTGACATGGATCACCACTAGAGAGTGACATGGATCACCAGTGGAGAGTGACATGGATCACCAGTGGAGAGTGACATGGATCACCAGTAGGAGTGACATGAATCACCAGTAGGGAGTGGCATGGATCACCAGTGGAGAGTGACATGGATTACCAGTAGGAGTGACATGGATCACCGGTAGGGAGTGACACGGATCACCGGTAGAGAGTGACATGGATCACCGGTAGAGATCGAGTGACATGGATTACCAGTAGGAGTGACATGGATTACCAGTAGGAGTGACATGGATTACCAGTAGGACTGACATGGATCACCGGTAGGGAGTGACATGGATCACCGGTAGAGAGTGACATGGATCACCAGTAGAGAGTGACATGGATCACCAGTAGAGAGTGACATGGATCACCAGTAGAGAGTGACATGAATCACCAGTAGAGAGTGACATGGATCACCAGTAGGGAGTGGCATGGATCACCAGTAGAGAGTGACATGGATCACCAGTGGAGAGTGACATGGATCACCAGTGGAGAGTGACATGGATCACCAGTGGAGAGTGACATGAATCACCAGTGGAGAGTGACATGGATCACCAGTGGAGAGTGACATGGATCACCAGTGGAGAGTGACATGGATCACCAGTGGAGAGCGACATGGATCACCAGTAGGAGTGGCATGGATCACCAGTAAGGAGTGGCATGGATCACCAGTACAGAGTGGCATGGATCACCAGTACAGAGTGACATGGATCACCAGTACAGAGTGACATGGATCACCAGTACAGAGTGACATGGATCACCAGTACAGAGTGACATGGATCACCAGTACAGAGTGACATGGATCACCAGTAGGGAGTGGCATGGATCACCAGTAGGGAGTGGCATGGATCACCAGTAGGGAGTGGCATGGATCACCAGTAGGGAGTGGCATGGATCACCAGTAGGGAGTGACATGGATCACCAGTAGGGAGTGACATGGATCACCAGTAGAGAGTGACATGGATCACCAGTAGAGAGTGACATGGATCACCAGTAGAGAGTGACATGGATCACCAGTAGAGAGTGACATGGATCACCAGTAGAGAGTGACATGGATCACCAGTAGAGAGTGACATGGATCACCAGTAGAGAGTGACATGGATCACCAGTAGAGAGTGACATGGATCACCAGTAGAGAGTGACATGGATCACCAGTAGAGAGTGACATGGATCACCAGTAGAGAGTGATATGGATCACCAGTAGAGAGTGACATGGATCACCAGTAGAGAGTGATGACATGGATCACCAGTAGAGAGTGATGACATGGATCACCAGTAGAGAGTGATGACATGGATCACGAGTAGAGAGTGACATGGATCACCAGTAGAGAGTGACATGAATCACCAGTAGAGAGTGACATGGATCACCAGTAGGGAGTGACATGGATCACCAGTAGGGAGTGATATGGATCACCAGTAGGGAGTGACATGGATCACCAGTAGAGAGTGACATGGATCACCAGTAGAGAGTGACATGGATCACCAGTAGAGAGTGATATGGATCACCAGTAGAGAGTGACATGGATCACCAGTAGAGAGTGACATGGATCACCAGTAGAGAGTGACATGGATCACCAGTAGAGAGTGACATGGATCACCAGTAGAGAGTGACATGAATCACCAGTAGAGAGTGACATGGATCACCAGTAGGGAGTGACATGGATCACCAGTAGGGAGTGACATGGATCACCAGTAGGGAGTGACATGGATCACCAGTAGAGAGTGACATGGATCACCAGTAGAGAGTGATATGGATCACCAGTAGAGAGTGACATGGATCACCAGTAGAGAGTGACATGGATCACCAGTAGAGAGTGACATGGATCACCAGTAGAGAGTGACATGGATCACCAGTAGGAGTGACATGGATCACCGGTAGGAGTGACATGGATCACCGGTAGAGAGTGACATGGATCACCGGTAGAGAGTGACATGGATCACTAGTAGAGAGTGACATTGATCACCGGTAGAGAGTGACATGGATCACCGGTAGGAGTGACATGGATCACCGGTAGGAGTGACATGGATTACCGGTAGGAGTGACATGGATCACCGGTAGATAGTGACATGGATCACCGCTAGAGAGTGACATGGATCACCAGTAGGGAGTGACATGGGGATCACCAGTAGAGAGTGACTTGGGATCACCAGTAGAGAGTGGCATGGGGATCACCAGTAGGGAGTGGCATGGGGATCACCAGTAGGGAGTGACATGGGGATCACCAGTAGGGAGTGACATGGGGATCACCAGTAGGGAGTGACATGGGGATCACCAGAGTAGGGAGTGGCATGGGGATCACCAGAGTAGGGAGTGGCATGGGGATCACCAGAGTAGGGAGTGGCATGGGGATCACCAGAGTAGGGAGTGGCATGGGGATCACCAGAGTAGGGAGTGGCATGGGGATCACCAGAGTAGGGAGTGGCATGGGGATCACCAGAGTAGGGAGTGGCATGGGGATCACCAGTAGAGAGTGACATGGCGATCACCAGTAGAGAGTGGCATGGGGATCACCAGTAGGGAGTGACATGGATCACCAGTAGGGATCACCAGTAGAGAGTGACATTGTGATCACCAGTGTAGGGAGTGGCATGGGGATCACTAGTAGGGAGTGGCATGGGGATCACCAGTAGGGAGTGGCATGGGGATCACCAGTAGGGAGTGACACGGGGATCACCAGTAGGGAGGGGCATGGGGATCACCAGTAGGGAGTGGCATGGGGATCATCAGAGTAGGGAGTGGCATGGGGATCGCCAGTAGGGAGTGGCATGGGGATCAGCAGTAGGGAGTGGCATGGGGATCACCAGTAGAGAGTGGCATGGGGATCACCAGTAGAGAGTGACATGGGGATCACCAGTAGAGAGTGACATGGGGATCACCAGTAGAGAGTGGCATGGGGATCACCAGTAGGGAGTGGCATGGGGATCGCCAGTAGGGAGTGACATGGGGATCACCAGTAGAGAGTGACATGGGGATCACCAGTAGAGAGTGGCATGGGGATCACCAGTAGAGAGTGGCATGGGGATCACCAGTAGGGAGTGGCATGGGGATCACCAGTAGGGAGTGACATGGGGATCACCAGTAGAGAGTGACATGGGGATCACCAGTAGAGAGTGGCATGGGGATCACCAGAGTAGGGAGTGGCATGGGGATCACCAGTAGGGAGTGGCATGGGATCACCAGTAGAGATTGACATGGGGATCACCAGTAGAGAGTGACATGGGGATCACCAGTAGAGAGTGGCATGGGGATCACCAGAGTAGGGAGTGGCATGGGGATCACCAGTAGGGAGTGGCATGGGGACCACCAGTAGGGAGTGACATGGGGATCACCAGTAGGGAGGGGCATGGGGATCACCAGTAGGGAGGGGCATGGGGATCATCGGAGTAGGGAGTGGCATGGGGATCACCAGTAGGGAGTGGCATGGGGATCACCAGTAGGGAGTGGCATGGGGATCACCAGTAGGGAGTGACATGGGGATCACCAGTAGAGAGTGGCATGGGGATCACCAGAGTAGGGAGTGGCATGGGGATCACCAGTAGGGAGTGGCATGGGGATCACCAGTAGGGAGTGACATGGGGATCACCAGTAGGGAGGGGCATGGGGATCATCGGAGTAGGGAGTGGCATGGGGATCACCAGTAGGGAGTGGCATGGGGATCACCAGTAGGGAGTGGCATGGGGATCACCAGTAGAGAGTGGCATGGGGATCACCAGTAGAGAGTGACATGGGGATCACCAGAAGAGATTGACATGGGGATCACCAGTAGAGAGTGGCATGGGGATCACCAGTAGAGAGTGGCATGGGGATCACCAGTAGGGAGTGGCATGGGGATCACCAGTAGGGAGTTACATGGGGATCACCAGAGTAAGGAGTGGCATGGGGATCACCAGAGTAGGGAGTGGCATGGGGATCACCAGAGTAGGGAGTGGCATGGGGATCACCAGAGTAGGGAGTGGCATGGGGATCACCAGTGTAGGGAGTGGCATGGGGATCACCAGTAGGGAGTGGGATGGGGATCACTAGTAGGGAGTGGCATGGGGATCACCAGTGTAGGGAGTGGCATGAGGATCACCAGAGTAGGGGGGAGTGGCATGGGGATCACCAGTAGGGAGTGACATGTGGATCACCAGTAGGGAGTGGCATGGGGATCACCAGTAGGGAGTGGCACGGGGATCACCAGTAGGGAGTGGCATGGGGATCATCAGAGTAGGGAGTGGCATGGGGATCACCAGTAGGGAGTGGCATGGGGATCACCAGTAGGGAGTGGCATGGAGATCATCAGAGTAGGGAGTGGCATGGGGATCACCAGTAGGGAGTGGCATGCGGATCACCAGTATAGAGTGACATGGGGATCACCAGTAGAGAGTGACATGGGGATCATCGGAGTAGGGAGTGGCATGGGGATCACCAGTAGGGAGTGGCATGGGGATCACCAGTAGGGAGTGGCATGGGGATGACCAGTAGAGAGTGACATGGGGATCACCAGTAGAGATTGACATGGGGATCACCAGTAGAGAGTGGCATGGGGATCACCAGTAGAGAGTGGCATGGGGATGACCAGTAGGGAGTGGCATGGGGATCACCAGTAGGGAGTGGCATGGGATCACCAGTAGAGATTGACATGGGGATCACCAGTAGAGAGTGACATGGGGATCACCAGTAGAGAGTGGCATGGGGATCACCAGAGTAGGGAGTGGCATGGGGATCACCAGTAGGGAGTGGCATGGGGACCACCAGTAGGGAGTGACATGGGGATCACCAGTAGGGAGGGGCATGGGGATCACCAGTAGGGAGGGGCATGGGGATCATCGGAGTAGGGAGTGGCATGGGGATCACCAGTAGGGAGTGGCATGGGGATCACCAGTAGGGAGTGGCATGGGGATCACCAGTAGGGAGTGACATGGGGATCACCAGTAGAGAGTGGCATGGGGATCACCAGAGTAGGGAGTGGCATGGGGATCACCAGTAGGGAGTGGCATGGGGATCACCAGTAGGGAGTGACATGGGGATCACCAGTAGGGAGGGGCATGGGGATCATCGGAGTAGGGAGTGGCATGGGGATCACCAGTAGGGAGTGGCATGGGGATCACCAGTAGGGAGTGGCATGGGGATCACCAGTAGAGAGTGGCATGGGGATCACCAGTAGAGAGTGACATGGGGATCACCAGAAGAGATTGACATGGGGATCACCAGTAGAGAGTGGCATGGGGATCACCAGTAGAGAGTGGCATGGGGATCACCAGTAGGGAGTGGCATGGGGATCACCAGTAGGGAGTTACATGGGGATCACCAGAGTAAGGAGTGGCATGGGGATCACCAGAGTAGGGAGTGGCATGGGGATCACCAGAGTAGGGAGTGGCATGGGGATCACCAGAGTAGGGAGTGGCATGGGGATCACCAGTGTAGGGAGTGGCATGGGGATCACCAGTAGGGAGTGGCATGGGGATCACTAGTAGGGAGTGGCATGGGGATCACCAGTGTAGGGAGTGGCATGAGGATCACCAGAGTAGGGGGGAGTGGCATGGGGATCACCAGTAGGGAGTGACATGTGGATCACCAGTAGGGAGTGGCATGGGGATCACCAGTAGGGAGTGGCATGGGGATCACCAGTAGGGAGTGGCATGGGGATCATCAGAGTAGGGAGTGGCATGGGGATCACCAGTAGGGAGTGGCATGGGGATCACCAGTAGGGAGTGGCATGAAGATCATCAGAGTAGGGAGTGGCATGGGGATCACCAGTAGGGAGTGGCATGCGGATCACCAGTAGAGAGTGACATGGGGATCACCAGTAGAGAGTGACATGGGGATCATCGGAGTAGGGAGTGGCATGGGGATCACCAGTAGGGAGTGGCATGGGGATCACCAGTAGGGAGTGGCATGGGGATGACCAGTAGAGAGTGACATGGGGATCACCAGTAGAGATTGACATGGGGATCACCAGTAGAGAGTGGCATGGGGATCACCAGTAGAGAGTGGCATGGGGATGACCAGTGGGGAGTGGCATGGGGATCACCAGTAGGGAGTGACATGGGGATCACCAGAGTAGGGAGTGGCATGGGGATCCCCAAAGTAGGGAGTGGCATGGGGATCACCAGAGTAGGGAGTGGCATGGGGATCACCAGAGTAGGGAGTGGCATGGGGATCACCAGAGTAGGGAGTGGCATGGGAATTACCAGAGTAGGGAGTGGCAGGGGATCACCAGAGTGGGGAGTGGCATGGGGATCACCAGAGTAGGGAGTGGCATGGGGATCACCAGAGTAGGGAGTGGCATGGGGATCACCAGAGTAGGGAGTGGCATGGGGATCACCAGAGTAGGGAGTGGCATGGGGATCACCAGAGTAGGGAGTGGCATGGGGATCACCAGAGTCGGGAGTGGCATGGGGATCACCAGTGTAGGGAGTGGCATGGGGATCACCAGTAGGGAGTGGTATGGGGATCACTAGTAGGGAGTGGCATGGGGATTACCAGTAGGGAGTGGCATGGGGATCACCAGAGTAGGGAGTGGCATGGGGATCACCAGAGTAGGGAGTAGCATGGGGATCACCAGTAGGGAGTGGCATGGGGATCACCAGAGTAGGGAGTGGCATGGGGATCACCAGAGTAGGGAGTGGCATGGGGATCACCAGAGTAGGGAGTGGCATGGGGATCACCAGAGTAGGGAGTGGCATGGGGATCACCAGTAGGGAGTGACATGGGGTTCACCAGTATGGAGTGGCATGGGGATCACCAGAGTAGGGAGTGGCATGGGGATCACCAGTAGGAAGTGGCATGGGGATCACCAGAGTAGGGAGTGGCATGGGGATCACCAGAGTAGGGAGTGGCATGGGGATCACCAGAGTAGGGAGTGGCATGGGGATCACCAGAGTAGGGAGTGGCATGGGGATCACCAGAGTAGGGAGTGGCATGGGGATCACCAGAGTAGGGAGTGGCATGGGGATCACCAGTGTAGGGAGTGGCATGGGGATCACCAGTAGGGAGTGGCATGGGGATCACTAGTAGGGAGTGGCATGGGGATCACCAGAGTAGGGAGTGGCATGGGGATCACCAGAGTAGGGAGTGGCATGGGGATCTCCAGTAGGGAGTGGCATGGGGATCACCAGTAGGGAGTGGCATGGGGATCACCAGTAGAGAGTGGCATGGGGCTCACCAGTGTATGGAGTGGCATGAGGATCACCAGAGTAGGGGGGAGTGGCATGGGGATCACCACTAGGGAGTGACATGTGGATCACCAGTAGGGAGTGGCATGGGGATCACCAGTAGGGAGTGGCATAAGGATCACCAGTAGGGAGTGGCATGGGGATCATCAGAGTAGGGAGTGGCATGGGGATCACCAGTAGGGAGTGGCATGGGGATCACCAGTAGGGAGTGGCATTGGGATCACCAGTAGAGAGTGGCATGGGGATGACCAGTAGGGAGTGGCATGGGGATCACCAGTAGGGAGTGACATGGGGATCACCAGAGTAGGGAGTGGCATGGGGATCCCCAAAGTAGGGAGTGGCATGGGGATCACCAGAGTAGGGAGTGGCATGGGGATCACCAAAGTAGGGAGTGGCATGGGGATCACCAGAGTAGGGAGTGGCATGGGAATTACCAGAGTAGGGAGTGGCAGGGGATCACCAGAGTGGGGAGTGGCATGGGGATCACCAGAGTAGGGAGTGGCATGGGGATCACCAGAGTAGGGAGTGGCATGGGGATCACCAGAGTAGGGAGTGGCATGGGGATCACCAGAGTAGGGAGTGGCATGGGGATCACCAGAGTAGGGAGTGGCATGGGGATCACCAGAGTCGGGAGTGGCATGGGGATCACCAGTGTAGGGAGTGGCATGGGGATCACCAGTAGGGAGTGGTATGGGGATCACTAGTAGGGAGTGGCATGGGGATTACCAGAGTAGGGAGTGGCATGGGGATCACCAGTAGGAAGTGGCATGGGGATCACCAGAGTAGGGAGTGGCATGGGGATCACCAGAGTAGGGAGTGGCATGGGGATCACCAGAGTAGGGAGTGACATGGGGATCACCAGAGTAGGGAGTGGCATGGGGATCACCAGAGTAGGGAGTGGCATGGGGATCACCAGAGTCGGGAGTGGCATGGGGATCACCAGTGTAGGGAGTGGCATGGGGATCACCAGTAGGGAGTGGTATGGGGATCACTAGTAGGGAGTGGCATGGGGATCACCAGTGTAGGGAGTGGCATGAGGATCACCAGAGTAGGGGGGAGTGGCATGGGGATCACCAGTAGGGAGTGACATGTGGATCACCAGTAGGGAGTGGCATGGGGATCACCAGTAGGGAGTGGCATGGGGATCACCAGTAGGGAGTGGCATGGGGATCATCAGAGTAGGGAGTGGCATGGGGATCACCAGTAGGGAGTGGCATGGGGATCACCAGTAGGGAGTGGCATGGAGATCATCAGAGTAGGGAGTGGCATGGGGATCACCAGTAGGGAGTGGCATGCGGATCACCAGTATAGAGTGACATGGGGATCACCAGTAGAGAGTGACATGGGGATCATCGGAGTAGGGAGTGGCATGGGGATCACCAGTAGGGAGTGGCATGGGGATCACCAGTAGGGAGTGGCATGGGGATGACCAGTAGAGAGTGACATGGGGATCACCAGTAGAGATTGACATGGGGATCACCAGTAGAGAGTGGCATGGGGATCACCAGTAGAGAGTGGCATGGGGATGACCAGTAGGGAGTGGCATGGGGATCACCAGTAGGGAGTGGCATGGGATCACCAGTAGAGATTGACATGGGGATCACCAGTAGAGAGTGACATGGGGATCACCAGTAGAGAGTGGCATGGGGATCACCAGAGTAGGGAGTGGCATGGGGATCACCAGTAGGGAGTGGCATGGGGACCACCAGTAGGGAGTGACATGGGGATCACCAGTAGGGAGGGGCATGGGGATCACCAGTAAGGAGGGGCATGGGGATCATCGGAGTAGGGAGTGGCATGGGGATCACCAGTAGGGAGTGGCATGGGGATCACCAGTAGGGAGTGGCATGGGGATCACCAGTAGGGAGTGACATGGGGATCACCAGTAGAGAGTGGCATGGGGATCACCAGAGTAGGGAGTGGCATGGGGATCACCAGTAGGGAGTGGCATGGGGATCACCAGTAGGGAGTGACATGGGGATCACCAGTAGGGAGGGGCATGGGGATCATCGGAGTAGGGAGTGGCATGGGGATCACCAGTAGGGAGTGGCATGGGGATCACCAGTAGGGAGTGGCATTGGGATCACCAGTAGAGAGTGGCATGGGGATGACCAGTAGGGAGTGGCATGGGGATCACCAGTAGGGAGTGACATGGGGATCACCAGAGTAGGGAGTGGCATGGGGATCCCCAAAGTAGGGAGTGGCATGGGGATCACCAGAGTAGGGAGTGGCATGGGGATCACCAAAGTAGGGAGTGGCATGGGGATCACCAGAGTAGGGAGTGGCATGGGAATTACCAGAGTAGGGAGTGGCAGGGGATCACCAGAGTGGGGAGTGGCATGGGGATCACCAGAGTAGGGAGTGGCATGGGGATCACCAGAGTAGGGAGTGGCATGGGGATCACCAGAGTAGGGAGTGGCATGGGGATCACCAGAGTAGGGAGTGGCATGGGGATCACCAGAGTAGGGAGTGGCATGGGGATCACCAGAGTCGGGAGTGGCATGGGGATCACCAGTGTAGGGAGTGGCATGGGGATCACCAGTAGGGAGTGGTATGGGGATCACTAGTAGGGAGTGGCATGGGGATTACCAGAGTAGGGAGTGGCATGGGGATCACCAGTAGGAAGTGGCATGGGGATCACCAGAGTAGGGAGTGGCATGGGGATCACCAGAGTAGGGAGTGGCATGGGGATCACCAGAGTAGGGAGTGACATGGGGATCACCAGAGTAGGGAGTGGCATGGGGATCACCAGAGTAGGGAGTGGCATGGGGATCACCAGAGTCGGGAGTGGCATGGGGATCACCAGTGTAGGGAGTGGCATGGGGATCACCAGTAGGGAGTGGTATGGGGATCACTAGTAGGGAGTGGCATGGGGATCACCAGTGTAGGGAGTGGCATGAGGATCACCAGAGTAGGGGGGAGTGGCATGGGGATCACCAGTAGGGAGTGACATGTGGATCACCAGTAGGGAGTGGCATGGGGATCACCAGTAGGGAGTGGCATGGGGATCACCAGTAGGGAGTGGCATGGGGATCATCAGAGTAGGGAGTGGCATGGGGATCACCAGTAGGGAGTGGCATGGGGATCACCAGTAGGGAGTGGCATGGAGATCATCAGAGTAGGGAGTGGCATGGGGATCACCAGTAGGGAGTGGCATGCGGATCACCAGTATAGAGTGACATGGGGATCACCAGTAGAGAGTGACATGGGGATCATCGGAGTAGGGAGTGGCATGGGGATCACCAGTAGGGAGTGGCATGGGGATCACCAGTAGGGAGTGGCATGGGGATGACCAGTAGAGAGTGACATGGGGATCACCAGTAGAGATTGACATGGGGATCACCAGTAGAGAGTGGCATGGGGATCACCAGTAGAGAGTGGCATGGGGATGACCAGTAGGGAGTGGCATGGGGATCACCAGTAGGGAGTGGCATGGGATCACCAGTAGAGATTGACATGGGGATCACCAGTAGAGAGTGACATGGGGATCACCAGTAGAGAGTGGCATGGGGATCACCAGAGTAGGGAGTGGCATGGGGATCACCAGTAGGGAGTGGCATGGGGACCACCAGTAGGGAGTGACATGGGGATCACCAGTAGGGAGGGGCATGGGGATCACCAGTAAGGAGGGGCATGGGGATCATCGGAGTAGGGAGTGGCATGGGGATCACCAGTAGGGAGTGGCATGGGGATCACCAGTAGGGAGTGGCATGGGGATCACCAGTAGGGAGTGACATGGGGATCACCAGTAGAGAGTGGCATGGGGATCACCAGAGTAGGGAGTGGCATGGGGATCACCAGTAGGGAGTGGCATGGGGATCACCAGTAGGGAGTGACATGGGGATCACCAGTAGGGAGGGGCATGGGGATCATCGGAGTAGGGAGTGGCATGGGGATCACCAGTAGGGAGTGGCATGGGGATCACCAGTAGGGAGTGGCATGGGGATCACCAGTAGAGAGTGGCATGGGGATCACCAGTAGAGAGTGACATGGGGATCACCAGAAGAGATTGACATGGGGATCACCAGTAGAGAGTGGCATGGGGATCACCAGTAGAGAGTGGCATGGGGATCACCAGTAGGGAGTGGCATGGGGATCACCAGTAGGGAGTTACATGGGGATCACCAGAGTAAGGAGTGGCATGGGGATCACCAGAGTAGGGAGTGGCATGAGGATCACCAGAGTAGGGAGTGGCATGGGGATCACCAGAGTAGGGAGTGGCATGGGGATCACCAGTGTAGGGAGTGGCATGGGGATCACCAGTAGGGAGTGGCATGGGGATCACTAGTAGGGAGTGGCATGGGGATCACCAGTGTAGGGAGTGGCATGAGGATCACCAGAGTAGGGGGGAGTGGCATGGGGATCACCAGTAGGGAGTGACATGTGGATCACCAGTAGGGAGTGGCATGGGGATCACCAGTAGGGAGTGGCATGGGGATCACCAGTAGGGAGTGGCATGGGGATCATCAGAGTAGGGAGTGGCATGGGGATCACCAGTAGGGAGTGGCATGGGGATCACCAGTAGGGAGTGGCATGAAGATCATCAGAGTAGGGAGTGGCATGGGGATCACCAGTAGGGAGTGGCATGCGGATCACCAGTAGAGAGTGACATGGGGATCACCAGTAGAGAGTGACATGGGGATCATCGGAGTAGGGAGTGGCATGGGGATCACCAGTAGGGAGTGGCATGGGGATCACCAGTAGGGAGTGGCATGGGGATGACCAGTAGAGAGTGACATGGGGATCACCAGTAGAGATTGACATGGGGATCACCAGTAGAGAGTGGCATGGGGATCACCAGTAGAGAGTGGCATGGGGATGACCAGTGGGGAGTGGCATGGGGATCACCAGTAGGGAGTGACATGGGGATCACCAGAGTAGGGAGTGGCATGGGGATCCCCAAAGTAGGGAGTGGCATGGGGATCACCAGAGTAGGGAGTGGCATGGGGATCACCAGAGTAGGGAGTGGCATGGGGATCACCAGAGTAGGGAGTGGCATGGGAATTACCAGAGTAGGGAGTGGCAGGGGATCACCAGAGTGGGGAGTGGCATGGGGATCACCAGAGTAGGGAGTGGCATGGGGATCACCAGAGTAGGGAGTGGCATGGGGATCACCAGAGTAGGGAGTGGCATGGGGATCACCAGAGTAGGGAGTGGCATGGGGATCACCAGAGTAGGGAGTGGCATGGGGATCACCAGAGTCGGGAGTGGCATGGGGATCACCAGTGTAGGGAGTGGCATGGGGATCACCAGTAGGGAGTGGTATGGGGATCACTAGTAGGGAGTGGCATGGGGATTACCAGTAGGGAGTGGCATGGGGATCACCAGAGTAGGGAGTGGCATGGGGATCACCAGAGTAGGGAGTAGCATGGGGATCACCAGTAGGGAGTGGCATGGGGATCACCAGAGTAGGGAGTGGCATGGGGATCACCAGAGTAGGGAGTGGCATGGGGATCACCAGAGTAGGGAGTGGCATGGGGATCACCAGTAGGGAGTGACATGGGGTTCACCAGTATGGAGTGGCATGGGGATCACCAGAGTAGGGAGTGGCATGGGGATCACCAGTAGGAAGTGGCATGGGGATCACCAGAGTAGGGAGTGGCATGGGGATCACCAGAGTAGGGAGTGGCATGGGGATCACCAGTAGGGAGTGACATGGGGATCACCAGAGTAGGGAGTGGCATGGGGATCCCCAAAGTAGGGAGTGGCATGGGGATCACCAGAGTAGGGAGTGGCATGGGGATCACCAGAGTAGGGAGTGGCATGGGGATCACCAGAGTAGGGAGTGGCATGGGAATTACCAGAGTAGGGAGTGGCAGGGGATCACCAGAGTGGGGAGTGGCATGGGGATCACCAGAGTAGGGAGTGGCATGGGGATCACCAGAGTAGGGAGTGGCATGGGGATCACCAGAGTAGGGAGTGGCATGGGGATCACCAGAGTAGGGAGTGGCATGGGGATCACCAGAGTAGGGAGTGGCATGGGGATCACCAGAGTCGGGAGTGGCATGGGGATCACCAGTGTAGGGAGTGGCATGGGGATCACCAGTAGGGAGTGGTATGGGGATCACTAGTAGGGAGTGGCATGGGGATTACCAGTAGGGAGTGGCATGGGGATCACCAGAGTAGGGAGTGGCATGGGGATCACCAGAGTAGGGAGTAGCATGGGGATCACCAGTAGGGAGTGGCATGGGGATCACCAGAGTAGGGAGTGGCATGGGGATCACCAGAGTAGGGAGTGGCATGGGGATCACCAGAGTAGGGAGTGGCATGGGGATCACCAGTAGGGAGTGACATGGGGTTCACCAGTATGGAGTGGCATGGGGATCACCAGAGTAGGGAGTGGCATGGGGATCACCAGAGTAGGGAGTGGCATGGGGATCACCAGAGTAGGGAGTGGCATGGGGATCACCAGAGTAGGGAGTGGCATGGGGATCACCAGTGTAGGGAGTGGCATGGGGATCACCAGTAGGGAGTGGCATGGGGATCACTAGTAGGGAGTGGCATGGGGATCACCAGAGTAGGGAGTGGCATGGGGATCACCAGAGTAGGGAGTGGCATGGGGATCACCAGTAGGGAGTGGCATGGGGATCACCAGTAGGGAGTGGCATGGGGATCACCAGTAGAGAGTGGCATGGGGCTCACCAGTGTAGGGAGTGGCATGAGGATCACCAGAGTAGGGGGGAGTGGCATGGGGATCACCAGTAGGGAGTGGCATGCGGATCGCCAGTAGAGAGTGACATGGGGATCACCAGTAGAGAGTGACATGGGGATCATCGGAGTAGGGAGTGGCATGGGGATCACCAGTAGGGAGTGGCATGGGGATCACCAGTAGGGAGTGGCATGGGGATGACCAGTAGAGAGTGACATGGGGATCACCAGTAGAGATTGACATGGGGATCACCAGTAGAGAGTGGCATTGGGATCACCAGTAGAGAGTGGCATGGGGATGACCAGTAGGGAGTGGCATGGGGATCACCAGTAGGGAGTGACATGGGGATCACCAGAGTAGGGAGTGGCATGGGGATCCCCAAAGTAGGGAGTGGCATGGGGATCACCAGAGTAGGGAGTGGCATGGGGATCACCAAAGTAGGGAGTGGCATGGGGATCACCAGAGTAGGGAGTGGCATGGGAATTACCAGAGTAGGGAGTGGCAGGGGATCACCAGAGTGGGGAGTGGCATGGGGATCACCAGAGTAGGGAGTGGCATGGGGATCACCAGAGTAGGGAGTGGCATGGGGATCACCAGAGTAGGGAGTGGCATGGGGATCACCAGAGTAGGGAGTGGCATGGGGATCACCAGAGTAGGGAGTGGCATGGGGATCACCAGAGTCGGGAGTGGCATGGGGATCACCAGTGTAGGGAGTGGCATGGGGATCACCAGTAGGGAGTGGTATGGGGATCACTAGTAGGGAGTGGCATGGGGATTACCAGAGTAGGGAGTGGCATGGGGATCACCAGTAGGAAGTGGCATGGGGATCACCAGAGTAGGGAGTAGCATGGGGATCACCAGAGTAGGGAGTGGCATGGGGATCACCAGAGTAGGGAGTGGCATGGGGATCACCAGAGTAGGGAGTGGCATGGGGATCACCAGAGTAGGGAGTGGCATGGGGATCACCAGAGTCGGGAGTGGCATGGGGATCACCAGTGTAGGGAGTGGCATGGGGATCACCAGTAGGGAGTGGTATGGGGATCACTAGTAGGGAGTGGCATGGGGATTACCAGTAGGGAGTGGCATGGGGATCACCAGAGTAGGGAGTGGCATGGGGATCACCAGAGTAGGGAGTAGCATGGGGATCACCAGTAGGGAGTGGCATGGGGATCACCAGAGTAGGGAGTGGCATGGGGATCACCAGAGTAGGGAGTGGCATGGGGATCACCAGAGTAGGGAGTGGCATGGGGATCACCAGTAGGGAGTGACATGGGGTTCACCAGTAGGGAGTGGCATGGGGATCACCAGAGTAGGGAGTGGCATGGGGATCACCAGTAGGAAGTGGCATGGGGATCACCAGAGTAGGGAGTGGCATGGGGATCACCAGAGTAGGGAGTGGCATGGGGATCACCAGAGTAGGGAGTGGCATGGGGATCACCAGAGTAGGGAGTGGCATGGGGATCACCAGTAGGGAGTGACATTTTAAAATTGTAAGGGGATAGCTTTGAATAATCAATTTTAGCAAATTGTTGGTAATTTCCCTTAAAATGTATTACTAGTATTTATGACGTAACAATTATTTTGGGCTGGAGGCAGGGGATCTATTGATAAAAACAGACTCATTTAATTCATCACAGTTTTTCTTCAAGACAGTTCACAAGTTCTTTTATTTCAGAATTCAAAATGAAAACAGAGGACTGTCAAGTGCAAATTATAACTTTTTAAGTGAAATTGCAAATTCCAATAATTGTTTTTCAGAACAACATTTACTTCTTTTTTTCAATAAAGACAACGTCTGTTAAAGGTAGTATACACCATTGGTAATTGCTTTAATTGTCATAAATGGGTAGATTTGGGGGTTGTATTTCATATTAAATATCGTTTAACTGACCTGTCCGAAGTTTTACAATCATGGATGCCGAGAAAAGCACGACTGAAAAACAGCGGTTTTTTTCAACCGGCGTCGAGCAGTTATTCTTATGTTATTTTTGTTTTTTCGCGATCGCCGTCCTATTTTTCAGAAAAATTACAGGATATCTAGCACAATCCTTTTGCTGGATGCCTAGAATCATTATTTACTTTCAGATTAGCAAGATATTTCCTAATAATTCGGTAGTAAATGTTTTCGATATCTGCAAATGGTGTATCCTACCTTTAAAGAATAGTTTATATAAATTAGTAAAAACACTGAATTGAGAAATATTTACATCGTATCTCTTTAAACTCCCTTCTAATACATTAAATAGTTCAGAAACTTCTCCGCAATTCAAAATAAACCTGGACAAAATCGAAACAAATAAATATCTTGGACATGGCCACTGTACGAGGAGTGATTGATAAGTTTGTGGTCTAAAGGTAGAAGGAGATGATCTATACACAGTTTTCACTGAATTTGTGTATGGTTCAACTTGATTACATGACTGCTGAAGGGGACTTCACTGTTGGATTTCATAAAGCTGACTCCTACCCTAGGCCACAACTCGATCACTTCTAATTACAGTGCGTCAACACAAATCATACAAAATATAACGGAATGCCCAACAAACAATGTGTAGCCAAAATGAATAATACATGCTGTATAGTTATAACATTTTCATTTTACTGAACAACAAAACAAATTGGTTTCATATGCTCGTTGGGATATATTTCCTATTATGAAAAAATGTTGCCCGATCGAGTGTTTCCTGATTTTGCATTGTAACGGACTGACAGAGACAAAGTAGGCTACCTTTGTCCCAATGCGTGAAATTGAAAACTTGGTCCCATGGTCAATTTGACCTCTCTTGGGAAATTACTCATAACTTTGTTCACAAATATCAGATTTGGACGTTTGATGTCCCATTTTAAAGTGTATCTTTCAGACCATACTTACATTATCTATGTTGGTTACACATTCTTCGTGTGGCATTCCGTTATAATTTGTTTGCATTTTCTTTTTTGAGACGCAATGTTGACTCTTTGCATTACTATACAGCCATCTTACAGGTGAGTGACAGTTTCAAGGAGGCTTTAAAAGGCGATGAAACTGCAGCTGTGTGCCAAGGGTTTGTAGTCACAACATCCATTTTTCCTAGCAGTTCTCATGCGACTTTTTTACTGTCGTAGATTTATGTTCGAAATTCTCAATTGTAATTTCCAAACTGCAGTTCATGTCCCTTAATTATCCGACTCGATCTTTTCTTGAAATCAGCCGCGTTAAATTTATAGACCATGTGCCCTCCGTTTACATCTACAATGTATATTCTCAATATGCGCACGCATCGTTTTTTACATAAATATGGTTAAGAGGCGACATCAGAGGTCACATAATTCAAAGGTGGTCTGACCTGTGGCGTCACTTCTCAACCAAATTTTATGCAAAACACGATGTGTGCGCATATTGCCGGGCACATTTGAATACAGATGTAAACACGCGACGTCAGAGGGTACATCGTCTATACAATAGCAAAATTGATGCAAACGGCACTTCTGAAAACCCTACTTTAATAATACTATACTTAACAGATTAACCAATGGCAAACAGTTTCATTACCAGAAATGCTTATAAGGACTTAAAAAGTAAAATTGTGACCGGCTCCTAAAAAAGGTGTATTTAAGTCGCGCTGTGCATTATCATGTAATGGCCTGCTCAAGGTTGAGAGGGTAAACATTTCATCAAAATATGATTTTAATTTGTTGTCATAATTGACATTTTCGATACCTACAGTTTCAGGTTTCATTCAAAGAAATGTTGATTTTGATGAATAAAGTGGAAACAAATACCATTTTGCGTGCATTTTGTCGTACAACAGAGCGGGCTATTTCAAAGCCCGTTTTCAAAATCTCAGTTGTGTAATTTGAGCTCCAAGGAAGTAATTAATATGTAAACACGTCATATCTCGGAAATAAAAGGGGCTATGGAGCTCTATTATTTACCAAATTAAAGCTTACGTTTTGTTTTTTTAACCCTGTATATTTAATTTTGTTTGCACCATAATACACCTTTTTGTAGAGCCAGTCACAAATGTGGTAAAACAGGAGTATTGCCCACACAAATCCGGACGCAAACAAAATCCCAAACATGTTTGCATTTAGTAATCCGGTGTACAAATCCATCAGGTTTTTTTTCAGTGCATCTGTACATCCAAACATCTAGTGGCCTGATGGTCATCAGGTGAACCATTAAAATCAGAAAGGTGTTACAGCGGGCCTTTAATCCTTTATACCTTTGGTCCGATTTAAACTAAACGTTTACTCAACTCCAAACTTTAATTCATTCTATGGTCACACAATTACTGTAAAGCCCCAGTCACACTATCCCGGATCTGGCCCCGGATCACACCGACACATCCCGGATTGATTTGCCGGTATGATCCGTGGCCTGCCGTGGTGTATCGGATATGCGCAGTCACATATACCCAGAGTTACCCCGGTGTAGCCCCTGAGTTGGATAGTAAGTTGGCCTGATGTGCCTGGGGTCTGCGGTAACTATGCCGTGGTGCTGCCGTAGCTGTCCTGGGTCTTGCAAGAGACACGACACAACCTGCCATATGCCAGATGTACTACGGGGATGACGGTGGAGTCCTGGTGGCATTACACTGGACTTACGCTGGACTTACGGCAGACCGCTGCAGATCCCCGCTGTGTCCCGGATCCAAAAAGTTCCCCGATAGAGCACGATCGAGCCCGGCAATTTAAAACATTCTCACACCACCGGAGCAACTACGGATTATCTTGATCGACCTATAACAGTTCACGGTGATGAACCCGTTTTTTCAAATCTGGGGTGATTCGGGATTGTGTGACTGGGGCTTTAGTCATTGCAGCTTAGAATCTTACTTGGTAAAACAGGAATTCAACTATTTTTTTTTGCAAGAACAAACGAGATGTATTACAAATATCAGAATAAAAACATGGATCTTTTTGTTAAATAAAATACAAAGAATTTCCAAATGGTGCAAATTCATGAGGAAGTTTTAATAAATATCTTAATCACCACTTTCATAAGCCAACTTATTTTGTTTCACTCCAAATTGGTTGGAATTTGTGTCTTTTTGTGTTTACCTTTTACTAAAATTTAAACATAGTCTGCAGTCCCTTCCTGATTTGTTGAAGCTCGTAGTTTTGCTGTAAGAAAAACAAACAGTAAAGATTGTGTTACTACTATTGTCCTCTAAATATTGGCGGTTCAAAGCCAATTTTGGTCAAAACCGCCAAAAAAATAGTAGGCGATAGCATGAAAACAGCTAGTTTTCACAAAAAATACCCCTCAAAAATGTACATAAACTAATTTGAAGGCGGCGGAGTGCAAGTTTTAACTTTTTTTGGCACAGACTGCACAGATTTGCGTGGTGGACCTGCGACTGGGAATTAGGTAAAACACAATAGCCAGAGAGGCACTCACAGTGTCTTGCGCGAATTGTTTCTGCATGTTGGCTATCTCGTTTCGCAGCATCTGCTGGACGTTGTGCAGCAGATGCCTGCCAAGCTGCTGGTTGAGCTCTCGCGACTCGGCCCGTTGCTCGTTGTGCAGGGACTTCACTTGCCTCACGCTGTGGGGGAAACAAAGCCAAGCGATTCAACACCAGATGGGTTGCACTTAAAATGACTGGTGTCAAGTTCAAAGTTCACTTGTGACCCGCTCCAAAAAAAAGGGTGGTTTCTGGCGAGTATAAAAGGCCAGTGTAAAGCGAACACGAACGCCAATTTGTAACATCAGGGCACGTTTTCGCAATGCAAATTCGTGAGAGTTAAACACATTTCAACGGCCTTAACCCTTTCCTTGTATTTTTTCAACACTATGCTCAAAACGGTCGAGTTTAAACTCGACAATGGTGAGGAAAGGGTTGACAAGCAGAGCGGTTTCAGACGCTCAACAGTGACCAAAAGTTCTTTAGGAGGAAGCTACTCACTGTGCAAGCAACGTAGAGCTGGTCTTACGACAGTGCCCTTCTAGTAGGCTCTGCAGCTTAGTGTAGGCATCCTGGAGGTGGCCCAAGTCGCCTTCCAAGGAGACAATCTCTGCTAGGAGGCAGCTCTTGAACTCTTCCTCAGCTTTGCTCCTGAAGAACAACAGGAAAGAAAATGGTACCTAGATAAGTTTCTCAGGATCTGACTTCAGCTACGGGCTTCATTGTTACACACGTCGACTCTTATCTGGCCATCCCGCAGCTGCCACTTTGAATCATAACCTGAAGATGGCCGGCTGGACGTGCCAACAGCGTGCGCCACAAACGTGACGGAGAGGACCTAGACCCAGTGTTAAGTACTCGGAGTACTCTAGAGGTGTGCAATGTAGTTCAGGAACCGGGTTCTTGATTTTAAAAATGGGTATCTGGGGGGTACCCACCTGAAAATTGAGTTTATAAACTCCAATTTTTGTGGTGCTTAGCAGCTCCATAAAAGTGGCCCTAGGTCTGTGGGTTCACCCTACCTTGCTTGATTCTGTTGTGACCAGAGTTTAGACACTTGTCGCTGCGTTGTTCTCATGGCTCCTTCTGTCAGTTGACTGGCCTGTGATTGCTTGGTCTAATAGGCACAAAAAAGGGGGATAGAATCTTATTCTAACCTGCATATTGTACAGTTTTAATCAAACAACCCCAAAACAAGAGATCCAAGTGTAACATGAAAATTGACTGGACCAAACTGACTGATGATATGGATCCTCAAGACTAAATGCTTATAAATAGACTAATTTACTAATGGCGACAGACATTTTCTGCGGTAGCACCAGGCTCAAGAGTTCTGCCATCGTGCGTGAGTAAAAACACTGTCCACACCACTCATGGCAGAGTTGAACGTCTCCCCCCTGCCCCTCCCTGAGGATATCCCACAGAGGATTGTATAGATTTTGTATACAATTTTTGTTCAGTCAGATGCTTCTTTACCTGCATTTTCCGTTTGAAATTCTCGCTGACGGCTTTCAGCAGCTGTGTAATTTGCATCGTTGGCAAACTACCGGAGGACTGATCAGGGGATGAAAGGAGGGCATCGTCACCTTTAGCGTCACTGTTAGCGTCACTATTAGCGTCGCTGATTTCGGCATTGTCCCCCAAGGGCAAAGGTGGGCCGCCAACAACTAAATGAGTATAACAAAACCAAGGCAATGGCACAGAAAAAATTGCTAAGGTCATTTAATTTGTTGGGTGTTCAAAGACAGATCATAATTATGCAGTTTTTCAGACAGGCTGTGATTCTGGTGTAAATCTGCGGCACGTGATACGGGATCTGCTTATCAATCCACCACTTTTTTGCATCAGGATAATTTGCGAGCCTGCTGCATTGTTCTTTGGAGCCACAAGGTCACAAGAGTTGGAACGATGCACACGTGCACGTGGGCACTATCAATGGTCAGGTCAGTGACAGTAAGATGATCACAAGACTAGTGCAGAAGGTCCGGAGTTCAAGCGCAGGGGGTGCCATTCCCGAGCAGACTTTTACTCACCTCCCTTGAAGAGCTTCTTGGGTCTCAGGGAACCTTGGCTGGTGTACAGTGCAGGGTCAGCTTGAAAGGCTGCCTCGTCATCATCCTCATTCTCCGAGATGGCAACTGCCTCTTCTTCAGAGCCTTCCGCATTTTCATCATCTTCGTCGTCTTCAGTGAAGAGTTTGCCGTACTTCCGCTTCAAAGTTGAGATGGTGGGACGTACCCAGGAGGAAGGGCCTGATGATGAGGTTTTCATAAAAGCATCGGTCAGTTATATTTATTTCCTCATTCTACAGCAGAATAGTAGTCCTCGTATGTCACCAAAAGTCAATGACGAGTCAATAAAACAAGTCATTGGTAATTCAAATGAGCTGTGACCGAGGCATCCCTCTGCCACCATAATCAATTCCTGGTACTTGGTACAGGAGGACTGAAGCAGTGCCGGTGCAATTTATGAATTTTGCCCAGGATCCAGTAGTATTTAAGGCCTGTGTATTAAGTCCATCAACATCAACAAACACTTTAGTGATGGTTACATTAGCCCATGAATAAAATTGATGATGGATTTCCTCAGATTTGGTCCAGTAACCCACCAGACCCAGTTGCTAGGGTTAACAAACCGATTCTTAACAGTTTGTTTGCTTCAAACTTAAATGGATTCTTTTCGTACCTGACTTCAGCGGCTCCTCTTGTTGATCTTCCATTGTGAAGTCATCAACATAAGCTGGATCAGAGTCAAAAGTGACTTGCTGAAAGGAAAGTTTAATACATTTAAATACATTATTTTAACCCTTGGCTAATGGACGACTTCTAATCGAACTCGATGCTAACCTTTGGCGTCTTCCCCGAGGAGCTGGAGCACCTGCTGGAAACGGACGAGGGGATCTTCAAGGACTTCGGTGTGACCACGTTAGGCAGAGGATCGGCACTGGCGTCATCAATCTCCAGGACTAAAGGAGTCAGAGGGAACGGGTCCTCGTATTGAAGCGTGTTGTCGCCGTCGTCTCGGGCAACCTCCACGCTGGATGCCTCATCTTCTTCTTCGTCGGATGATGAAGACTGCTGCGAGCGAGGCGTGCTAGTGATCTGGGGGGCAGACTGTTAAAAGAAATAGGTGAAGAGTGGACGTCTCGGTGATGAGCGCTCTTTTTTTCCTTTCCAAATGTTCTTAATCTTCAGCTCTAGATAGGCACCTTTAAAATGCAAACCAAGATTCAACTTAAGAGGAGTGAATGATAGGTTTGTGGCCTAAGGTAGGAGGAGTCAGTATTATGCAAATGAATTTTTCAACATAGACCCTTCCTGTACATTAAAACACTTAAACAAAAAAAACTAAAAAAAGGCACTCGGAAAGCGCAGACCTCTGGCCCAACCGCCAAAATTGCCTTCAACGTCACCGGTTGTCTAGTACAGCACCCTCAATTGGCAAATGTCACCCAACCTTAAAACGTCCTCACTCTCGATGTTAAAACAAATCAATCAAAGTAATCCAGATTCCTGATCTTGATCCAAATCAATCTGAAGCTTCAAATCCTCCTTGACCGATAAGCTACTACCCCACCAAGTTTCGTTAAAACCACTCGTTGTTTTTCTGAAATCCTGCTAACAAACAAACAAACACACAGCTAGACAGATAGACAAACAAATGCCGGAAAAAATCCACATAACCTCCTTGGCGGAGGTAACGAGGAAAAACCTAGGAAAAGTAGGAATATTTGAAATCCTGATTAAAGTCTACTTTGACACTCGAAATTTACCTTGACAATGATTTTGCTCCTGCGAGACTTATTCAGCAAGGTCTGATCTGCAGACTTGGGCCTGGGCTGGCCATCGGAGGAGGTCGAATCGCCGTTCTGGCAGTAATACAAAGACACGGCCAGGGTGTCGGAGTCTGTTCCCTTGTAATACTTGGGCAATGTCTTCTTTCTCTTCCTTTGGACAGCTGGTGGCAGTCTCTGGATAAGGAGTAAATAACAAAAAAACAACGTAGCATTGGGGAGTTTCAGATTATTCCTTGTCTAGGGACGCCAGCATGTCAGACTTTATACAACCAATTTGTGCATGATGTTAATCAGCCGGTTCGGTTTTCCAACTGCACAACAAGATTCAAATGATTTTTCTCTTGGGATAAACGCAGAAATGAAATGCACACAAGGCTATAAAGGGGGACACGGTAACCGAATCCGAAAAGACAATGGAAACTTTTGTTCCAACACATAAGACACCTGAAACACCTGAAAACACTTCACTGGCCAATTTCATGGAGCTGCTAAAAACACAAATTAGCCCAGCACAAAAATTTGCTTAGCACCAAAAAAACTCTTGCTCATTAAAAATAGGTTACCAGCCAAAACTTCATGTGCTTTTCATGCTAAGCAACGAACCAGCCGACTACCAGTCAAAAACCGTATACATCACCCAAAGTTTGTTGTGCCAAGCACATGTTTGTGCGATGAGCAGCTCCAAGAAATTAGGCCCAGGTGTTAGACTTGATTATCCGACAATCAATGGCCAGCCACTTTAGCCACGTGTATACACGGATGACGTGTATGGATATAATACGTAACGTGCAAAGCCGGAAATATCTGTCAGCAACTGGATTGCAGCCAGCGAAGCCGTAAATATCAGGGTGTGCTACCCACAGATGCCGGCCTGAACATGTCTCGGATCGAGGTTCGTGAAAAACAATCCCGTGCCTGGGCCCGGTCAATGTCAAAATAATCCCAACTCCAGATCAACTAGGGACGCCAATAGAAAACCCATCTCCTATGAGCAAGCTTTATAATACCTGCTTCCTTTTGTTGAGTTTTTGTTTTCGCGGTCTAGGTCTCTTCTTGGAGGTGGTGTCCAGGTTTACCGCGGAGGCCTGCGGCACCCATTCCTTGCTGCGGAACTTGGAGTAAGTGCAGACCTGATGCAGGGTGCAATATGCGAGCGTGGATGAGGATGGAGATGCGGTGATTGGAGGGGTGGATGATGATAGGCAGGTGGCAAGGGGATTAAAAAACAGCTGATCAGATGTGGACCGCGGGACGATCGCTAAAAATGTTCCAAATCGTGGTGCCCATTTTTCACCACACATCAATAAAATTTGGTAAAATATATTTTTAAAAACGCCAACAAACAATGTTGATTGTAAAAAGTCCAGCATATTAATTTGTTTAGTTAAAAAAAATGGATGATCGTTTTAGGGAAAAAGTACAACAATCCGCCAATAAAATCACGGAAGGCATACGACCAGCCTCTTTCACATACTTACATACAACAACGCCTACATACGAAACGCCAAATTTATTCGCTACTGTCACCGGCCTGCAGCTAGTCTCCGCCCACTTTATTTTCATCATTGTTTTATCATACACTAAAAACTGTTTTAACTAGTTCGCGCCGGATGACGAATATAAACACAAAGTTTTTCCCAGATTTAAAACGGATGACGCATAAACACGCCACGAGCAAGGCTGGAATTGTCTGTCAGCAGCGAGCAAGGCCGGAAATGCGTGGGTGTGCTTCCCAGTACTGGCGGCCTGAAACTGCTTCGGATCGAGTTTCATTAAAAATAATCCCGCGCGTCGGCTCGGTGATGTTAAAATAATCCCGGCGTGAACTGGTTAACATCTATTCTTAAAATGTACAGTTTTAGAGTTCAGCAACACTCGTATTTGGATCTACACCCTTGTAACCTCCTAGGGAATAGGACCATTTCTAGCGATCATCCCATGGTCTAATGGGGAAAAGAAAGGAATATCAGGATTGAGATGAGGGTGTGGTGAAGTGGTCAGGGTGGATTCTGACTGCCAGGATAGCATCTTAGGAAAGATGAAGGATATGGTATATGAGGGGGGGGGGGGGGGAGGGAGGGTGTGCAAAGCTAGGGATGCATTTGAAACCCCTTTTTCGTGATCACCGTTCGTTGATCATGATTTTTTGTTAAAGATGAACTACAACGAAATAATGATAAAGGCTGTGTTGCTGTTTTTGTTCGAGAAATGTATAATGATTACTAATATATCATTAGTATTCAATAAAACTTGTTCCTTTATGCAAAAAAAATGAAAAATTGATCGGCGTTCAACGACCCAGAAAAACTCAGTTTCAGCAAAAACCCTTAACTCATGAATAATTCATACTTTGTGTGTGACGTACTACCCATGACGATTTACTCGGGTCGATCGTGTGCGTGCATTTTTACCGTACAATGCAATGCGGAATAACATGGCGTCTTTTGTTTACTCTCGGTTGCTCATGGGTAGTACGTCATCACTTTTCGCTGGTTTACAAGTCCGCTGGTACTATATCGTGGATTTCATTGTGGTTTTCAGTGGATCTTTGCCGGGAACCAGTACAGGGCGGGAAATTTCAAAATCGAAGAATCGAGGTCTAATTTTTTCGGTCAAATTGCAACAAAATTATTTAGAGAAAAACATGACCGTAACAATAAAGTGTTACCTGAACACAACATAAACAAGGTCCGATAATAAATTTAATGTGTGAGTTTTCGTTGTAGTCCATCATTAAAGATATTCAAGTTTTTTTGGAACAATTGTAGGACATCTAGCGCAATTATTTTGCTGGATGCCTACAATCATTATTTACTTTAAAATAGGCAAGATATTTATATATAATTTGAGAGTAAAATTGTTCGGTATCTGCAAATGGTGTATCCAACCTTTAACAATTGGCAAAGATAAACCCACTCTATACCCACGTACACATTTTTAAAATCACTGAATAAGTTTTTTCAATTTTAGGCAAACAAATAGCATTCAGTCTGGCAACTTTGTTCTTGACTTTTGTTCTCATTTTCATTCAACACGAAAACAGGGTTTCAAAAATACGCTCAATAATAGCAATGGGTGAAGATGACGCCAACAAACAAATGAAAGCTTAACTCCAAACAAATTCAAGATATACAAAATGCAGATACCTTCTGTTTGGGCTTCTCGGCCAGCCAGCTTCTTTCGCTTACTGAGTCAGACTCCGGTCGTTTCTTGCCGGAACGGGGCAGTGGCTCCTGTAAGATCGCCCGAGGGACTTCGCGCTCCCGTTGTGTTTTCTCAACTTCGTCGTTGAACCGTGGCTCCCTGTATATAACCAGAAGGGTAAAAGTCTGTTCTGTTGCGATTGAGCCCCTGCAAGTCCTAACACGAGTCCTGTACCCCGTCTTTTCATAAAGCAAAAGCCAGTCACAAGTAACTGGATGAACAATGACAAAGAAATGCTTTTGTCACAGTTTAGAGCTAGTGACTTGTGATGGACTTGTGATGGACTTAAGATTGACTTGTGATGGACTTGTGATGGACTTGTGATGGACTTGCAAGGACTCAAATACAACTGTCGTTAAAAACAGACCTAAAATCAGTTTGACAATTTGTTTGATTTCTTACCAAAGGAAAATGCAAAAATATTTCAAATTTCTAACTTAAGAAACACAGGCAACATTTACCTGTCTTTGTTTTGGTAATTGGTGTTCAAATGGGTTGCTGCTAGTTTTCTTCCAGACTTCTTAACAATGTTCTGAAAAAAAAAGCAACTCAATACATTAAATCATCAGAGAAATAGGAATCCTGAATACGAGACTGTTCTTTTCTAAATAAAAATGATAGGGGGTTAACCTTCAAAACATAATTAGCAAGACTGAACTTCAAAGGTTTAAGTGACCAATTACCTCGCAAAGTTTACTGAAATTTTCCACTGAGACGGCTTCTGTGGCATCGCTGGCATCACTGGAGATACCGACAGGGTCTTCTAGATTGGCGACCTCTTCGGACTCATCTTCGACTATCTCCGCTCCAAAGTTTCCTTCGTTTCTTGATGGGAGATCGCGAACGCTTGCCTGCTCCCTGGAGGATGAGTTCATCCTCTTCTTCCCATCAGTGGATGAGTTCATCCTCGTCTTCCCATCAGTGGATGCGTTCATCCTCTTCTTTCCGTCAGTGGATGCGTTTATCCTCTTCTTCCCGTCAGTGGACGAGTTCATCCTCTCCTTCCCGTCAGTGGATGAGTTCATCCTCTCCTTCCCGTCAGTGGATGCGTTGATCCTCTTCTTCCCATCAGTGGATGCGTTGATCCTCTTCTTCCCATCAGTGGATGTGTTCATCCTCTCCTTCCCGTCAGTGGACGAGTTCATCCTCTCCTTCCCGTCAGTGGATGCGTTCATCCTCTCCTTCCCATCAGTGGATGTGTTCATCCTCTTCTTCTCGTCAGTGGATGCGTTTATCCTCTTTTTTCCGTCAGTAGATGCTTCAGCGGGTGTGCTGCTAGGCCGTTCTGTTTGTTGCCTCTTCCCATCATTAGTGGATGCTTCAGCAGGTGTGCTGCCGGGCTGTTCCGTTTGTTCCCTGGACTGTGTTCTCTGCCTTTTCGCCTGTTGTCCACTACGCGATGAACGATTTCATATATAACATAGTGAGAAAAAAAAAATTTCTTTTAGAGAATATTGAAAAACAAGTTAGGACCTGAACACTGGGCAAGTACAACCACAACAAATAGATAAGCACAAAATTTGCGAGCAGTCCAACGGCTCTAAAACCAGAGTCATGTAGCAAAGACGTACTCACCTTCCGTCTTGTCGGCTATTTCTGCCCTCCGACAGCAGCCCACTCAATACCTCTTTAACCCTCTTTCCTCCGAACTCTCGTTCCATGAACTGTCTCTGTCTGTTGGTGAAATTCTCTACAAAACTTTGCACATCCTCATCGCGGTATCGGTCACCGTCGGCTATTGATGAAGACAGTTTTGCATTTCTCGGTCGAGGGGTCAGGATCTTTGGTGCCGCATCTCGCGGATGCTCAATATCGGAAAGCTCTTCTGGACTGGAAGGATACTTATTGGTGATCCTTCCAGAACGGTGCTCGTCTGCATCGTTTGGTTTATCATCATCAGTATCCGATATTTCGGGACTTTGTACTAGCCTATCTAAGGGTTTTTTGTGTTTACGATTTGATACTACCCTAGGTTGTTCTGTGTCAGATAGCAACGGGCTCAGTGGCTTCTTTCTTTGTCGTCCAGGCTTGACAAGGACACTTCTCCTAGCTTGAGTATTTTTGGCTGCCTTTGCTGTCGGAGACCGCTTCTTTCTGACCTGTGGCTGCAGGCTGACACTCTTGCAACTTTCCGAGTCTGCAAAGTCATAAACAGAGAGATCAACAGTGCCCCGAGATGACTTCTGAAGCCAACCTTTCTTCTCAGCAGGCACCCGCTTTTTGGCAGGCACCCGCTTCTTGGCAGAATGGAAGGGTCTCTCGTCCGAGTCGGAGTCGGAGTCGGAGTCGAAGTCGGAGTCGGAACTTGTCTCCGAGGAAGTAAAGGATTGATTCTGTGTGTGTATCTCCCTCCAAGCTGCCTTAGCTGCGGCACGCCGACTTCTTTCCCTCAGTTTAGGTTCTTCTACAGCAGGCCTCTCCCGTCCAGACTTGCCTCCTTTTTTATTGGGTTGACTCCTTGCCTTATCTACATCCTTCCTTGGTCTGCCCCTGCCCCGTTTTGGATGGGCTTCCATCTTTGAGGTAAACTCAAACTGAGAGAGCTCCTGGCTTGAATCAGGCGTTGTAGATGGAACCTTACGAAATGGCCTGGAAAGAGGCAGTGGTTGAGATTTCTTAGGGTTAGAGGCTTTACTATCAGTTGCTTTGGTCTTCTTAATCCCAGTTTCCTGCTCTTTCTTCTCTCTATGGTCATCCCAGCCACATTTGGCTGGTTTTTTTTTCCCTAGAGACACATCTCCAGCAGCGACGATGACTGCCTTCCCGGAGCCTTTTCTGCTGCTTTGAGACTCATCTCCCACATTGCTTCTGCTGTTCCTGCCATCGGATTCTATTTCAGCACCATCAGGCTCTTCCTCTTGGACCTTGTCCGAGTCTGCCTTTTCATCATGACAAGATTTTAGACTACCACTGTCAAGGTGAGTTGGGGTTTCACTACGAGTACGACCGCTTGATCGGAGACCTCTCTTCTCCGACAACACCTCTTCAACAATTTTCTCTGGCACGGTCACCTTGTTCCGTCGATAGTTGCCTTTCGCAGTTGCTGCTTCATCACCTAATTCAACAACAATTTATTTCATGAGAACAACTGTTTATGTATTACCACATTCACAGCCCTTTCAAAAAGACCCAATTGAAACAAGTAGAACAATTTGGCATGTTCTGAACTTGTGCTTAATTTTCAACTATAAGCTCTTGGAGGTACAGTTGCAGTGCTCCTAGTTGCAGTACACTAGTACTCCTGTATATGTTCCCAGCTGTGTGTAACAGCAAGATTTCATTTTTCGGAGTTGTCAGACGAAACCAATTGAAAAGTATGAATATTTGAAAGCCAGCAGAGTTTGATTTACTACTCAAAGAAACATTTTCTGGTAATGAAACCAAAGATCCCTTAAAAGTACGCTAGGCACTGTAGCTCATAAGCCTAAAGAAACCTTCAGAGAGAAGACAATGAGAATTAAGAAGGTACATTTTTAGAGGTGGGAGGGAAACCCCAGAAGAATATACTGGGGAAAACCCATGGAATCAGGCAGAGACTTAGAACCCAATTCACAAATTGGCCCAGGCCGGATTCCACCGCCGGGTCACAGCGGTGGAAGGCAAGGAAAGAACCAAAGAGCCAAGCAACCTGACTCTTTTCTTAGATATTTTACCGCTGCCGATGGTAGTTGTTCTACTGCTTTTGCTCTGGGTGCTCTCTTCCGTTAGCGTACTCAGCGCTGGACTGTGAGCAACTGGATAGCGAGGCTTGAGGCTTGGTTTCTCCGAGACCCTGTAGTTTGGATATCATCATTCATAACATTTTATGTCTAAGTTTTTGCATAAGATGAATACCGTAAAACCAGATGTCAGGATACTAACATCTTCTATTATTACTAGAATAATTTGTTAAAACCAGTCTGAAGAGCAATCACATAAGATTTGATAATTTTGTTTTTAATAATCACTCGGGACAACACTTGGTATACCGTGTTTATAAAATATTTCAGGGATGGTAAAAACCCATTATTGAATTTTACCCCACCTCGACGCAAATTCCATCTCAAATTCCCTGCTAGCATGATGGTCGAGTGGTAAGAGGCGTGCACTAAAGAGTAGGAGGTCGTGGGTTCGAGTCCCACCCTCTTCTCATAATTACTCGGGACAACACTGAGTATAGAGTGTTCATAACAATATGTTGGGGAAGAAGTCAACAACAGAACTTGCGACTGTTTTACGCGATTTTATAAACGCTTTTTATACAGCCTAAAACACTTGTATGGAAGCATGCTAATGTTATATTTCATAATTTGTTGTGCAATTTTTAGTCTGTGCAATGAGATTATTGAAATGCAGTGTTTTATAATTTTATATATAACTGGAATCCATGAGAGATCAGTGTCATTATTATAGCACTGAATGGGATACCCAGTGTAAAGGAGAAATAAATTAATTAATAAATAAGGGCAATTGGCAATATTGAATGAAAAAATTGTGCTAAAATAGATAGAATATTTTAAAATTCTACACAGCGTTAGCTGTTATTACCTTGAGCGAACACCAGTGGGTGTTGCTGTTTTGCTAGACAGAGGCTGCCCAGAGGGAGGCAGTAAATGTGGAATATCGTTCCCAACACTCTCCTGTGTAGGAATGGAACTGGGAATGACCATGTCTGCAGGAGAAACACATTAAAAGGTAGGATAGTAATTGCTTGAATTGTCATGAATGGGTGAATTTGGGGGGTTGTATTTTATAGTAAATATCATTTAACTGACCTGTTCGAAGTTTTACAATCATAGATGCCGAGGAAAGCAAGAAAATCTGGATTCGTTTTCAACTGGCGTCGGGTAGTGGTTCTTATGCAAGGATTTAGATTATCACTTTGGCACCATGTTTTTACCTGACCACTATTAACACCCTTTGGTCCATCTTTGACCCTACCCACTCTGGTCTGTCTGTCTGTCTCTCTTATTCCCGCTGGGTTTAATCCCTTCTTTGTCGGTTCTTTCAATCCACTCCCTTAATCCCTCCTTCGTGTTTCTCCTCCCAATTCTGCATACTTGTGTATCCTGTTCATGTTTGTTTCTTGTAATTTTGCCTCTGAAGAAAATCTTGTTAAGATCAAAATATCAGGGCATCTTAATTTGATATTTTTTATTAATTTTTTCAAACGTTATAGTGTTACCTGTGTCTACAACCTCTTGTCTGTCTTGGTTGTTCTTCATCATCATACCTTCATTGTTGCTGTACAACCTGAACTTTCTTGAAGGCTTCTTTGTTTTGGATTCTTTCTCTCCTCCTGAGGAATCTTGCTCCTTTTCCAGACGTTTAACATCGTTTCTTAGCAGCTCTTCGTCCTTTTTTGCACTGCTGGATTTCGGAGGAGCTGGTTTAGCGACCCGATTCCTGAGCTGTCTTCTCTGTTGAGGTGGGCTCTCTCCGCATGAAATGGATCCCGGATCGGATCTTTGGCCTTTTTGTAGTCCAGCGGAATCTTGACATTTTGGTTTCACTGCCCGAGGGAAGCTCTCGCTAGAAGCAGGTCCAGGATCGGATCTGCTCGCAGTGTCTCGCTCAGAATCGTAGAAGCCGGAGACCTTTGGTGGAGGAGGCTTCTTAGAAGCTTCTTGCTGGAGCTTCTGTCGGAGCCTGGTAGGGGTGCCGCAGGAGTTAATGCTGACTCCCGACGATATCGATGCCTTCTTGCTGACGGATGGGTAACTGGCTACCGACTCGTTGGCGCTGTCAATGGCTCTGTCGGAAACGACAATCTGGAGTGGTGTCTTAACTCTCTTTGCTGATGATGGGTTGGGTTTGACCAATATTTTTGGTTGGGCAAAAACTGCAAGTAAGAAACACGGATCTCATCTGATGAAATACTAAGAAAAAGGCGTTTAAAGTTTTTAGTTTTGTAGTCGTGAAAATGAAAGAAAATTGTTTTCCATGAAAAAAACCCAAAAACTTTCAGTCAACATTTTTATACTATTTCCAAACAATATGTGAAGAAGACATACTAAATCAAGCTTACAAAAATCAATAAATCTGATCAAAGAAAAGAATGCAATCATTTGATTTGTTAATGTTTATGTTTCTCTACTATGGACTTTGCCCGGTTCCGCCTCATTTTGCCAGAATGCCTCAAAATTTTGGACTACTTAATACTTTTACCTGATTTTTTGTGCAGTGGCTTGACGTCAACCTCAGATGTTGAGGTTAATGAAGACAATGATCTTGCGCTACTAAATACAGATGAACCCTCTGCAGCAAACCTCTTGGCCATGGTTGGAGTCCACATTGGGCTGTGAGAACCCAACACCTTAGGCTTACTCTGTACTTTAGATGCAGATGTCTGAAATTTAAATCACATCATATGCTTTACTTATTACAATCCTCACCAGACGCAAACATTGTGAGATTTTGTTGTTTTGTTTTGTTGCTATAAGTTGGGTGTTGCTAATTTTAAAACAAAATTGGGGAGGGTAGTTTTAGCTGCAGCTCAGGAAATCCTTTTCCTCTGTTAGTTAATTGGTCAATTTGTTAACCCTTACCTGGTACACAGCGCAAGAGAGTTCAGTAAAAGTCACGCTTACTGCGGCAGTTTGTATGTAAAATCTCCATTGTCTCTTCGCGAAAGCATTTTTAAAATCATTTTAACCAGTTCGCGCCGGATGACGAATATAAACACAAAGTTTTCCCCAGGTTCAAAACGGATGATGCATGAACACGCCACGAGCAAGGCCGGAAATGTTCTCCCAGCAGCGAGCAAGGCCGGAAATGCATGGGTGTGCTTACCGGTACTGGCGGCCTGAACCTGCTTGGGATCGAGTTTTGTTAAAAATAAACCCGTGCGTCGGCTCGGTAATGTTAAAATAATTCCGGCGCGAACTGGTTAACTGCATAGGTTTCAAATTTGGGCAAGTATTTTGCTCGAACAAAATCTGCTAATTTTACGGTCAGCCGTCTAACCCAACAAACAAAAAGGTTGGGGGTCTTCTTAACAGCCTTGACACGGACTTTGATTGGGTCCATACCCTTTGCCCGGATGACTCTCCAGTGCTACCACCCAGACCGTAGATGTTAGCACTCTGTATGGACACAGAATCGCTGCTCTTGTCCACTGACCGGACGTTCCTTCCAGGACCTGGGCTGCAGTTGCTTTCGTTGTTGTGGAACTCAACATTGACCCGGCTGACTGAGGCCTTGTACTGAATCAACCGAGTAAATAGAGAAACAAGATGATGCTTTCACGTAATGTGAATCGATCTGGAAAAAGGTATATTATATCGCAAACAAGTTAAATAGAGTTGTATACATGGTGCTTTTGGAGTACATAATATAGATCGTACACGTACGACCTTGGCATTGGCACCTTAGAATGCCCAAACTTGTCTTGACCGAAGACGGCGACTGCAGCATTTAGGACATCCAGCTTGGCATCAAAGACAAAATGAACGTATTTCTCGTCGCTTTGGCAGAAGAACAGAAGCTCCGAGGCCGGCACATTCAGGGTGATGATCAAGGCCTGTTGATCGCCACTCTCTAATAAAAAACCAAAAAGATCTTGATAAAAATAATTACAGATCAACGGAGAGCAACCTGCAATTAATCAGATTATCTGCAGGCTTAAAAAATGAGAGCTTATTTGAAATGCAAATATATGATTATGACCAAATGCAGAAAGGCCTATCATTCAGTTACACTTTCACAAGAAGTATGGGATCTGATCATATGTGGCCCGATCAAGAGAAATGAGTCGCATGTCGCTATTGTCTTATCAGCATACAGACTAAGCCTGTTTGTTTACGGTTTTGAATGGAACCGGGTACCCGGTCCCGATCAAAGTCGGGTACCCGGGTACCCGTAACACCCCCACCCCCCCCCCCCCCCCCCCCCCCCCCCAAAAAAAAAAAAAAAAAAAAAAGAAAAAGAAAAACGAAAAAAAGAAAAGAAAAAAAAAACGAATAAAAAAACCCGTAAGTGTTTTCTTATAACGCCAACCCGGAAGTCAGTGTTTTCGTTAAACGCCCCAGCCCCCACCCAGCGTGTTCTATAATGATTTCTTTGATATGCCGATTTGCAAAAGGTCGATTTGATTACATTTGTCATATATATGCCTGAGTTTATGAAATAAAAGAAACGTATTGGCGATTAATACAGGCATGGATGACGAAGTCGGCAAACTTCCAAGAGCTCCCCGCTGTCTACTCTTCAGTGAGTTCATCCGCCCAGCCGTCACTGTTAACAGGGTTTCCCCACTAGCGGGCCAGACCAGTAATGTTGACTTTTGACTAGCCCGCCAGCATTTTTCACTGGTCGGCATGTTTTTTTTCACCTTTTAGGCTACTTTTTTTGTAAGTAAGCAGCCGCGGCCCTGAACTGCAATGTGATGCAATACTGTTACATATGGCGCAGTCTTGTTATTGGCTATGTGTTCTTCCCTAGTTCCCACCTGGCCCCACATAAAAAATAAACCCTCCCATAAAAAAAGAAACAGTCCAATCATGTCCTTCCTTCTAACAATCTTTCTTTTTGAATAAGATTAATACTGCTGCAAACTGCTTACTGGCTGGAATGACCTGAAATATACAAATCAAATAAGTTAAGAGGGCCTAATATTTCGATCTTAACAAGATCTTCTTCATAGGTTGTAATTGTATGCCAGGAAGAGACATTCCCATCCCCAGCCTATAGAAATTCCAAAGAAATGGTAGGCCACAGTTGGCCAGCTTGCTACAATGTATACAATTTGTAGGTCAGCTGTCAATCATTGTCTGGATTTCTTGCCCCTACTTGGAATATAATCGTATTATTATTTACCCCTGAAAACTGTTTGGAAATTTTTAGGAGTTTATTCAAACAAGTCTTTAAGTACCCTTTCTCTTGTTTTCTATAAAAACAAGGCAAATTACATAATTAACCTTAGGAATTATTTTGATCAAAATGTTTAGGATCTCAAAATATTAGGTGTTAAGGTTCTGTTCCTTTTATTTCTCTTCCTTTTAAAAAAACCCAACGAAACCAGAAATCAATGTTATTAAATAAACCGGAAATTTCGCTAGCCTCGTTATTTAATGGTCAGGTGTATGTAGATTTTATTAGACATCAGAAAAACCAAGAATAAATCATATTATTATTTACCCCTGAAATCTGTTGGAGAAATTTTAGGAGTTCATTCAAATAAGTCTTTAAGTAACCTTTCTTTTTTTCTATAAAAACAGGGACAATTACATAATTAACCTTAGGAATTAAAAAACAAAAAAAGTAGGACTAGGGTTTCGTAAATAAACAGGCTCAGGTTTTGTTTACACCTTTTTATTTGTAAATCAGTACGGCAAACTTTTGTAAAAGTACTTACACAATTTAATGACCATCGGTTGGCATGGTCTAAGAGATAAATAAATTCGCTCGAGGAATATACCGACCAACGCCTTTTAAATAAATTCTGTATCTGCCAGGCAAGGGTTAGCGTAAGTACAATTACAATGTTTGTTTGTTCACTTTATTCCGCCATCTGCGGCGCATCAAAGAAGATCATTTCCTGGCTACGAGTAACTTATTAAAAACCACACACAATGGGTCAACTTTCTTGCTTCTGGAGACGCGTCAAAGATAGTCGAAACCAGTCAAAACAAAACTAAACTCAAAAACCCAAAATGGAGTTTTGGAATGGTCGGTAATTCACTTTGAACTTTGTAAATCTTAGGTTACAGACTAATTTCAGGTACTACCCGCCATCTGCGGCGCATCAGAGAGGATGATTTCCAGGCTAGTGGCTAGTACAAGAAGCTTTATTACAAACGCAAACAAAAGGTTGATACTATCGTGTTTCATCACTTTCGCGCTTCTGGAGACACATCAAAGATAGTCTAAATAAAACTAAAATATAAACCGCAGGATGGAGTTTTGGAATCGTCGGTAAATTCACTCGGAACTTTGTAAATCTTCTGATAGTGATATTTGAACGCATGTACTTGTGTTTTTTTACATTTTGTGTTGTCTCCGACGTTGCGTCAAAATTTATAAATTCGGTTACGGGTACCCGACCCGATAAAATGGAACCGGTTCTTGGCCTCCGCGGGCGGGTACCCGGATACCCGGGTACCCGCGACAGGCTTAATACAGACCAAAACAAACAAAAAGTCAATTTTCGGGGATATTCAAATTAATGTAGTATTTACTCAATAAACTTTTCAAATATATATTCCCAAAATATCTTAGAAGATTTTTGATGAGAAATATATATTTTTGAGTGATTTTCCGCACCACTGAAAAATGACATGTGACCCATTTCCCTTGATCAGGCCACATAATTATTAGTTGTTCAGCTTTTATTTTGTTAAGACGCATACCTGACAGACGAATCTTCTCCACTCCTTCTCTGCGTATTGTAACAGTCTCCCACATGCCACCTTCCTGTAATGTGGCAAGTCAAGACAATTACAAATCCCGGCAAGGAAAACTGGTTTTAACAAAAGCGGTCACTTGTGGTCACTTGTGAACGACTTGCGGTCACTTGTGAACGACTTGCGGTCACTTGTGATCGACTTGGGGTCACTTGTGATTGACTTGTCCTCACTCGAAATCGACTTGTCGTCACTTATGATTGACTTGTTGTCACTTGTAGTCGACTTGTCGCAGGTCACTCGTGATTGACTTGCAGTCACTTGTGATCGACTTGTCGTCACTTGTGATTGACTTGTCGTCACTTGTGATTGACGTGATTTTTAACTCTTTTCAATGGACTTAAGAGCGCTCGTCTGTAAATATCGACCAAGTCGCGAAATCCAAATTTTTTCGAAATCCTCCAAACTTTGCCAAATTGTTACCCTAGTGGATAAATAAGCACTGTGTAAATTTAACTTCGATCCGATAAATATTTTAGGAGAACGAGGACCTAGTTGAATTATCCGACTGACTGCCGCTTCTGAGGCAAATTTTAGGCCATTCTACCACACATCAAAACTCGCTAAAAATCGCGTAGTTGCGCTTGTCATTCAAAATAAAACAGGTTTCTACTTAAAGATAAGACATTCCTTGGCAGTCCGAGTGAAGTTTCAAACACGTAGGAGCAAGATAGAATATTTGACAGATTTTTAAATATTTTCAATTTTCTAACAGTTATTTCGAAGGTCAAATTTGATGGCTAATATCTCCCCGTTCGACGCGGAAATCGGCTATTTTTAAAATCCTATACGCGAGAATAGTTCTTATAGTCGGTATTTGTGAAAAAATATTTTTGGGCCGGGCAAAATAATACCTTTGAGAAGGCTAATTACGAGCGCTGCTGGAAGTCAATTTGTGACACTTTCCAGACACCGGCGATCACGTACTCGTGACGCTGAAAATCACCAGAAAGCGAATACTTGCACCAAAAATCACAACCAAATCAATCAAAACACATTTATTGTGGCTCTGTATAACTTACAATTTGAGTAGTCCTCGTCGATATGAGTTTCCAGCTGAAAATTGTACAGGAATTTGTCCATCTAACGACTCCTATGACAGTCAATGACAGGGCAAACAACATCAAATCATGCAAACTCGGCGCGAATTAACAGGCTGAAATTTCCATCAATACTGGCTCGTGCTTGAAATTTCTGGACCACTTTCAGTTTAAATAGTGCTTCAAAGGCAATATATTCTGTTTCCATCTTGTCTCGAGGCAGCTAAAACAGAAACTAAGGCTATACAAAACATGCGCGGCAGACCGAGCAAAACCAGGAGGTCAAATGACAATATGTGACAAGTGGAAAGCGTGACCACACTAAGGGGCAAAACATTTTTAAAGGGGGAGGGGGAGGAAGATTTTGCTAGTGTAAGCCTATTTCATTTGTTTTCCTCTCAGATATTGTAAAAATACAGAGGATTTTGTAACCAATTTGCTCTGCACTGCAATTTTTATTAATAGATCTCCCAACCCCCACCTCTCCCTCTCAGAAGTCATGCTCGGAGACCCAGCGGCCTTTGCGGTCATTCCCAAAGGGACCCTCGAGCTTGCTCAGAAGTCAAATGGTCCGTCCTTTGTTCAAACCAAGCGCCTGCTGCTAGTTCGCACTCACTTAACACCAAGTTTCTCCAACTAACAACCATATTTGGCAAGAAATGGTGCAACGCAAACACCTAGCGTATGAAAGGCAAAAATAACCCCAGAGGACTTTCGCAATAGCCTCCTTAGTTTTCACTGATAACTAGTATTACGGCGTGCGCTCTCGAGTAGGTCAGAGATCTGGGGGCTTATTCCGTAGGTTTGAAATTGTTCATTTGAGAAAAAAAAAAGTGTGGTTTGATAAAGAGAGTGAGCTGGTGAAGATAGGTGCTGAACACAGAACAACAAAAGACGACATGCGGCGAGAGCTCGTCTGTACAACGTGAGTATCACTTTATTACACTAGGATACGAAGAGCGCGGCCTGTATATTGTGTGCGCGCTTGAATTATGATTGCTACTCGTGGCTGGTTTTACTATACATTAACTATTAAAGGCCACTAAACAAAATTGGATATTTGAAACAAAGGAAAGAAGACCAAAGAATTATAAACATTTACGAAACAGAAAGCGCGTAACTTTGTTGCAATAACTCCCGTGTATGCTAATATCCCCTTTTACCTAAGTTGCCTCCCTCATATTCGCATCTGAGAAAATCTTCATAGGACTTTTACCACGTTTTTTTCGCTGGTAGTATGCAAACTCATTTCTACTGTTGTACTAGTGGTTAGATTTTTCGTACGCGCGAAAGCCCTATTACAGACGAGCTCTCGCCGCATGTCGTCTTTTGTTGTTCTGTGTTCAGCACCTATCTTCACCAGCTCACTCTCTTTATCAAACCACACTTTTTTTTCTTCAAATGAACAATTTCAAACCTACGGAATAAGCCCCCAGATCTCTGACCTACTCGAGAGCGCACGCCGTAATACTAGTTATCAGTGAAAACTAAGGAGGCTATTGCGAAAGTCCTCTGGGGTTATTTTTGCCTTTCATACGCTAGGTGTTTGCGTTGCACCATTTCTTGCCAAATATGGTTGTTAGTTGGAGAAACTTGGTGTTAAGTGAGTGCGAACTAGCAGCAGGCGCTTGGTTTGAACAAAGGACGGACCATTTGACTTCTGAGCAAGCTCGAGGGTCCCTTTGGGAATGACCGCAAAGGCCGCTGGGTCTCTGAGCATGATTTCTGAGAGGGAGAGGTGGGGGTTGGGAGATCTATTAATAAAAAATTGCAGTGCAGAGCAAATTGGTTACAAAATCCTCTGTATTTTTACAATATCTGAGAGGAAAACAAATGAAATAGGCTTACACTAGCAAAATCTTCCTCCCCCTCCCCCTTTAAAAATGTTTTGCCCCTTAGTGTGGTCACGCTTTCCACTTGTCACATATTGTCATTTGACCTCCTGGTTTTGCTCGGTCTGCCGCGCATGTTTTGTATAGCCTTAGTTTCTGTTTTAGCTGCCTCGAGACAAGATGGAAACAGAATATATTGCCTTTGAAGCACTATTTAAACTGAAAGTGGTCCAGAAATTTCAAGCACGAGCCAGTATTGATGGAAATTTCAGCCTGTTCGCGCCGAGTTTGCATGATTTGATGTTGTTTGCCCTGTCATTGACTGTCATAGGAGTCGTTAGATGGACAAATTCCTGTACAATTTTCAGCTGGAAACTCATATCGACGAGGACTACTCAAATTGTAAGTTATACAGAGCCACAATAAATGTGTTTTGATTGATTTGGTTGTGATTTTTGGTGCAAGTATTCGCTTTCTGGTGATTTTCAGCGTCACGAGTACGTGATCGCCGGTGTCTGGAAAGTGTCACAAATTGACTTCCAGCAGCGCTCGTAATTAGCCTTCTCAAAGGTATTATTTTGCCCGGCCCAAAAATATTTTTTCACAAATACCGACTATAAGAACTATTCTCGCGTATAGGATTTTAAAAATAGCCGATTTCCGCGTCGAACGGGGAGATATTAGCCATCAAATTTGACCTTCGAAATAACTGTTAGAAAATTGAAAATATTTAAAAATCTGTCAAATATTCTATCTTGCTCCTACGTGTTTGAAACTTCACTCGGACTGCCAAGGAATGTCTTATCTTTAAGTAGAAACCTGTTTTATTTTGAATGACAAGCGCAACTACGCGATTTTTAGCGAGTTTTGATGTGTGGTAGAATGGCCTAAAATTTGCCTCAGAAGCGGCAGTCAGTCGGATAATTCAACTAGGTCCTCGTTTTCCTAAAATATTTATCGGATTGAAGTTAAATTTACACAGTGCTTATTTATCCACTAGGGTAACAATTTGGCAAAGTTTGGAGGATTTCGAAAAAATTTGGATTTCGCGACTTGGTCGATATTTACAGACGAGCGCTCTTAAACTAGACAAAGACCAGGGGCAAATAAACGCCTGTATTCATGAAACTCTGAAACTGCAAATGAATTAATCAACCTTACATCATTCTCCTTCTGTGGTTCGTCTGCCACGTACAGAGTGATTCGCTGGCTAACAGTGTTGAAGTCCACCCAAAATTCCTTTAGGTTTTTATCTGTAGGGCATATCAACTGCAAAGATGATGCAATAAAGAACACTAAATTTGTGTGGTTCTGTATTTGTTGGAGTCAATTTTCTGCTAAAAATGGTAGAAGCTAAGGAAACGACTCAAAGTGGTAGACCACAGAAGCAGCGGGAAGGCAATACTCTAGCTAACATAATCCTATATGAGTCGAACCAGAAATCTAACACAAGACGCCGTGCGCCCAAGTTTGCCATTTCAGGCAATCTTGTCAACTCTGGTTTTACACAGTGTAAATGCCGCGTTATAGTCATGTATCTTTATAAAAATAGGAAAGAAAGACAATTGTGTCTAACCTTAAAAGACCCAAGATGTGCACTGATGCAGGGAAGAGAGAACACACTGCAAGCAGACAAAAAAGAAGAGAAAAAGAAAACACTAAACTTTAAAGAATGCCTCGTTAAAACCTGCTGACAATTACAAGAAACTATGACATGAAATTGTTTTCAGACTTTACTTGATAATATGCTTCTCAACTTACGTTGAAAATGTTTTTTTCCAAAATGCGACATTGGCGCTGAATTGGCAATTACAAACCTTTGCTTGCCTCCAAGATACTCATTCATGCTGTTCAGGAATTTGCGACAGTCCTGTCAAATAAAGAGAGAACGTTGTTTTTTTCCCACAAAATTGTCCCTAAAATACTCCAAGTATAAGAATACTAAGTTTTACCTGACATCTATTGAAAAGTGGAGACCTTTTCATTTCCATTGTCCTCCCATTTATAATCAAATGGTCTAATGCGCCAACGAAGACAATCCCATTTAAACACAGGTGTGACTATTCAACACTTAGTGCAACAGCCATAGTGTTCTCAGATCAGTTAAAAGACGCACTTCATAAATATTCTTTACAAAAAAACTGCCGAAAAAGAGGGATCAATCCAAAATACCGTTTCAAACGTGTCATCCTTGATCTTCATGAAGCCAGTGGCAAAGTCCTGGTTGCAGAACCAGTCTTGAATCAGATCAAAGTTAGCCTTATCTGATCGCTTGACCAGTCTGGCCAGGGTTTCGGTGCAAGCAACCTGCATCTCAAAGTCACCAGCCGTGACCAGAAGATCGGCCATCAAACCCCTTTAAGAGAAAAATAAAAAAAAGGCCAAGGTACCCCCATTTGTGCACAGACCATGAAAAAAAATGTACATTCACATTTTTAAAAAATCATTATCCGCGGGGTTTTAATGTTTGTGATTGAGCAAAGGCTTAGACACTCAAGGCTTTGATCCATCAAGGCTAAGGCTCTACATAATTTGTGTGCCTTGAGGGTCGAAGCCTTGGACTGGGCCTCGAGGGTCAAAGCCTTGGCCTAGGCCTTGAGGGTCGAAGCCTTGGCCTTGCGGGTCGAAGCCTTGGCCTTGCGGGTCGAAGCCTTGGCCTTGCGGGTCGAAGCCTTGGCCTTGCGGGTCGAAGCCTTGGCCTTGCGGGTCGAAGCCTTGGCCTTGCGGGTCGAAGCCTTGGCCTTGCGGGTCGAAGCCTTGGCCTTGCGGGTCGAAGCCTTGGCCTTGCGGGTCGAAGCCTTGGCCTTGCGGGTCGAAGCCTTGGCCTTGCGGGTCGAAGCCTTGGCCTTGCGGGTCGAAGCCTTGGCCTTGCGGGTCGAAGCCTTGGCCTTGCGGGTCGAAGCCTTGGCCTTGCGGGTCGAAGCCTTGGCCTTGCGGGTCGAAGCCTTGGCCTTGCGGGTCGAAGCCTTGGCCTTGCAGGTCGAAGCCTTGGCCTTGCGGGTCGAAGCCTTGGCCTTGCGGGTCGAAGCCTTGGCCTGGGCCTTAAGGGTCGAAGCCTTTGCTTCAACACGTACTGGGTTTCGGTATGTTTAAAATGAAAAAGGGACTGGGCTTACATTTGTTTCAAGCATGGTGGATTCTCCCGTATTGCCTGGATGACCTCATCCAAGCATCCCTCCAAGAGGAGATTCAGAGTGCGGATTGCCTTCGTCAAAAAATAAAAGAATAATACAAGTTTGTCTCATTTTGCCAGAATGCCTCACACATACAGATAAGTTAGCTGCTGTTAACCGACTTTAACTGATAATGCTGGTGCATTTGTACAACTATTCAGCCTTAGTTGTGAGATGAGGGACTCCGGTTGGCACGGCAGTACTTTCCTCGCCTTCCACCGCTGTGACCTGGGTTAGAATCCTGCTTTTTGGCCAATATGTGGATTGGGTTTTCTGACGGTCCCTGCCTGATCCCGTGGGTTTCCCTATAAATATTCTTCTGGGGTTTTTCCTTCCACTTCTCAAAATGTAAGTTTCTTCTCGTTGACTCGTCTCAACAGTTTTGTGAGCTACAGTGCCTTGGGTGCTTTTGATGAATCCTTGGTTTCATTACCAGAAATAATTAACAATATTAAAACGCGTAAAGTTGGAAAAAATTGTAAAAAGACTGTAGCTGGCAAAATTTTAATACAATAACTGCTGCATATTTGTTTGAAAATTGGAAGATAAGAACAGTTTGGAAATCTGATATAGTAATATAATAGAGCTACATAGCCCCTCCCATTTTGGAGATATGACGTTTTACATATTGATTACTTCCTTGGAGTTCAAAGTATATAACTGAGAAAACAGGCTTTGAAATAGCCGGCTCTGTTGTACAACAACAGAATGATGCACACAAAATAGTTGTTTTTCCACTTGAATTTTGAATTAAAAATGTCATTCATGACAAACAAATGAAAATCACATTTTGACACAGTGCGACTTAAAGGTAGAATACACCATTTGCAGATATCGAAAACAATTTACTACCGAATTATTAAGAAATATCTTACTCTTCTGAAAGTAAATAATGATTCTGGGCATCTAGCAAAATGATTGCGCTAGATATCTGGTAATTATTCTGAAAAAGGCGATCGCGAAAAACCACAAATAACATAAGAATTAACTGCTCGTTGCCGGTTGAAAACAAACGCTATTTTTCGTGCTTTTCTCGCCATCCATGATTGTAAAACTTCGAATACGTCAGTTAAACGATATTTACTATAAAATACAACTCCCCATATCCACACATTCACAACAATTCAAGCAATTACTAATGGTGTATCCTCCCTTTAATAACTTTTTTTTGTAGAGCCGGTTACATTTTATTCACAGTTGATGCATTCTAGGGGTATGCAGAACAAGAGCTACTAACCACTGATCATAACAAACATTTGAGTTAGACCTTAGATTCGTGTATACTTACCTCCATGCGCACATGAAACTTTTTGTTTTTTTGAACAATCAAATGCATGAGCTTCCCAGTAAAAACATCAACTGCTTGTTTCTTAGCACCGTCGTTGAAATCAGCAACATCCTGACAAAATTACAACGTGGAAGCAAAAGAGGAATTAGATTCCAGGATTCAAACGTTTGGAGACCACTTGCTGGACGTTTCAGTACTTCTCAGCATATCCTAGTACCGGAAGCTAAAATAAACAGATAAAATGAAGCAGGTCGATCATTTAACCCCTTGACGCGGTATTAATTCCTCACTGCACCAGATTGTACACATGACTGCACAGCAGCCCTCTTCCTGATGCAGCACTGCACAATGGACCAGAGTGTGCAGCACTGTCACACAGGCCATGTTCTACAGACGGATTAGCGGGCTGCGGCCATATCCACTCCCTGGCGTCGAGGAGTTAATAAACCCTAACCCTCCCTCCATGACATATTGGACAGAAATCATGCCAAACGCAGCAACATGCACCACAAAATGAGAAGGCCTGCCCAGTGTAGCAAGATAAACCAGGTCAAAAGTCTCAAAGGTGAAACTCCCTTAGATTCCGTGGTCCCCCAAAAACTCTGGCATTGTTCAATGAGACTTAACTCTCTTTGTCTCAGAAGTTGGCGTTTATGCACATGGTGTCGTCAGCGGAGTGCAGCGAAGTGTACCAGACTTTTCCCACGTGCTGTGTCTGCCGCAGTTTAGAATTCAAATTCCTCTTTACTTACGTTGACCGTCTCCAGAATCACCTCCATGAGCGAGTCTGCTGTCGGTTCTTCTTCAGAGCAATCAGAATGGGACACCGACTTCTCGGTCTGATAAAATGCATCAGCTGCATTGAAATACAACAACGGCAAGCCGATCTAATTACAGCCTGATTAAACGGAATCATTCGTTATAAGATGGAATTTTTTCGTCGGGGTGATGTCAATTAAATCCTGGGGTTTACCCGTTGATGCATTTTCGTCTTTTCTCGGGAACAGTAAGACATATAGGTTAATTCTTATTAACCAGACCTTCAAAATTCAAGTAGAATGACATGGCCCAGTGGTTACGGTGTTCGACTCGTGTACGATGGTGCATGGGTTCAAACCCTGCCAGGAACATGGTGTTATGTGCTCTTGGGCAAGACACTTGACTACAATTGTCTCTCTCCACCCAGGAGTATAAATGGGTACCTGTAAGGGTCCAAGGCCGATTGAGCGCCTATAAACGAAAGCTGCGTGGTCCAGGGCCTGATGAAATATATTATAGTAATAATTATATATTGCTTTGAGATTGTTGATATGATGAAAAATGCTGTGAGCACGATTGTTAGTATGATTATTATTATTTAGTAAACGATCCAAAACATGACATTTTCGGGGATTTCAGGACGGAGTGCCCCTTTAAAAATTGCTACTAACTTAGTGAATGGCAGAAACAATGACATGCCTACAATGCTTGGAAGAATAACACCGACAAAACCACTTAACTGACTGAAGGAAAATCCACATTAAAACTGAATATCTAACTGCTTACCAAGAAGATCAATCAACCCATTTGCCAGTAGTACGGGGAGCCCTGCGGGATGGTCCTTGAAGCCTGCGACATACTGGATTGCCGAGATTACAGCACTGGCATCGTGGAACTGTTTCTTACCAAGTTCCTGTTTACGTGACAAAGGAATAAAATCAGAGCCGGCTCCTTTATAAATTAATGAGAAAGAGCATTGCATCTTGACGCCATTCATCATCTCGATGAAGGTTGTCATTGCAAAGAATGATGAAAAGACAAGACTGACAAACTTTTTCAATTTTGTTAGAAAGTACTTTGAATATGTTCTTAACTCTCTACAGACAACCACTGAAGTGGCATCTGGATACAACATTCTTTCTAAATTCATATACAAAAGTTTATTTAACCCTAACCACATTGGCTCTCGCACTAGAAAGCCCACCAAACCTAACAATCGTCAACAACTGCACACATAGACCATGGGACGAAGTCACAAAATCCTTTCAGAAAGACATTTTCGTGATCCCCAACTTGGTACATGATAAAACTTTCACAAATTGATCTTTAGGGCATACCTAACAACGTTTGGGGTGTTCATTTTTGCAAAAGTGGCACTTTGGAGAGTTATTTCACGTAAAAAATTTGATGGGGCGAAAATAACATGGGGCGAGTTGGTTTTTCTCGCCTAGTTTTCATAACAAATTCGCCCCAAAGCCAGTTCGCCCCATACTTTTGTTAACCTAATATTGTATTGACTCAAGCCAACTCGCCTCATAGAGCATGTACATGACAGGAAAAAGTTGCCAGTGACAAACATGAACTATTACCATCGTTTAAATGTAAATCACTCTTGATGGGTTCCCAGATGGATCCATTTAAGTGTGTTATTATATAATTTATTGATAAATAAAATGGCTTATATTCAATTTGCAATGTTTTTTTTCTATTTTTTTTTTTTGGGGGGGGGGGGGGGTGGGGGGTGGGTCAATCAGCTCAGTGTTTTGTTTAAAGGGGAATTTTAATGGGTTTCATGCAAAGCGAGCTTGTAATGAAATACATAATAATGAAATACATCAAAAGATAAGATTCACACTATGTATTGTTTGTCATTTTATTCTTGTCAGCACTAGTACATAAACTTCAGTACTCACTCATTTTTTTTTTTATGGAACATAACTTGCAAAGTGACATTAAAATAAATAGAATCACATGAAAATTGAGAATTAACAAATGAATGTTCAAAATTTGTGGCCCTGTACCCACGTTTTGGTTGCTGTGGTCCAGGAGTGATAGTGCCTGCCCCAACCCTACAGTTTATTTTACAATGGACCTGTAACATTACTGGGAAGCTGAATTGTTTGTGATTAAAGTCATGGTTGTAATAACATTTAAAATTACAGAAATGGTGAATTGTATGCACCATTTGCAAATAATAATTACATTTAAATTTGTGTAAATGCCTATTTGAGTACCATATTTGAGTACCATATTCATACTCCATCATGGATGTTTCAGTATGTAGCTCTAATAAGTTTTAACTAGGTTACACTTTTCAATTAGAAAAAGCCTTGAAAATAGTTGCCCTCATTGGAACAGGGATAGTGGAAGTTAACTGAATGAAAAATGTCAGAAAAATGCTCCTGACTTGTCTTAAATATTTAGTCATTTAGTACACAAAAACCAGTTCCAGCATAATTCTCTCAGCTTTTCCCTCTAAAATTAAGAATTATAACAATCACAAAATCACTGAAGTGAGCACATTATTGTTACAATTATTCACAACCCATGCGATTTGGGGCAGATAATGCACATAGCCGGTACGACATGCTTCTAATGTTGGGGCTTAGATAGTAGGCTGCCACTGGATCTGAGTAAACACAAGTCTTCTGTGGAGGTCTGTCATTAGCACTGCTCGTCTCCTGATTAGCAACTGCATATAAGGTTAAATCTAGAGAGAAAAAAGAAGGGAAAAATACAATCAATGAGGGAATTTGGAAATGACTTGTTACAAGAATTTTTTTTTAGCTCGTCACTTGTCCCTATTTTCTTTTCTTTTTAAATGTTCTACACAAAAATATGGAGCCAAAGTTGCACACGCTTCCCACCACCCCCCCCCCCCCCCCCCCCCCCCACCCCCACCACAAAAAAAATTAATTGAAATAAAATTTCTTTAGTTGAACGGAATTTTTACGATTTGAAATGCAAACTTGCCGTACAATGCATTTTCCTGAGATACCGGTATGGTCTTATTTGTAACCTTGTACAAACAAAAAATTGCTCACACCTAATGTTTTCTCAAACACCCCCCCCCCCCCCCACCCTTATAAAAAGGGGATAAAAGATAGGTGTATACATGTACTTAGCCAGAGCTGGCTAATTTTTTTTGACATAAACGAGATTTGACGAGCTACATGTATGCGTAGCTAAGTTGTCGTGAATCCAACAATTTCATTTATTAAATTAGCACGCGGAGTTTCTGTAGGCTGTGTCCGGATTACTTCGCTGCGGCTTGAAATTATGCATGAGTCTATGGTAGCAGCTACAACCACATTTTATAGACTCGTGCATAATGCCAAACTGCAGCCAGAAGGCAAAATAGCGGCCAACGTTCATGCTGGATATAGAAAAAAATTCGCGTGAAAAAAGATATCCATTTTAAAAATGAATTGTAACCTCGAGTTGAATGACAATCTTTTGACTTTTTGTATTGTATTATTACAGTTCACTTCCTCTTTGGTCAATATCAAATATGTTTTGTATGTGTTGTCGGTGCTGTGCGTGTTGTCGGTTATTAGTATGACCCCCGACAACATGCACAGCACCGACAACACATTCATTCCATAACATATTCTACATTGACAAATGACAAAAGAAAGAGTTACAGAACTATAATAACATAAAGCGTGTTCAAATGTGTGGCCCGGGGTCAATATCATAGTTAAGAGAATATGGCCTGTTGGCGTAAATGTCATTTAAGAGCATCAGAATCTTTTTCGGAACCACAAACAAACACTGATGTGAAAGCTTCACCCTGAACGAAGTCTGAAGTCTAGGCCTGAACGTTACTGCAACACCTACCGGTTCCAACGATTGTCCTTTGTCGTTTCTCTTGGACAGCTGTGACTTGCTCTATCATATTGATGTCCGTAAACCGGGCGTAGCAAGATCGATAAAATCCAACATGTTTCGGTTGTCCGCGGCCGCCTAGCCTGCCGATGCTAAACCCATCCGCTCTCTGCAACGCGGAGTCATGTTTGGCCAGTAATTCTCTCGCTATATCTGACTGTTTTCCCTTCAAACTCTTCCATTTGTCAGCAAACTCGAGGAAGCGAGACCAGCTTTGATTAGAAAAAGGTGAAACCCTGCCTTTGGCTCCAGAATCACAGTGCAAAATGCACATAAATAAAGGCTCGGCGTCGTCTTTAGAAGCCGCCATGTTGGATTGCTGTACACCGGGTCAGAAACTGTGCGTAACGAGAGCGCTGATTGGATGCCGACGGAGATTCACAACACAGTATTTCCGATTGGTCACAATTTAGGTTTAGTCACGTGAGTGCCGTTTTGTTAAATGAAACTTTGTTTCAGTTTTGGCTTCAGTTATGCAGTTTGGCAATAACGCTGGAGCCACGTACGGGCCAAAGCCTAGGTTCATGTAACGGCAAGTTTTGTAAAAAAAATAAAAATCGGTCAATATTTTTGCCAAAAATACACCAAAAGTGCCACTTTTGCAAAAATTAACAGTCATTTTTGTATTTAGCAACAACAACTTGAATGAACTTCGATGTTTTCATTTTGTACCAAAATGGGGATCACGAACGAACACAATAATCGCACTCGTCCCATGGTCTAACAGGTTCAGTAATTATTGGTACTGAACCTCACAGTACTAAACCTGTGCTGTGATCAGCCTGAGCTCACCCACGAATAAATGCCTGTGCATTCCCCCAAACTCCATTTGTTTTTACAAGTCTCGTGCCTTTCGGCCTTAAACCTCACATAATTCAACAGGGTCTCCCTGTGCTTTTTGTACCTAGTCAAACAAAGTCCAACAACAAGTTGTTAATGTTTGGGTACCAAACCTGCCAAAACCTGCAGTTGGAGTTTGATGGGCTTGGGGTAGTTGGGGTTTAAAAACAACAACAACTTTTACAAACCATACATTGTGGTAGCGCAATTGGCGGTTAGCTTTTTTTAGGTTTACAAATACTATCTTGTTTAAGTTCAATCAAAACGATTCACAAATGTCTTAACCTCTTGTAGAACCACCGTTATTTTCTTCATCAACTCCACACTGCACTGCTGTGGTGGTGGAGACTCCCCATCTCGTTGATCTTGCAAGAAGGTCCTGATGTTGTTGAAGTAGATCTGCCCATTTGTATTTTTCATCAAGACATACTCCAACTTACAAAATAAAAATATAAATTTAAAGTTAAAACTGAAGCATACCTTTAGCAGTCATCCCAAAAGTAATAAGCAATTTATTTTTTAATTGACACTATCAAGTATCATTGTGTATAAAATAATAAAAGGTCATTTTAAAAGTATTAATTGGTCTACTGTAGCTAACTTAAGCATCAGCCTACCTCTTGATCAGGATCCACCGTTTTCAACTTGACCGGCATATTTTGTTAACACTAAATATCAGCTAGGTCTCCAACAATCCAAATTTCTTTGAGAAAAAGAGTAAAGAAATAAATAAATTTAGGCCTAGACATATCAAACTTTTTGTTTTAATATTTCTAAACTGTCAAGTGTAAACACTATGAAAATAATTTAAGTTAGGCCATGGAGGAAGGAAAACCCTCCATGGTTAGGCATAGAGCAAGGAACAGTTCCTTGCTAGTATGGGCCTACATTTGTTTGTCCCGAATTCCCATTGGCATTGCCCATACATGCAGCACAGACATTGACATTGACTGTGATAATTGATAAATATTGTTGCGTTTCACTTGTTGACTGTTGATTTTGTGCAGAAAATATTCACAATCACATTGTCATTGTAAATGGGTCATGTCATTGGCAATAAGGTGTTTCACGGTAATATGCGCCATCTTGTTCACGGGGCAAATTTACACGCGTTGCTGTGTACGCCACTTCGATCAAAAACTTTTGCGCTTCCAAGTCATCATGCGTTAATTCTAAAATGTGCGCGCGTCTAGCAACGCGTGTTAATCTGCCCCGTGAACAAGATGGCGCATATTACCGTTAAACACCTTATTGTGCACACGCTAATCGTTATTATTATTATTATTATTATTATTATTATTTTCTGGTAATGAAACCAAGGATCCTTCAAAAGCGCTCAAGGCACTGTAGCTCGTAAGCCAGAAGAAACCCGTAGAAAGAGGCTGTGTCAGCCAGGAACACCGGGGCAAACCCCTTCTCTTAGCGATAAGTGTTCTGGGTTCTTTTACGTGCATTATACAATTTTATAATGTTATAATGGGAAAGATACCCTCCGTAATCTGCGCACCTAACGCTCATGCACGCGCGCGTGTTGCAAACGTAAATTGAATGTGAATGCGTAGAAATAGGACCGCGTGGATTTAGAGGGTCTGACGATACACACATTATAAATTATACAACACACGGGACCTACAACTTTACGTCCCATCCGAAGGACGAAGCAATAGTGGTTTAATTGCCTTGCTTAAGGACACACGTGTCATGTCGATTAGTTCATTTATATACGGTCCCATCAAAACACACATTTTTGCATAAAGTCATTACTAGGCTTACCCTGTTGTTTTCACGTCCATCTTGCATGTCTTGCATCCTATATCACACGCCGCGCCATGCATGCGCGCGCTATCGCAGCATGCATGTTGCACCCTGCAAGATTTATCTTATTTTGAGCAACGCATTGTGGGACTTTTTAGACTATTTCATTTTTGTAAAAGGGTACATCAATTTTACAACAACAAAAATGGAAAAGTGGGTAGCGTTTCCATTTGACATTTTATTAGACAATATATGAAACTGAAATCACAATTGTAAATAATAATAGTAAATAGAGGTCAATTTGGGGGATAATTTGGGCTATTTATAATCCCAGATTACGATAATGCTAACTATTAACATTACTAAACACCTGTATTAGAGTGGAGCGAACATAAGGCAAAAGTGAGAGTGAAAATGTCGTCTGCACGCGATACCGATGCCACGCGCGCCTAGCTATCTCAGCGCGCGTGCGATACAATAATACGGAAGCCCGTTCATGCCAGGTAAACAAATAAACAACAATGCGAAGTCAAAATAATCAATGTGTGGAGTCTCAGACGGAGAAGGTTGTTCGAAACTTGGGTCTTTCTAATAGAGATAAATGCTCGACATGTACACACAATGTTAACATGACATTTATACGGGTCGAGTGCCCGACACGTGAGTAATCTAACTTGGCCCGAAGAGTTTAAAACGCTTTTTCGGTGTCACAAAAAATTATAATTCAGCCACTTCAATCCTTCACCAATCCCCACTGCATACTTTACTTCTCATTTTCCTTCCAGTTTCCCTTCGATAACCCCCTCCCCCACTGACCCCAGCTCTCTAATCCCCTTTACCTCTTGAATCATTCAGTTTTGCTATTTAAACTTATTGTTTCAGTTTTTTTGTATTGCATTGTTACTTTATATATACTTACAATAATTTCATGTACAGCTGTATAACTATATGTCAATGTACTGTTTGTATTTCTTGGCCGAATAAATGATAATAATAATAATAATAATAATAATAATAACAAGCTTTTGTTGGTTTAATATCCCTCACAGTATGCGGCCAATGAGCCAGTGTTAGTTTCAATGCCGTGTCACGCGTCTATGACTCCAGTTCATTAAATTAGGGGATGTGCACGTACGCCTACTATTAAAATAGCTTAAGGGGTGTTCCTCAAAATACGAGCATTTTTTTGTTTTACTCGTTTAGGCTTTTAATCAAAATGTATTTATGAATGGGAATAAAAATGTTGAAAACCGGCTCATGGGCATGAACATTGTTAATGCACTTACCTTTGGTGTTAATTAACTCCTCAAGGCCCATGAACCGGTTTTAGCCGGTTAGCCTGCACATTAATGCTTTAACTCTAACTTCACCCCTAATATAATAGATACTAGTAAACTGCAGTACTCTACAGTTACTACACTCTTATACCCAACAAGTTACGAGACATATGACCCCCCCCCCCCCCCCCCCCCCCTCCCCTCCCCAAGTCCCGTATGTACACACACTCTAGACTATTGTTACCTAACGCACCCGCACCCCCTCCCCCTAAAAACCTAAGGATTCATAACAAAAAATTCCGCAAGCACAATGACCACCACAAAGGGGTGGGGGGGGGGGGGGGGGGGGGGGTTCCTCTTCGTCCCATATCTTTCTTCATGTGAAGGCCAATATTAACATCGAGTAGTATGTACATGTACTTTGTAGTACAATGTACATATATATAGTGTACTGTACGTACCCACTAATGAATAAAAGGACGTTATGGTTAATGGAGCATAATTTATGATTAATCTACGATGACCATGCACGTAACAAATAGGCTAAATAAAACGCATATGGAGTTTCTGGTTTTAATCAACACTAAAGTACTTTATTCACTACCATTAAATATAAAACTATACAATCAAAAATAAATTGAATAACTTAGACTCATTTAATATATAACGACCACTGACCTCTATACATGGACAGATCATCATTGTTTCATTTTGAAGTCGGCATGCGGAGAAGTGCAACATGGCGGACCCACGACGTGACTCTGTGAGCCAATGAAATGTCCAGGTGTTGGTACGATACGTATTACGTAATGTTTATAAATACAAAATGTACAGAATAAATCCGCTGACCTCCACACCTGGACATTTCATTGGCTCACAGCAGTGACGTCTCGGGTCCGCCATGTTGCACTTCCAGTTCGCGCCGACTTCAAGTGTTAGCACAGCAGAATATGGACAATGGTCCGTCCAGGTGTAGAGGTCAGTGATAACGACAGATACAGCATCTAAACAAACAAAAAAGACAACAATCGACAGATTTCGCGAATTGAAGAGAAACAAGTCGTTTTTTTTTAAAGAGTCCGACTTTTAAACCCGCATTTGAAAAAAATTTGAATGAAAATAAAAAAGGGGGAAAAAGTAGCAAATTCATCATTAACATTTATCATTTTGTTAGCTTCAAAATTGAAAATATAAAAAAATGGCGGTCGACACATTGGTTCAATGGTCAGCATCGTCAACCTAAATTAAAACAAATATAAAGTTTACTTGTATACAGTCCTTTTTGATAATTATTATCGCCTTTAAGCAAACATGATCATTATGCACGCCAGTACTAGAGTCAAATTACATTACTGTTGACAACGCAAGTCCTGCGCACGTACATGTGCACTGAAAACAGTCGTTAAAACTATATCAACAAATTACAAAGGCCATGATCGATTCGTCTTTGGTAGTACTGTGAACCCGTCGACTGTTTTGTTAGTCTAAAATATTTGCATGTGACAAGCTACTCCAAACAAAATTATAACATTCATTGCAGAGTTGCGGCTAATAATACTCCTCTCTCTCGAATGCGTGTTCCTATAATGATAAAAAAATCATGCAGAAAATAGAACTGGCGTCCCTTTAGAAATTGAAAAGCCAATTAGTAAGATGGCCGATAGCCACTGATTTTGAACGTTAAAATTGCACTCGACAAAAATATGAAGTTTTTTGTGATTCATCTTATAATTGCACATTCACAGCCGTTCCTCTTTACTTTTAAAATCTTGATTTTAGACAAAAAAATTAAAAAATTCGATGTGTTAACTAATACTCAAACGAAACTAGTAAAAACCAAAAGTATATCATTATTGCGCATTACACACTCAATGTTATACAGGACAGCGAGAAACATTTTCGATTGGTTTGAACCCAAACACCAAACAAATTGGCTAAAAAAATCTAAACAAAATAATACCTCGAATACACTTTAACACAATGAACTAAACTATTTTAGATAACAAATATAAACGTATTACACATCATTATTATATATATATACTATACACTCTTTTTTTTTTCTTTTTGAGAATTTAAGATAAAAAACACAGACATGAATATCAAAAATATTTGGTTATACTGTACTTTAATATAGAATAGAAACGATTCCAGAATAAAAATTTCCTCGGATTTATATATTGCTACAATCTTGAAACAGCAAAGGTCACGAGGTTTTGACGACCAATCAGATGGCAGCCAGTGGAAGGTGTTAATCAAATTATGGCATTGACATGAATCCTAACTGCAAGTCGGATGACAAACTCGTTCACTGAATTACCCAAAACTGGAAGTTGCGTAAATAAATGCAGAGCTGTCTGGTGTTCTTAGAAAACTAACTCTTTATGTCACATGTATGGACAATAATTTTTTGGTATAACGCGGCTCGACAAAGCATCAGAATAAAATTTGTCAAACTATAAAATGTAGAAAACCTATACAAAAAACAGGCGGATAAAAATATTCGCTTACGGCAACGCTAGGGTTCATGTTATGAACTATTGCACTTTCGCTGTTTCTCCTTCAGCGCCCATACCAAGGTCTTACTGGTATAAAGAAACAGGCTGCATTTAAGGCTACCAATAGCCCGGCCTTCATAAAATCGGCACTTGTGAATAGCTCCCACAAAAGTAGAAATTGATTCATCAAAATGGAACAAACTTGTATAGACGTCATCTCAAGTCGGTTGTAGTGTCTCTTCAGGGCTCTTGCAGTTTCCCGGCGTCATCGGTGCGTCTTTCCAAGGCGAGCAGGATGTCGGCGGCTGATGGACGGTCACCGACGCATCCCTCCCAACATCTCGTGACTAGGCTCTCATACCAGGCGTCGTTGGCGTTCTCCGGAAGGCTGGGCCTCAGATTGTGCGCCACGACCCCGAAGATAACCACGTGATGGTTCTCGCCCGCAAAGGGCGTTTCCCTGGTCAGCATTTGCCATAGAGTGACCCCGTAAGAGTAAATATCGGCTTTAGTCGTCGGGGGTCTGCCTCGGAGCAGCTCGGGTGCACGGTAGGCAAAGGTCCCCGTCAGATAAGACCGGCTGGTGAACGACATATCACCCTCGTCATCATGCACCCGCTGCGAGCAGCCGAAGTCGGCCAGTCTACAAACGTCGGTGTTGCTGTCCACGATTACGTTGGCTGGTTTCACGTCTAAGTGGGCGATACCCTGGGAGTGCGTGTAATTCAGCGCCCGGATGATATGCAGCGCGTACTTCGTGCGACGCGTGGTTGACAGGCATTTCCCAGGGTCGTTGATAATTTGCTGGAGGTTGCACCTACCCGCATATTCCATGATAATGAATGCTCCCGAATCGAAGTCCTCGTACGCCGTGGTGGCCAACACGCTGACAATGTTGTCATGCCGCAGGTATAGCGCGTTGAATTCCGCCTTGAAGCTCTGCCGACTTGCTTCCTTGTTTCGGGAGCACTGGCGGATGCTCTTGACGGCCACGCGTCGGCCGCAATACATCCCCAGGAAAACGGAGCCAAAACCCCCACTGCCTAGCACCTCGTCAATACTAAAGTCCGAGTGACCAACGATAGCGTTACACTCGCGGTTGTCCCAGTTATCATTCCTCGCACTGATAAAACAGTTACCATTTGTGTCTTCTCCCTTTGCCGAGTCGGTCACAAACGCCGAGTTAACATTCCCACTTCTGGCCACCATTATGGCGTTGTCTTGGCCCTCGTACCTCGCCCAATTATCTGCAGTGTCGCAAGGCATACTTTCCAGCTCTCTGTACGATACCACCTGTTGAGTCGTTCTGTACCAATCTCTGTCGAATTCCCCAACGGAATAGTAGCGTCTTTTTCTCTGATTGAAACAGATCAAGTCTTCTGTGCTAGATGTCTCGCAAAGATTCTCAGCAGATCCGTAACGTCTGAATCGCTTCAGGTACTTTCTGTATATGCCAAGAAGCATCAAGTGCCGCCGAAGCAAGCGGATAATCGCCTGAAAAATCTTGGTCATGCTTTGAATTGCAGTGACGTAACGCCGCTTGGCGCCCAAACCGGAGGCACAAAGGGCGGGAATGTTTAAGCAAGGTGCATTGAATAGAAATCAAATACCAACACGTCGGTACTTTCTTCGCCTCTCACTTCAGCTGAACCACGTTCCTTTTAGCGTAATATCCAACGAAGAAAAACGCGCCAAAAATGTTTAACCGACTGACACCCGCGCTTGCGGACAGACTAGACACGCCGGTTGTACCGTACCGGTTCGGTTAGAAAAATAGTCTGGTTCACTAATAGGTCATTGGGTACACCTGGCTGAATATCTCTCATGACTACAACTACACGCTTAATTGTATCGTGAAGTTTTACGAGTTGGAAGTCTAGGGGCTCATTTGCATAAATTATTATACGCGGGCTATGCCGTAGACTCTACACAGGTCGTCTGTACATTCTCAGAAGATTAGCACACTGTAGGACGCTGCGCGAGCGCCCCGCGGGGATATCTGTTTACCGAGTGTTTAAATGGTACAGTCCCGCCCACGTGTTTTTTTCCCCAGCATGGTGAAGGCTAATTATCATAACTTGGCGTATCTAGACCACACTGAATGGAAGATACTAGGCTCTCAGAACCCTTAAATTAAACTCATCCCGACAATAAACTTAGGTTACAGAGTAAGGGTTGGGGCTCGAATCCTGCCAATTCTCATTTTTCATTGATTGATAATTGTTGGTCTCCAAGTTATATTGTCGAGGTTGAAGCCGTCCTTAGTTTGCGCGCGCATCGCATGGTTATAAAGTGCTACAGCTTACACACAATGACCGACTAGTAGCAACTTTATTGTCACCCTGGACTGCTGGGCCGGCTGGTTGCACTAAAGAATTAAAAAAAATATTCACGGCAAAACTGAACGATCAACGATATTAATTACTTTTGTTCAGATCAGCCAGTGTCGCGTATGACAGTATGAATTTTTGCAAAATTAACCCAATACCAATGAAACTTAACGCGTTAAGTTTAATAATTATGCATTGCTTGCGTAAGCCATCCAATACCAGTTGGCGCGGGTATATAGTGGTGGGTGGTTTGCGGGGGCGGGAAGTGATGGTGCATGGCGGCTGCACATTTTGTAATAATAGGCTTTTGCGGCCAATTTCTCAAAAAAAATGCAAGTTTATTTTTGATAGTGACCGATTTCAAGTGAATTAGCTCCATGTTGTCGTTCCCGCGTGGTTCGTGTATCGTTGACATATCGTTGTCGTGTTTAATAAGGGAGCAGATAGATAGTGAAACTGTCACCGCAACTCGCTGCCCCATTGGGAGGTTAAATGTATATTATTATTATTTATTCTTTCTGGTAATGAAACCTAGGATCCCTCAAAAGCGTCCTATAGGCACTGTAGCTCGCAAGCCTAAAGAAACCTGTAGAGAAAAGACAATAATGAGAAGAAGGTACAGTTTTAGATTTCGGAGGAAAAACACCAGAAGAATATCCTGGGGAAAACCCACGGAGTCACGCAGGGACTGAAAAACCCAATCCACATTATTGGCCCAGGCGGGGTTCAAACCCAAGCGGGGTTCAAACCCAAGGTCATAGTGGTGGAAGGCGAGGAAAGAACCGCTGCGCCATCGGGGGATGGGCATGGTGGAAGCCAGAGTATCCGGATCACCCCATCCCCACTCCCGCCCCTACCTTATCCCATTGCATTCCGTACTAAACTCACTCAAATCAAAATCATGCTCATGCAGCTAGCGGTGCAATTGTAGGTTTAATGCGCCGTATTCCTGGTCGCATGAGGGCGCTGTAAGGCGCCATTTTCTGGGTACCCAACACAGGCAAATTCGCGTTAAATAAAGTAGTTTAGTAACTTTACTTTTATCTAAAAATGGAATATTGGAAAATTTAAATGTTAGAGCTGTAAGAATATGTAACCTGACGTGAATTATCTTCTAATCGCTTTTAATAAGGTGTTTCACGGTAATATGCTAGACGCGCGCACAATTTAGAATGAACGCATGATGACTTGGAAGCGCAAAAGTTTTCGATCGAATCCGCGTACACAGCAACGCGTGTAAATTTGCCCCGTGAACAAGATGGCGCATATTACCGTGAAACACCTTAATACCGTTAGCACAGCGCCCTCAACGTTAACAAATACGACCTAATTAGGGGTCACCTGGGGGCGAATCAATTTTTTTCCAGGGGAAACATGGAAAATGGCCCGTAATTGTAATGCGAGTCTTTACAACAGCTGGATGGCAACGCAGGCGAAAAAGGTTTAAAGTGATATCAAGTTGCAATGGGTAGTTATTCATCCATATCTCACCACAAAATGTAAAGGTCTCCCAGAACACGTTGAATCATCTTTCCTACAATATTTTGTACAAAATGCATATAAACCATGAAATACTGCAAAACCAAAACAACATTCTTTCTTAATATCTATTTTTTATTTATTCCCATCATTTCTTCGATATATTTACACATTGGTCACCGACAATTACATGGTAATTTTTAAAAGTGGATCATGAAAATTCATAATCGTCTGAAGTAAGTGGTGATTAGCATTTCATTAAGCAATATCAGAATATACATCATATTACATTTGACAAAAACTAATGCATGCTTATTTTAGATGCACAAAACAAAATGACTTTGAACATGATTTGCATATTATGTAATCTCTCTCAATGTTGAATATACAGTGGATATGTAGTATAATTACCTAAAATATTACACCTTTTTTGTATCTGGGCAAATACTCTAGAACATTGGAAAATAAATACAAAAAACAAAAACAGATTTCGATAACATATTAACGACAAATGGGCACAAATCATTGCAATTATTCATAGGTACAAATGAAACAACTGAGATGTTTCTCAAACTTGTTTTATCGGCTGTTAATGTATTTATAATTTAATTCTATTTGTAAATCGAAACACAGGCTTTGTTCAGATTGTTTACAATGAATCCAGTCTGGGTATTGGGCCCTTAATGACTGGCATTGTGAAAATGTATCATCTTTTAAAGGGATCGTATACGTTTGGTAATTACTCCAAAAAGTATTGGCAATAAAAACCTACTTAGTAATAAGTACAGCAGCTTTGGATAGTATAATGCATTTTCTATAAACTTTTCACTTCGAAGTACGGTTATGAAAACAAATATCACTTTTTATCCCAAAAGATTTGAATCTGAGAAGCGTTACTAGTGCAGTGACGTTTCTCAGATTGTGTATTCCAATGCAGATTTTCTTCAATATCTCAAAATCGCTACCACCTTTTGAAATGAAATTTTTACAGGTTAGTTTTTATTGTATATATCTATAACTATATAGGATTGAAACAAACAGTGGGTTCCAATTACCAAACGTATACGATCCCTTTAAGATACACTTTCAATGTCAAATAATTCACAAACGGTTCAATTCATTACAGTTGTTTTTTTTACCACACGAGTATTTTGTCAATCAAATTTAAATCATTTTTGTTCTCCAAACTCAGCCTGTTGTTACCTTTTGGCGAGTTAATTTAACCCTAACCTTTCCAAATCCTTTAGAATCTTGTTGCCAAATAGAGGAATTTGGAGGATTTTTTGCTTGTCAGTTATTAATATAAATTTCTGATACAGCGGATATTAGTACATGCATCAGTGAAACAAGATTTGCCCGGGGCCAATTTCATAAAACATGTAAGAGCAAAAAATTTGCTTAGCATGAGCATTCTTCCTTGAAAAAAAATAATAAGGTTACAAATATAATATTCAGGTGGTGTTTATCGTTTGTGACTGATATTCAGCTGGTTTTTGCTTAGCATGAAACGCACATGGAGTTTTGGCTGGTAACCTGTTTTTACTGAGCAAAACTATTTTTTTGCTAAGCAAATTTTCGTGCTCACTCTGGTGTTGATTGTTGTGTTTTATTTTTATCTTAAGGTAACACCAAGAATTATTCCTAATATGGCTAGGAGCACCACCACACAGACCAGGATGCAACACATTTTCCTCCGGGCTTTTTGCTGTGGAAAACCAAAAAGATAGAATGGTAAAGAAGGACTGAATACCGGTACCAAATAATAATAATAATTACATTTAAATAGCGCGCATTCCATAAAAATATGTTCATGTGCGCCGCACATTATACATAAAACAAAATTAATTACATCATACTATTACTCAGTTAGAATGAAAATCATGATTCAAAATCAAAAGCAAGTTTAAAAGGATACGTTTTAACTTCAGTTTTAAACTTCTCTAGACTCCCAAGATTCCTCAATGTGACCTGGAAGTTTGTTCCATAAGCCATGTTCGCACTGGACTTAAAATGATAAAACATACCTAGACGATGGGTCCTTTTCCCATTTTAAGTCCAGTGCGGACAGCCTAGGACGTTTTCCTCTCAGGTACTTCTCCCGAGTCCAGTGGGTACTTCTACCGGCCAACTGCTGCCCGGGAAAACGTCCATGGTCACTTTTCCCTAGACGATAAGTCCAGTGCGAACAGCGCGACTCGGTAAAAGCGTCCCAGGAAAACGTCCACCCGGCCCTCCAGTGCAAGGTCACGCTATACAAGGCACTGCGCATGCGCTCTTTGCATTGTTTACATGCGGGCACGCTGATACATGCAAATCGCATCGTGATCACATTCGCACGTGGTTCTGCAAAAAGATTACGTAGAGTTGGGGTTCCTTTGGTCAATATTATGGCAGATATTATTATTGATACAGTCGGAAGTTTGATTGGTGCTACCAGTGCATCATTTCCAAATGATAATAAAGAACGTCAACGTGTCTTACGACGAAAGAAAGCACGACAAAAAGTCCAGTGCGAACACGGCTATAGTTTAGGGGCAGCTGTCTAAAAAGCACAATCACCTAGTGACACTTTACATTTAGCACTCCCGGGAGTCAGTAACACACCAGGGATGTAGTCAAGTCTATCACAAGTCCCTGTGAGTCCCTGTAAGTCCCCTGTAAGTCCGTCACAAGTCCGTCACAAGTCTGTCACAAGTCCTCCAGTTCCAATTCAAATAGCAAGCTATTCAAATGAGCTTTTGACAAAAGCATTCCTTTGTCATTGTTTAACCAGTTACTTATGACTGGCTTTATAAATGGACTAGTGACTGGACTTGTGACTGGACTAGTGACTGGACTAGTGACTGGACTAGTGACTGGACTAGTGACTGGACTAGTGACTGGACTAGTGACTGGACTTGTGACTGGACTTGTGACTGGACTTGTGAAATGACTTGTGACTGGACTTGTGACTGGACTTGTGAAAGGACTTGTGAAAGGACTTGTGCAAGGACTTGTGCAAGGACTTGTGCAAGGACTTGTGCAAGGACTTGTGCAAGGACTTGTGCAAGGACTTGTGCAAGGACTTGTGCAAGGACTTGTGCAAGGACTTGTGCAAGGACTTGTGCAAGGACTTGTGCAAGGACTTGTGCAAGGACTTGTGCAAGGACTTGTGCAAGGACTTGTGCAAGGACTTGTGCAAGGACTTGTGCAAGGACTCAAATACAACTCTGTAACACACTATTCATTGAACATCAAACATTGAATATCAAAGGGAGTGACCAGAAAGGTAATACTAGTATGACAGGATAGGTGATGGGATTGTGCATTTGATGACACAAGCATGGAATTTGGCACACACTACTGTCCAAGTACATGATGAGAAAGATATGAATAAGATTAAAACTGCTGCAAACTGCTTACTGGCTGGAATGACCTAAAATATACAAATCAATTAAGTTAAGAGGGCCTAATATTTCAATCTTAATAAGATCTTCTTCAGAGGCTAAATGGTTGTGTACCTAAACCAAACATGTAAAGGGGGATATATATAAGTATTGTAACGAAAAGCGTTCTCTGGGGTCGACACACACACAGGAAGGAAACTCGGACAGTTATTCTGTGGTTTCGGTGATTCTTAGGCCGTTTATTCCCACTTCTCCGCCGGTCAAAACACTGACATGAAGCTCACACAATCAAGCGGTCTCTAGAACTGGTCAGAACTGGTTCGGCGTATGTGCTCACAAGTACGGGGTTGCCCGGGCGTACCGTCAGGGAGCACCAGGCGATTTCACCATGGAATCGCTCTAGTGCCCTCTATCGGCCAACCGGCACAAACGTTACAGTATGATGAATAACGTGATCACCCCCATAGTCTGTATGATTCCTCTTTTGTGTTTATTCTTCCAATTATGTTATGCATCATGCTTGTATGTACCCCTTTCTATGTTCATTTCATGTACACAGCCATTTTGTCTCTGCAGAAGATCTTTACTAAGATCGAGATATTAGGCCCTCTTAACTTATTTGATGAGAAAGATATGATTTGTCCTTTGAAAAAATGTAGGTAGTATAACAAACAGTTTCCACAATGTTAAAAATAGCTGCCATTGCTGGTTATTCTACCCATATTTTTTCAAAGGACAAATCTGTGATAGCCCTGTATCCAAATAGCCCCCCAAAATGGCCTGTTTCTTCTCAACACAAAGATTCCTTTATTCAGTTTGTGTCCTGATAAATAATTATAAATGAGCATGCAAGTGAAGAAGAAGAAAAAACACCTGTATTCCATCTTTTATGAAACAAGTGCGGACACGGCACAAGAAATGTTACCTCTTTTAATAGATGGTAATATTAACCATAACCATCCCAAATCCACTACAATTCTCCCCTCCCCCTAATCGTTAGATTTTGGCAGATTTGATCCTGAAGGAATAGTTTAAAAGAAATTGTGATGGACTGTACAGCACTAGAAATTAGGAGGTTGGAGTTCGAGTCCAACCCGGACAGTGTTTATCAGTATTACTAAGCAGTGAACAATTACTAAATACTGTCCCAAGAGATTTTTAGAAAGGGTATACAGTGTTAGTATTGTGCAAGGATGAAATTGATGAAATTGTCAAATTGATGAAATGTCTAAAAGATGCATACAAATAAACAAAATGTCTTTCTCCGAGATACAAAATGTCTGATTTTCAGACAAAAGTTTGAAAAATCTCAAGTCTGATTGTAAGCAATAAGTTATTTACCGTGCCATAAAAACTTTGGTGAAGAAGAGAGAAAAACCCAATATCGAAAAGAATAAAACTGAACGATAGTCACCTCGACTAAAAGTGCATCATCTGAATTTAACAATGAGGATGATGGTAATGATGAGTGCAGTGACGGCCATGATAACTAGGCAACAGCACATTTTTTTACGTGCCTTTTTCTGCGATAAGAAGCAAATAAAGAGGAGATATGGGTTAGAAAAGGAAATTTCATGAAGCTTTGCATCGGTTAATTAGTCAGGTTGGCGCAGTGTTTTTTTCCTGTCTCGCCTTTCACGGCTATGACCCAGGTTCGAATCCCGCCTGGGCCAATATGTGGATTGGGTTTTGAGTCCCTGCCTGACTCCGTGGGTTTCCCCCAGGTTATTTCCCCCTGGGGTTTTCCTCCCACCTGTAAAACTGTACCTTCTTCTCATTGTCTTCTCTCTACAGGTTTCGTCAGGCTTACAAGCTAGAGTGCCTAGGGATCTTTTGAGGGATCCTTGGTTTTATTACCAGAGAGAAATAATAATGATGTATTTGTTTGTTTTTTTGACAGGGAGAGGGGTCGGGGGGGGGGGGGGGGGGGGGTCGGGGTGGGGGGGGGGGGGGTGGGGGGGGGGGGGGGTGGGGGTGGGGGGTGGGGGGTGGGGGTGGGGGGTGGGGGGGGGGGGGGGGGGGGTGGGGGAGGGGGGGGGGGGGTGGGGGAGGGAGGGGGGGGGCACAGCAGCGAACATGTATATTCGATTGTTTTTGCTTTTGCAACTCAGCTCAGACGGGCGTTAGTTGCGCCAAATCAAAATAAAGACAAGATTAGTGAATCAAGTTAGCGACAATACAGGGTGGTCCAAGAGTTTATTCTGTCAAGTTCACAGTCGACAAAAACATGGCCGAATTGCCACAAATATACCAGTAGCCTAGACAACTTGAGAGAGTTTTTGACAGATAAGGGTGCATTCTGTGCAATAGAAAGAAGGGAGAGTATTGGTGAGTAGAGACGTGAGAAAAGAAGGTTTTTTTGGGGGGGGGGAGGGGGGGGGGGGGGGGGGGGGGGGGGTTGAGATGGGGTGACCACAAACCGGATAAAGTACCTCAGAGAGTTGAGATTCAAGATGAGATGGTATTAAAGGTAGTATACACCATTGGTCATTGCTTGAATTATCATGAATGAGTAGATTTGGGGGGTTGTATTTTATAGTAAATATCGTTTAACTGAGCTGTCCGAAGTTTTACAATCATGGATGCAGAGAAAAGCACGAAAAACAACGGGTTTTTTCAACCGGCGTCGAGCAGTCATTCTTATGTTATATAATTTTATAATAAAAAATTCGCGATCGCTGGACGGCGATCGCAAATTTTTCATTATAAAATTATATTTTTCGGAATAATTACAGGATATCTAACGCAATCCTTTTGCTGGATGCCTAGAATCAACATTTACTTTCAAATGAGTAAGATATTTCTTAATAATTCGGTAGTAAATATTTTTGATATCTGCAAATGGTGTATCCTACCTTTAAATGCCGTTTTTCGATATTTTCTATAAAATACAACCCCCCAAATCCACCCATTCCTGATCATTCAAGCAATTACCAATGGTGTATCATACCTTTGAGCTATCTTTTTGTTTACCCTGCTCAGCGACTCTGCAAGCCCGAATTGAATTGCGTCAATTACAAACCTGGTATTTGCTGGCAGTCTGAAGTTGTGTGTTGGCGCCCTCAACATCGCTAGCTGCTTTTTCTATGTTTGCTTCAATCGAGTCTGAAGGAAAACAAAAACCCCAGAAATAGCGACGATGTGCCCTCTGTTTACATCTACATAAATGTGCCCGGAGGTATGCGCACGCATCGTGTTTGGCATGAAATCTGGTTGGGGTGCGACTTCCATCAGGTCAGATCACCTTTGAGTTATGCGACCTCTGATGTCACTTCTCAACCAAATTCATGTTAAACATGATGCGAGCTCATACGGCCGAGACATTCGAGTAGAGACTTAAACAGAGGGCCCTTTGGGCAACTACCTTTATCCTAAAGGTAGGATAAACCATTTGCAGATATCAAAAAAATGTACTCCCGAATTATTAAGAATTACCTTACTTATTTGAAAGTAAATAACGATTGTGTAGGCATCCAGAAAAATGATTGCGCTAGATATCCTGTTATTGTTCCGAAAAATAAATTTGTATAAAACAAAATCATAATCGCCAGACGGCAATCGCGAAAAAAACCAATACAACTGCCTGACGTCGGTTGAAAACAAATGCCGCTTTTTTTACTTTTTTCTTGGCATCCATGATTGTAAAAATTGCCAATGGTGTATCCTACCTTTACATCCACCCATTCCTGATAATTTAAGCATTTCACCAATGATGTATTCTACCTTTAAGCCTTGCTTCGACATTGGTTATTTCGTTCCACAATCACGGCCAACTAAAACCCCCTTATAAAAGTGCTGGTCAATTTTTGATTGCATGATTGAAAAGTGGAAACAAAACAAATCAGCCGATTCCCCACAAAGAAACGTAAAAACATTGTATAAACACAGAAAGTTACCAGCCAAAATGTCATGCAATGTATATTGCATGTGACTGATACTCCGCTAATTCGTGCATCTCTGGATCCTTTCTGATTGGACATGCATGCACTTACCTACAACTTCCCCTTGCTCAGAGACCATTGCACTGAGATCACGGAATATTTCATTCACATCCAACATGGCTGCCTGGAATATAAAGGAAGAAAAACACACTTTATGATTAAATGACCATTACACGTGACTGTGTAGTCGTGGTATTGTGGTCGTGGTATTGAAGATGGAGAATGAAACCCAGAGCTGAAGTTCTGATAAATTCCCTCACTTATCCCTGATTTAAGGCATTTTTCTCAAATTCCCTGACTTCTCCATGACTGAAAAAAAGAGAAACTCATTTTCCAGATTTCCAGGATGCGGTGGCCTGGAAACCCTGACGAAATAAGGACCTACCTCAATCTGTCGGATCTGTTCCCCTCTCTCCTGTAGCAGATTCATGTCGTAGTCTATCTGCTGGTCTTGCACCTGCACCTGGGATTTGATCTGCTGCCTCCGTGCATCTTCCATCAGCGACGCCTAAGAAACCCTGACGAAATAAGGACCTACCTCAATCTGTCGGATCTGTTCCCCTCTCTCCTGTAGTAGATTCATGTCGTAGTCTATCTGCTGGTCTTGCACCTGCACCTGTGATTCGATCTGCTGCCGCCGTGCATCTTCCATCAGCGACGCCCAAGAAACCCTGACGAAATAAGGACCTACCTCAATCTGTCGGATCTGTTCCCCTCTCTCCTGTAGTAGATTCATGTCGTAGTCTATCTGCTGGTCTTGCACCTGCACCTGTGATTCGATCTGCTGCCTTCGTGCATCTTCCATCAGCGACGCCTAAGAAACCCTGACGAAATAAGGACCTACCTCAATCTGTCGGATCTGTTCCTCTCTCTCCTGTAGTAGATTCATGTCGTAGTCTATCTGCTGGTCTTGCACCTGCACCTGGGATTCGATCTGCTGCCTCCGTGCATCTTCCATCAGCGACGCCTAAGAAACCCTGACAAAATAAGGACCTACCTCAATCTGTCGGATCTGTTCCTCTCTCTCCTGTAGTAGATTCATGTCGTAGTCTATCTGCTGGTCTTGCACCTGCACCTGGGATTCGATCTGCTGCCTTCGTGCATCTTCCATCAGCGACGCCCTGGACTCATCGTACTGCACCACATCCTGAACAAAAGTCAGAGATGTGAAATTATGATAAAATGATCTCTTTCCAGGAGTGTGGCCTAGTGGTCAGGGTTTGCGACTCGTAATCAGAGGGTCTGGGGTTCGAATCCAGCTGCTGGCCATATGTTGGGTCCTCGGGCGAAGCCATTTCACAGTTCTGATTTGAAAAGCTGCAGCCGATTTCACCAAACCTTTATTGCTGCGCCACTTTTTTTGCTGCGCAACATTTTGCTTACGACAGTTTCAAGAAAGTTTGACAGTGCTCAAGTCCGCGGCTTTTGCAACAAATTATAATCTAGCTTGCGCAGTCAATTTAGGTGGCGTAAGATGTGGGGTAGCGACTGAAAATGACCTATTTTACCAGCAAATCGTGATAGACGTGGAGCTTGTCATTGCTCAACTTGTTAAGCTTGATGAAAGAAGACACAGTTTTATAATTGAAGTAAAGGAATTACTATTTTACCTGTGACAGAGTTGTTTACGTTGTGGGTCACAAATGGCACTAGATCGCGGTAAGGTAATAGGGTTAAAGGGTTTATCAGGGCGTGCTTACCGTGCTTCCTGACGTGAGCGGGGCTTTGGGCGGTACGCTTGGACAAGACCTCATCTTGCTGGCAACTTTCTACAGGTAAATGAACAAGAAACACACTCATAACTAAGGGACGTTAAAGGGTAAGATACATCATTGGTAATTGCTTGAATTATCAGGATTGGGTGGACTTGGGGGGGGGGGGGGGGCTGTATTTTATAGTAAATAAAGTTTGACTGACCTCTCTTTAGTTTTACAATCATGGATGCCTAGGAAAAAACGACGTCTGTTTTTAACCGGCATCGGGCAGTTGTTCTTGTTCATGTATATCATAAACATGTACAGACACTTGACCAGGAACTGTGCCGTAACCAGCCGTGGGTCACCCACGGAATAAATGCCTGTGCATTCCTCCAAGGGGCAGAAAGGCATGAGACTTTTACAAGTCTCACGCCTTTTCTGCCCTGAACCTCACAAAATTCAACAGGGTTTTCCCCGGGATTTTTGTACTGAGGCAAACAAAGTCTAACAACAAGTTGCTAATGTTTGATACCAAACCTGCCAAAACCTAGCCAAAACTTGCATTGACCGGGGGCCAGGGGAAGGGCGACCCAGCGAGATTTAGCCGGGATTTTAGCCCCATGCACGTTTCACGTAGAATAAAAACTGTAATGTGTTTCCCTACAACTTGGGTGCTGAGTGTTCTTGTTAGACCCAAGACCACGACTTAATTATTAATAATAATAATAATAAAAACTTGTATAACACTGGTATCAAGAAAATCTATTCACTGCGCAGTCTGCGCTGGGGTCTGAGAAAAACTACTGATATACATGATTGAAAAGGTGGGTTTTGAGATGGGTTTTGAAAGAGTCAACATCTGGTTGTGATCTCAGGACTATTGGTAGACTATTCCATAGACGAGGGGCTGCGACAGAAAAACTCATGTCTCATAAGCCTTCAACCTCGAAGATGGAACCACAAGCCAGTGTGCATCAACAATTACCTTTTGGACGCCGCTGTATCTTTGCACTGAATCATGGTACTCATTGGTTAGTCTGTCAACTTGTAACCTGGATGACTGCAATCAAAGAGGGGTGAAAGACAATCCAAATATAAAGACCACACAATAGCAAATGCAGTAGACGTTAAAACCTTACCCTCCTCATCAAATGGTGTCTCCCCCAAACAAATAAACTATCCGGACAAGCATATCTCAAAGGACAAGCATACTTTCACTACCCTGTGGCCAAGTCAGGGGTTCTCAGTGGTCCTGTTGCAACGAAAAATAGCTCAACCGTGGTTTAGTTATTTTTCTGTTAAAGATATTTTTGATCGCTATTTAGGAAATTTAGGTACGTAGTATTCCGAAGCCACTTCTTTGGTTGTGCACAAAGTCGTAGAGTCAAATACATTTTCAAAGTATTTTTTAAACCGTGGTTTAGTTATTTTTCTGTTAAAGATATTTGTTATCGCTATTAAGAAAATTTAGGAACGTAGTATTCCAACGCCACTTCTTCGCTTGTGCACAAAGTCATAGGGTGAAATACATTTTCAAAGTATTTTTTAAACCGTGGTTTAAATATTTTTCTGTTAAAGATATTTGTTATCGCTAATCAGGAAATTTAGGAACGTAGTATTCCGACACCACTTCTTTGGTTGTGCACAAAGTCGTAGAGTCAAATACATTTTTTTTAAAGTATTTTTTAAACGGTGGTTTAGTTATTTTTATGTTAAAGATATTTTTTTTTATCGCTACTCAGGAACTTTAGAAACGTAGTATTCCGAAGCCACTTCTTTGGTTGTGCACAAAGTCGTAGAGTCAAATACATTTTCAAAGTATTTTTTAAACCGTGGTTTAGTTAATTTTCTGTTAAAGATATTTTGTATCGCTATTTAGGAAATTTAGGTACGTAGTATTTAGACACCACTTTTTTGGTTGTGAACAAAGTCCTAGAGTCAAATACATTTTTAAAGTATTTTTTTTTACAAAAATTAAGTTTCAGATTTTTTTATTAGAGGGAGGAAAAAAGTGGTGTCGGAATATGACATTCTTTTTCGCTATCATCGCTTTTTATTGCGACTCAACCCTTGAGGTAACTTCTGACTAAATACTTTGCTCTTGTTTTATGTTTTGCTTACTATTGAAACTAAACTATATGAAGTCTGCTTTAATTGGATACAATGATACACCTGTCTTGGTACACACCTTGCCCAGATTACGAGACATCAGCGTTAGATCTTTCAAGCATGTTGTCGTCTCACCGACTATTTTATTAGTTGTCTGCATGCTGGCTTGGCTATCATCAAAAAGGTTAAAGATTAAACAGTAGCTTTTGCTTTTGGAAATGGACATATTTGAAGGTTCGTATTTTATATATTTATAAATACCTAATACAGTTTATCCAATCCCATTGGTCAAGAGCCCATCAAGTGGTCGATCTTAAAACGGATGATAAAGCAACGGGGCCTGTATTCAACACTTTTCTGATGTCAAATGAAATTTGAACGCCCGTGAAATCTGGTCGCTTGACACTTTTATTGGTTAATTTACTCTGTATGGGCAGCTAGCAATCCGCGTAAGATCATCATACGTGGGACGTGCGCACCAATGTCCATATAGACTGGCTGGCTTGAACCCGGTCAAATATGTGTACACAAAATTTCACTTCTCTTAAAAATGACAGGTACCATGACTTCTCATCATGGACTTACATTCTGTTCCGGAGTAGAGTACTGTCACTGGGTGTGCCAATCTGTCGAACTGCCTTCTCCAAGGTCGCAACTGCAAGGGGAAGAAAAGGAATAAGCTAGGAGTTTAAACATGTACATGTTTGTCAGATTAACCAGTTCGCGCTGGGATTATTTTAACATCACCGAGCCGAGGTGTGTTTCTGGTGCTACTGGACTTGTCGGCTGCCTTTGATACCATAGACCACGGTGTCCTTCTATCACGTCTTTCATCTATTGGTGTCAAAGGTAGCGCCCTTGAATGGATAAGATCGTATTTGAGTGATAGATCTCAAGCAGTCAACATAAATGGATGTTTATCTTCAATCCTCCCGCTTCTCTTCGGTGTCCCACAAGGCTCTGTTCTGGGCCCTCAATTTTTCACTATTTACTCAGCTCCCATTGCAAATATTGCTCGTAAACATGGTTTACTGGTGCACATGTATGCGGATGATACGCAACTGTATTTACCATTTGATTTGTATGACAACGAAGATGAACTAGCTACTCGCAAACGCATGGAATCATGTATTGTGGACATAAAATCTTGGATGACTTCTAATAAACTGAAATTAAATGACGAAAAACTGAGCTCATCATAGTCACATCAAAATACCTTCAATCCAGAGCCACAAACAACTCTATTCAAATAGTGTCTTCACCCATTCATGCTTCGCCAAGTGCTCGTAATTTGGGAATTATTTTTGACAACACGCTATCTATGGAGGATCACATCAAACGTGTCTGCAAAGCTACATATTTCCAAATCAGGAACATTAATCAAATTCGTAAAGTTTTGGATGACGATACAGCAGCTACTTTAGTCCATGCTTTGGTAATATCGAGATTGGACAATGGAAATTCTCTATTATATGGTATAAATGAACAACTACTGGCAAAGCTCCAACGTGCTCAAAATGCTGCAGCACGCATGTTAACCCGCACTCGTAAATTTGATCATATTTCGCCAATTTTGAAACAACTACACTGGTTACCAATTCGTCAAAGAATTCAATTTAAGCTACTTTTGCTCACTTGGAAATCACTTAATGCTATGGCACCAGTGTATATTAATGAACTTCTTTCTCCGTATATTCCAAAACGCACTTTGAGATCTGCTGACAAAATTCTTCTGACTGTCCCTAGAACTGTTTCGTCGTACGGTGATCGTGGATTTTATGCAGCTGCTCCCAAGCTTTGGAATGCCTTGCCATTCGAACTTCGCAGTTGTAGTTCCATCAATGTTTTCAAAAAGTTGTTAAAAACTCATTTATTTGAAACTGTTTATAATATTTGATTGTTTTTGCAAAACATTTTATTGTGATTTATGTACTCATTTTGAGCTTTTACTTGATGTCTTTAATGTGATTTCTGGTATCGCATTGCTGACACATACCTTAATACATGTGTATGTTCGGCCATTTTTCTTTTCTTTTTCTCATTTTGGTCGGGCAGGAATCAGTTATTGCTGTTAAGTTGCTGTAACTGCTAATTCTGGTCTTCTCCTCTCTTTGCTTGTTTGCCATGTGCAACTGGGCAGTGTGTGTTGGTACTGTGATATCCTCTTTGATCTTGTAGGGTCACATTATTGATCTTGAATTGCCTTTATGTTTTATTTATTGTTGCATTTTATTTTGGTTCATTATTTTTCCTTTGTCATGTTTGTGTTTTATGTTGCGCCTCGGAATAGGTTTTCTCTAGATAGATGGCGCATTATAAATGCTTTATATTATTATTATTATTATTATTATTTTCAACGAAACTCGATCCGAGGCGGGTTCAAGCCGATGGTACCGGGAAGCACACCCACCCATTTCCCGCCTTGCTCGCTGCTGACAGACATTTTCGGCTCCGCTTGTGACGTGTTTATGCGTCATCCGTTTTGAATCTGGAGAAAACTTTGAGTGTATATACGTCCTCCGGCGCGAACTGGTTAAAAACAAAGGGTAATTGTCATTTAAATCTGTGAGGGCAAGGTAACAAAAAATGTGTTGATTTGACATAGAATGCCCCTCACCAAAACATCGAGTTCCCCTGGTTTTTAGTCCGTGTCCGATTTACTTGGCTATTACGTCTGTCAGCAGCGAGCAAGGTCGGAGTTTCGTTAAAAATAATCCCGCGCGTTGGCTCGGTGATGTTAAAAAAATCCCGCCGCGAACTGGTTAACAAAAGGTTTTCATGTCTTCGGGATACACAGTGTAGAATCTTACCATTGTTGCTGATCTTGAAGATGGCCGAGCTGATTTGCTGTGACAAATCTGCAAATACATTACTTTGCCCTGCAGTAAAAAAAAAAAGAAAAAAAAAAAGAAAAACCTAAAATAATAGTCACATTTATTTCTCCTTTGTAAACATAATGCTAAAATAATAAAAATAATTTTTTTTTGACAAAGAAATATTATTGTTGGGTTCTCCTCCCACCTCTAAAATCCTGCAATTTCTCTTATCGTCTTCTCTCTATAAGTTTCGTCAGGGCCTAGCTAGGGCTCTTTGAAGGAATCCTTGGTTTCATTACCAGAAAGATTCATGTATAAATAAAACTACTAAATATAATAATGTTACGCCCCAAAAAATTTTTACATGAAGAGCTAAAGAAAACCATTTCATGTCTACCTACAAATTTAGGAAACCGCTAACAAGTTTCCCCATGAACTACACACGTACCGCTTCCAAACTGTCCGTCCTGGTATCGTCCATCAGACGTGCTGCTGTCGAGAGACCCATAACCAAAATCACCCTTCCCTCGTGGATTTGTCATGGTATTACGGTCCTGGGGATTCACAACGCAGTGCTAAATAAAAATTGGAACAAAAATGTGCAGTGGCTAAGTCAAGTGTACATGTTGTACATATCGCGTATTGCTTGTTTGTCAAAAATTAAATATAATGATTATTAGTATACTATTTATAGTATTTTTCACAAGAAAAAAACAATATTGGACATAATTTAATTTAACCCTAACCCTGCCAGATCCAGCACAGTGCATCGATCTGTGGTGACTGATAAGTGATATGCTTGACCTTGCTGGACACAAGTCAATTTGACAAAGTACAATCATGGAGGAATAAGAAGGAACAATGAAGACAGTATGCAATCTGTAGCGTCTGGCAGGGTTTCTAGCCAAAATACACTGGAGGGTTATGGTTAAATTAAGACATAGGATAGGAACAACAAAACCAGAAGACGAGAAGTACATGTACATAAAAGCCAGCAGCACATCATGCCAGAAAAAGTAAAAGAATTTACCTAAAACTAAAAGGCTATTATTTGTATTAAATAACTGTGGCCCGAAAGCCTTCGTTTCCATGCTATACAAAACCAAATAAGTTACAAGAATAAAAATAGATAAATAAATAACTATATAAATATTTAAAACCTGGCCATAATTTACAAAATAAGAAATATACGTTACAAAAAAGGATAGCCTCATGAAGATAAAAGTTTAAAAAAACATGATTGTAAAAATCAAAAGGTTTATTTAGCAGACGAGATATTTACTTACTTTTACACTCCCCACTGTTTGAAATGTTTCTTTGTTCTCCCGTGCAACTATTACCTCAATGTTTCAATTCATTTTACCCTTTTAAAAAGGGAGAAAAAAAGGTGTTTTTTCTCAAAATCCTATCGTCAACCTTCCGCAAGTCCAAACCAAAACACCCACAGTAGTCTGTTATGAAACTCGTATTCCCACGTACGTACTTGAACTGGAAGCCAGACTTTCCTTGTATGCGATCATGTGATCGACATTGCATTGTGAACTCGCTGACCTTTTTAAGGGTGAAAGGTTACGGGAAAGTTCGTAGCTAAGGACTTTTCACTAACGCTAAGTGAAAAGCGGATCATTCCTCAGTGGCTTAACAACAAACAAACTAATTAGAGCTTGTTGAAAACAAAAATACAATTCATTTCATCAAAAAAGAGGAATTACTAAATAAATATGAAGTCTTTCTTCATAGGACAAGTAAAGAGCTATTAAGGGGCATATACTGGAATTTTCTGTTGGTCTATTTTCATAAGTAGATCTTGGATACATACAGTTCGGGCTGTGATGCAGCGGTATCATCAAAACGGAAAGCGTCAAAACAAACTCGTTGTCGATCGTACTCATGCTGCAGATTATGTTCGTCTAGTAATAACATTTTTATCTGATCTGTTGGTGACATTAATTGACAAAGGAACTTAACGAAAACAAAATGAGTAGCGGCCTAAGTCTGCCAGACTTTGTAGAACGCAAAGGCTCGTTGTTTTTGCGCTCTGATCATATGGATTACAGTCGTCCAACTCTGAACTCGAATTGGTAAGAAATCTGGATGCCAAACACTGACACAACACAACGACAACACGCACAGCACCGACATTACACACGGGGCATCAATCGCAACGCAAAGCATAAATCGCATTCGCAAACTAGGCCTACTTGTGCTTGATAATCCCAACTTGATACATGTACATAATGGAAACAAAACTATAGCACGTATATTTTAATAGAAAAATAAAATCAAAATTATGAACACTGAAATAAAAACACTTCACTTCTATTATATTATCTAACAACATTTTCTCTTAAATTTATTAAATAGACAATTAAAACTTATATTAAAACATGTATGTAAAAAACTAAAATTGTAAATAATTACGTAAACGTAATTAGCACCTACAATAGAACAATTAGTAATTAAAACTGATTTCAGAATAATGTACTACACAAGCCAAAACTAGGGGGGCACCCCCTTTTTTTTAAGGGCGGGGGCATTGTTGGGTCCGAGTTGGTAGTGGTTGGGTCCGAGTTGGTAGTGGGTCCGAGTTGGTTTTGGGTCCGAGTTGGTAGTGGGTCCGAGTTGGCATGGGTCCGAGTTGGCATGGGTCCGAGTTGGCTTGGGTCCGAGTTGGTTTGGGTCCGAGTTGACCTGACACCCTTGTCTTGGCTGCTTGAGTGAATTTGCAGAATGAATAACAAGAATTGTGGGAAGAGAAAAGGGGCAGATACTGATCCGTTTTTCTTCCCAGCCTCTGTCATGTCTGTGGCTAATGTTAGTTTGTATTTATTGACTGGGTAAATTTATCAAGCTGTGTTTGCAATAACTAGGCTTATTTAATATTTAGATTCGGCCTGACGTTAGCGTTAATTAGGCCTAACATGATTAATTACTCAAAATAGCTATTAAAAGTAAAAACTGTTAAAAGTAATTTTGTATTTCCGTAAAAAAGTTAACGCTACTGTAAATATAGGCCTGTGTATAAACAATTTAAATAGGCCTTTGCCTCTATATAAATATAATTAGGGAATTAGATAGGCTATTGATTGAAATACTCCAAAATATGATTTTGCACACACCTTTGGTTGGGTGTTGGGGATTAATGACAAGTTTAATTGAACAATGAAAAGTTTAAAACAAAATATTTACTACAAATATTAGGCTAGTCCTAAATTTAAAATAAACAACAAAAATAAACAGTAATCAATAACGGTTAGGTGCATTTATTTTAATATATTTTTATATTAAAATCTAAAAATATTGCATGGCCATTTTTATTCACTAACATTACAGGCACCAGGCCAGAGAAGCAGAGCCCAAAGACTACGACATCAACAGCGAGTCTGAAAAGAAGAACCTCCATCGAACCACTTACGATAGAATTGGAAACATCACTGATGGAGTAAGAGATCATTATACGCAGTGGCCATCGTTACGGCAGTTGACAGTCCGATTCCCTAACATGCCCAGTCTGACATTGACAATACTTGACACCTTTCACTCTTGAAACCTGACTATCAAACAAACAGTGTTGTTCCGAAAGTGATATCCAAAAAGTATTGTTAACCAGTTCGCGCCGAAGGACGTATATATATACACGCAAAGTTTTCCTCAGATTCAAAACGAATAAAGCATAAACACGTCACGAGCAAGGCCGGAAATGTCTGTTTTAGCAGCGAGCAAGGCCAGAAATGCATGGGTGTGCTTCCCGGTACCATTGGCCTGAACCCGCCTCGGCTTGGTGATGTTAAAATAATCCCGGCGCGAACTGGTTAATGTGAGGTCGGGTAATCGTGTATAATGTAACCATACTGCCGACTGCTGTAACGTAGCCACTGCAGAAGTCCTTCTTTTACACCAGGGTTAAGTTCAACCCGGCGATCACTGTGATCGCCTCTACAGTGATCGCCGGGTTGAACTCAACCCTGCTCAAGACCAGGGTTGAGATTTTCAACCCCTAGGTTGCAAGTCTTGCCCGGGTTTATAATAGAAGTTACTGAGCAAAATAACCTTAACTGTGAAACGACAGAGTTAAACATAACAGAACACACCAAATGAGGCCCCAAGATGCCGTGGACACTGGTGAGAATTAACGAAAATACTCCCGAAAACCTACAAAAGTCCTACTTAATTTGTCCTGATTCTGTCTTCCAAAGTCCTACTTAACTTTTGTTGATTTGTATTACATGTATTTGTTTTAATTAATTGTTGTTGTAACCTACTAAAATCACTTGGGTCTGCTACTATAGTTCTGCTATTATTCTTGACTGGTCGAACTATTGTTGAAAAGATGATAACCGCTTTGTTTACATAATTTGCAACATGAATGAGATGGGTATTCGCACTGTTCTCCCGTGCACATAGGTAGGATAAGTCATAATGTTATATATATATATATACCTTTCCCAGATTTTTCTTTAACATTGCTGCCTTTCCCGCCGACTAATGCCTAATTTTTTCCACGTCACTGGCCTGGTTCTCTCCCTGTTTTCTTATGGAAAATGGCTATTGATAACCAGTGATGCAACCGTGCCCCCGGGTCTGGTTCCAAATAGTCAACTAGAGTAGTCCAACCATCCTGCGTTCGAGTAACATTAGTCGAACTATAATTAACCATAGTTTGCCCCCGAACTTGCTCCGGTGAGTAACCTCACAATTAACCAACAACAACAAAAGAGAGGAAAGGGGGGTGGGGGGAGAGATAAGAAAAGGGAAAAAGAAATGCCTAAAACTGAGATTCCAAATAAAAACACTGCCAAATCACTGGGCAAGATACAACAGATTTAATAATACAATAATTAAAAAAAATTAAGAAAACTAAATGCCTTTTGATTTAAAGTTTTACACTTCATAATTACACTTGGCCTCAAACGGTGCCGGCTAAACAGGTGCACAAATTGAAAGCGACAGAACAGACATTACCAACGCCAGCAGGTCTTAATGAAAGCTGGCATGCTAAATGACCCCCTGAAAGATTTATGGTGCACCGGATTATAAACCAAAGTGCCGATTACAAATATCACCAGTTTAAGTAAAAGACAGGAGATATAAAAAAAAAAGTCACTAAAAGCTAAACAAAAAAATGCGTTTAATAACACACGTTTGATAATATACAGCCGCGGCAGACAATGTCTTGTTAACCTCCCTTTTCGCTGTCTCAAGGTACCGGTAACTTGACATGCAAGGGAAAAAAACAAGCCCGTCACGCGGCAAATGGCCGTTTAATAGGCATTCCATTATTAAACACCAGATTGATTCTGATTTCTAAAGTTTCAGGGTTCGCCAAGCACGTTTTCTTTTTTTTAATAAGAGCCGCCGTCGGTATGTAAATTCCCTTCTAGATTGAAGGGATCATTCCAGCTAGTCCTTTGCCGTGATTGGTGGTTTTGTTTTTTTGTTTTAAGGCAGAGCAAATACGAGTGTGCGGGATGTTGACGAGCGAGGTAAAACTGGGTATCAATTTGCGTTCAATTAGCGACCGATTGATTCCAGGTACAGCAATTACCCAAACTCGTAAGCTGTCGTATCGCCGTTGGTTCATGGCAAATTGCAGAGTTAGCTTAGGCCGTCAGGGATGGTCTCGTATCGGCTGCTTTGGGGAGATTGTTGTGCAACTCATTGAGTGTATGCGAAGCCGTGTTCTGCAGTTAGTATTTTTATACGCTCTGTGGACCTCCGAACAATTGACGTCCACAGAATGCGGGAAGAGGTTATGGTTTGTGGACTTGGACAGGTCTACATTTCGTTTTGCTTTAGAGGAAAAACGGGTTAGGGTTATATAGAAAAGGTAAGAGGAACATCTGAGAGGCCCAGAATCTAAATTTTTGTGAGTTATTACTGGGATGACCAGGTAGGAATACAAAATAATGACGACCGAGTCAAAAACAAACCCCTGATATAAAGAAAGATACTGTATGTGTTTGTGTTTAATACAACAATTATTGAGCTTGCTTAGCAAGGTCTCGGCCCAATAATGGGAGAAAACTGGTAGATTTTCAGACAACGATTAGCTCAGTCTGGCGAGTTTTAAGGCACGCTCGAAAAAAACCCAAAACCGTGACTACTGAGAAAACAGCCAGAGATCGAAAGTGTGGTTTTTTTTCCAGAGGAAGGAAAATCGGAGAACCTAGGAAAAAACCTCAAGGCACAGGAGAGAATCAATGCACAACTCTACTCATGGTCCGAGCTGGAATCGAACCCGAGCCACGTACTCGTGCCATAGTGGATAACTTGTACTGCCAGCCCAATAGCCACACAATCCCTGGATTCACAGCCGAGTAGCTCCTCGAGATGTTGTCTTGCTCGGCATCTTTCGAGCCGTCCCCAGCATTACCTGCACTCGCTCATATCAGTTGACACATGCAATGAGCTCCCCGTCCAATAATCTTGGACTAACAATTTTGATTTCTCCGTGCCAGATCACCCGACGCACCGGCTACATTTCCCCTTCTCTCTCTCTCTCTGTTTTCCCCCCCAGTCCAAAGAAGATTGAACCGAAACAATAACGTTGGGGGGGATCTGCAGTATATATCTGCCAAAGGCGGTCTGAAACCTGAATATGGCCCGCCGCTGTCCAATTTGGGCATGTCGGGCAGTCGTTACTATAGTCCCGCACGTATACATATGTACCCCACACACCACAGTTTACGTCTACCGGGATTGCTCCCCACAAATTGTCTGAGTAAGAGTTTAACAAGCGAATGAAGAAAAAGAGAAAGAAAAAAAAAAGAAGAAGTAAAAACAAATCTTTGAAGTTACTAGGAGAATCAGGTCAAACGGGTTTCTGTCACGATACTTCATTCTAAAAACACTTTATTTCTCATTAATCAACCACTGACATTTTGTGCGCCTTTTTTTCTTTCTCTTCTTTTATCAACTCGAAATCGTTCGCAAAGTCTCGATTAGAATTGAAGACAGATTTCTTCTGATAACCCAGAGAGACGTTTCGTGTCAGAGTAAATTTGGGGGGACCGTTAATAGACTGAGGCCAATAGCAGAGAGCATGTAAACACATCGTGTGTGTATGGTTTAATGTAACCAGATATATATACTCGCAGTGTTAAACAAGGGAGAAAATTAAACCAGGGACTGGCAAATGCGTTGCTTGATGAGAAAAACCTGGTTTTGGTTTTTGTTGGTGTGTGTGATAGAGTGCGTTTGTTTCTGCATTTCAATAGGGTACGTTGAAGTGAACAATAGAGGACAATAGGGTCCCAGATTGCCATTGAAAATATATGGGAGATCTCCCGAAAAGTTGTACAAATAAAAGAGGACAAAGGAATTTCGGGTTCGGGTCCCTGATTGGGTGTAATATACACTTTTTATGGCAAATATTAAAACATTTTGAAAAATCGTAATCGCTATATATACTGTACACGTAAAAATAAAAAGATTTGTAAATTTAGAAAATATTTTGCTAATTTTGAAACAAAAGGTTAAAAATCTTAATCTCCCAATACAACGTTTAGATAATCCATCCCGGGACATCAGTCGCTTTGTACAATAGTATGCACGATAGTTTCTCCATTGAAGGGGGCCTCGGGGTGTACAGTTAATCGCGTATTGGAGCATTGAATAGGTAAAAACTGCAGGTTGTGGGTTTGAGTCTTGCCTGGCACTTTGTCATTGCTTCTCTCCACCCAGGAGTAAATGGGTACCTATGATGGTCAGAGATGGTTATTGTGATTAATTTAGCTGCTTTGCGCCGAAATGGCAGCATAGAGCTGTATACTCCCCAGGGAGCTGAGATGGTATTTGGAAAGTTCCGTAAGGCCCAATGACTGGGGTAATAATGTAAAGCGCTATATAAGCACTGCATATTATTATTATTATTATTATCACCCGAGTATTATTATTATTATTATTATTTCTTTTCGGCAATGAAACCGAGGATTCCTCAAAAGCGCCCAAGGCACTGTAGCTCGTAAGCCTGAAGAAACCAGTACATGTAGGAGGATGAACGAAATGCCAGAAACACCGGGGTGAGCCCCTTCTCTTAGCGATAAGCGTAACTGGGTTCTTTTACGTGCGTGTCCTGGTTCAATATATACACAATACACACACACGGGACCAACGGCTTTACGTCCCATCCGAAGGACGAAGCAATAGTGGTTTAATTGCCTTGCTTAAGGACACACGTGAGAGAGTTGAGATGTTGAGTCGAGAGTTGAAAGTTTGGACATTGACGTAGCCTGATTGAGAGTGGCCTATGGCCTGATGTACAAGGACATTTTGTATAAAGCACTTTGAGATCGTTGATACTATTGAATGTGCTAAAGTGAGCAGTACAGTTATTGTACAGTTGAGAATGGAACAGTGAATTACATTGTCTATTGCTCATCTTCTTGTTGTTCCCTGTGTAGTCATTTCCACAGACCACCACCCAGTACTCTCTGCAGCAGATTCACCTCAAGAAAGATTTTGACGAGAAGGAAACGCGAAAACCAATGGTGACCCTGGACACCTATCAGTTAGCGGACATCGACAGGTCAGTGGTGTATTAACATAATCATATTGATTTTATAGGATTGAGGACTGTTACGAGTTAAATCACGGGCATATAGTATCATGACAGCCCAGATAAATGTATGAGATTTTTTGGACTTTTGTCTGAAATCAGACTTTTTGGGTCTCGGTGAAAGATAATTTGTGTACAAAGATCTTTTTTTTTACTTTTTCGAAATAGACAAACTCATATCCCACAACCAGCTATTAGGTTTAACCAGTTCACGCCGGGATTATTTTAACATCACCGAGCCGAGGGGCGGGATTGTTTTTTAACAAAACTCTATCCGAAGCGGGTTCAGGCCGATAGTGCCGGGAAGCACACCCACGCATTTCTGGCCTTGCTCGCTGCTGACAGACATTTCCCGGTCTTGCTCGTGGCGTGTTTATGCGTCATCCGTTTTGAATCTGGGGAAAACTTTGCGTGTTTATATACGTCATCCAGCGCGAACTGGTTAAAAAGTACATCAGGAGTTGTTTGTTGCGGTTATTTACAGAGACACGGGTCACCCGAAGACAGGTTACGGGGCGGTCCTTCCCCGCCATCACCCGCAGCGTGACCAGAGGCACCTGCAAACCACTCACCGAGCAGATTACAAACCACCGTACCCTTATACACCTGTACCGGTGAGTACACATTGCATTAGGGTGTGAATTTTTGCCATTCCTGGCACGATACATGTCGAGGGCTTCAACAAAATGAACAAAAGGCTAGCTTAAATTCAATAAACTCTCAATCGTCATCTTCCGTGTTCATTTTTGCTCTGTGTAATCTTTTAGACTGATTTTGATTTATACTTTGTTTAAAGTACATCAATATTCAGGTTTTTTGAGTTTTCTTTCTGGTTATGAAACTAAGGTTCCCTTAAAATCAAGGATCCCTAAGCACTGTACCTCATAAGCCTGAAGAAACCTGTAGAGAGAAGACAATTGAGAAGAAGGTACAGTTATAGAGGTGGGAGGAAAACCCCAGAAGCATATCCGGGGGGGGGGGGGGGGGGGAACCCACGGAATCAGGCAGGGACTGAAAACCCAATCCACATATTGGCCCAGGTCAGGAATCGAACCCGGGTCACAGCAGTGAAAGGCGAGGAAAGAACCGCTACGCCAACATGACTTCTCCCACGCCAACCCCACTCCCCCACAATTCGAATCCCTGCAAGTCCAGTCACAAGTCCTTTCACAAGTCCTTTTCATAAAGTCAGTCACAAGTATAAACTGGTTGAACAATGACAAAGGAAAGCTTTTGTTAACAGTCCATTTAAATAGCTAGTGACTTGACTTGAGACTGATCGAAGGACTTGTGGTGGACTTGCAGGGACTTGCAGGGACTTGCAGGGACTTGCAGGGACTTGCAGGGACTTGCAAGGACTTGCAAGAGACTCAAATACAACTCTGCCGGTTCTTCATGCTTGCCGTTGTTTTCAATTACAGGAGCAGCCACCAGATTTTCCCGATGACTCTAATGTGTTCAGGCACTGCCACAGTCAGTTTACCGACACGACGGACTACCGGCGGTTTGGCCGCAACACGTGGCAGGACGAGAGCGGACAGTTTGCCAACTCGCAGCTGAAAAGTGACTACTACAAGCCCACTAACACGATACCCCAAGGACTGGAGTAGTTGTACTGTACACAAAATGTGGTCTGTCGTTTATTGCAAGTGGGTTTTTATTTAATAAAAAAAAATTAAAAATGATGGGGGCACAGAGCCGAAATAGGAATTTTAACCAGTTTGCTTCGGAGGGCATTTGTACACACAAAGTATTTCCAGAATTCAAAACGGATGACAGATGAACATGTGATGATCTGAGCAAGACCGAAAATATCTGTCAGCGACTGGCTCGCAGTGAGCGAGGCTGGAAATATCAGGGTGCGCCACCCACAGATGCTGGCCTGGGCAACCTCAGATTGAAGCTCGTGAAAATCAATCCCGCGCGACCTTGGCCTAGTCAATGTCAAAATAATCTTGGAGCGAACTGGTAAAAGAATGGCAAAAGTAAACCTAGAGTGTGATTTCACTGGGGTGGAGTAGTAGGGTAGGTCATGTAACCTAATACAACCAATCATGAACATATGTATCTTTTAAGTTCAGTCGGGCATTTTCACTCGTACCCACTGCCTAAAATGTTGCCAAAGAAGCTAGCTGTCTTATTCAATGATGTACATTGGACGCACAAGTACGTGTCACGATTACACGATTGTGTTGACCTGTGTTATTCAAACAATATCTTTCTAAGTAAGGCTCGGAAAAATGGCGTCATGCGTCCTAAAGAAATATGGCCACTCCCATTACTCGGTTTGGGCGGTGGGTACGAGTGAGAGAGGCATCCACCTCCCACCTAACGCTGCTTGCCCCTCCCCTAAAAAAGCCATCAAAGAAAGAATTCCATATCCGAACATCAGATGTTGTTATGCTGAGGATGTCCCAGCTTTACTACAAAAAACGCTGGGCTTAACTATAGAATGCAGGGCCCATGCAGGGCCCACTGACAACTCTCGGTTTTATTTACCCTATGACATAGAATGGAGTGGCCTGGTATTCTATGGGTATTGGGGTATACATGATTAGGTTTAGGGTCAGTCCATTCTATGTCTTTAGGGTAAATAAAGTCGAGAGTTGTCAGTGGGCCCTGCATTCTATAATTGCTCCGAACGCTGATTTGTCGGGAGTTAGAGAACACTGATTAGGAGAAAACTACGTTTTTCCTTGACAATGCTTTTTCTGTCGGGGCCCCAAAATATTTTTTTTTACGCAGAAACACGGATGATGCCTGCTTATGGAATTCTTTCCACTATCAACTAAAACCACTTAATAAATTTGCTTACCATCTAGCATTCCTGACGTCGGTCCAACTGGCGTCTTGATTTCTTCATGACCCCCAAAATAGTATACAGTTTGACGCTGAAACAATCATGGAATAAAAATAAATTGTAACATAAACTAGCATTTTGCCAGATCAGTTTTTGATCATGATTTTCTCAGCCCAGTGCTATTTTTCTATATTATCTGTAGTATTTATTGGGCACATGTGACTTTCAATTGTTTTTGTGGAGAAACGGTTTGATAACATGATTTTATTAATTGTCATTTATATAAAAACAAATTATAAACAAAAACAATTTTTCTAGTTTTTTTTTTAGGGGGGATAATTATTTCTTTTTAATTATCTAATTGCAATGTGGATATTTTGTACCTGTGTATTTGAGTGCTAATGTTCAGAACTGAACAAGTGCACAATGAAATAAAAAAAGGCCACTAGAATAAAAACTACTGGACCGAATCGGGTGATCTTGACTTTGTATCATTTTTTTATCTAGAAAGATTCCCCATCTTTATCCAAACTAATTGTTCTGGACGGAGGGTACTAGAAATAGGCTGTTCCATGTTTTTTGTACACCACTCTGTATAGAGTCTGGTTCGATCCTCAACCTGATAACTCCTCGATGTCTAAATTTGCTCTGTTCCATCTAACATGGAGTCAGGGAACCAGACAAAAACTGTTTTAAATTTTATATATTTTTTTTTCAGCATCTATTAACAAAAAAACAAATCAAAAAACGAGTGAACAAAATATTGGTTATAAAATATTAATCTCATAATACAGCCATTTATAAAAAAAAAATTACAACAGAAGCATGTTGTGTATACTACCTTAATATTGTACCGATTTGGAAGGGGACTATATTTAACACAACATCGATTGAAAGGACCCTCCCTTTTTTTTAATGGTTCTACCGCAAGCTCACCACGCCCCTACAACAGGAGGTCAGCGCGGTCACACCGACTAGATCGACCACAAAAAAAATGTACATCCATATCCATAAACAACTCTTACCCAACCACCGGATACCGCAACCAATGGGACATTTCCGCCGTGATGGGCCCAACCAGCGCAAGCGGCTCACTCGTGGTCGCGCCGCCGCCGGAGCCTCGCATTTATTTCCCCATTAGAACCACCTAATCCCTGCTCGCTCCTGTCCAGAATAATCATAAAACGTGCCGATCTGCTAGGTTGGTTTTTTGTTTGCCCCATTCTTTTTTTTAGGTAGGCCCAGCCCCAGCCCCTCTCTAGTAATATATAGTGCCTCTGGTTTTTCTTCGCACATGTGACTTTCTTTTTACGCTTGATGGGAGAAAGCAGAGGTCCATTCGAAGCGCGTACAGATGGGACCGCGGGGCCGGCCTGATTCGCCGCTGCAAGACGGCGGATTAAGCTCCTCAATTTTTTTGGGAAGCTTACCGCGTGACACCTCCATTTAAACCCGATCAGTCGGTGTCGCGAGTACAGTACGCCCCAGGGTACGATAGTTAGCCTATCGATCGTATCTCTGTTATAACTTGCCCATGATCATAATGTACTCGCCGTGTTTATCAACTTATATAAGTCAAAGATGACATTGATCATGTTTTTTATGGCGGGAGTACAATTTTGTCACCGCGAGATACCGGGTGTTGCCGGCAAGCGTGCTATGATTTAGGCCTAGGGCTCCAAAGGGCGTTTTATTTAATTTAAGATCTGGAAAGATATTTTATGTGGTGACTGGGCTGGACCTAATTTATTAATATTTGTTAATTTAGGGAAGAGTCAGAAAAATGTTAGTTTTCTCCAACCGTAAATTCGCGACAGTGACAGTACCGTATCAAGCCATATTTTTTCAAAATATTTCATAATTTGTTTTAAAATTGTGTTTAACAATAAGGATAAACTTTTTTCTACTTTACTTTTGAATCAAATTGTGGATTTAAAGACCCATTTTAGGGAAAATTAATTTCGAAATGTGGTGTCCAATCTCATAAATATTTATTTTACCCAGAGAGTTATGCATAACGTAGCGAATAAAGAAACGCATTTTCGCGAAGGCTGCGCACAGACTGAATCCCGGAACAATTACTATTAATTTTTGTCCCGGCTTTGCACCGTCAATTAACAACGGACCGTAGGCCTATACATTCGCGACAATTTTGCTCAGTTGGTAATAACCAATCACAGTGCCCCCCCCCCCCCCCCCCCCCCACCCTCCCCGCCGGAAAAAAAAGAGAGAAAAACCAGCCCCGCATCTTCTCTTTTGTTAAAGAGCCGGAAATTTATTTTAAGTGGCCGAAGCTTAATACACTGATCGGTTTCAACAATAGGACAGGGGCCCGGGAAACGTGCTGGCGACATGGGGACTTCGATGATACTGTCGGGTACCGGTACATCATATCTGACTGCGTAACGACCGTATTCCCCATTGTTGAATTCGTAAAAAAAAATAAAAAAATATCACAACAGCAGTAAATTATCAATAATTGAGGCTGGTTTACAGATGTTATTTAGATGAGGAAAAAACAAAACAATTGGCATTTTTTTTCTTTTCTTCTTCCAACCGACATTTTGCGCATAGAGCGCACGGGCAGCCAAGTTCAATGTACTTTAAAATAGTACAGCATGTGCAGAAAAATAGCAAACCTAAAGCAGCTAACGTTTTACTTTCCTTGTTATTAAACGCGGGGTTCAGAAACCCTGAAAGTCGGAGAATACCCCCTTCTCGCTCTCCCATCCTATAATGGTCAGCGCATCTCGCAGATGCCATCCGCAGTACTACAAACCATCTGAACCAGCAGGATCGCGGAAATGAGCGGGTTTTATTTTGTTAACCCCGCGGCAAGTAGTCCGAGTATAAATGTCGGTGGAAACTGATGGTGTTTTCAAAATTGAATGTCTACAGTTAAGTTTAATTGCTGTATTTGTCGGCTTTGGTGCTCGAACATTGTTAAACGAGAGCCATCTCTCTGAATGTAAACGAGTGAACAGCTCACTCTACTCTAAAAAAACACGAGCCTCTAAACCACTCAAAAATAATTGTAATTGAGATTTTCTGAGTGAAAACTACTAAAAAACAAGTGGAAACCACTCCAAACGAGTACATGTTCACCCTTTCCAGGAATATGAAAGACATTCGAACCCTACCAGGATAGAAACATGGTGTATGTGTGTGCCCTTGGGCAAGACACTTAACTACAATTGCCTCCGAGTTAAATTTGAATAACACCTGGTACACTGACTTGCTCACACAGCTTGGCACCGTTGAACTTTGAATTCTCCAGACCAAAGACACTGTTGCTATAATCACGTGATTCAGGGCAAGCCTTACGCTAGCAACCTCCAGCTTTGGAATGGTCTGGTGTCTTTGTGACATTCTCACCCATTTTTAAACAATGTATTGGTGCTGAACGTCTGTTACGTAACTATGCAAGAGCTTGCCCCGAATCATGTGATATGGCAACAATGTCTTTGGTCTGAAGAGTTTAAAGTTTATCTACATGCCTTTAAATCTATTTACCATCTACAAAAAAGTTAAATATTATATATAGTTACACAAAAAATATGAAAACATATTCAGGGCGGCAGAAATAACAGCACCCATAATACCCCTATAAACTTCACGAGTCAACCCTCCCTAATGCCATTGCGCCGTGCATGCCAACTGCCTAGCGAGTTCACTGTGCCCACACCCACAGACCCCACCCTTGTTCGTCCCGACCGCGGCGGCGCGACGCGGCGCGCACACACCCCTCCGGCAGTAGCAATTTTGTTGACTAAACAATAAAATATTCATTATGGCCGGCCTTAAAAGAACAGGGGCCGATTAGTCCTCGTGTCTCCAGGTGACGGAGCGCGCCGTCCGTCGATCGCTCGGGCCTGGGCCGGCGGGGCTGGCCCGAGCCCCGGCCCGGTCCGCTCACGCGCGCGCGTGCGCTGGGGCAGCTCCGGTGAATCGGGCAATCTAGACTTTACGATGCATTATCGTAATTTGTCCTTCTCGCTCCGTCGCCTTCAATTCTCGGTACTTCAACCTCTGGGTTGCAGACCAGACAGGCCTATAGTATTATGTGATATAGGATGAAGTTCAATAAATCCGGAATTGTGTCGGAAAGGCAATTTCCCTTCAACTATAAACCAGCTTGAAGACGTCCCTGCTGTTTTATCAGAATCTACAAAATGTTTTAAAAGATCAATGTAGCATTGTTTAGTTGCAGAACTGTGTACAATGAACAAAGGATACCAAAATGGAGAAGCATGCCCTTCAAAACCATTTAAGGTTGTGGCAGATTATTTGAACCGATGAATTACTGAGATGGGGAGTTGTGTCTTTCTTGATTCACCTTACTAAATATAACAAACACAAACCTTTACTTATATACGAACGGACCATTTTTTATGGCAATGCATAATATGTTTTCTTTTTACAATTAAGCCATGACCTTTAAATCATTGCATTTGTCCTTGGAAGACAGTTAGGCTATAGCTTGTTCCACAAGCTGTAATAGTTTTTTTTAATTAGTTAACAAAACAAAATTGGAATGGCAAACGTTTCTTTAAGAATTACCCAAGGACGTTCCTGTACGGCACTCATGTCACGACTACAACAACGACAACAAAAGTGAACATAAAACGATGCTGGTATTCGGCCCAGAGGACTTTCACACCGCGACTCGCCGCCAGCCTGACCGTGTCACGACGGCCAAACGGTACCATCCATCACTCGCTGGCCGCGGCCCGTGCCACGGCTCCGAACGACGGTTATGGCTGGCGTGAGATCGCTCCTATAGCCACCGCGAGCGGAACGGCGTTGTCTCAAGTTAATTCCCGCTTTGTTTCATTTTGTGTGCGTCTTTGCGTTTGTTCGTCAGCACCTTACGTAGTTTATCCAACGCCAAGTTCCCCCATCGATCAATGTCAACAGAATTTGCCGTAAACAAGTTCGGAACAATCAACAGACTGTACCACGCGAGGCAGCTTTGATCGTTGAATCAACTCGGAAAAAGTACAGAGTACTATTTGAGCAAATTCTGAAAAGTGCTGAAATTCATTTCAATTTTTTTGCACAAATGAAACTTAACTGGTCTTTTCATTTTTTCCCTTCTTTTTAGTCCATCATTATTAATTTCAACTTCCATTCTAGCTGTTATCGTAATACTCTGCAATGTCGAAATACATGGACTTTAAACGTAAAGATAAAGTGTTTCAATTTTTTGTTTACTATTTTATTTTGCTAATCAATTACTGCTTAACACAATGCTCCCCCTCTGTGCGCGTTCCTGTACTTTAAAAACAACGAAGTGCAGATTTAAACTCGTCTTTGGTCGCATGCAAATCTATCAGAATAGATTGTCAACATTTTCCATTTTAGTTAAAGAACAAGGACCAAATAAACTTTGCTCTATACGGGACAATAATGGGGGAAAAAAAGAAGAAAAAAAGAAGAAGAATTGCAACAAAAGGTTTTTCAACGGTTTTTATACAGTATTTGATATCAGAAATAACATTTAAATAATCTAAGAAAATCGAACGTCCGGAAAGCTGCTAATTTCAAAATGGCGTCCAAGATGACCGCGGTACCTAAAACTAGCCATAACCATTACTTAACCATCCTGCTAAAAGGAGTTGTAAAACATTATACATTGTATTTCGATGGGAAAATGTACGTTCTACACTAATGGAGTTTAATAGCTTAACATTTTATCAGAAATGGGACTCTTTCTTGACGTTAGGCCAAGGTTAATTATTGTACATGAATAAGATTAAAACTGCTTCAAACTGCTTACTGGCTGGAATGACCTGAAATATACAAATCAAATAAGTTAAGAGGGCCTAATATTTCGACCTTAACAAGATCTTCTTCAGAGACATAATGACTGTGTACACGAAACAAACATATATAGGGCAACGTACAGCATGGTTAATTATTGTACCTTACTTGTCACACTCTAAAATAAAAACTGTGTTTAGCGAGGAACATGTTTAGAAACTAAATGCACGCATCCAATTCCTAAACATCAACGCTCAATGGCTAAACACAATCCGTCCTCATGCTAAACATGTTTAGCATTTAAACATGTTTACAAACTGACAGCAAGAAAGTGTTTAGAAAAGTGTTTACTCGCTAAACATAGTTTTTGCAGTGCACCTAAAAACAATTATCCATCCTAAAAAGGTAATGTTGGTGTCTGCACCCTAGTTTCAGGGTTAAACAAATCCATGAAGTAAGACTACTTAAATTATCCCTGAGTAATAACAAAACTGAACAATCTAAGATTAAGTCCTGGTATAAACAACTACCAAAAACCGTTGAAGAACCTTTTGTTGCAATTTCTTTGTATAATTATTGACCCGACTATTATTGAAAATGACGTGTTGTCTTCAAGATGTATAGCCTACAGAATCTGCGTTTTACTCAGCGTTCATTGCTACACTTAACTCAACCATCCCCGGCCCACGTCGGTACAGAAATTACGGCCAGGCTTTTACAATAACTGGCGAAAATTGCGGCTGTGTGGGTGCCCGACTTAAGACAAAGGCAGCCGGCGGTCCAGAGTCCTTTGAAGACGGCGAACGCAAAGATCTTAAATTTCTCCCGTTAGTGCCCGAAATTCGGGATTATTATTAAGAAAAGGGGGAAAAATGTATCAATGAATAGAGCCAGCGATTTCATAATACCCCCGAGCGTTGGTTTTTACCCAGCGGAAGAAGTCATGAAATATCTTTAATTTTCCCATTTTCTTTGATTCCGCCAAGAATTTAAGTCAAATTCGAAGCCTGTTATTACACCGACGGGTGTATCTGTTACCGAATGGATTTGGGACTTATGCGCTCACGGAAAGAAAAAAAAGGAAGAAAGCAATTCTCAAATTCTCTCATTAAACTAAACCGTTGGGTTATTTACTTTTTATGGGGCCTCATTTAAACAAGAGGGACTGCTGAATTAAGACAAAATGAAAACAGTTGGCATGAGTGTCTCCCCCAAATGACTGGTTTTCTTGAAATGAGACTAATCAGAGAGAGATTTTGCCTGCAGAGTATACGTAGCTCCTCTCTCCCTCTGTGCAGATAGATGCATCGTGATCTGAAATTCGGTACCCTCTGGAGACCTGAACACAATGTGTATAATGGAGACAAAAGGTCTCCGGAGGGTAAATATCTATAGATGAATAGGTCTCCACTGGGAATTTTACGAATTAGATTTTTGGAGTGTGCCTCAAATTACTCAAAAACTAGGTTTAGGATGTGGGTTAGGGTTAGTGTTTGGGTTAGGGTATAATATAGGGTATATTGGGTCGACATTTCAACCCAGGAAATTAATTGTGGTTGAAATAGGAGCATTCTGAAAAAGGTGCCCGAATTTTTAACCAGTTTGTACACGAGAACAAAGAGATGTCTCCACTGGGATACAAATTTGAGAGTTCGTGGTTGTTCACCGAACTTGGGTTAAAAACAAAGAAATCTATCGGGTTCAATCGATACATTCGCCTGCCCGAAACCTATTTCGTGCAGAACACGAGTTAGGATCGGGTTGGATCAGTTCGGGACTCGCACTCGACTCACAATATCGGGGTCCATGCAGCTAGCTAAACAAAAATCGCAACATTCGTACACTTCTCGGAATGTTACTATTGAAGCCCATGTTCATTCTCAGCTTGAAAGCGAACGCAAACGCGAATTTCTAACGTCAGCGGACACAATCATTTTCGCGCTGCGAATTCGTAAAAGTTTAACACATTCCAACTGCGGTGAACTTTCGCAGCGCGCGCAATGCGACACAAATTTGACGACACACATTTGACGCCACAAAGCATTCGCTGCACAAAAAAGTTTGCCGGAGTCCAACTAATGTGTTCAACTTTTGCAAATTCGCAGTACGAAAACTCCCCGCGACGACGTCACAAATTCGCTTGCTTTCCGCGCAGTGAGTATGAACATGGCCTTATACACGGACGGGACGAGATTGAAATTATTGTGGTTTTCCATTCCGAGTCACGCCTGTATGGCCGCAGTATACGGCCCAATTTCCAAAGTTTGTTAACCAGTTCGCGCCGGGATTATTTTAACATCGCCGAGCCGACGGGCGGGATTATTTTTAACGAAACTCGATCCGAAGCGTGTTCAGGCCGATAGTGCTGGGTAGCACACCCACGCATTTCCGGCCTTGCGCGCTGCTGTCATACATTTCCGAACTTGAACTTGGCGTGTTTATGCGTCATTCGTTTTGAATTTGGGGAAATTATATATACGTCATCCGGCGCGAACTGCGAAACCACTCGCTTACGATCGAATTTATGTGCTGAATGAAGACACTAGTTTCCGCCGCACAAATTCAGAAGAATAGACCAAGAGGATACGAAACTTAAAGGGACAATAAACCATTTGTCAGTTGTACATTTTTATCGTTTATGGCAGCAAAAGGACTAAAAAATACAAAGGAAAGGTGCGTACAAACTAACGTAAAGTTTTAGCTCTGTGATTGATGCATATTCCGGGGAATTTTTTATAAGACTTCGATTTTAATTCAAAATTTGCCGAGTCACAATTTGAATTGCGGCTACAATCTGCGTTCAGGGCGCGTTCTGAGCCAGCGGATTGCCTATACAGCTACTCGCGCCACGCACTATAAACATACCAACAGTAGCACAAACGCATATACGCCGCGCGTCGTTCGACCACTCATGCGCACTATTTGCAGGAATTTGCAAGTGCGTCTCCGAGACGCTTATTTGGACATGACATTCTTTTTTGTTATTTTCTTCAAAAATACAGCATGCCAGACGAAATAATTTCACAGAGAGTTTAGAATCATTAAAATCGTTACAAGAAGTAAGCTTTTCAACGTTGTTTTGGTTGGTTATTTTGGGATATTTTGGAATTATTGTCACATTGTGTTACGTTGCAATGTTCACGTTATTTGGTCATTAACCTCTGTTCCCTTTGGTTTTGCGCTTTGAGCATGCATCTCGTTAAGGTGATGGACAAATAGGTCATTATAAATAGTAGCATTATAAATTGTCTATGTTAAAAACAAAAATAGGTATTTTGTTGCTTCAAAACAAAAATGTGCACAGGAGGCAACATTATCATATTTTCAGCAGAGAGTTGAAATTGGGTCCCAGTGTCGCCAGCGCGTCGCTATAGCGCCCCGTACGATCTCCAGTCCTTAAATCTATATAGACTAGATTTCTGATTGGAACTTGTTCGGGGATAGATTGTTTTGGGGGGCCAAACCAATTTGGGACCAAATCAAACCATGATCAATTGAAGTCGTCATCATATTCGAACAGTCACCAGAAGAGATTCCTCAGAGGAAGAATATGGGAAGCCTGCGTGCTTGATGGGGGTTTTCGAAGAAATAAACAGGCGTAATTACAGTTTGTTTATTTCGTTGGAGAGTCAGTTTGGGCCGTAGTGCTGGGAAGCGCTGATGCGCTTTGGGCTCTGATTAAATGCTCCGTATTTTGGGCGGCATGGGGGCGCTGTAAGACGCCATTTTCTGGTTATCCAACACAGGCAAAATTGAGCGTTTATTGAAGTAGTCTGAGTAACTTTACTTTTATCTAAAAAACTGAATATTAGACAAAAATATATTTTGGACCTGTAAGAATATTTAAACTGACGTGAATTATCTCCTAATCACTTTTAATTATACCCCCGAATACCGTGAGCACAGCGCCCTCTACGTTCAATAATACGGCCTATAGATTTGTTGTGACCTGTGAACTGGAGGTCACCAGTTCCGCGGCTAAACTGCGCCCGGTATGGGCCGTGAGACCAAGCGAACAGTATCGGAAGAAGTTCCACCGGACACTCTAGTACTAGTGTGCTAAGGCCGACTTCACCGTATAGGCTAGGTCTGTATATATTTCGCCGGGCATTGGCCCCACTTATACCCGCCCAAGTGTTATACGAGCGCACGACAATCGCCATAAATTCGTTTGTGAAGGGACGTATATATATTTATATATATACCTCAACGACGTGACGATCTAACTGTTTGTTTCCGTAACCCATTTCGAGTTTTTGTGTAGCTGGCGAATCAGGCTAATAGCGGCCCCTGCGGTATTAAACACACAAGTACATGAGTTATGGCCAGTTTTCTTTTTACCCCTTCTTTTTATGTTTCCCGCTTTTTTGTCTTCTTTCTTCTTCATTCTTTATACACGGAAGCAACTCCCAGTGTTTGGGTAATTCAACATCGATTAGAAAATTGCCAATTCATCAGCCTCGCGACGTTTGGCAACTTATTTTTTTCCTTTTTTTCTTGGTTTGGAGTTGGGTCATACGTAGTATGAATTGAAACAAAGACAGTTAAAATGTGTTGGTGCACACAATCTTTGGCGTTTTTGTTTTGTTTTTGAGGAGGGGTTACCGCGCGGACCACGGCACGAACGACATATCAAATTTGAATTGCAGTCGCGTGCGCAGCTGTTTTTGACATAAATCTATCTAAGATTGGTGTAATGAGACCAAAGTGTCAAACGAACAGCTCTCCTTTGGTTTTGGCAAAGATTAAGTGAAGACAAAAATACTTCGACAAAGTTTAAGTACACCGTCTATAACATTAACCCTATGCACAGTCCTAGTGATTCTATCTTTAGAATACACAGTTAGCAGATATCGAAAAGGTTTACTACCGAATTATTAGGAAATATCTTACTTCAGTTTAACAAATACATAATGATTGTAGGCATCCAGCAAAATGATTGCGCTAGATATCCTGTAATTGTTTCAAAAAATTGAAATGTTAAAAAACAATAACGATCGCCAAACGGCGATCGCGAAAAAAGGTAAACAACATAAGAACCACTGCCCAACGCTGGTTGAAAACGAACGCCGTTTTTCATGCTTTTCTTAGCATCCATGAAAAACCCAATGTCGAACTTGGACGATGAAAACTGCTGTATTAAAAAATTAACATCAATGTCCTCAGATATACGGCATGTGCCAGGAAACCACGCTGCCAGCCTATTGGAAACCTGAATCCCAAATCAGAGTCGGCAATCAAAATATCGCTTGCTGTAGCACTGCATTATCGACGATTGAGCCAAACATCTAGCCAGTGTTTGTGAAATGCCAACGCCCACGGTGGAAGGTGGAAAGGGCCCATACAACTACCATCTATGGTGACTCTGACGGGACATCGTAAATCCTGAACATTAAGTTCAATATTCACGATTTGCGATGTCTTTTCAGAGCTACCATACCCCACCGCAGCTTTAATGTAGCTCTTAATGGCGAGCAGCTAAGGGTCGTAGACAGACAGACAGACAGAGAATGGACACCACCATCAGCTTCTATGTGATTCTATGCACTGCATGCAATGAGAGCGAGAAGGCGAACTGGTCATGGCGCCCCCTAGTGTCAACGAATAGCTAGCTACTTCCATGGCTTGCACAAAACAATTAAATAAATTATTGCAAGATATTTTCGAGTTCACTCAATTTACCAACCAGAACGGCAAACACTTGCCGGAACAACGGCCAAAGCATAAACGAAGAGCGACATCTCGCCTCTTCCCATTTAGAGTGTTGCTAAAGTTTAGCTGACCAGAGGAACTATGGGCTCCGTGCACAAGCAGAAAGAAAAAGAAAGGGTTGGGGAGTCCATATCGACGCCATCTTACCTGACTTTAATTCAAGTGTCTGGTTCCTGCTATGATATTCTTAGTGAAAACGGAATAGAGTCGGCGAACAGACAAAGCAGTCCAACTGGTACACGAGTTCGGCCTATCATGGGCGCTGAGAAGCGCTGATGCGCGTTGAGCTCTGATTGGATAGATTTTGTGTGACCTGTGAACTGGAGGTCACCAATTCTCAGCTGGGCTGCGTGCAATTTGAAAAGTCATGGTATGCTACCCAGAACGCCGCGCCCAATATGGGCGGTGGGACCGAGCGAAGTATACGAGTATCAAATAATCGAGGAGCGCGGGCAGTGCGTAATACCAGCGAAGTACGATTGTTAGGTGACCAGTGTCCTCATACATCAGCACACGGAGCCTACATATAAGAAGCGTTATTTCATTCCCAAACTTGTTGGCCAATCAGTTACGTCCACCAACAAACAGACACACAAACCCAACAGACAACCGGTTAACCAGCAAACCACGTCACGCAACAAACCCACATTAACTTACAGCAGGCTATATGATACAACCTATCAATGCCTGTACAAACTCTTTCCCACTTTCCCGTCCGGACCGACTTGGTTGTTTTTTTCTTCTCCCGGAGTCCCGTCATCCGCCCACCTTCGGGGCTACCCACCGCGTATCTCCTAACACATCTCATGTAGTGTGCCACGCGACCGCGTCGCCCTTGGCTGTTTGATGTTTGGTAGTTTGTTAACACATTGGCACTTCGCTACACTGTCTCATCAGCCAGCGTAAACCCAAAGAGCGTATCACAATAGCCGTCGGGCTGCCGTCACCAACACCGAAGTATGACCAGGCATCAGGTCTAAGGATTGTGGACTCTCAAGAAATAAGAAAAAACCTCTCCGCCATAATTAATTAAACGATAGTGAAATTGCGGGCTAATGAAAAAGCAAACCCTCTAACAATAAGGGGAGCTGTTTAACTTTATGGTACAAAGAGGCTGGTATAGGGGGCCCCCTCGGGAACTGTAGGAGATGAGTTTTTTTCCCCCGATTTGCCGGGTCTTGGCGCGGCTGAGCGGGGCGTAGGGGAAAAGCCATGCGGGCATTAAGACGCGAAGTGCGGTAGGGCGGTCAAGTTATGACCGGCACGATGGACGATGGGGCAGTGGAAGTGGCGAAGGAACAATTGACAAGAAGAAAAATATAAAAGGTGAGGTTCCGTCCAAGAGTTTGGATACGGGACAAAAATACTGTGAGTCGGTGGTTCTTTCCTCGCCTTTCAGCTCCTTCGCCGGGGTCAAATATCGCACAGGTCGATACATGTTGATAATTTTTTTACCCATTCTGAACATGTCTTCACCATCTCATTACATATATTCTCTTCTGGTGAGGTTGTGATTTTGATTTGTCTACTAGAGCAACAGCGGCGTAACTATAGGGTTAAAGTTGTAGGGGGCAGCCGGTGGTGCACCAATTGATTTTCTTTCAAGAGGGGCATTGAAGGCAATTGGTATATTGTTTGTGTGCAATTCATAATTGTGAACCGGCAAAGGGGATACCCGGGGTGCATGGATCTCCACTGGAGGGCACGCCCTCTGTCTCCATAGTTTAATGCCATTTATTTCAGAAAAATAGTGGGAATTACTGGTCCCTCGGTGTAGGTCAGCTCGACTACCTTCCTCCGCTTCACGACGGGAGGTAGTCGAGCTGAACTACAACACGGGAGCAGTAATTCCCACTTCTTCCCTTTTCAAGCTATGCTGCATTTGTATAATCTTCGAACTTGTCGCCACCACTATTTTTCCAAGATAAAACATTTACAGTAGGGGCAAATGCCAACTCGTCAGCAATACAAATTAAGATACAAATTTGCTGACGGAGTTTTACGCACGCCCGAGTAGAACCGTGTCTCGCAAGGCGGAATGAAACAAAAACAGCCTGACGAAAACGGGCGTGGACAAAGGGGAAATAACGGGCAGTGGGAAAGGAGTTAAGATATCATGAGAAAAAGGAGGTAAGACCAAAAGTACTTGACAGACTTATCGGTAAAACAAAATATGGAGGAAGAGGCGATTTGCGGCAGAAACGATTGCATCGTGTCTACGTGTATATTATTTGGCAGGAAATCATAATTATTTTGGATAGTCGAGTGGCATATTTTGACCACCGTCTGCAAATTCAATTCCGATCGCGGCCATGCCTTTTCTTTGCAAGTCTACCCATTCCTAGTTTAAACAACGACTGTTGTTTTTTTGTATCAGTAAATCCCCGATGTCACATGCAGGTGTGGTGAACCGGCTATAGGCGAAATCGGAATTGGAGCAAACGCGTAGTACGCGAATAATGAGGACGCGCTGGCCAGAGGCCGGCAAAGTGACGAGTCTAGCGCCAGCCTCGCCGTGTCCGTGCGTTATTAATGCCGCAGCCTCTGCGCATCGTACCAGGAGGGATGCCAGACTGCTCCAGTCAGGCTCTCTGGTTATCGGCACGGTGTAATCTCCGTCGATGAGTTGTTTCGGGCCGAGTTTTAATCGATTCTTAGCTTGCCTCCTCACGCGCTCATTATTCGGCGCTACCTTTGCTCCGCGCCTTCTTTACAAAAAAGGCAAACTCCTTCGACACGCACCAAAAAAAATCGCATCAAAGTTTCTTAATCAGTTAAGTAAAGAGTCATTGTCACTCAGAAATCAAAAGGCGGGTGTATTGCTACTTTTCGTAATTTAAATCCAAGTAGTAAATTAGTTAATAAGTTTTTTTTTCCTTCATCTCTTTTTCTGGTCTGTGCTTGCTGGGTGTTGTTTAACTTAGCGGGCCTGGCATGCGATATGACGGGGGCGTCAGCACATGCCGGACCCGCTGCCGAGTCATTCGATGCCGAGGTATCAAACTAATGAATTGCGACTGGTAAAATATGAATTACTTCTGATTAATTTAAAAGACAACTGTGTGACTTTTTTTCTTTGCCTTGTGTAGTGTTGTTGAGGAGGGTGGCTCTCCATGTGGTCGGACACATCTCGTCTGGTGACTTAGAGCACCCGTCCAAGTCAATTTGCCAGATTATTCCAAAAAAGCGGAGACGAGTTTTTTTCTGCCATGACGGGCAGCGTCCGGGACCCGTGAGCCACCCGTCAGCCGCTAGCCCTTAACTCCTCTGCCACCCGTCATTTCCTCCCCAGACGGACTTTTCTCCTTAATTCACCCCTCGCCCCAGCACCAACCCCTTGTCAAGTCGGGTTCACCCACTCGCAGACAAAAGCACCCGGGCCTCGCGCATGCGTGGATCCCACCGGTGAACAGCGGCGCGCAGTTTGAACCATGCGCAACCGGCGGTTTTTTTGGCGCGCCGGACCTGACGATTTTCTGTGTTGGGGGCGGGAGATTTCGCTACCGTTTCTCTGGACTTTTTCTCCCGACATATGGTGCTCAATCAGGCTTTGATGCCACGTGCCGGTTAATGTAATGAATTGCTCTCGTGAAATACTACCTCATGGTGGTCTTTTCAGTTGACTTGAAGCGGGGTTTGGAAGGCCTCTGTTTTTCTGGCTTTGGAGGCAATCTTTAGGACCGTTTCTCCACTAGCTTTCTGTTCCACAGGAGTTACTGTAGTCGCCCCGACCAATAGCGTGGCGTAAAAATCTATTAGGCGTCTGTGTTTCGCCCATCTCAGTTTACAAAAGCAATCGAGTCAAATACATCTCAGGGAAGAAGAAAAGAAAAACAATTACACGGACAGGGATCCTGTCACCGCTGGACACAGCGTGTTGATATTTTTCTTCTAGTTTTTTTTTTTTTTGGCTGGTTACCTATATATGCATGGGACAGTTTTTGTTTTGTTTAACTGTCTGGTGGTAGATTGTGTGCGTCTAATGCGAGGCTCTGGGCTTGCTAGAGGGGCAGATGTCGCTTGATATAAGCGAGCGGAGTCCCTGACTAACCAGGGAGTGTTTGGTTCAACCCGTGGTGAGCTTTAACCGACGTGCATCTGTTAGCGGGCGAATGCCCCCAGGTATATAAGACCTCAGTGCTCCTCGGTCGCGTCAAGACAGTGACACAATCGTCTTCCGCAGATCGTCTGCCAAAAAAAGAAGAAGAAGAAAAAGACGAACAACAAAAGTACACCACGAGGCGCGCCAACTCTGACTAAACAACCAACTAGATTTTTTTCGGTCACGGTTGGTACAAATTAAACGTGATCTCGTCGCTGCGTTGCTGACGTTCAGTTCCTGTTTTTGTTGTTGTCATTAACGATTTAACTTTAATGCGCCAGAGGACGAGCAAAGATTGAAGCGACTGAACGCGAAACTTTCAGGCCGACTCACCCGGGGGAAATCTTTAGATGATTTCATCGCATTCTCTCCTCCAGCGAAACATTCTCTCTGACAACTGACAATGCAAGCATCTGTGACGACTTGAAGTACCCAAACAAACAAAAACACGAACAGAAAGTACCGCTAAATCAGTTATTGTGTGCGAAGATTAGAGTTGGTAAAACTTTGAGAGCGGCCTGAAGTCTGACGGAAAAAAAATAGTTTCGACGAAGCATCGACAAGACTTTGGTGAAGGAAAAAACACCTCATCGCGATGCCTAAGACTTCGGATAGTCCATCATCTGCATCTTCCGCATCACCGGCAAGCTTCCACGCCTCTGAGGCTCTCCTCCCGGCCGGGTCCTCGCCGCTACTCGCCCCGTCTCATCACCAGCACCAGTCCGCTGCGGCGGCTGCGGCCGTCTTCGGTCTTCTTCCTCCGTCGTCGGTGTCCAAGTCTCTACCGGTCAGCGTGGTCACGCCGAGTGGTAAGTCTCTTCAGATTCTCGTTTGTATCTTCTAAAAGATAACCGTTATAATCATCAAAAACTTAGAATCGAACAAAAAAAATGATTTCAATTAAAACCATTTAAGCTAACTTCTAAGATTTTCTCTTTTAGCATTTGCAGGTCAGTTTTGAATTTATCATTTTTAAAAGACAACATTTAAACTTGATTTAGTTTTACTTTGCTCGTCTGACAGTTGTAAAACAGGCTGTATACTCCCCAGGGAGCTGAGATGATTTAAGGATTGAAAATGGCCCAGTGACCAGTGGTAATAATGTTGGAAGCGCTTTGAGATGCCCTTCGGGTGTGAAAAGCGCTATATAAATACAAGATATTATTATTATATTATTATTATTATTAAAGATTCAAATTAAACAAAATGTCTTCACTTCAAGTTTCTCTGCCCCAAACCCCAAAAGAAAATTATTACCAAATGCTTCGTCGATTGGAAATGTTGATAGAAACATGACACACATAAAAACAGGTAAAGTGCGACAGAACATTCGAGATACGCAAAGAACAACACTTTGTCAAGAAATGTTTGTTTCTTACAATTTTCTCAAGGACAACCGACAGTTGACTTAGTTTAAGCCCAGAATGTCTAGGATGTCTTATTGGACTTTCTAAAACCTTAACTTACGTAGGTTTTTCTTCTTTCCAAAAACCAACAAATTATAGTATTAATTAAGGGTTTCCTGAGATTTCGGAAGTATTGTCCCTTAGCAACGCGTGTATTATTAAGGTCCACAATCAGTAGAACTGATTAGATGAGTATACGTTACGTTATGCAAAAAGCCAAAAAAGGGAAAATATAATTTGTTAGGTAAAGTTGTACGGAATGGGCAATGAAGCACGTCCCTCAACCCAGAGCCACGCCCCCGTTTTGACAAGGAAATAGAATTGTCGCTTGGATTTGTAATTGTTTTTCCAATACCACTAATTACACTATTGCTTAGTATTAAAAGGTAGGATACACCATTGGCAATTGCTTAAATTATCATGAATGGGTGGATTTGGGGGGTTGTATTTTTTTGTAAATATCGTTTAACTGACCTGTTCAAAGTTTTACAATTATGGATGCCGAGGAAAGCAAAACAAAAAAGGCGTTCGTTTTCAACCAGCATCGGGCAGTGGTTCTTATGTTGTTCTTGTTTATTTTCGCGATCGCCGTCTGAAGATCGTGAATTTAAAAAAAAGAATCGTAATAATTATAGAATATCTAGAGCAATCATTTTGCTAGATGCCTGAACTCATTATTTACTTTCAAATAAGTAAAATGTTTCTTAATTATTTGGTAGTAACATTTTTCGATATCTGTAAATGGTGTATCCAACCTTTTAATAAAACACTTTCGTCCGGCCTGCGTTCTAAAATCAACGTGTACTTCAATTTTCAAAGGATGCGAGGGCTTTTCGATCTAGTCGTTTAAACTGTCATTTATCATGAGCACATTGGTGCTATATTTCTTGCATGGATTCGTTTACAAAATTATAGTTGCAATCATATTGGTGTGTGTTATTTGAAGGGTCAGCGACAAAACATATAATCTTAACAAAAACAAAAAAACGGCCATAGCAGACAACACCCTAGCGAGTAACAGGCACCTGCTAATCACTTAATCTGCAACTAGAAACTCCATTTGCAATAACAGTATTAGGCCTACTCTTATAACTCCGATCGAAAGGAGAACCTATAACAAGAGTGGACAATTTGCCTCCCTCTAAAACTTGAAAGAGCCTTAATCCGCAACAGCCAGCAAAGACCGTTGAGTGTATATTTTATAAAGATGCCGACTTTTTTTTTTTTTTTTTTTTTTTTTTACTCTTCCTTGCATCCCGGCCAAAGCGTTTGCTAAAACCAACAGGCGCGCCAAAGGGTGGCATTCGTTGACGGACAAGCCCCACGATCCAGGCCGGGGGACACGGCAAAGGGGTGTGCGAGGCAGATTTCCCCGATGAGTGACCGGCCGCTCATAACATTACAGACCCGCTAAACTATACTTCACTAAAAGTCGTTACTTTTTTCTTTCTTTTCTTCTCCGATCCGAGCTTGGCATGGTCCGACCGTTAAATCCAGGGCGCGCCTGTCTTCAAATCGCAACTGGTTAATTCTTGCTAAACTTGTTTCCAACTTGTCGAACATATTTGATCTATGCTGTATAAATAATTACCTTATTGGTTATTTGTCTCAAGATTTCGACTTAGACGTGACAAAGTCCCTAACAGATACAATTATGGATTTGCTCTTTTATTTTGTTTTGTACGAAAAATGTTAGTACGGGAGAGTCAGGTTGGCATAGTGGTTACTGTACATCCTCCACCGCTGCGACTTGCGATTTCTGTCCTGGTCCCCATGTGGATTGGTTTTTCAGTCCCTACCTGATTCCGTGGGTTTCTCCCCCCCCCTCCCCCACCCCACCCCCTTCTCCTCTGAGTATTCTTCTGAAGCTTTCCTCTCACCTCTAGAACTATAATTTCTTTTCATTGTCTTCTTTTTTCTGAAGGTTCCTTCTGGCTTTCGAGTCAAAGTGCCAGGGTCACTTTTTTGAAGAAAAAAAATTGGTTTCATCTTACCAAAACGATACCAATAATAATAAAATAGTTTATTCATAAATTATAATTTAACATTTTGTTTAACTTCTCTGCGGAGAACGTAACAACAGTCACCGAATATCTTTTGTCATTTGGTAAAAGATACCATCAGAAAAAAAGGGGGGTTGGAAGTTGAAGCATATGTGGTGAACATAGACAGTAAATCTTGAAAGCTTGATAAACACCACATTGTTGCGATTAAACAACATTATTTTGTGTGTGCGCCAACTTCGATACAATATATCATTTCAACACATCTGGAGTGCATTATATATAGTCTGACTATAAGTTTCTCGAAGAATTCCCTCTTGAAACTCAGCTACACCCTAAAGGTAGAAACTACGATTAGTTTCACTTGTGACCTTTGACCCTGCGGCTGGGATTTTACCTCTTCGTCGACGCGTAATTTACACATCGGCAAATGTTTGTTAATATATATATATATGTTTTCCCCAAGCGGTGGGATTAGCGACGCACGTGCCCTCACACCGTACATTTTAGCGGCGGCTGGCCGTGTCAGACGGTATAGCTTTAGGGCCAATTGTCGCTACCCTTTTGCGAAACACGTGGCCCTCGATCCTCTTTTGCCCCCGGACTATTTATCTGTTGATTTGTTCGATTATATCCCTCAGTTTGTCTCTCTCAATCCATACATCATTTTTGGGGGGCTTTTTTTCCTTTTTGTGTGTAATTTGAGCGGTCATCGCTCGACAAAAGCCGTCCGAAGTTCTATCCGTGTTGACGGTCGACTGGTCGGATCCTGCCCGCTGCACGCACCCCACATCTGTTTGTATCACTGTGTGTCATATTATTATGTATCTATTTCTTTGTCATCGTAAAACATTGCCGTTTTTTGTTCATTAATAATTAATGTTTTGTCAAAGTCTTTAATCATTCGGAGATTTCATAGTGAACATTGTCAGAAATACTGCAATAATGTTACCATACTTAAAGATGGACTACAACGAAAACTCACACATTAAATTTATTATCGGACCTTGTTTATGTTGTGTTTAGGTAACACTTTATTGTTACGGTCATGTTTTTCTCTAAATAATTTTGTTGCAATTTGACCGAAAAAAATAGACCTCGATTCTTCGATTTTGAAATGTCCCGCCCTGTACTGGTTCCCGGCAAAGATCCACTGAAAACCACAATGAAATCCACGATATAGTACCAGCGGACTTGTAAACCAGCGAAAAGTGATGACGTACTACCCATGAAAACGCATACATGGTGGCCCTGAAGGGACTCCGCAGATCGCGAATATCGACGTCAAATTTGACGTCAATATTCACGACTTTCCAAAAAAGTCGCGAATATTGACGTCAAATTTGACGTCAATATTCGCGATCTGCGGAGTCCCTTCAGGGCCACCATATGTATGCGTTTTCATGGGTAGTACGTCACAAACAAAGTATGAATTATTCATGAGTTAGGGGCTTTTGCTGAAACTGAGTTTTTCTGGGTCGTAGAACGCCGATAAATTTTGTTGTTTTTTTGCATGAAGGAACAAGATTTATTGAATACTAATGATATATTAGTAATCATTATACATTTCTCGAACAAAAAACAGCAACACAGCCTTTATCATTATTCCGTTGTAGTCCATCTTTAAAGGAACAGTATTTATACGTTTGGCAACTATCCATAAAAGCAACCAACCAAATTATTGTTCAAAAGCTAATACTTGATGTAAAGAAATCGACTCTAAACTCCATGTAAAGATGGTCATTTTTGATGAAAATAACAATAGAAGTCCAAAAATGCGTTTCGGAGACGCATTTTTGAAAATTTCCATTGGGTATAGTTGGTTAAAATTTGAAATCTTAGATAATTTTTTTTCTCGAAATATACAGAATTCACAGAGATTAAAATTTGTCAGGTTAGTTGTCAAGCACCATTCTTTAGAGTTTCAAATTTAAAGGCCAAAAATGCGTCTCAGAGACACATTTTTGGAAACTTGTATTGGGTATATTTGTTTAAAAATCAAAATCTTAGAATAATTTTTTTCTCGAAATATACGGAATTCACAGAGATTAAACTTTGTCAGGTTAGTTGTCAAGCACCATTCTTTAGATTTTCAGATTCAGAAGTCCAAAAATGCGTCTCAGAGACACATTTTTGGAAAAATTTCCATTGGGTATAGTTGGTTAAAAATCGAAATCTTAGATAATTTTTTTTTCTCAAAATATACGGAATTCACAGAGATTAAACTTTGTCAGGTTAGTTGTTAAGCACCATTCTTTATAATTTCAGATTTAGATTTTAGAGTTTTAGATTCTTTATAGAACTGTTGTTTCAAAAGAAAACAAATGTTACATAACAAATGATATACTATAACTGCAATCAAGCAAACTATACAGTTAATTTGTATTTTGTAGGTTCTTTGCACTGGGTAATAGTAGTACTACTAGAGATTGTATTGAACGCAAAGGCTTTACGTCCAATCCAATATGGCCCACCACTACAGGGTGCATGCAACAAAAATATAAGGGAATACCACACGTAGAATTTATAACTAACATCGATAATATAGATATGGTTTCAAAGATACTGGTTTACACTTTAAAATGAGACACCAAACGTCCAAATCCGACAATGTTTGGCAGAGCTATGAATAATTTTCCAAGAGGGGTAAAATTGACCATGGGACCAAGTTTTTTCGATTTTTGTTGGATACTGTGCAAGTGTAGACTTGAAATCAAGTCGTTACCGAAATAAACCAGCGCTGAGCCACCATGCCTGCTCTGGTTCATTTCCGTGGCGCCTGCACGGACAAAGACAAAAGTGTCTATAACGACTTGATTTCAACTCTACACATGCACAGTATCGAAACAAAATCGAAAAACTTGGTCCCATGGTCAATTTGACCACTGTTTGAATTCTGTTTATAACTCTGTTAAACAGTGTCAGATTTGGACGTTTGGTGTCTCATTTTAAAGTGGAAACCAGTATCTTTGTAACCATATCTATTATTATCGACGTTAGTTATACAATCTACGTGTTGTATTCCATTATATTGTTGTTGTATCAATTTATTGATACACCTGTAAAGGCCGGCGTTTAACTCCGGTTTCGATAGCATAAGACGACCAAGACAATTCCCCCTGGATGGGATGCCGGTCCATCGCAGGTTACTCTCCAGCTAAATACCGGCACCCCTTTTTCTACTCCTGGGTGGAGAGGGGCAAGTAGGGATGAAGTGGCTTGCCCAAGAACACAATCGAATATTTAGAGTTATCTTTGAATTAAATTGTCATTAGGTCAAGTGCGCACGCCATGCAAAACACCGCAGTAGGCGGAAAGCTTAACTGTGTAATTGGGACAGAACACGGTTCACGAACCTTCATCGCCAAGTGAAACAATAAATTATAGATAAATACATTTTGGGTATTATGGAGCTTCCTATAATTATGTACCATATAGTTGCTATTTTCTGTAACAGCGCGACTTCCATGGCTTATACTGTACGGGAATAAGAACGGCTAACGCCGGCACTCGTCAGCGGGCGCAGCGCGCTGCGCAATCCGCGGACTAACTTTCACCCAAGCTCCGAATTTGTATTTAGTCGTCCAACGCCAATGAAACCTCATAACAATTACGAGGTAATTACAAGAGGTAATTAGACCCCTTTACGAGCTGTCATTCTACACTTTCCTTCCCACAGCAAGTGTTAATTGGGCATTTCATAACAAGCAACAAACAAATATATGCTGAATGGTCTGATCGTTCCTATAATAACACCGAAACGCAACACATAATTGCGATGTCGGATTTGTCGGGCATTGTCGGGGCCCAATAGGGGAGGAAAGGGTCAACCGGCAAATGAGAGTCCAGCCCGGGCCCGGGAGCAATATCGCTCAATGCCCCACAAGAAATGCCCGCGTGTGTGCGTGCGTGGAAAGTTAACTAAAACATAAAAAGGCGATAAACTAGAATTGATCGGTCGAGCTATACAACCCCAGTTATCCACGGTCGTGTGTCTATACATGAAATCATGATATTTTCCTATTGCTATAAAACACGTATACTGTGAATTAAATAAACCCTCTTCACGATTATCCGAATAAGGCTTTCAGGGCTACGGTTACGTCTATTGTCAGCCTGCTCATGCGCAGTAGCCACACATAAGAGATTTGGACACGAGCTTGCTTGCTCCGCCAATGAACGACGAGGGCGCTACACACACAACAGGAAGCACGTGTGCATGGTTAACTTTCCGTTGGTGCTCAAAACAAGCAGGGTATGTTAACACGTGCTATTCGTGCACGACTACCAGTGGGAGGTCACACCGCTGAGCCAAGATTTCAAAGAGTGGTCCCCGCTGGAAGGCTAGCCGGGTACACAGAAAAGGCTCAAAGTATGTCATGAAAAAGATATATTGGGCTATCGGGCCATCGCTGATTTGACCTTTGAAACAATATACGTAGAATAACATGCAATGGCAGCCATTTTGAACATTTTGAAAATTGCGGGTTATTCTACCTTTATTTTTTTTCAAAGGACAACATTTGCGATGGCCCTATAGCCCAATATCTTTCTCATGACATACTCTAGACTGTGTGCCAAATGGCAAGCTTTTATCATTTTGATTGAACATTTTTGTCACCAATCTGCCTGACAAAATGTAGCTCCATGGTAATATCTAAACAGCGGCGTCGCTCTATAGTGCACGACACAGTCACTTTCATCTTATGTCTGATGTTGCCGATTCACGAGCCATTTTGCACGACTAAAATGCCCTGTTAGTCGGTCGATCGGTCTCGGTCATCATCGCTGCCCCAACAAACACCCGTTCTTGCCTCATTTGGTACCAACAAAACCTCCCTTTAAAAGGGCTACAAAATGCCAGCGATGAAGTAAATAAATGCCCGTGTAGTACAGGCGGCAGAATTAACTCACAGACTTAATATCTGTGGTCAGTTGAGTTTTTTTTTAGGTATATCTGATGTGCAGGCAATAATAATAATGCTCAGCTTCACAATAGATCGAATTTGTCCAGTCCCGTGCATGGCCGTGGCGGGGCCTGTGCCCTATACCATACCGTGGATCGGCGCGTCAGCTACCCGTGCTCAGTGTCATAGCTCCATGGTGCCATCCACCCGCAAGACCCGCCTAAAACCCCGTACAAATTACGGCCATTATCCTCCAAGTCATCACACATCCATATGTTCTTCTTTACAGCAGGTCCCGGGCTCATGACCGAATGGACAAAGAACCCTGGCGAGCTAACAACCATGAATAATTTATCCATTATAAATAAAGCCTGCAGCAATAAAGTGATACAATATGCGATAATACTAGCTACTAGGTCTTATTAACAGAAATTCAAATTGGTGGCTTTTGGATTCACGATATACTCAACAGCTCTTGCGAGCTTGTGTTTAACACGTGAACCTCTAGGCAAAACAAAATACTGGCTCGCTTGTAACAAGTCTATAACGGCTTCTTTGACAAGCCTCGGTTTCGATCCGGCTACGGGTTCCGAATATTTCAGGGCTATACTCTCTAAATAATGTCAAAGAGTGAAAACATCACTCTCTTAAAAGAGCCCTTATAAAAACAAAAAGAGTGAAAGCTGCACGGCATTTCACTTGCAACACTCGAAAAGAATGAAAAACACTCCAAAAGAGTAACATATCCTCTCTTTTAAGGAGACAGGGACCACTTGTTTGTAGACTGGTTCCATATAATCTATAACTCTGCAAAAGAGTGAAAATGTTACTCTTTTTGGAGTGGTTTTCAGGCTTTTTAAAATTGTTTTAGAAGGATTTTTACCCTTTTACATTATAGAGAGTATGCCATGCATAACCCCACGTCAATCTTGAATACACACATCAAATCCCATTACGTTTTAAGTTCAGATTAATGTCCGTTAGTGTTTTGGATGTGAAAGGCTTCGAGAAATTTATAGGGACGAAAAAGAAAAACAAAATAAAGACGAAACCAAGCAAACGGTGTCGAATGAATTTTTGCTCAGCAGATAGCTCTCGTGTGCGGCGGGCTCTGCAGTTGACCATGGTTTCGACGAAACATACACTCCTAAAAACATGTATTAAACTATTGTTAGTTAACAAAATTGGTTAAGTTAAAATTGTAACCAACAACAATGTGTAATTTTTCCCAATTTGACCAATGTTGAGTACATTTTAACCAACGTTGGGTAATTTGTTTAAACAATTTTTTTTGTTTAACCAACTGTTGTGTTGTTCACCTGGTTACCAACGGTTGGTAAATAATATTGTCATTTTACACAATGTTGGTTATGTTTAACCACATTTAACCAACGTTGAGTAGATGTACTCATTTTGACCAACTGTTGCGGCTACCAGGTGAACAACACAACAGTTGGTTAACAAATTAGTCAAACAATTTGCCAAAAGTTGGGTAAAATATGCCCAACATTGGTCAAATTTAAAACATTTACACAATGTCGGTTATAATTTTAACCAACTTGTTTAATTAATTTAACCCAATTTAATACATGTTTTGAGAGTGTACAAACAGAATACACGCAATCAAAAAAGTGAGAACAAAATTACCCCTCCAAAATAAAAAGGAAAGACAAAGACAAAGTAAAAATCTAAACTATTGTCCGCTTTCTTACCTTGTAAAGTTTCAGTATATAGAATAGTTGTTTTGATGGCGCGGTATCGTTTAGGGGCTTGTGGACTGAGGGGTAAGCAAAAAAGAATTTAAATTCATTAGGGCAATTTTGAACATGTGTCATTGCTAATCATCCTCGGAGATTTTTTTGTTGCTAGACCCCCGTGATCGACCGGGTCATTAGCCGAGGCGAGGGGGCGACGCGCGGCCCGCAACCCCCCGTATATACGCCACGCACTTGCGGTCCGCTGACAAAAGTGCAGGTCCCTGGTCTTTAAAGTTAAACACGCGGTGTTACACGGGCGCGTAAGTTTCTGCCCCCCTCGGGCGGGGATTTCGCGAGTTTTTTAGTTCGTGCCGCCACGAGAGATGGTGAACCCAAAGAAAAAAAATAACGAAATGAAACAAAAAAATGTAGGCAGCTTGTGGGACGGAAGAAGAGATTTTGGTGTGCGCAAGTTGTAGCGCCTTTTAAGAAGTTTATCCCCGAAAGTTGTGTAATTGTAAATTTTTACGAGGGGCACGCGCGTGCACTACACTCACGACTAAAAAAAAAATCACTTTTTATCCGACTTTCTAATGTCGCCACCGCCGCCTCGACAAAAACGAGGTCAGCATTTGGAAATTGTTTTTTTAGGTCACACTGCGTACAAATGTGTTTTGCGATTTGAATTTGGGTAATTTTTGAATTTAACTTTAAATTCCTAAATATTTGGGTTTCCTTGCTTTTTTTCCGGCGTCCATGACCATAATTGTAAAACTCGGACAGTTCAGTTATTACGATATTTACTATAACATACAACCCCCCGCTCGAATCCACCCATTCGTGATAATTCCAGCAATTACCATGGTGTATCCTACCTTTACATCCACCCATTCCTGATAATTCAAGCAATTACCAATGGTGTATCCTATCTTTACATCCACCCATTCCTGATAATTCAAGCAATTACCAATGGTGTATCCTATCTTTACATCCACCCATTCCTGATAATTCAAGCAATTACCAATGGTGTATCCTATCTTTACATCCACCCATTCCTGATAATTCAAGCAATTACCAATGGTGTATCCTATCTTTACATCCACCCATTCCTGATAATTCCAGCAATTACCAATGGTGTATCCTACCTTTAAGCAAACTTAAGTGTGTTTAAGCAACTCTATGAAATTGGACTCTGAAGTTTTTAGCGGGGTTTGAAGAGCAAACAGCGTTCACACCTACACGCACTTCGGCCGAATTCCATGGGCATTGGGCATCCTTTCATCGCGCTCTACATGCGAGGAAAGTTATAAATTATAGCGTAACCCCTCCGTCATACGCGCACTGCTGACGCGAGCGTAAAATACTCGCTCACCGATAAACAGCAAAATACACTTTATTCACGCACCTGTTGGAAACCCCCAAGTGAATTGGAAACCAACCGTCTCCATATTACTTTTTCTCTTTTATTGAATTTCACAGCGCTTAAGCAGTTAAACTGTCCAGCGACCGCGGTGTCCCCAAACAGTCGTGGCGTTTAAATGTTTACGGCCGGTAATGACCCCCGTCGCCGCGCGCCGAGGCGTGAAACGGGCTGGGTCGACGAAGTGTCGACTCGGGATAATATTCATCCGGGTGAGGGATCGGTCGGCTGTCATTCTTATCGCAATGGGGCCATTATTGCATGGAGCTGCTAAGCACACAAAATGTGCTTAGCATGAACATTATTGTTAATTGGCAAAAACAGGGTTTAAACCAAATTTCCAGTTGATGTATATATTTTAAGAGACTGGTATTAAGTTGGTTTTTGCTTTAGCATGAAAAGCATTATGGAGTTTTGGCTGGTAATCTGTTTTTACTGAGCAAAAATTGTTTTGTGCTTAGCAAATTTGTATGCTTAGCAGCTCCATGAGAATAGCCCCAGGTCTTAAACCTGGTTTTATTTTGGAGGGTGTTGTTTGACGACGATTTGGAACAGTTTTCTTGAAATGAGTTCGATAAATTTTGATTGGGTGACGAGTACGGATATCGGCGGACGAGAAACGTCGGGACTACTCAACCTATGGCCACGTGAAGGGTTACTTGAAAGGTCACGTGAAGGGTCACGTGAAGGGTCACGTGAAGGGCCACATGAAGGGCCACATGAAGGACACTTGAAAGGGCGCGTGAAAGGTCACGTGAAAGGTCACATGAAAGGTCAAGTGAAAAGTTACGTACAGACGGAACATTTGAGACAATGCAGTCGTGTTGCTCAGAATTGCTTTCTTTAATTCTTGATTATAAAATATTATAAAAGATTGAAGTATACATATTATTTATACAATCAAAGCCAGTTTAACTATAACCATTTTTCTTTTGTGATCTTCATCGGAATCACCATGGCGACAGTTATCAAAACTATACCGTCTCTTTCAATATGCGCAAAGAATAATGAATCGTGTCGCAGAACCAACAGCACCCTATCAATTCTTCAATAAAAAACCCTAACCATCCCAAAGCCTGCAAAATCCTCTTTGCAAAATGCAGGATTTTACAGGATTGAGGGCACTTGAAAGTTAATGCATCGGAGGAATTTACAGGATTGAGGGCGTTTGTGGTTTTGCCACTGGAGGATAATGCAAGATCCAGGTCATAAGGCCTAAACTATATGCTGGATGATTTTGCAGTGTTGAGGTTACTTGGGTATTTATCCAAATGAGGATTTTGGAGGATTGAGGTTATTTGTTACTTTGTACTCCACACTGCTCATGCTCTATGCATATTCTCCATAGAGCTTCAGTCAAGGTGGAAGTTTAATGTGTCAAGGATAGGAAACGTTTGCATACCAAGGGTCATGTGTGCAAACCCTTGTTGTGATAGGGCACTTAGCAGCTTTTTGGTCCTGCTGTTTGGCTGCTCTATAGCTCAATGGTAAACATGATTCAAGCAATGGTCACCAGTAATAAATATTGGAGGGTTTTGTAGGAGTCAGGTTACATAGAGTTTTAACACTTTAGAATTGGAAGATTTTGCAGGATTCAGGTTATGTGTAAGAAAAAGGGAGTAGTGAGTAAGGGTCGAATCACACTTTAATGTTACCTAGTACTGCTATACATTGAACTATAAAAACAATACCTTTAACATTTACAACATGCGGTTTTTCAATTCGATTCATCGCAGCGAGAGAAAAAAAATCCTCACAAACCTGTAATGAAACTTAATTCAGACATGTAACCTATACTTGTTGGAGAGTAATTAGACTTTTCAATTTGTAAAAAAGCACTTCTACATCCGACTTCTGCATCAAGAAGTTCCAAGAAGAACAAGAAGAAAAAAAACGAAAGAGTAAAAAAGAAAGAAAGAAAGAAAAAAATATATATCCTGAACATTTGGTTTTTTACTCTTCAACCCATTTCCTCAATTCGATTCCAGGTCTAAGTAATTCGGTCTATCTTGCGGATTAGTTCGGGACCTGACATGACCAGTCTCGTGTTTCGAAACGTCCTCTTTTCGTAAGGTTCTCCCTTTTTTTTCTTTCTCTTCCACCGCGATGACACGGCATCGGTCGAGGGAGGAAAATAGGCAGGCCACGGCATGCAATCCTCGTCGCGTATACGCTAAACGGGTTCGCATATAATACGACGAGGAGGGGATCCTAACCATTTTAGAGTAATTAAATTGAGTTACGCGGTAACCTTATCCTGCCAATCGCTATAGTCCATTCATTCAAGTAGTTTTTGACGTGGATTTTCTTTTTATTAAAAAAAGGGAAACTACACGTGATATTTGACGTTGTAGATCTGTCAGAAAACGACGAAGATAATTTTATGTTGTTGTTTTTTCCTCTAATTTCTTTAAACAGGCCAGTGTCACAATATTCACTATGAAATATCAATCCCCTAACGCATCCATTTTCGAAAATGACAGCAAAAGAAAATTGTGTATACTACCTTTAAAGGTATAGGATACATCATTGGTATAATTGCTTGAACTATCAGGAATTTGGGGGGTTGCATTTTATAGTAAATTTCGTTTAACTGACCTGTCCAAAGTTTTACAATCATGGATGCCGATAAAAGCACAAACAACGGCGTTCGTTTTTAACCGGCGTCAGGCAGTTATTCTTATGTTGTTCTTGTTTTTTCACGATCGCCGTTTTTTGGAACAATTACAGGATATCTAGCGCAATAATTTATCTGGATGCCTAGAATCATTATTTACTTTCAGACAAGTAAGATACTTCTTAATAATTTGGTAGTAAATATTTTCGATATATGCAAAATAATGTATCCTATACCTTTAAGTGCATGTATTTTGATTGTCACTACGTGTGAACAAAATTGTTCATGTTGAATTGCTTGATTTTCTCGCGTTACTTCTGACTCATCCTAGATACATGAATCTCACATTATACGGTCATTCACAACCACATAGTTTTGTTTCACACTGTGCTAAAGAAAACCTACACTCTCATTTTAATACACATGTTTCTAAATTCGTTACCCTGTGGAGACCTGAACACAATGTGGACAATAGTAGTCAAAAGGTCTCCACGGGGTAATTTCTATAGATAAATAGGTCCCAACAAGAAAGTTCACGAAATAGATTTTTGGATTGTACTTAAATTACTCAAAAATTAGAGTTAGGATGTGGTTAGGGTTAGTGTTTGTGTTAGGGTATAATATAGGGTATATTGGGTCGAAATATCAACCCAGGAAATTAATTTTGTACACGAGAACAAAGAAATGTCTCCACAGGTACACTGCAAAAACTGCGGTGTCAAATTTAACACTTTTGGTGTTTATATTGGACCATTCGCCCAATATAAATCCAAAGGTGTTAAATTTAACACCGCCGTTTTAGCAGTGTATACACATTTGAGAATGGTGGTATTAAAATTTGGTTGGTTCAAAAAGTTAGTTACAATTTGTACTAACAATGTGTACAATAGTTTCTCCAATTTGACCAATGGCAGGGTACATTTTACCAAACGTTGGATATACAATAGATTCAATGTTTAAACCAATTTTGTTTACCAACCGTTGTGTGGTTTATCTGGTAACCAGCTGTCGGTAAACAATTAATCATTTTACCCAACGTTAATTAAAATAAACATAAGTTACAAAAAACGTCGGGTAAATTTACCCATTTTATTCAACCTTTGGTTGCCTGATAAACCACACAACAGTATTTGGTTAAAAATGAACACATTTTCTCCAACGTTGGATAAAATAATATCCAACATTGGTCGCATTGCATATTGGAAAGAAACAAAATACATTAGTGGTTAAAATGTTGACCAACTGTTTAAACCAACCAAAATGTTAATACATGCTTTGAGAGTGTATTTAAAAACCAAAACGATACCATGAAATAAATAAAACAATTTATACTGCACTTCTTCTACGTGAGAGGTGAATCTAAGATGAGTACGAGTCGGCTAGACAAACAGACGCCCGGAATCTCCCTCATCGGGCAAATTAATGTCTTCGAGATTAAAGGTCCGTAAAAAAAAGGTGGAACGAGTGACGGCAGGCTTAGGGATGAAAAGACCGCCGCCGCCTCCGATGTAACGACCAGAAATATAGAATACAAACAGAAAAACCCACTCAAAAAAACCGGGTCAATCGTATTTTGAATGTAACGCCACACCGACGAGGATTAACCCCTCGACGACGAGTTGAGCGAACGTCTAAAATACGACGATCGAGATACAATAAGATGAAGAAGAAAAAAAAAGAAGAATTAAAAAAAAAGCTCGAGAGGTGACGAGCCTAGGTGAGGAGGAATGTAATCCCGGGTCTGGTTACCGCCTCCGAGACTCTGCGCGACCTCGGTATAATTTTTTTTTTAAACGTGGGGGGAAAAATGACTAATCTGGCGGGAAACAAAAGATGTGAGGTGTTACCGCGCGTATTTAATCAGAATTTGATGCCCATGTTACTAGTCCAGGGTGGATTGACGATTTCACACAACATAAAGGAGCAAGTTCGGGCGCGAACTATAGTTAACCATAGTTCGACTAACGTCACTCGAACGCAGGATGGTTGGACTATCTAGTCGACTATTTGGAACCAGACCCCGTTGCACGGTTGCCGCTGGTTGACAATAGCCTCTTTTCATAAGAAAACACGGAGAGAACCAGTGACGTGGAAAAAGTAATGGTAGTAGTCGGACGGAGGGAAAGGCAGTAACGTTAAGTGAAAATCTAACAGGCCTAATGTTATTGTTTTCTTGTTTTTGGACCAACATGACTAACGTTATGACTTATCCTACTTATATACGTGGGAGAATAGTGCCAATACCCATGTCATCCATGTAGCAAATGTAAACAAAGCGGTTGCCATCTTGTCAACAATAGTTCGACAAAAGCCGTTCGAGCGAACTGCATTTGAGCATGCGCATTGGTAAAGCAAAGAGACTGACTAATGGTCGACTATAGTTCGCGCCCGATCTTGCTCGCAGTAACATTTGTTGAATTTGCACCCACAACAGTATATATTCTGCCAAGTTTGTCCTTATTGTGTTTTTGTACATATATATTATATTGACGAATACAGTGACCTTCTTATTTTGCAAGTTATTTTTTTCTTCATATTTCTGTATTTCATTGTGTTCAGAGATACAACCTATAAAACAAAATTGGTCCTATAGGTTAAAGTTGTTTTTATAGCATTTCTGCTGCATTTTTATTGTTCGAAACAGCAAGAGTCTTCAACATTTCGAGAATAATGCTTCACAACTAACCTGACAAAGGTTTAGCTCCGCGAATGCTGTGTATTCCGAGTGGCAATTTCCAAAAATGTGTCTCTGAGACGCATCTTTGGACATCGTTTATTATTTTAGTATTTGTAGTATTTAATAAGTGTTTATTATTACAATGTTTACAACTGATTATTTTCTTCAAAACGCCAGCATGCCGGCATGAAGTAATAATGCCCTGCATAAGGAATAACTTTGGAACATCTTTAGCAGCATAAGGATGCATAAGGAACATCTTTAGCAGCATAGGGATGCATAAGGAACATCTTTAGCAGCAATTAACTGTTTTCACAATCATTTTGATGGTTACGTTTAGATAGTTGCAAAAGGTACGCTTTCCCTTTAAATCGGTTAAACTGAAAAGTAAAGAGCTGAAAATCTCACCGTGCGCGGGGAACCTGAGCTTACGTGCTGAGCTAAAAAAAACACCACAAGCCAATAAAAACAAGAGGTATTGCATATTTACAACTTTCTTAAGAAGCAAAATCGTGCATCTGTTATCTGTCGTTGCTTCCCTCCCCCTCCCCCGCAGCCCACCAGAATCCCCCTCCCCCCTTCGCCACCGTTCGGTCACTCGCTAAGTAATTGCCTTCATTTCTCATCCCCCGGCCGTTTAGACAGAACACCCCCCCCCCCCTCCCTCCTGCAACTGTGTATACACAGGCTCGAAGGCGATGAGAATACATCAATACGGCTGTTAGTTGATACAATCTTCGCAACAGACTGAATTAGACTCGTCCCTCTCCCCCAGCAGCGAAGACAGAGGTGACCAAAAAAAAATACTTTAAAGAAAGAAAGAGAAGGGAGGGTGGGGGGGGGGGGGGGGAGAGTTAAAAATAACGGATGTGATTTTACTCGTCATTACCAAGCCGCCGGTGAAATCATTAATTTTTACACCACCCACCCGTTCCCGACCGTAGGGGAAGCCGCTTTCCCCCCATCAGACTCTCGTGTATTTCTCGCTAGGCCTTCATCATAATCATCATCATCAATATCATCGACACCATCCGCGGTTTTGTTTTTCTTCAGGGGAAATTGTTGTTCAACCATTTTCCTCACCGAATATGGTTTTCATCTCCTTAATGGAGGTATTTAGGTTTAAAGCTAACCCCCCCCCCCTCCCCCACACCCCTGGGCCCAACTCTTTTCTTATTAATAACCCGTAAGTTGTTACACGTCGACGTGTTTATACCATGGTTTACAGATTACAGATTACATAAGCTGGCATCATTTTTATACCCGTACAAGGCAAACAATATCACTGCGGGTTAAATGGGAAAAATCATCTGATATCCCCTGCCTCCCCACGCGCACGATTTCATCGGCGCGAAAGTCACTCACTGGGTTTTGTTTAAAAGCTGCTATAAGCAACAAAGAAATATTATTCTTACGCGGTTTCAGAAACATTTTAACGATTTAATATACCTCCACTTTATTACAAAGTTTTTAGGTGCAACCTTAATTAAAATAGGTGTTATGGAGAGGAAATAACATTTGTGTGGGTGGTGAAAAACAAATAAATTCGTTGAAGTAGTCTATATAAACGCATCCGAATCTGCACGATTCTTTTTTTCCGGGTTGACAATGACACTTTTTGGGGTCGAAATTAACTAGAAACAAAGTCAAACTGACTTGGAACAGTGCCATTTTCGACCCCAACAATTGTCATTTTCAACCCAGGAAAAGAATCGTGCAGATTCAGATGCGTTTTGGGGTCAACCCGATCCAGGAGTTTTTACAGTGTAACTCAACAAATCAGTTATTTCACACAAAAACGTCATACTAGATCTCGCTATACGAGAGCAGTTTCTTAATTCGAAAAGAAAAAAAATTGAGCAGAAAGATATGACAATTCATTTTTATGTTTAAAAAGTAAACTAAAATCTTTATTTTTTTTTAATGAAAAAACAAACCCTAACATTGTCAGGTATACTAATATTTTAGGCAGAATTTGTTTAACAAAGATGGAACTTCCGGTGGAGTAGTAAACGGGGGTTTGTTGAAAGAGTTGCAACAAACTAATCCTTAAAAATTCCACGCACAAACTCAATAAAAAAGTCCGCACTTTCCTTTTCTTTCTTTCTTTTCTTTTTCTGGACTGATCACACTTTCACTTTAATGTCATGCCAATCCCAGCTGCAGACGGCCAAACGATGAGCGACGCGCCTGTCATTGGCTATGCCCGGAATCGGGACTTGATTAAAGGAAATAATTCGTCTGCTTCTGTTATTAATAAATACAAATAAGGTGCGAATAAAATCGCGAGAGATAGTAATTGGTTTTCGGTCGGTGTTTTTCTTCTTCACTTTTCTTCCCCGCTTTGGTTTTTTTTGTGGACAGGCGTGTATAGCAGAGGTGATGATGGCTGTTTGGGTCTTTCCAGAATTGTTTAATCGTTAAAAAAAAGAAAAGGGTGGGAAAATTGAGGCAAATAATCTAGGAAATTAGGCGTCAAATCTGTGATGTATCGCAGAAGCTTCTTCTACAGAATCAGGTTATCGTCGCGCGTTTCTTTGTTCAGCGGTTCTTCATTTCAATTAACAGCCCCGGGAATGTTTCAGTTCTTTTTTTTCAATTTTCAGGGACTCGGGATAACTCTCTTCTAATCATCTTTTGATTTGCTTCGGTCGACGACGGATTTATTTCAGATGTGCGCTCGTAAAAGTGAACGACCGTTGCTCCTTTATATACTGAAACATTTTAACCAACATTGATCTTCATCCGAATAATGGTCGGGATTGAGAACAGATAAATACGCGACGGTATAGTTTGTTTTCTCCGAGTATCGGTAATTATATGCTTCCGAAACTCTTTTCGATGAAACACTAATTGATGAAATGAGTACCCATCTTATTTCTTAAGCACTGCTAACTGTGTTCCACACCCTGCTACACTGAGCGATGTTGTTTTAATTCAACGCGGTGTTAAACTAACACCAGGTGATTTCTCCATTCGCTAAAACCAGAAACAACTTGTAAACTCAACGTTGACGATTTTAGAGCTCTTGATTAAAACGAATCATTTATTGTTTTCACAAGTGTTACACCAAATTGATTAAAAAGGAAAATACTTGCTCATTATAAAAAAATAACCTGACTTTTTCTATAACAAGAGGTTTTAAAGTGTCCCACACCTGTTCAAACCACGAATTAAAAATCAATCCAGATTTTTTTTAAACAAAAATCAATTACAACAATTACAGGATTTGTTTTGTTAAAGCCTTAGGCATAATAACTCAGCCAAGAAAAACAGCATTTTTAAATAAATACAACAACAATAACTGAAATATGTATGTTACCAACGAGTAAAAATGATTTGAACTAAAAAAACAAAAACAATCAGGCTACTAAACAAAGTCCATTCAGAAAAACGCGGCCGTGTATGCTTCGCATAAGGCAGGGCGGCGGCATTGCGTCAGCCGGTGACAACATCTTTTCGTCGGCACGTGTGTTTTCACCGGTTGCTATGTGTTACCATTCAGCTCTCCTGACTCCAGAACTATTCAGTTTTATAAAAACGGGGTTGGGAACGAGACAAGGTGAAGTTTCTGGACGGCCGCGATCCCTCGAAAACAAGCAGATATTTTTTAATTTGGTAAGCACTTAAAGAAAGCAACCCAAATGGTAACCCTAATCCTAGCCCAACCAAGGCCACACTACTGCCCTAACTAGCTCAAACTCGAACGTTTACTCAAACTCGTATAACTCTAACTCTAACCCTAACCCTAATTCTAGCCCAACCAAGGCCACACTACTGCTACCCTAACTAGCTCTAACTCGAACTTTTACTCAAACTCGTATAACTCTAACTCTAACCCTAACCCTAATTCTAGTCCCACCAGGGCCACACTACTGCCACACTGACTATAACCCTAACTAACTCTAAATCGAACCCCAGCCCTAGCCCTAGCCATAACCATAACCATAACCCTAACCCAAGCCGCACGACGATATCGTTAACCAAAGCCGCACGACGATATCGTTTTGGTTGCTCTCGAACAGCGCCTACCTTCTTTTTTTGGCACCACTGCCAACTCTTAATACTGAAAGCGTTACCGTCGATTCCCCCCATTATGTCGTTCCGTCGGCTCTGTTTTTCAGCGTGCCGAGTTTTCTCAAACTCCCCGCCCAAGATTAACAGCCTTAATTACACCCTAAGCATATTTTCGACCCACTTTGTATATGTTTTATTTGTCTTCCTTTCTTTAATTTTTTTCTTCGTCTAAGCGTGCGCGCACGCGTGCATCCGTAACGATCCTACTGAAAGACACGTTGTTATGACTTCAATGACAGATACGACGAAAACCAACCGCACGGCGCATTTTACACGGCGAACTTAATTCACTAGCTGTCTGCGGATCTGATATTTTTCAGAAGTCATCCTTTTGATTTTGTTCCTTTAATTAAGTCTACAGGGCATTACAATTGACACACTCTACTTGCCTTTACCGAGAGTAGAAAGTAATTATCCATTTTCTGTTGATCAATATTCGTTGTCATAGTACAGGCACCCCGTTATGTGTCGGGGCAGGCAAACTTCCAAATTGCTATTTCAAAGCAAATCAAAAACTAATTTTTTTAAACCAGTCTGTCACCTAAAATCGTATTGAATAATTTGTCCAAATAGTCTCAAATCCTCATTTATAATCTGCAATGTAAGTTGTCTTCATTTCCCCCCCCCCCAGCAAATTAGTCTAAATTAATAAATTAACTGCACATTCTTTTATTAAACACGATACACCTTAAAAACGGATTGGTTGAAATAACCAACTGATTAGTAGATATGTGTCCAGTGATATTGGTCAATTTTAAACAAAACAGTGGTCGAAAGAACCAATGATATTGGTCAATTTAACAATTTAACAAAATTATTTGGGTTAAAATTGACTAATATATTGGTTGGACACACATCTACCAAATCAATTGGTTATTTTCAACCGATCTGTTTTTTTAGGGTGTATCACAAAATATACTATACTCAAATTAATTTGAACAGGCAAAACCATTAGTCTGTTTGCCTATAGACAACTCTTCGTGGAAAATAAACGAAGAACGACAAATTCCGTTTAAAGACGCGATGTTCGGAAGCAGCAACGATAACAAACCATTGATGTGACAGATTTCAGAATAATGGTAAACTATTATCGTGTATATCGCAGTGTACTTTGTCCATCTGTTTTTGTCCGAGTTGCTAGCCAGCGACACACTTCTGCAGGATATATATATCTGATCATTAGGGTGAAATATTAAGGTAATCAAAAATTACCCAAGGATGAAAAGAGGAAGAAGTCAGAGAAGATAAATTATAGTCGGCGACGTCCGTTGATAGCGATGATTAGATGTGTTTACCACGCAGTGATATCAAAAACTCCTTCCCCGCACCCAAGATTAATCAAGTTCCGAGATGAGTTTTTTACGGCCGTAAATTTGATTCGAGCTACGCGGGCGCGGAAGCTCGGGAGGCCCCATCAGCTTCCCGTCAGTGAGCGGGAGAAGCTATTAAAATAATAACAAACAAGGAAACCCTAACCATCCTTCCCTGATTAAAATAACGGGATTGTCACTACGTATAGCTTTCTTGATAATTAAATGCCGACCTGGGAAAATATGTGAAAGTAATCAAAGTGATTTGCTTCGTATTTCAATTTCCCAAATGCGTTTGGTTATATGGACTCGATCATTGATGACAACACACAACAATCTGGATGACAACTTATGCAAAGAGTGAAGTAATAAGTTATCTGCAAAGCTGAGGAGGATTGCGCGGTCAAGTACTGTATCTTTCACAGTCAACATTTCAGCTTAGGTTAAAGACTGAAAAAATGAAAAGGCTAACAGCAGCTTTAGGTCCGAAATGTGGAGCTCAAACGAAAATGGTAAATAAATCTACCCTGCAAACCTGATTTTACGGAAAAAGTGCGTAGCTTGCGCTATTTTCTTATACGGACCATTTCACGAAAATTGGCGTAGCTGCACAACGTTTTAAACAGCGTGTACGACGACTGTTTGCATTCATTTGTGTTCTTTCGTTGTATCACCTTCGCCCGCCATTTTGAAAATAGTTTTGTCCGGCTTTCTTCTAGTTCTAGTGAATTTCTTTATCGGAAAGTGTCCAAGTCTATTTTGCAGTAAAGATCGTGGGCATCATTTTTTTGAGATGTCCATGGACCGCAGCACTATTTTTTAGGGGTGATCACCTTTCATTTCTTCCAAAAGTCATCGGTTTATCTTAAAGGGAAACTCCACCCATAGTTTATAATGGCATGATGTTAAAGAGTATCAATTGCCATTGTGGCAACACACAACAAATCGATGTGCATTGAGGTGCAGACACTACGTCATAATGTACCGGGCGAGGCGGGACATTTGAACAATATGGACGCGCCATTGTACTCCTGAATGGCAAGAAATCGTGAATATAATAAGCGCGTGAGTCGTTCTCGATAACAAATCAAAACAAATTATCTGCGGAGTCAGTATGTTACCATATACATGTATTCTTTTAGACTAGGTAAAAAAATATTGAGCCTGGAATTTCCTTTTAAAAACCCTGAAAGATGACGAAACAAGCTTTAATTTGGCGTGCGTCTCAAGCACATTAAGTGGGTTGTAAGTGTTTTTCCTGAATTTAAGAAGTGGGCGTATTTATCACCGTGGTTTGCGCCCTTTTATCGTTGCAGTATCAGGGAGCAGTACACACGGAATGATGACGCCCTCTAACATCACATCGGCGTTAGGCGAGGAGCTACTAATGGACGAACTCATGTACAACCGGCGTCGCCAGGTACATGCCGTAAGCATCCAGCCCATTGTTTTTTGTCTGTTTGTTCATTTCTTTCCTTTAAACAAATTGCAATTCTCCTCATTAGTTTGTTTGTCCTTCTTATCCGAAATATTTTTCTTTCGTCAAAAGACGATCCTTACGAAAGGCCCGACCACCTAGGGTACCGTTCGATCAAGGATCAATGGTTATAACTATTGTTATAACCAGTTATTTCGTGGCGCAACCAGCCGCGGTTAGACGGCCCTGAATAGTCGACTAAACTAGTCCAGCCATCGTCGACTAGTGCACGTTCGATCAGAGTTAGTCGAATTGTGGGCCTGGTTTTTTTACGCAATTAGATCCGGATGTTGGTTCACAATAATACAATTGTAATTGACGGAGCGAACCAGCGGCCGGATCACCGGATCTGTGTGTAACAAACACACAAACAGGCCCGTTGGTTAAACTGTGGTCCTTGATCGAACTTGCCCCTAGTGTCAGATCATGTCCAACCCAAAAGGGCGCCCCCTTTTGTCGGAATGTCCTGACCTGTCTTCCATAATACCCAGCACGATATGAGACCGAGTGACTCCCCTCCCCCTTAGTACCCCATACATACACACTCTCTAGACTAGCTAACGGTAACAATAACGGAACGTCACAGTGCACATTATTTTGTTCTAATGTTTGCTCTTCTCGTTTTTTGTGCTTCCATCTGCAGCGGCGCAACCGCACTACTTTCACACCACAGCAACTGAGTGAACTGGAGACGCTCTTCTCCAAGACGCATTACCCGGATGTATTCGTCCGCGAGGATCTCGCCATGCGCATCAATCTGACGGAAGCCAGAGTGCAGGTAAAAATAGCGTAGTATGCTCCGTCTACGCCTAGTACCACAAACTGCACGAACGAAGCCACAGACGAAGACGAAGCTGGGTTTTTGAAAACAGCCCGGAATCGATAGTGTTTGTCCAGTGTGTTTGTCGTCCTGCAAATTGCGCCCTCTGTTGATAAAGTGCAGTGGGAAAGTGCACGCGAAACAAACACAACGTAACCGCTTGGAACCAAGACTAATACATAACCCGTTCTCACGACTTCTGTTGATTCTCATTACAAATCCTGTGAATTTTTTAACTTTTTGTTTGTTCCAGGTTTGGTTCCAGAACCGCCGCGCCAAGTGGCGCAAAATGGCCCGTCAGCGGCTGGGCATTGACCCATGGCGTACCCGCCAGATCACCGGTACCTACCCCGGAGCGGCAGCCAACGTGAGTTTCACCGCCAACCCGTGGCTGGCTGCGGCGGCGGCGGCCGCCGGGGCGGTCAGGCCGCCGGCCCTCACGCCGTCGTCCGCCGGCTTCCTGTACAACGAGACTATGGCCAGGGCAGCTCACAACTCGCTCAGAGAAAGGTAACGGTTTTCATCTGATATATGTGTTACATTACACAAACACATGCTCCCCCTGCAGTTCACGGCCGGCTGCGTTTCATTCCCGCAAACAATGCAAACATTCGTCAATTGTTTGTGCACGTCCAATCATATATGCAACGTTCGCCCAAGTTGAACAACAAACACCCGTTACAATCACGATCAAGTTGTTACAATGTATACCATTATTATTGTTTATTATTTGATCCTACTACACATGTCATAACTGTTGAACGCATACTGACTCGATGACTCACCCCTGTGATATTCATCCACAGCATGCTGGCCGTCGCCGCCCTCCGCGAAGGAGCAGGCATCCCACATCTCCACACAGGGCTCCCTCTGCCGGCCTGCGGCTGCCACATGACCTCAGTGACCTCCAAAGACACCAAGGAGGACGTGCTGGGCGCCCCCAACGGCGACCTGCCGGGCACGTTCAGCTCCTGCAGCGACGACAGCGTCAGTAGTTCAAGCGTGGCGGCGCTACGGCTCAAGGCAAAGGAACACGCCGACCTGGTGCACCGAGAGTCGTCTGCCAAAAATCGAGAAAACGTTTAGAAAGGGTCATTTGTTTTTGTTAATTTAGAGAAAACATTGAAAATAGAAAGAGAATGGACATACAAATCACGGTTAAGATACCACACGCTACCAAACTCAAGTGTTGAATCAACATTATAAGTGTGCGGTCAGTGACTACTCTTTAAAAGTTGGGATTCCATACGTAAAACTGATGAATATTTTCAAAACTCAATGTGTTGAATTCATCAGAATAATGGATGAAAACCCAACATTTAAAGAGCGGTCACTGACCGCACACTTGCATTATTGTATATAACTGGGCTTCATGTATTTCTATTGGCCAATGAGTAGACAAGCGAATTCTTGTATTGATCAACATCTTGTTCATGATTTGTTCAATTATTACTTTCTTGTCGCGCCACTTTATGTCACAATGTGTTTGTATTGAGATTAGCCTAGCCACTTCATTCTAAAAATGAAGAATCTTATTTTGAGAAGACAAGTTATTTCGTTTGATCATGACGTAAGACGTCACATCAGCTGCCATTGGCCCATTATGACCTCTAATTTACATAATCATTCCAATAAAGACGTGGTATTTTGAACGTGCAATTCAAAGTTTTAAGCCGAGGAAAACTTTTAGGATAGGGTAAAAGAACGTGTGTTTATTTATAATGCAACAAGAATACGAGTTTTCTCACATTTTGACAATGGACAAAAGTTCCTGAGCATCAAAAAGTGCAATCATAAAATATTTATTTGATAATAAAACAATTAACATGAATCGTATGTTTCTAAAATTTCCTGTAATGCTTGGCGAAGTTTCAGTTTGCAGACTAGTATTACTGAGCTACCATAGACCTCAATGGAAAATACCCCTACTTCCGAAATTTAGAAAACAATTATCCAAGGTGTTTGAGACACGCATCCAATTAGAGCGTATTTCATCATCATTCAGTTTTTGTTACATTTTATGAGAGGGGGGGGGGGGGGGGGGGGGGGGGGGGGGGGGGGGGGGGGGGGGGCTGTTAACAGATGAACTTTAGGAGAACATTTCTGATCAATCCAAAGGCACCCCATCTTTAAAATGATACATCTTGCTGCATTGCAAAATAGAGCACAAACCCAATTTCCAATCTCATCCGAATTGATCAGTTACACACGCTGACGGCCACATGCCCAGCTTAATTCCCACGAGGTTCAAGGCCCACAAAATGCTCTGTAATAGCAAAGGTTGAGGCATGCAAATCGCAATTTGGACCGCGTAATAGGCCAAGTTTGAATTGTGTGCTTTGGCTGTGACTTCGGCAGTTTCTATTATATTGTTAAGTGCGGACAATGACCGCCCACAGCTACATCATAGCAACGGCCGACGTCACAGCCAAAGCCAGCAATTCGGACACGGCCGTACGCGAATTTGTAAACTACCGGTTGCCATATGCAGCGCCCTCTGTTGATTTCACAATAACTTTTTTGTTTACAAATCGCCGACAAAACATACTGTTACTCTTATGTGTACAGTTCGTAGTTCAGTAATCCACCTCAGCTATGTGTATATATATATATAAGGCGTAGTTATTAACTAAGTAGAAATATTAAGTGAGTTTCTTTCGTCCTTGCATTTTTGTTGAACCTGATTAAAGACTCAATTGTACATTAAACAATATGATTTGTGGCAGTGTTGATTATTTTAATTTTTTTGAAAGAATATTCTATAATTTGTCAAAATCAGAGCCTTAAAACCGTTCTCAGTTAAAAACAAAAACTAAATGGGGCCGGGGGGTTGAGCTTGAAAACGAGGAGCGGGCTTGACATGTTTACGCTTAAGATCGATAGAGGGCGCCGTGCAAGTTTAGAAGGAAGTGGGCAGGGGGGGGGGGGGGGGGGGGGGGGGGGGGCGGAGGGGGGGGCCCTTCGAGACTGTGATTGCGCAACGCTGACGTACCGTCCATTCTCAAAATAGGGGGGAACAATTTTCTCACGCGAAAAATAAAGAGTTTTTGGCATCCAATCTTAACATCTTGTCTTTTGTAGTTGTAAAAGGTTGTTATTTACCTTAATTTTTATCATCCAATGACAAAAATTGTATTGAAAATAAAAAAAAGCAGTCGAAAAAATTAAGCGTTGACGTACCGTTGATGCACGTAGAGATTGTGCACAAATACTAAAACGACGTTGACAAATACCTCCCCTAAAAAGGGCAATAATAATCGATAAATTGTAAAAAATCGTGCTTCGAACCCACTCGATTTTTTTCCATGGATACGTTTAAAAAGGATGTATAGCAGTGATATACTGAATTTTTAAAAAAATCTGCCTGTGAACCCCTTGCGTTTTATCGTGTTGTTTTCGAACGAAAATGGCAGAAAATGACATCGCCCCAAAACAAATTTGTGTAGATCGTGCCTGTGTACCTGGCTTTGCGGACGTTATATGAATCACTGAATTCGGAGAGCGAGCGCGGAGCAAATTTGTACGTGTTTCAACGGTGCGCTTCGCGGTACGGTAGCGATCTATACGTATTTAATGTGTGAGATGTGTGGCTCATGAGCGTGGAAGAACCTAATGAGATACATTTCAACGTTGGTGGCGCACTTTGTTGGGCCCCCCCCCCCCCCCCCTCTCCGCCCCCCCCCCCCCCCTGGAAGTGGGTTTCTTTCTGTTAAACAAGCAGCTCGTTATTGTACAAGTTGGCTCAAATATCTTTTCAGAATCCTTTACGAACTGTGTGCTTCTGTCGACCTCTCATCGTAGCTTAGTGGATAATGGGTTAGGTTATAGATCGTACGACTGAGGTTTAAATTCGGTCTCTGCTCAATATTTGTTCATTGACTGTTTTTGTTCTCCAAGTTTATTGTCTTAGTGAGTTTATTTTAAAGGAAAGTAAGGATCTGGGAACCCAAGTGTAGATACGCCCAGTTATGATAATTGCCTGTAACCATCCTAGTAAGAAGACAACAATACGCGTACCGTACTATTGGCGCCACGAAATATAACGAGAGGGCGCTATGTAATACGTACATGCAGATACAGCTCTGCGTACATGTACTACTGAACAAGTTGAAACATGGTTTAAATAAGCCTTCGTAATTAATGACAAACTTTCCAACAACAAACTACATGTACAGTGTATAAAACCTGACGAGCAGTTTAGTAAGCCCACCTTCATCTATAGTTACGCCATTGTTGCAATATCACAAATGCGGCACTACTGTGACGTCACGTGAAGAAAACAAAACACAACAGTTCTACTGCCCTCATTTGGACAATTGTTGTCAACGGATATCCCAAGACACTGAATTCATTTTGTAATCCCATTCATGTTGACAGAGGGCGCTATTTAGAATTAACAGTTAGATTTACCGTCAGGCATGTGTACTGTGAGACCGCGTCTGAATGACATGACTATGCAGGTGCAGCAGGTAATTCTGCCCTGATAAATCAGCCCCCCCCCCCACTTCCCCGGGACAGATTTATCAGGTTGCGACCATTGACCTCTACACATATGGACGGATCATTGCCCATTCACGCTTGAAGTCAGCGCGAACGAAAAGTGCAACATGGCGGACCCACTACGTCAATTTGTGAGCCAAACAAATGTCCAGGTGTAGAGGTCAGTGGGTACTGTACGTATGACGTAATGTTTATAAATAAAAAAAATTTACAGAATAAATCCACTGACCGCTACACCTGGACCTTTCATTGGCTCACAGAAAGGACGTCTTGGGTCCGCCATGTTGCACTTCCCGTTCGCGCCGACTTCAAGCGTTAGTACGGCAGAATATGGGCAATGATCCGTCCAGGTAGAGAGGTCAGTGGTTGCGACCCAGTAAAGGTGTCTGGGAAAACAGAATTACCTAGGTAAACCTGTCCCCGTAGGCCTACATTTGTTTTCAGCCCCCCTGTTTAACGGTAAATGTGTCCTTCTGGTAAACTTGTCCTCCCACCTGCAGCTATTCAAGTCCAGCATCGTTTCATCAAGGTGCCATGGTACTACCCATGGAGGAATAAGAAGGATGGTACTACTCAACACGTGGTCAAATTTTCCTCCCAATATCTGGCCACGGGAGGGTGTCTATCTTCTGCGACGTGGACACAATGTTCACGTTGTGAACTTGTTTTTTAGGACGTGGCTCGAGGTGCATTGTGGATGGTTGGAAACGTCCCAGTGGGCATTTTACCCGATATTACCCGGGTTGTAACGAGTAATAACGCTAATAACGCTAGTTATTACTGGGTAACATACCGATATTACCCGGGTTGTAACGAGTAATAACGCGTTATTACGGGTAATATCACCGAGTAATAACGGGGAAATAGTAGACGAACATTTCCATGTTATTACCAGCCGATATTACCACATTTACCCACTGTTACCCGGGAGAATGTTACCGATATTTCTGGCATTGTACGTTATTACCACCCGATATTACCCCATTTACCCGATATTGCCAGGAAGATTACCGATATTTCTGGCATTGCATTGTTATTACCACCCGATATTACCCCATTTACCCGATATTTCTGGCATTAATTGCATTGTTATTACCACCCGATATTACCTCTTTTACCCGATATTTCTGGCATTGCATTGTTATTACCACCCGATATTACCTCCTTTACCCGATATTTCTGGCATTGTATTGTTATTACCACCCGATATTACCCCATTTACCCGATTTACCCGATATTTCTGGCATTGCATTGTTATTACTAGCCGATATTACCCGATATTTCTGACATTGCATTGTTATTACCACCCGATATTACCTCTTTTACCCGATATTTCTGGTATTGCATTGTTATTACCACCCGATATTACCCGATATTTCTGGCATTGCATTGTTATTACTAGCCGATATTACCTATTTTACCCGATATTTCTGGCATTGCATTTTTATTACTACCCGATATTACCCCATTTACCCGAAATTACCAGGGAGAATATTACCGATATATTACCGTTATTACCACCCGATATTACCCGGGATAATGTTACCGATATTTCTGGCATTGCATCGTTATTACTACCCGATATTACCCCATTTACCCAATATTGGTTAATTTGTTGGTTAATTCTAATATTACGATACTACCGGAACAATACTACAATGTATACACATATAAACATCAATGACTCTTCTGAGCCTACAATCTTTAGCGTGTACTTAAATGCTATATATGTGCCCAATATCACCGCTGTCTGTAATCACAGCTAGTTTGCAATTAATTTGTTGTTAATTTGTTTGTGTGTTGGTTTTTTGGCAAATTTGTTTCTTTGAGACTTGGAGTAAATAAATATTACACAATTATCTCTACGAAAACACCCTAAACGTATCGCTATTTCGCAAAACATAACGTTCATGTAGAAAAAAAGTGACAAAATTGTTTCACCAAGGTTTATCACGCCCACTTGGGGGTCAACATGTAAATTGAGGTCACCCGATATTACCCTATTTACCCAATATCAGAGAATGTAACTGATATTTCTGGCATTGCCGTGTTATTACCACCTGATATTACCCCATTTACCAAATATTACCAGGGAGAATGTAACCGATATTTCTGGCATTTTCATGTTATTAACTCGGTAAATTGTTACCCATTACCTCTTATTACCCTGTCGGTTTCAACAGGGTAATAACAGTAATCTTTGAACTTGGAAATTATTAGCTTGGATTGCTATAATTTTACTGTTATTACCCCCCCGGTACTCAAGTTCCCAATGTTATAACCAATTCAAGCCTTTCACCATTACCCACATTACCTGTATTATCCTGTTGTTACCCGGTAAATTGTCGGTTTCAACAGGGTAATAACAGTAATATTTGAACTTGAAAATTTTGCTGGAATTGCTACTAATTTTACTGTTATTACTCAAGTTCCCAATGTTATAACCAATTCAAGCCTTTCATCATTACCCACATTACCTGTATTATCCTGTTGTTACTCGGTAAAATGTCGGTTTCAACAGGGTGATAACAGTAATATTAGAACTTGGAAATGTTACTGTTATTACTCAAGTTCCCGATGTTATAACCAATTCAACCCTCTCACCACATTACCCATATTACCTGTATTATCCTGTTGTTACTCGGTAACATGTTGGTTTCAACAGGGTAACAACAGTAATATTTGAATTAGGAAATTTTGCTAGGATTGCTATAATTTTACTGTTATTACTCAAGTTACCAATGTTTATTATAACCAATTCAAGCCTTTCATCATTACCCACATTACCTGTATTATCCTGTTGTTACTCGGTAAAATGTCGGTTTCAACAGGGTGATAACAGTAATATTAGAACTTGGAAATGTTACTGTTATTACTCAAGTTCCCGATGTTATAACCAATTCAACCCTTTCACCACATTACCCATATTACCTGTATTATCCTGTTGTTACTCGGTAACATGTTGGTTTCAACAGGGTAATAACGGTTATATTTGGACTTTGAAATTTGGTAGACCGGTGCACCATTTTTCAAGAGTTTTTCTCATCAGAAACAGATCCTGTCGGTCTCAAGGATCAATTAGAGTCAATCCTTATATTAAAAAAACAAATATTAAGGAATTTATAACAATTTCATTATCACACCGGTAATATCATTTGGGTAATAACACGGTAATATCGGTAAAATTTGGACTTAGTCAAATTTTGGGGTGATATTACCGGTAATATCGGTAACCGGTAACAACTTGCCCACTGGGGTGTGCGCTGTTTAACTGTGTTCGACTGGTGTTCGGTGTAGGCCTATGACGGCAAGATAGTTCGATTAATTTCTAAATTCTAACAGCGAAAGATTTGTTTCAAGTTGATGGTGTCATAAAGAGCAAAAAACCTGGATTTATAGTCTGTATATTTAACTCGTCAAAACACGAAAACGGGTCTTAAACGTAAAGAAGGGGGGGGGGGGACTTTTAATGGGGGACAGAATTTCCGCCAACACCGGGCTGGAAATAACATATGCGTCTATATGGAAAGTGGCCGCGGCCGCGGCTCCCCCCGCTGCCACAGGCTCATGTGCCGTGGCCAGGTACGGAGACGGCCCAAGTCGTCTGCCGCGCGAAGAACACAATAGCGCCCTCTTTAATTTCCAGCTCGACAAAGAACAAAGCGCCCTAGATCCCTGTAAATAATCAGAAAATTTAAAAAAATGATCTAAAATGATCGATGGAGGCGATGCAAAGCCGAAGACAAGCGAAGGTATCGAAGGAAAAAAACTATTAATAGTTATCTTTGTTTTTATTTCGGCAAAGCGCCTTAAGCGTCAATTTTTGACAATTTAGTGCTAGACAAACAAATTAGTTATTATTATATTATTATTATTAAACGTGAGAGCGCCCACTGGCGCCTTGAAAATTATTCTCCAAGCGATTTGTCATCTCTTGTTATTAACATGCACCTTTTGGTTTTGACATTTTTCACACAGCACAACTTTTTGTATCTCACCTAAAAATGCACTTTCGGAATAATTCCGTGTGTTCGGAAAGAAATACCGTGACAATGAAATGCAGACGAGTTCAGTGCATTGAAGTCAACGAGCAATATGATCAAAATGAACACGAGTCTCGGTTCTTGACTAGTGTTTACTTTACTCGAGTTACTGGCCTCTCCATACTGCGTTGTTGCTCGGGGCAACTGCCAGTTTATGTGCCCACTTTAGGAGGAATTCGGCGCGCGTAAAAAAATGACGAAGGTAAAAAAAAAATTAGAAATCACCCGACTGGGCAAGAGAAAACATTGGCGCCAATCTTCTTTCAGCGTTTCCCGCGCTTGGCTTCCGAATTCGCCCGGAGCGCCGAGTGCTCGAGAGGGCTCATCGAGGGCTTTTTTTTGTTGGTTGCCCAAAATGCCAGGGCGATCACACGGGCTCGATGAGTGATGCCTGATATCTGTGCCCAAACAATCAAGGCTGATTATGCATGAATTCTCATCAAACAGTGAATTATTCAAACTGTGCTTGTTTTCTTCCCAAACTGGACATGATTGTGATGGATGTGCATTCACAGCAGTAACGATTCTGTACCGAGTGTCGCTGAATGGCTACAAATCTACCTGTCAGCCTGTCGCAGGTATAATGTTCATGTTTTGTTCATTAGAAAGGTTTAGCAACATGTTTTCCGCAAACGTCAACACGTAATTTCAGCTTGAACGGCCCATACAATGCCACGCCAAAATGACGCGCGCTCGAGTTGACGTAATTCGCGTAAATACGTGCTGCTAAACCTCGCTAAAAATGTATTACCCAAAGACAGAAACCTGACAGAGTTCCAAACACAACACACATATTTAGGTCATGACCACCAAATTATGACTGGTCAGAATCCATCGGTGTTCCCAAAGGCCGAATGCCTATGTGCAGTCGGCCTGGCGCCTTTCGCGCCAGAATGCAAACCACAAACACGGATCTGACATGCAGACCGGTCAATTATACACCGTGTTAGTCTCGCCAGTTCACGTTCACTTTTGTATAATGTAAATGTATCATCTCAAACTTTGACACTTGGTGGCGCTAACATTCTGATATTTTACGCAATGTTTGTATGCATGAACAATGAAAGTCGTACAAACGTGGCGTCGGACTTTTAAGAGGCGTCCAACGTGTGAGGGGCCGGTCGGTCTTTTATGAGGCGTCGCACTTTTATGAGGCGTCCGACTTATGAGGCGTCGAACTTTTATGAGGCGTCGAACTTTTATGAGGCGTCGAATTGTTATGCGGCGTCAGACCTTTTGAGGCGTCAGACTTTTTGAGGCGTCGCACTTATGGTTCGTCAAGCCTATGAGGCGTCGGACCTTTGGTTCGTCGGACCTATGAGGCGTCAGACCTATGAGGCGTCGAACCTTTGGTTCGTCGGACCTATGAGGCGTCGGACCTATGGGGCGTCGGACCTATGGGGCGTCGGACCTTTGGTTCGTCGGACCTATGAGGCGTCGGACCTATGAGGCGTCGGACCTTTGGTTCGTCGGACCTATGAGGCGTCGGACCTATGAGGCGTCGGACCTTTGGTTCGTCGGACCTATGAGGCGTCGGACCTATAAGGCGTCGGACCTATGAGGCGTCGGACCTTTGGTTCGTCGGACCTATGAGGCGTCGGACCTTTGGTTCGTCGGACCTATGAGGCGTCGGACCTTTGGTTCGTCGGACCTATGAGGCGTCAGACCTATGAGGCGTCAGACCTATGAGGCGTCAGACCTATGAGGCGTCGGACCTTTGGTTCGTCGGACCTATGAGGCGCCCTATAAGGCGTCGGACCTAAAGGGCGTCGGACCTATGGGGCGTGTGATCTGTGGGGCGTCGGACCTAAGGCTTCGGACCTATGGGACGTCGGACCTATGAGGCGTCGGACTTTGGTTCGTCGGACCCTTGAGGCGTCGGACCCTTGAGGCGTCGGACCTATAAGGCGTCGGACCTATGAGGCGTCGGACCTAAGGGGCGTCGGACCTATGGGGGGTCAAACCTATGGGGCGTCAAACCTATGGGACGTCGGACCTATAAGGTGTCGGATTTACGAGCGGACCCCCTTTATATGAATGCAATGCAAATTTGACGTCACGGAGCATTTGCTGCCAAATTCCACGGAATTGAAATGTTGAACAAAAATGTTTTGCAAGTTTGCAGCGCGAAAACGTACTGTCCAAAATTGACGTCACAAATTCGCGTTCGCTTTCGCGCAGAGTGTAATGAAGCGATCTTAGGCGTTGCTGCTTGACGCCTGGGTGGGTGAAGGGCGCCCCGGGCGGCGGGATCGAGTAAGCAATGGCGACGGGTAGACCGCGGACACCGTCTCGTTATTCCTGTGGGACAGTTTGTATTCTACCGCGCTCCCCGCGGGGATGGGTGATATTATGATTGCCGGTCAATGTTCTCTCTGCCGGCTCCCTTCGTCATGTCTTCTCCTCACACAGACACTTGCCGAGCTGGCAAAAATGACACCACTGTGGAATAATCGTCAATATCTAAATTGTCAAAGCGTTGTCAGCTGGGAACCCCGAAGGTATAAAGCTCCACATTTCCATGTTGAAGGCGTGCAGAGACAGCGAACAGTCCCTGCAATATTTCCTAATAAATATGCCAGTTCAGTGTTTCCATATTAAAGCAGTCCGGGTCAAAGGTTGTTTGGGATAAAACCGCAATTTAGCTACATTAAAGAACCGTCCTTAACCAATTCGCCAATAGCCTAGTTAAGAGGTGAGCTATGGATCGGAAGGTCTGTGGTCCGAATCCGGCTATCGTTAACGTTCACCTTTTTCTTCGCCAAATGTTATTGTGTATTATTGTAAGCATAGAGCAAAACTGAGAAAAAAACGGGTTAGGTTAGCTTAGTGTCTTGAAAAATACAAGAATCGCTACACGAGATAGTTTACAGTGACTTCCCGATAGAGGCATGCGTAAGAGCGGGTGAGTAATCGAACACGCTGTATAAAAAGACAGTGAATGCAATTCCAAAGGTCATGGTACGCTACCCAGAATGTCGTGCGTATATGCCTTTACAGAAATCTGTGAAGCGCGCATTGGAACTTCCCAGCGCCTAGTATGGGCGTTGCCCACGAGCGCACCATAGCTTAAACCACTGTGCACATGTGCAGTTTAAAAAAATGAATTGGCTTTAATATTATGAGAAGGAAGGCATATTTGAAAAAACCGAATCTCTCCGGAATGCAGAGCCCTCTAGCGGCGAATCCCACCTAGCCTAGATTCGGTATAGAGCTCCGAATTGTTGTTATAACGATGCCGAAGAGTCATTTAAATAAAATGTAAGTATTAGGCCTATACTTTGGCATTTACGGTGGTGGAGATGGACAAAAAACTGGAGCCGTATGGACACAAGCGGGCAGCAGACCGTTTGGTATGAATCGGCAACAGTCACAGCGTAGGCGGTATGCGCACTCAATGTCTCAACCGGCAAAGTGATGACGATTCTCTACACCCCCCCCCCCCCCCCCCCTCCCCCCTCCAAGAAAGACAAGAAGTAATTGGCGAGGGGACCTAACGGAGCGGTGACTGGTGACCGATCTAATCACGCTTTTACTTCATCACGACGAAGAGCGACGAGCGATTGCCTTCTCTTGATAGCCACGAATCTCCAGAAGGCAACGACCCTCTCTTTTCCCCCACTCTCTTCATCTCCCTCTCTGTGCTCTTCTTCTTTCAATACTCTGCATTGAACACTCCGCGCCATAAGTGGTGCCATCCAATCGTTTATACCCCCAAATAACCGAGCGAATCCTGGCTCTCGGGCAATGCCACATATTCGTTTCACTGATCCCGTTCTGGTGCGGGAAGAGACACGAACAGGCTGGCTGAAGAAAAAAAAGGCAAGAGGAACTGCCCCTGATTCTCAAAGAAGATGCCCAGTCAGCGATTCTACTCTCTTCACTTTGCCAAACATCAATGAAAGTCCGGCCAGTTTTTTTTTTCTTCTTCTCGTTTTGGAGCGCAATCAGCAGTTCGCCCGCTTGACAAAACTGTCCGATTCAATTACCAAATCCACCTGTTTTTTTCCCCCTCTTCATCTCTCTACCCATGCTCAATTCTCCCCTCTCAGCACTAACGTATAAAGCCGAAGTAGGATAAGCTCGAGCCGGCATCAATAACATCCAGTCAGCCGTTTACTATAGCCGAGCTTCCAACGGCCCATCGTTTGCCCTTCGCTTGGGTCCCCCCCCCCCCCACCTCCCCACCCTCTTCCTTTCTTCGTGTTTCACGCCGGGAGAAAGCCGCGAAAGTCGTACACCTATCCGCGTCTGAAATCGCACCGATCGCGGTCCGTCGCTCCCAGGCCTGTCGCCCTCTAACGGACATCGAGTAGATTTACCTTGGTTTCAAGGACGAAACGCCGGACTTTAACGCTTGGCATGACCGCAATATGTATTACTTTGCCGCTCAGTCGGCATAAACGGCTTAGCCTTTTTACGGTCAGTGCCATGTTAATTTCTTTACCAAGGCCTTCTTACATGAGATCTAACTAACATAATCATGTCTGTAAAAAGACACTAAAAGCTAGGGGGAAAAGAGACAAGCTTCTCGTTCGACGGCAACACAGGGTGATGACGTAAACCTTGTCAGCGCCCCCCGTCAACCGGCTCCGTCCAAGGCGAGTGCATGTTGTATCGACTTGTACCGGATGGGCTATAACGGACCCCGCCACTCCTAACAGGTGCAGCCAATCCCCTCGAATCAGGGAGAGAATCCCGATGCATGAAATGGCTCGCCAGAATGATTACCCCTCACGTGAAGACACGCGCCAATATGCTGCACGCCTGTCAGAACCTATACGTCCGAGTTCTCTGCTATACACAGTATAAGACAGGTGAATGGCGGCTCCTGTATTGTTTTTTATCCTTCTTCCTCCCAGAGGCCCAGGTAAAGATAATTACACCGAACGATCAAACGGGTGAACCCGATGCAATGTCAGCTATAAACTTGACCCCATCACGCAGTCCACTCACATGTTGACCGATAGGTCAATCACCATTAACAACCAATGACCTGTATTAATGATCTGTTTTCCAAACCCCAGCTTATAGGCCCCGTCTCCGGCTCCATCACGACTGATTACCAAACTGCATGAATGAAGCCGAAACAAAGACGAAGCTGGGGTTTGTAAAACGGCCTTGGGCTCCGTGCGCCGTCATAATGACGGCGCTTTTCACCTAGCAACCGTATTTCTATTTAGCCTTTTTTGAGGTGTAGCTGACACAATTTTGAGGTGTAGCTGACACAATAGGAGGGCGCTGTTTCATTTGGGTAAAGTCTTTTGTATTTACCCAAATCAAACAGCGCCCTCATATTGTGTCAGCCATACCTCAAAAAGGCTAATGGGTGATACGAATACAATAACGCTGGTATTACGCACCGCGGCCCTCCTTCATTTTATACCAGTGGCGTTGTTTTATCTGTCTGCTGACTCTCTTAACTGCGTTTTTATTAGGAATAATCATAGCGGGAACCAGACGCTTAAATTGAACTCAGGTAAGATGGCGTCGATATTGACTATTAGCAAGGAAAACGAGCACAAATCTGTGTAGTTTTTCCTACCTTTGTTCTGGGTGTCCAGTACAAAGGTAGGAAAAATGTATGTCAACTCGAAAAAACATATTAACCAAGAAAACAAACTTTATATTATACCGTCCGCACTATATGCCATCCGCATGTGGATATCTAAGAAAATATTTCCCACCCAAAACCCCACCCCTCCCGCCCCATGTGGCAACCACACTTAATCTTTTTCTTGTAGATAAACACATTTTCCCGCTCTTACAGGCTTTCCCCCAAAAAAGAGTCGACTGAAAAAAATATTTTTAAAAGAAGGGGCATCGATCTGACGGCCTTTTCCGATTCGTTTAAGTCAAGTGACGTGACGAGACAAAAAGATAACACCTCTTAATAATACTGTGATTGGCTGTTTTTAATTCATAAATGGTCACGTGGCGAGGTACATTGTATACGACTGGGCAATGCAGTAATTTATGTATTGTGCTGTGCGCACGACAGAACAAATAGCTTCATGCCGAATAGCATTATCGCGAGACGGGATTATTCTCTCGACTGACATCAGCTGTCATTGAAATTCGTAAGGCAACCGTAGTCGTCATAATTCAATCGCTCAACAACAACAACAATTTCCAATCTCCAGCAGAATAATATATGGAAAGAGGCTATTTCGGGATTAGAACGTTTGGAGAAACAAATCGATGAATCAAAACCAGGAGATGAAAGAAAGAAAGAAGAAAAAAAAACCACCAAGATGTCCACTGGAGGAGGACCAGCTGTGCAGGTGATGAGCTGTACGCAATACCGAACCCGCTAAACTCAGACAACAAACAAGCGCCATACAAAAACCCAAACGAAAAAAAGAAAAAAAACGGGGAAAAAACGCGGGAAAACGAATGACAAGTTGTACGTGCCTCCTCGAATTCACCTTTTTTTCTTCTCCTCCTTCCTCGTATATCTCTTGTCTATTCAAAATTCGATTGACAAGTTTGACGCTCCGCATCGCTTAAAAAAAATGCGAAATGACGGGAGTGTGTTTTAAGGCGGTGGGTCTATATAGGTATAAAATAACGCGCTATACCAACGGTCCAAGCTTCGCGCCACGCGGGGCCGTAATAACGCGGGAAAACTCGTAAAGGGTGTGATATTAAAAGTAGTGCCGCATCCCCATTTTGTTCACCTCGCGCGTGATAACCCGGGCCGGTGATATTTCAAGCTGTTGTCAGTGACAGCTAGCCCGTATAGACAGCTCGACGGTATACGGCGGACTTTTCTACCACCTGAAAATTTCATTTGCGTAAGCCGTGAGAATATCTAATATACTGGCTAAATATACCGCGAAAACACCCCGACGAGTGCGTGCATAATGATCGCTCACAGTTTGCGTGCAAAGCGAGGGTTTAAAATTACCCACGACCAAACCACACTAAACTGACTATGGTAAAACAAGCAATTATTAAGGAAGGTAGCAACATATCTGAAATATTACGATTTCTTTCTTTTTCTTCTTCTGGGCCATTTTCCAGATGCCCCTTATCTAAGGATTAGACGATCCCCTCACAAAATATTTCAGTCAATTGCGGTTCTATTCTTCAATCCAATTGCTTACAGTGCACAGCGAATCAAAGTGAACGCCCCATTGTACTGACATCAACATTCGTATACCCAGCACGATATGTGGCAGAGGTGTACCCCCCTCTTATCCCTATACCTTATACACACTCAACACTATTGTTAATAACACATCCACCCTTGAAACCTGAAAACAAATCCTGAGATTCCGGGAAGACAATGGTCAACACAAATGAGGGAGGGAGGGGGGGGGGGGGGGGGAGTGGGGGGGGAGGGAGGGGGGGGGAGGGAGGGGGGGGGGGAGGGAGGGGGGGGGGGAGGGGGGGGGAGGGAGGGGGGGGGGGGGGGAGGGAGGGGGGGGGGGGGGGGGGGGAGGGAGGGGGGGGGGGGGGGGGTTCTCTGCCACATATCGTGCTTCATATGAACATTCGCAAATATGCTGCCAAATGATGCGCGCGCTATGAACTAAGGTTTTCCCCTAAATCTCGATTTCATCCGAGGTTAGGCTTTATCAATGATTGAAACTAAACTTAAATTATTACCTCTTTAAATCGTAACATCAAAGTTCACACACTGTTAGTTTGTTCTCGCATTACAAGTTCGTCAAAAATCGAGAAGGTGGGCCTATCACATTGAGTCGCAGTTCTCGAAGTCCAGACTGGACATGATGAGCAGCATTGATAACATTCTCCTGAAACCGATGCCGGAATGAGGCCGAGTATTACTAGTAACACACATTTTCGCATTGTCGTGTTGCTTCGGGTTAGAGAACCTCGAAACGTGTTTTTCTTTTATCGAAGCGAGCGCGCGGTCACACCCCCGCTCCAATTTGTGTTCCATTTGAACTATTTTTGGTAACAACTGCCGAACGCATGTGTAGCTAGGCGGTTGTACATTTCTGCAATTATGCCCAAGAAGAAGAAGAATTGAAAAAAAAGGAGTTCACCGCCACGGGATGTGTGTACAGGCCTCTCGCACTTTCTCATAAGCTGTTGTTTCTTTGCCAGCGCGCCAAAATGAAAGAGAGAAAAAACAACGAAAAGTACTCCCCCCCCCCCCCCCCCCCCCAAAAAAAAAAAAGGAAAAAAAAGAAGAAGAAGTAAAAACGAGGGAAAAGTCCGCGGGCAAATGAGAATTGCAAAGCAATATTGCCAGTGCTTTAATATTCCTTGGCCAAATAGCTGATATTCTCGTTTGAAATCCACCTGCCTCCTACGGGCTACGAGTTGGTACTTCTCATTCAGAAGAGGAGGAAGAAAAAAAAGCGGGAAAAAAAACGCGGGAAAAAAAAGGGTTTCGGGTTTCCAATGTCTCACTATTGCAATCAGGGGTTTTCTTTTTTCAAGATTTTTTTTTTAAACTCTCATCTTCTTTTGCTACGAGCCTTACGGGCCACGAGGTTCCGTGTAACATTTAGACGTCCCTGGAAGGGCGAGTGGGGTTAATTAAGAACTGATCTGTCTTCCCATGGTGCACCTCACCGGAAATTGCCTGTCATTAGGTTACACCTCACGTATCGCTGGTGCTGCTGCCGGCATTAAGATGCATAGCGGTAGCAGCGGACGAAACTATGCTAAGAAACTCGTGGGCGTGTCGTGGGCCGGGTGTATAAAAAGGTGAGAGGAACCTCAATTATTCAATTATCTAGTCGCCATAGATCTTGTAGTCATATTGCATGTACTGTATCACATTAGATACTTCCATATGCCCAGTTTCAAGTGTTCGCAACCTTGGAGTTATAATGTGAGGGATTCTGGCAAAATGAGACGGAACTGGAAATGAGGTTGAAATGAGGGTTCTCAGGTATTATAAAAGAGGATAACATTCTCCTTTAATGCTGTTTTGTGCACTTCTATCGGATATTCCATTATCAAGTTATGGCTGTTTAAAGTTCGTATCTATCGAGGAAAAAGGCCTTGAAAGTTTCATTTTGTGTACATGTGATATGGAATACAAGTCATAAACAATATACATCACCTGAACATTTGGTTTGTAACGCTGTTTTAACCAAGGAAGAATGTTCATGCTAAGCACATGACATTGCAGCTCCATGGAATTGGCCCTTGGTCATTTTTTGTCTGTCTCTGATTGGTGGTGTGGTACATTACGACAGGATCTCATGAATATGTAACAGTATACCCTTTGGAATTACACCGGACTGATATTGTATCATTCCTTCAAAACACGTCACCTATACACAGACATACCTTATTACTATTGCAGACCGTATACCGAACCCAGCTGCCAGAGGAGGGCGCCCGTCCAACTCATTAGCGCAGACGGAGCCGCGCTCTCCATGCGTGGAATATTATGCGAAATGAAGTAGAAACGTAATTTCCTCTCTATGAATCTGGCGATCGATTCCAAGTCATGCAGACCAGCTGGCCTCGGGACCCAGGCATCCATTCAATATTCTGATTTTAAAGAGAAATATAAAGAAGAGAGAGAGAAAAGTGAGTTTATCTTTGGTCATTACCATATTCATCCGAGGAAGAAAAAAATCGCCTTTGCAATTTGTTTTGCTTTCAAAAGAATCACTGCTAGTTATATTCTTGAGAAAAGTACACTCCTTGGGTTAAAATGTCGGCCCTATTCTGGTTAACAAGTGGAGTGTTATAAGCCCAGGGGCCAATTGCACGGAGATGTTAAGCATACAAATGTGCTTCGCATGAAAAAGTCTTCCTTGGCCAAAAAAGGTTACAAACCAAGTTTTCAGGTGATGTAGGCCTACATTGTTTGTGACTGGTATTCAGCAGCTGGTGTTTGCCATAACATGAACAATTATATAGAGTTTTGGCTAGTAACCTGTTTTTACTAAGCACAAGTTTGTGCGAAGCAAATGTTTGTGCTTACAAGTTTTATAAAACTGGGCCATGATCGCATGCATCCCTCTGAACAGTCGGAGATGTGAGTTATCGTATACAACTGTTTGCGGGATCAGGTTAGGAAGGGAAAAAAAGACGTTCCTTTCGTAATTATCCCCTTGACGCCGGGGAGCATCTATGGCCGCGGCCCGCTAATGCTTCTGTCAGCTGTGCTACGCCGTATAGAACGCGGCCTGTATCACAGCTGCACTCTAAGGCTCATTATGCAGTGCAGCTACTGGACATGCGTGTGTGTAGAATTAATACCGACGTCAATGGGTTAAACATTTTGTTTGTGGCGAGTCTTGCATTACGCGGATTTGGTGCAATGTTCATGTTGTGTTGTTTCTCCCAGTTTTTCTCAGGTGGTTTTTTTCTCGATTCGTTTCGATCCCAATTCGAAGTTCGTGGCTCCGACCGCCAAGGCGTCCATTCGTTGGCGGCTGATCTGCCCATTTGCCACTCTTTGCTTTTGTTTGTCTAAATTCGTCGCAGACTGTTAGTTGATTCTTGTCAGTGATAGCACATCAAACATTTTTTACGATATATCCCTATAAACCATTTGAACATCGGAACAAAATGTATCAATTAGTCGCCGTCGCGTGACTGCTTAATATTATAATCTAAATCACATTATTTACAAGCCTTAACCTTCAATCTCCACTCCACCAAAATGAACAGGAAAAACAAATCGTCAACAGAATGAAAAAGGGAGGGGGGGGGGGGGGGGGAGAGACACTGGGACCGGGAAGAAGAGTATATCATAGTCACTCAACAGCGTCTAAATAAATTCAATCCTAGACATCGCAATTACGACTTAATTAATCTGGGAGGTAGAGGTATTTTTCTCCTTCCTATATTTTCGTGGGACGAAGACAAATCGTAGAGCGGAGCCGAGTCTAGGCGGTGAATTGAAAGGGGTGTAAGGCGCACGAGAGACCGGCGAAGCGTAAACACCCAGTCCCGCTTCGTGTTTAGGGAGGACGACCTCGAGCTAATTTTAGAGATTAAAAATTAATGCCCGCACGGAACATGGGTCAATTTTCTTTCTTATTATTCCAGTCTGGCTCGCAGTGAAGTGAGCCGTGGTGCGATTTACTGATCAGAATACAAAGAAATGTCATCTGAATAAAAAAAAAAAATTATCTGAAAATTTGAAAATTGGAATACTGACGAGAAAACATATCATTCCAGACATAACATTCGTAGAGTTTGAAGGAAGTCAAATCAACAAATCTTTTTAAGGACAGGATAAGCGTTCACACTATTTATAAAAAAAAACCACACAAAAACACAAAACCAAAAAAATCACAAGGGACTCATTTTGAGAACAGATGAATCGCAGAAACGGGACTATTATAGTAAATAATTGGACAAATTGAGTGACATTGGCATCGGTGAATATTGAATTTATCTCCGTGAGGGTAAAAATGAATTTTGGAAATTAGAGCCAAGCCACTTAGGAAGACATTCACAGAACCATAACTCTGAAGTCAAACAATAATTGCCGGTTTGGTGGTTTTTTTTAGCAGTAAATGGACAATAAACGTCAATTTAGGCAACGTATAGAATCTTCGTCAACACTTTCCATTAGGAGGAATCGCCGACGGTTTTTAAGGCGATAAATTTGGCGGCAATCCTCTTTCGACAATATAGAAAGATGCATCTATTAAAATACACACTCAAATAATACTCGAGCAATAATCCCACGGCAGACTGATGACTAAAACCGTAATTATAAAGGACTATTCAAAACCAAATGGTTTGGTGCAAAGAGGCTGTGCAATTTGTATAGGAAAACAAGACAGGCAATGGTTCGTATTGATGAAGGGGACACCAAAATCGCCATCATCATTTTGTTTCTTTCTTTTTCGACGAGTAGCCCGAAACCAAGACGGTAGCCATGCATCAATGTTTGGATAAGGATGCCCGTTTCGTCTTGTACCTCTCATCTCCTCCCTATCGACCAACCCTCTCCAGCATTCCCGCGAGCAACACCGAAGGAAAGACGGAGCGAAGCGACCACGAGAATTAAGCCCGTTCTGTAATGCACCACTCTACCACCAGTCTGTTATTTCACCAATCGAAACACTAAAACCAGACACTCAGAGCGCGCTCGTGGATTCCCACCGCCAGAGGGCGTGGTAACGCGAGAATCGCGCCTTGGACGTCATTGGATGGACGAGCCTAGGCGCGCTCGCGTCGTTCGTAGGGCGCCCTTAGAGATAAAACAATATTGCACACAAACAACGCAGGGTGTTTTCTTTTCTCTGCTCCGGTCATTTATCTGAGAGCTCCATAATCAACTTATTTGCTTGTATCACTCTTGATGATATTGCTGGCTTAAGGATACATCCCATCGATTTGTGTTGTACACGTCTCCCATGCATTGAAATGTACACCTAGATTGTCCTATCGTTGATTACAAATTGATTTTCTTTTTACAAAAACACGTGCACGTAATTGAATCATCTCTGTTAATGTTATACAGTGTACATTGGGTCTGGTCTTGTGAATGTAACATGCTAACCCACATGAACAAAATGTTTATCTGTGCATTTTGTTTAGCAGTCCGAGTCAGTTGCATCGCTAATCCTTTTAAACATGAAATGTTAATTGAACAAATTATATAATATACACATCCTTCAAGATTATGATGTTAATTCAGCAGGTTGATTCTCGTGTGTTGTTTATCAACCGTCGGGCCCCAATGGAATACAAAAGTTTGGCTTTATCTAGACACAGAGCTGTTTTTTGTCTCTATTCTGTTGTCTTGTTGTATTACATGTTTGGATGAACTTGTATTCCTGTATTTTGTGAGTGGCAGATAGAACCATCCCAACAAACCAATCTACTCCCAAGCTATATTCTGTGTCCTTGAGCATTCCTACAAGCCACAATCGAAACGCGTCTCATCTTAACCTTGTTTCTCCGTCCGTAAATCAGGCCACCCAATTCGATTTGTACGATGTCTCATTACACGCCAGTGGGGTAAACAGCCCCTAATAAGTACACATCGAAAACAATGATCGAATGAAACCAATCTGTGGGAGTAAAACAATACAGCTTTGACGCACGCAGCAACTCAAGATTATGACATGTGATCCCGATATACATTTACCATACGAGCGTTTAATGGCGGGTTCGCCCCCAAACCAAACCTAATTATCAGTCCTCCTAATCCGATTTCTACCCCAAATGCCCCGGAAACCGACACTTTGCCGTCATGATACTTCAAAACTGGTCTGCAAAATCGGAAGTCAAGTCTACTGACAAGGCACGTATACGTTTTGTGATAATCCGATTGGCTCACACTTTGTATGTGTTTACACGTACACGTACATCCAAATTCTTCCTTTGGTGACACATTAGCACAAGTCATGTCACTATTTCGTAGCTCAAAAAGTGTTTGTACTTGAGATCTTTTAGTTTCTCAACGATCGGCGTTTAATGTTACCCAGCAGGAACCTATACCGCCTGTTCTGACAGCAACTGCATGCTTGCCGACTTGTTCCGGCTTTTGTGAAACGCCACGCGATACGTCCGGATGAAACTTGCCACCAAGAATCGCACGGTACTACCCTCCCGTGCCGCGTCCATCCGATACCGGCTAAGACATCGTACATCTAAGATATACCCCACCGTCATTCCAAACATGAGCCCTGGTTGACATTCCAGTAAAGGAAGAAACTCCTTGAGTTTCACTTCAGTGTCTGCACTCAGTGTCCAAATTTCGTTGGTAAAGGGAAGAGCATAGGTTGTACTGTTTGTCTTGAATTAAGGAGTTAGCCGTCATTTATAAAAATGTTGGGGTTCGCGTTTGGTTTCTGTCCCTGCTACAACTTCAGACGTCTACAATTTTTAAAAATCCGATGCAGTCCTGCATGGACTCGTCTGCCATTCATGAAACTACCCCTGTTTCGTTGTCACTAAACTGTCCAATCGCACGCTGCCAATCTGTCAGCGGTTCGATTGTTTCGAGAGTCTCTCCTCCACTAAGTAATCAGTTACCTGCGGCCCCGCCACCGCACAACAGCCCCCCCCCCCCCCCCCCATTCTCGTCGGGCAATGTACCCCAAAGCTTCGATTTAGAGCAACTTCCTGTCGTTTCCAATAATCGAAAGGAGGCGGGCACCAAAAAAAAAATTACAGTCAATTTTCTGAACAAATTGGAGAGCTTTCATCAATCAACGAAGTGCCCTACGCAGTCACTCTAAGATTCACATTATAACTGCTGATAATAGAGAGACTGTGTTTACAAGTTTAGAGGGAAAGTGAGTAACGTGCAAAGCTGGCACGCTCAGGAATATTAACCAATACGACCGAGGACCGGGGCAATGAAAGGTTAGTGATAGCAATGACCCTGGAGAACTCAGCCGAGTCCTCGGTAGGTTTTCGTTAACTTTATAGGAGATGTTGAGACAAAGTACAAACAGTGGGAACAAAAGAATGGAACAATAGCAAGTCCTTAAACGTACATGCGGACACGATTTAGGCCGTGTCCGAAACGGGGTTCCAGAGCTACGTCTATTGTCAGGCTGCTCATGTGTAATTGTAATGGGCGAACACCTAGACAATAGCCCTAGACAAGAGATTCGGACGCGGCCTAAGTTTGGGGACAATAAGGTCCCCGAGTGACAAAGGTCCCCGGGTAGTCTTCCGTATAGGTTCAAGTACAAACAAAAGAGGACAACTGGACAATGGGTATAGGGTCCCCAATTGCGGATGTTTATACAATGAGGTGTACATGTAAACACCTCCATGTTTTGTTTTGTTGGCCATTATTTAATTTTTTACTTTGCCAACTGTTATTTACCACAGTTAACAAAAAAAGTAATTAATAACAGTGCATTTCAAATACTAAAAGTCACCCAGAAAAAAACCCTGTAATTTCTAATCTCTTGGAGAATTGGATCTAAAGTTCTATTCCGTTGCCAGGTTGGGATTTACAAAAACAAATATTGTTCACGTACATTTATACTTGTAATAAAAGAAAATATCAAAAGACAACAGCCGTTGAGTCGTGAGGCGAATCCGTCTCAATAACAAGAGCGATGAAATACCATTACGGAGCCCTCATCGCAAAAGATGCGTGGCTCCGGGCGACATAATATTTAGCGCGCGCGCGTGAAGAAAGAGGGAAACAAACGGAACAAAACAGACAGAAATACCACCCGCGCAAAACCTATTGATTTTATGCAGCGAGGGTTCAAATTATGTTAAAATACTGGCCTTATCGGGAGGCTAGGATATGACACAGGTAGCCTGGTATTTGTCGCGAATTGTATGTATTCAGTGCAGTTGGGTGTTAGTGTAAGAGTATTATGATTGTCCTCAAATTAAATAATAATATTTAAACAAAGATGTTAAAATAGCCAGGTTTTAATACATTTTTTAGAGGGTAATGTTATAGACGTACAAAATGCTGATTCTTTGTTCAGGGCACGTACTGATTTATAATGTGGCAATAGATCCTATATAATTGGCGTCTTGATTCTGTGTTCATAATTATCTACATGTTAACATTTTGTGACCCACTCTGCAAAAATGAGTCTGATGTGTTAAACATATTTTTACAGTTGGTCAGAAAGAGCAGGAAAAAAGCTTTCATTTGACATATGGCACAACTCTGTAGTGTAATGCATTGGTCTTTTGCGATTGTTTGAAATTAGCTTTTTCTCAGTTATATTAAAAATGTCTTTAAACAGAAATGAAGATTAAAAATGTTAGTGCTTCATTGGATGCTATGGTTAGAGGATGACAAAAACCTAGATTAAATCTACTTTAGGGATCAAAACAACCTTTTCAAACGATCAGTTCTGAAAAAAATGGGTGACGACAAAACCGAAATTCCTTAAAACCAAAATATGATTTGTTGAAAGAAAAATCACCTCTGAGACAATTAACAGCCCTTTACGTGAAAATGTATTATGCGACACCAGACTCATTTTTGCAGTCACAAATGTTCACACAAGAATGATAGTTTTGACACATTTATTTAACGTCTGCGCATTAAGGAATCCCTGGTCCATCGCGTCGAATGCGTCTTTAAAATGGCACATTCTCATCACACACAAATTAATGCAACCCACGAATAGCCCCTCTCCACGTTTTGGCCACGGAGATTTATTTATTGATGGCTCCTTTGGCAAGGCAGAACAGAGGGCGAGAAAGAAGGGGAGATTTCGTTTAGCAGTAGAGGTTTGCTCTTGTCCTAACCCATTGCAACTGCCATCACCGCATGATTGCAACGCACAGAAAGATTGGACAAAATATTATAATATGGTAGAAATTAAAAAAGGGCAGCGTGGAACATTACTGCAAGAGACTGGCTAGCCGCAGCGCAGTATTACCGTCATCGGTGGGCGGGAAATTCAAACGGACAGGCGCTGCACGTGGACCCCCGCACGCGGCAAGCCGCGCTGCCAAAGGGTATAACGGAACAGATGCATCGATTCATTTCTGGTAAATGTCTGCTGATCAGCAGGGAGAGCTACCTCAGAGAGATAATGGGAATCATGAATGTAGCAGGACCCGAGAGAAAACAGAGACAGTGGGAAAGGATTCCAAGATCTGTCAGCCTATAGGAGAGAAGAAAAAAAATATTGCAAACATCGAGCCGAGTTTGTAAGACAGGCGTTTTGTCGTTACCGTTCAATCACAATTTTCGGTTATCGTCGGGACTTAAGCCCGTCTGTTGGCGGCTTGCATGAGAGCCTTTATACGTCAGTGCCGTGTGCCCTCAATTTGAGATGGTAACAGGGGCCCTCAATCAAGACTCGGGAAGAGGGGATAGGGAGAAGAGTTGGGTGGACGAGAGAAAGAGAAGCAGAATACATGCCATGCTGCTGCCGTCGTCCTCATTATCACAACCGATCGAGGTCGCTAATCAGAAAAAAAAGAAAAAAAATCCCCTATCAACTAATGTATAGAGTCTTAGAGGCCAAACCGAGAATAGAACCCTCTCTCCTATCCGCCCGTGTGCACTGTGCAAGCTTAGTGGGTTTGTTTTTCCCGTCCTTCTTCGCCAACGGCAGTGGATGCGAATTTGAGCAATTCATCTGCCTAGATCGCGCCGGTGAACTCACGGTGATGGCCTCGGGCGGCTTCGGGCATTGGGAAACTAATGAAGCAAGGGACCGAAGAGAAACGTAGAGAGAGAGAGAGATAAAGGGAGAGCGTGACCCATCTATACAAGAACAACGGTACGCGCACACATCGCGTTTTGCATAAAATTATAGGAGGGACGTCGCAGGTTCAGATCGCCTTTGAATTATGTGACCTCTGACGTCATCTCTTAACTGCATTTATGCAAAACACGATGCGTGCGCTTACCAACGGGCACATAGATGTAAGCAGAGTGCACATCGTCCACACAGCGCTTTATTACCAAATGTCACAAAGCGCTTAACACATATTACCCTGTTCTTCAGGCCAAGAGACCAGGGGCCAATTTCATAAAACGTGTAAGCATGCACCACAATTTGCTTAGCATGAAAATTCTTCCTTGGAAAAAACAGGGTTACAAACCAAAATGTCCGTTGATGTTTATTGTTTGTGACTGGTATTCAGCTGGTTTTGTTTGCTTTGAATAAAAAGCACATGGAGTTTGGGCCGATAACTTGTTTTTACTGAGCAAGAATGTTTGGTGCTAAGCAAATGTTGGTGCTAAGCAAATGTTGGTGCTTACATGTTTTATGAAATTGGCCCCAGGGTTTTTCTTCTTTTTTGCCCAGCAGGTCGAGATCAGCGCGTCTTATCTGTACCCTCACAGGTTTGCATTTACTCTTAGGTGCATGGGGAGAAACAATTGTAGCAAAATGTCTTACCCAAAGACACAAGCACCGCAGCGCTCCAACTTGAGAGGCCAAAAAAGACTTAGAAAAACGAGAATAGTCTCAAACATTTACAAACAGACAACTAACATTGAAAGAGTATCAAAATGACAGACAATCACACTCCGTGAACAACTTCAAATCGGCCAACCGTGTTGCATATTATACGAGGCATGTTATTATATTCCGTTGGGACATACGAGTAATGTTGTTTAACATCGGATTAAGACACGGCTGACCTACATCGCACCCCGTGCATCTTACCTTGGAAAGGCCAACGGCAGTTTTGAACAGAACATTAATGTATATATTTACTTTGTGCGGGGGCGCTGTTCTATCGACCAATTAGTAGGGAATTTAGGGCAGACACCATATAATGCGTAGACACAAAACAAGAAGCGAATGGGTAGGTAAGTATAAGTTTGCTGGTATTCCCCATGGAAAGATCTTCTTCTTTTTTAGAAAGTGTTGGTTTCAATAAGAACCGGTGGTGAGAATGATGGGTTTCGTTCGAACAGTGTGCGTTGTTCGTCTTTAGTAGACGAACAGACGAACGGAGACGAACGGAGACGAACGGAGACGAACGGGGACGAACGGAGACGAACGGGGACGAACGGGGACGAACGGGGACGAACGGTGGCGAGCTGTTAAAACATTGACAAACTCTTTTCAGAGCCATCACTTTCTCAAAAGTAAGTGATATCTTCCCATAAATAGCCTACCTATATTGTCACTTATCATACGTAGCTTCAAACAATACTTAAGAAACTAATGGTTCAATAAGACCATCTTGCATTTGTTAAAGACCACTTTGAAATGGCAATTCGAGGATGTTGACGTTTTCTGCTTGTTTGTTTTCTTTGTGGGGAGGGGGTGATGGGTCGTGATTGATTTTAGATTATAAGGAATACTCCATTTTCTAAACTGCTCTTTTGCCGTTACCGTCCACCGTGACATGTCAAGACAAAAAGTCCGGGGACTCGAACGTCTCCACCACGCACATGACAATCTGTCACCGGAGAACACGTAACTGGTCCCAGGCAGCCAGAGACCGGAATGCCACGCTCGGTCAATAATCGTCCCAAATTTCCCAGAAGAAAACAAAATCTCAAGCGTGAGACTGTTTTCCCCCTCTCAAAACACCCCCCTCCCTCGATTCCGCTCAATTGTTTTGGAATCTCCGATTTGATCTTTGCCAAATAATTCCCTCATAAAGGGAGCCGGCTCCGTCATCATTATAAATCGCGCATACTCTCCAGAGACCGCGCCTTCCGTTTTAGCCCCCTTAAAGACGTTAAAAAAATCCCCCTTCCCGTCCGAGTGATTGACCCGCCTGAAGGCAGCGTCATTAGGCCCACCAAATAGGATTAGATTTTCTCAACACCCTCTGTAGACCCGTCCATTACTGAAATAAAGACCAAGGGAGGACGGCTCATCTGCTAGACTTGGGAAGAGAAAGTAAAACAGAATGCAAACAAGAAACGATGGAAAAGGTGGAGAGCCATAAGACTTTTAAATTGTTTCAGTGATTATTAAAAGAAACAAAAATCCTGCTAAAAGGCCCATGGTCCAGGAGAACCTTATAAGGGTCAGTGGAGGGGCGATGTATATACATCAGTCAGTGGGATCCTTTACCAAAACAAGAGAAACACTGATTTTTTTCGTCAGAGTTGCTTCTTGCTAGAACGCTTTTGGAGTGATTCGGGCACTCACAAAATGGGACCCACTTACATCCAGGTCCCTTTGCAATCGACCCGTGGGGCCGGCTGCCCGGCCGGGCCACTCCGCGTCGGAGGAGCGGAAAAACAGCCTTGGACTCCTGCATGAATTTATCGTTTTCTGCTCCCGTCTGTTTTTTGATGGTCTCGTCGTCGCCGCGCGCGGTGCATTTATATAGAGGTCAAGGAATTATTTATTGAATAAAGTGGGCGCGCGCGCGCGGAGGTGCTCCCCCGTTTCCGCCTTTTGCTCTTTTCGCCATTTTGTCCAGTTTGCCTTGCAGATTGTTTTCTTCTCTCTCTTACGCTAGAGTGAGAATGGAGATTGCATTCATGCTCCGGACGTGAGCAAACAATGTGCATAAGGGACGGTGTCTTGTTTTTTTACGTTTACAATGGAAGCAATCTAGTATACAGCAGTAGTATAAATTGCAGTCAGTTGCGTTGGAGTTTTAACATACACTAAACATTAATGTGACCCAACCCAACAAAATGAGCCACAAGTCACCAGAGCTAATTATGCCTTGAAAAATTACTCTGCACAATATAAATTAATGAAAATAATCAATATTTTCAATCAAATAACATCTGTATTATTATATGCCAACATGAGTGATGTACCAAAACGAAGAGCAGATGATCTGCTGTCTACTGCATGTAAAAAACAAATGCCTGGACATTTGTCCTTAAGACTTATTTCGAGAGATTCCGTCACATAATTAGACACTTTGTTTTACATAAAATGACCCAGGCACAAACCTACACGACGTCACGATGATAATCTTCGACCTCTCTTCTCAAATCGAGACTTTTCCTTTCTAATTTTAACGTTAAAATTGTCAAAATCGCAACGCCACACTCTGTGATCGCGTCTTGCCCGACTAGCCAATACCAGAAGAAATGTGCGACAGATTTATCCACTTAGGGTAGTCCGAAATTTGATTTACGATAACAGCACGGACATAGGAAGCAAGTGAGAACTGAACGTTCGAAAGAGAGAAAAAATATCCCCACCATGGTAAGGTGGCAATTAAGCTGTCGGTGCGTTGACAGTTCCGCGAGTCAGGTGTCTCCTTGTCAATTGCTTTTCCTGCCTTCTCCTTCCCTCCAGACGAGGCAAAGTGAACGGCAAAATTAGAAGAAAAAAAAGGTATGGCGAAATCTACAGCCATGAACAAGTTTGATCAAGGACTATAGTTATACCACAGTTCGACTAACTCTGAGCGAACTCACGGTAGTCGACGACAGTTGGACTAGTCTAATCGACTATTCGCGACCAACCTACAGCAGTACGCGGTTGGTAGCGCTGGTTATCAATAGCAATATTTCCATGGCATAGTGCAGCGGGGACCAACTATCGGCAAAAAAATGGCAGACAACAAAACTTTGCCGTGCAAACTGACATATGTATTTGTTCACGTTAATGTGTATTTCTGTCACTTTTGTCACCATTGTACGATAAGAACGGCCGTTATGTGAGTTATCCTAAACAACGCAATAACTATTACGGTGTAAATAAACGGAAATATCATGTTGAAATATTGTTTTGCCGGTGAGAGTACGATGTTTTCGGCGCCACAAAAGTTCGACTATAGTTCGACTAGAGTCGTTCGCACTGCAACGTCACAAACCAACCACTGTATGATGAACCATTGGTCGGTGGTCGAACTTGCTCTATGCATTTACCACCCTTGTGTTGGGGTCACGTGGGAATACCTAATAGCGCCCTCAAGTGTTAAAAGTCCCAGTAGACGTGAACGGAGATCTCAAGGAGCCATTCGCCATCTCAGTGTTTATACTGGTCGGGATTTCGGTAATAGTATTTATTTGCCGTTCCGCTGGATTAACTAGTTTTGTTTCCTTTTGCGTTTCGTGTTTTGAGACCAAATAAAACAAGAGCTGAAAATCGAGGGGTGGTTCTATTTTTTGTGGAGGGACTGTGTTTATTTTCTAAATAACTTTTTTAGTAATTTGAAGCAACAAATACAGAAACAGTGTTCTCTTTGTGCCGTTTTGGTAATTTTTGGAGATAAGGAAAAAGCCCGCCCAGATACCATTTCAGAATCGGAACCATGGCTGTTAGCTTACATAGTAATGCAATTTTCTACCGTACATTTTCTTTTACTTTTCTTATTTCAGTGAAACCCATTATCGACTTATATTATTTCGGGCATGTTACTCCCTACTCTTAAACATGATGGAACACAACCATTTTCGCCTGCGGGGTAATGCGAGGGAGAAATAACACTGGGTAAGTCCACGTTACAGCGTATATTCCCAAGCCGTTGCCCTAACCAAAACACAAACCGTTATTTCAAGATGCGCTACGACAGCTCTTAATTGGTGCAAATACGCTGGTTTTGGTTTTAGTTTAACTTGACAGAAAGGGAAAAGCAAAAAAAAAAAAAAAATTTAAAAAAAAAATCCCCCTTCCCCGGGCAGGCAAACAGCGCTCGAAATGAGACCATAAAAAAAAACACGCCGGGGCTTTTTTTTTTGAGGATCGGCAGCGATCGAGACTTAATTGGTCTTATCGTCGTCGCCCATATCCCTGCTCCTCATAATACCTCCGTCCAGAGGAGTCATAGAAAAAGCCATCAGAGCACCCCGTTGTTTTAGTGTTTTTACCCAAACGCCGAGAATGTTAGCTCTGAGCCGTCCTCGCGACCATCATTTCAGGGGGAGGACGGCGCGTGTGCGGCCCCGTCACTACCTTCAGCTTTATTACGATGATTATGTTTATACAAGGCACTCCCTTAACCCGTGGATGTTTTGCTAACCGTATGATATAAAAGGGTTTAAGCCACTAAACGCGATCGGCTAGGGAGAGAGCCAGGGTTTATGCACAAATATTATTTCTTGTGTCCGTCCACGATTCAGAGGTAATCCTTTAATGAGAATAAGACGCTAAATGGAAAAAGTTTAAGGCGATCGGGAGCCAGATATAAATCGGACACGTGAAAAGTACGACAGGCCGTATTCTGCAACGAAGAGGGCGCTGTTTCAACGACATTTGCGGGCATAATCAATAGTGGTAATTTACGTCAGTTTATATATATTTCTTTACATATATTTCTTTTAACTGTAGATTACAGTATGCAGTCATATTAAACTACATCAATAAACCTGATTGTCCTACTGTTGGTACCTAGAATATGGCGTCGCTACAACGCCCACGTTCGACCGAAAAACACACAAATAACATAAGAATAACTGCTCGACGCCGGTTGAAAACAAACGCTGCTTTTTCGTGCTTTTCTCGGCATCCATGATTGTAAAACTTTGGACAGGTCAGTTAAATGATATTTACTATACAATACAACCCACAAGTCCACAAATTCATGACAATTTAAGCAATTACCAATGGTGTATCCTACCTTTAAATGAGGGGGCGGTAGAAAGGCAGAGGATAACAAGGCCATCAAGGTCTGAAATCAGGTATACGGCAAAATCTGTTTGAATCCAGGCCCGTACTCAGAGGGGTGCGACGGGTGCGTATGCACCCCCCAAAAAAAAAAAAAAATACAAATACAAATACAAATTACCAAAAGGTCCTCATTTTCCGGGGTAAATAATGGTATTTTGATGTAGAAATAGCGTACTGGCACACGAAAATGTTTGGTCCCATTGTTGGTCCCATCAAGTACAAATTCGCGCCCCCCTGCGCACGGGCCTGGAGTCACTGAATTGCAATTTGGAATTAGAAAATTAAAACAGCGGGGCTGCAATGAACAGAAACTAAAACGCAAAGCTAATAAAGGAGAGAGAACTGAATAAACGTTGATCTCTGGACAAGTCATAGTCATGGTGCAATTTGTTATTATGTTTGATTGATTGATCGATCGATTGATTGACTGATAGATTGATTGATTGATTGATTATGGTTTATTTTATTCATATTGCGGCTCACAGGGCAAATTACATAAATGTTACATTTTATAAAAAATAAAAAAAATACATTATTTAAAAGAAACAGACGTCTCTACCCCAGATCAGTACATTGTACTGTTCTACTGATGCCCAGCAAATTTAGAAAAATAAACAAATATACAAAATTGCACATTAAAGTCAGCATAAACAGCATAAACCAGAACATACACTATACAGACGACCCTACATGTACGTTACAAAAACAATAATTTCGGATCAGCAAAAGTCTTCAGAATCTAAAGGCAGGTTGCTTGACAACTAACTTGATAAAGTTGTATAGCTCTACATGCGAATGCTGCATATTCTAGGGAAACAATATCCTAAGATCTCAATTTCAAATCACACTATGCCGAGTAATGTTTTGAGTCGCGCCCAAAATCAGCATCTTGATACGCATCTTGGAAAATAACCTCTTATAAATGACAGCATGCGAGAGGGTATAATATCAGAGGGAGTGCAGTGTCAATAATATCTTTCAACCGAGTAAGCTGTTCAACAACTCTTTCGCTAAAGGTATACCAACAAGGTTTAACATAACATTGTTGACATTGCAAGTACGCGGTCATCGGACATTATGTATACATATAAATGTAAGGTATATTTGCGGTGTTCACATTCTAAGTATGCAGAGAGAGCTTGTCAGAGAAACTTTAGGAAGAACGCAATTTGGAGACGGATATGGAGCGGCCGGGGGGAGTTTGGAATCCTCTGCCAATTGACCCGAGGTAGTTTTTTTTTTTTTTTCCCTCAAGGCCGGGGCGTCTCATCACTCCCCGTCTTATCTTTGGAATTGCAATCCTCCCAAGATGCTGTTTAGGGGGTAAAGTCCTTATGAGATGAAGCTTCGCTCCTAATCGGATGAACCCAGGCATTGTCGAGCATTACCGTTGATTAAGACTTGGACGAAGAAGAAGAAGAAGAAAAAAAATCCCCGACCGAATTGATCACGCACCAGGGGATTTTACATCACCGTGGATTACTCTTCTGAGGTCTGCGGGGGTGTGTGCCAGGGTGTGTGTCGGATAGGGGGGAAGGGAAGGAGAGAGGAGGAGGCAGGGGAGCTCAACCAAACTAGCCGGTTAATACCGCGTCTGTTCTTCATACTGTCTTGGAGGATTGCCCTAATAAGTAGGACACTGCTGCAATTACCGTTTAATAAAGGACAAACATGGCAGCAAGGGGGAAGAGGCGAACGGCGGAAAGTGGTGAATAAATAAGGAAAGAAAACACCGTGCGATTGAATAGTAATCAGATTTTGGCGGGAAATTCATCCGTCTAATGCGTTATCATTCGCGCGGAGAAAAACGGGATCCTGGAGTAAACGAACACGTGCCCGAGATGACAAGACAAACCAAGACGGAGCAAGAAATGGGTCAGAGAAGAAGACGAGATAAATAAAATAAGAGGGGCAAAAGGGACTAAGTAAACCGTATGAACTTGCGGCGAATGTATGTAGTATTTGAACGCGGGGAGAATCAAATAAGAGATGAATTTACATGGCCTGAAGCGGTTCACGCGCTGGTCGCGAGCGGGAACCTCGGGCGGGAAGCGATGACGCGAGCCGGTCAAACACAAGTGTACTAGCGGTGAAATTAGATTTTTTTTTTTTAAGCCGGAGTCCACTCAGCCAGCGAGGACGCACATCACAGGCTGGAGAAAAAAGGGGAAAAAACAGCAAAAAAAACCCAAAGATGCCTGCATTTCACACGGGCAGACCCGCAAGTTTATCACACCTCCTTGTAACCTTCCCACCCTCTCGATCGCTCACCCAGGAACGCCACAGCATATCGCTTATTTAGACTGAGTAGCTGCATGCATTTCGATTAATTATGTAACCGAGCAGGCAAGCAGAGTGGGGCCAAACAAAAAAAAGAGAATAAATCGAGACAGGATACACGAAAGTGGGTGACAAGAAAAGGCCGAATCTAACAACCCTGAAAGCCAAACTCATGCATATTACCGGCCGCGCGCGATGGACGCATGCGATATACACGAGAATACGCGAGCAGGTATAAGTTGAGCATCGCGAGCGCGTGCGTTCGGGTCGCCCCCAACTGGAATCGGAGTATCTCAACCCTTAAGTGAATATCGAACTGTGTGAGTGCGGGAAAGGAGTAGTTAGGTTGAGGTAATGGGAAATGGGCCTCATTATATGTTCTAAGCAAGGCGGCGGTTTATGATGCGGTTGATAAACTTCGGGCACCTTTCGTGGATGCCCCTAGAACAAAACAGCCCCCCCCCCCCCTTCCCTCCACCTCTTCACGAATTGAGTCGCATACATGAATACTCTATAGCCTCTTTGTCAACGACAGAAAAAGCTTGTTAGTGATGGATGTAAACCACTGGTGTTATGCATGACATGTAGATTGGAAATTACACAGGCTAAAGATGGGTCACTGTCGGAGACCTGAAGCGAATTACATCAAGGGGAATAACGACAATTTCCATTTGTAAGTGAACGAACCACTTCGGAGACAGACAAGGGTTAGGTGTTTGTTTTTCCCTTTCAAACCGATCATCCTAACTGTATCGCATTCAGGGGCAATAGTACGACAGATAGGTGATATGATTGTGCCTTTAATGACGCAAGCTAGCATAGAATTTGGCGCACAGTCCGAGTATGTCATGAGCAAGATATTTGGATCCATCGCAGATTTGTCCTTCGAAGAAATCATAGGTAGAATAACACGCAGTGGCAGCCATTTTTAAAATCGTAACAATTGCTTGTTTTTCTATACATATTAAGGACAAATTTACGATAACCCTAGCCAAAATATCTTTCTCATTATATACTCCGACTGCGTGGAAAATGTCATACTTGTATCAATCAATCAAACATTTATTTTCATAACCAGCAATAGAATATTTTCATTTGAATTCGAAATAAACATAAGAAATTGAATATTGAATTACAACAACTGATATGTAGCCACATCAAAGGCACAACTCCCCCCCCCCTAAATATTTTCCCTATCTGCCCCACTACAATACTTAGCATTTGAGCTGAACACGAGTGGTACAAACGGTGGTACAAACTCTACCAGAGCGATAATACGGAACGATATCCGAAATGTGAGATAATGACACATCGAAATGGTCTTTACTCTAGACAATGATTGAACATTCTGACATTTAACGAATGACATTTTGAACGCAGTGATATTTATGAATAGTTTAGTAAATTTGAAACCTGAAACTACGTGACTAGATTATATTTCATTTCATAGAACATAACATTTTCTAATTTACCAGATTATCTGAAATGTATGTTACACTATAATTTTGAACAGGTGAACGCTATATGGGTATCGTGCTGTTCCCGCGGAAGCAAAAACTAAACCATAATGTTTCGATTCACTTGGGGAGACAAATTAGCGTAAGTTTCTAGGTAATAAGAAGACAGTGGCACTTAGGGAGACATTTCAGTGTCTCCCTAAGCGTCTATAGCTACCCTAAAAAACGATATTTGGGAGTTATTTTTGTCCTAGAACGACAGATTTTGGTCTAAATAGCATAAATCTCGAAGATCTTAGAGAAAAGGGTTAGGGTAAACAAGTTAGGACTGTTTTAAGTTTGTGTACATCTCTATGGGATTGTCTCCCCAAGTGCCTATTTGGAGGTATTATAAGACCCCCCAAAAAAAAATATATAAAAAAATAAATAAATAAATAAATACATAAATAAAAATAAAAATCCCAAAAATCTTTTTGAATTTTTTTCATATACTCTACACCTCGCTAAACTTCAATTAAGAAAATGAATCATTAAAAGCAGATACGGAACTTCTCCAATACCCAAGATGCAAAATGAAAATAGCTCCGCGGAGAAGCGTCAATTCGTAATTATCCCTCTCCCCCCCAACGAAAAAGAGAATACCGTGCGCCTGGCGATTGTGTTTTGACAATTTAATTTTGAGTGTCAGTCTCTCTACGGAGTATACGTAATACCAAGTGCTGATTTTAGATTTTAAAGGGAATGACACGGTAAATACTTGTGTTCAAGTAGTTTCACCATCTAGAAAGACACGTTGGTATAAAGACTTCAGTTTTGGACGGATTGAGAACTTATTTATCAGAGTATAGAAACCGAAGGCATGTGATACAACTAAAGGGTGGTAAAGGTCTTACATTTTGTCTTTAAAATAACAACATATTTGTATTTTGGTTGTTTCAAAGCGTTGGTGAAACCTCAAGGAACCCATTGGTTGCTAAGCTGGTTAGCTTCATTCTCGGAAACAGAAATACATTAGGTTAGTTTCCTTTCAACCAATCCTTCAATAGACGATGTGCCCTCTGTTTACATCTGTATTAAAAAATGTGCCCGGCAGTATGCGCACGCATCATGTTTTACATAAATTTGGCGCCGGATGACGTATATAAACGCAAAGTTTCCCCAAATTCAAAACGGATGACGCATAAACACGCCAAGTTCAAGTTCGGGAATGTCTGTCAGCAGCGAGCAAGGCCGGAAATGCTTGGGTGTGCTTCCCGGTACTATCGGCCTGAACCCGCTTCAGATCGAGTTTCGGTAAAAATAATCCCGCCCCTCGGCTCGGTGATGTTAAAATAATCCCGGCGCGAACTGGTTAAGAGGTGACATTAGAGGTTACATAATTCAAAGGCGATCTGACCTGCGACGTCACTCTTTAAGCAAATGTTATGTAAAACACGATGTGTGCGCATACTGCCGGGCACATTCGAATGCAGATGTAAACACGTGACGTCAGAGGGCACATCGTCTATAGAGGATAAGTAAACAATAAAAAAAACATACATTTTCCCGGAGATTACAGGACGAAACTACCCCTTTAATTAAAGAGCTCTACTCACTTCATGGCATTCCTTCACTTTATACCTCATCGCAGTGACGGGCAATGCGGCAGCGCCAGTGCCGTGCGCAGATCAAACGGGCGGAAGCCACAGCGTGCCAAGCCCGCGTTCCCAGCGCGCTGTATGTTTACCAATCGCGCTGGGCGTGATTTAAGATAATATTAGCTCTCCCCAGTCGCGTTCCGTGTGGATATGACATTACGCAGAAAAAAAAGAGAGAGAGGGGGGGAGACAAGGGGTGCCGGGGTGCCAATAATAGGGCAGCCAACAAAAATGAAAATATGGCTCCTATATCGAATGCGTGCTTATTTTTATATTTACATGTACATAATTCACATTTTGTTAAACACCCTAAAAAACGTATTGTTTAAAATAACCAACTGATTGGTAGATAACAATTATGTGTCCAACCAATGAAATTGGTAAATTTTAACCAAAAGAGTGCTCGAAATAACCAATGGTATTGGTAATTTTAACCAAAATATTGGTTAAAATTACAAATGGTTAAAATTGACCAATATATTGGTTGAACTAATATCTACCAATCAATTGGTTATTTTCAACCGATCGGTTTTTAGGGTGTATAGATAAATATATATATAAATATAATAATATAATATGGAGATGCTGCGTAGCACTGAAGAGCATGTGAAAATATAAATAGGCCTATACTCAGTGCTCACCGGAAGAGAAACCGAGCTTTCGGTGCGAATGCACCTTCTTCAGGAAGAATTATGGGGATTTGTGAAGCATCATCGCATCGTGGACGATGAAAGATGTTATTTTGGTGCTTATGACATGATCACTTCATATGCTTCATAAAATGATTATTTATGGAAAGGAACCTTCGGCATTTGCAGTTGTGATATATGGCGGTACGTGTTTATAGCTATTCATATTTAAAATCTAACTTATCATAATTATGCTTTGGGCTTACAGCTCATTGCACAATGTCAAATGGCAGGGAAATATTAAAGACACTGGCGCCCTACAGCTATTTTTGATATAGTTCACAGTGTTTTTCCAAAAAATAAAATCGCAACACTATGTTTCCTTTCAGGAAATTGTCCATCGCCCTTTAAGCTTTCGACCTTTGCTACAATCATGTTTTAGCTAAATCTTATTGTTGAATTGGAGTAATATTTGCAATAAATTGGTAGCAACGTTAACCATTGAACTGCGCAACTTGACAAACTTAATTAAGTTGAAACTTTATGTTATAAGGTTAGTCTTATTATAGGATCATACAAAAATAAGAATGCAACAGATACAAATATACGTCTTTTTTTAGTGTAATGAAGTAAACATTCAAAATAAACTTCTTTAGACTATGAAAATAACAAACGAACAAGCTATATGCTGGAACCTGGACACGCCGTGTCAGTACAGTGGTTATTAAAACTCCCTACCAACATTTAGCAGTAGTTATTTTCTCAATAAACACCGTACGTTTTCATGACCATTATCTTTCGATGTCCGACCTGGCGTACAAATTGGCAGGAACCGAAAGATATGAAATTACGGCTGAAGAAAGGAGGAGGGAAAAAACGACGAGACGGGAGAAAATGGACTCATGTGGGGTATTGGGCCGAGGTTGGTATGCTTGATAGTGTTGACATTATAGGAAGAGATCGCTCAATTCGCAAATATTGGTTCAGCCCGGATTGGTGAAAAAACTTCTTTGTTGATCTAAACCATAAAAAAACAGGTAATCTATGTGTTCCATACACGTGGAGTTACTAACTGACAATAACAGTCGTGTCAGAATCACTTGGCTGAGGCTTGAAATTGCATACGAATATGTGGCAAGTGGCTGCTGCCGCTACCGCATGGACTCGTGTGTATTCCCAAACCGCAGTCAAGTAATTCGGACTAATATTGGGACTGACTAAATATCTGCATTCAAGCAATAAAGTTTTAGTTCACTGTACACACGTAGGTGCTTACCGTTAAGCCTGATAATCATAGTTTCGCGACCGAATTGCAAATCTTATTCAGCTTTCACATTGATTCACACCAGAAAACAAACACACCTAGCGAGGTTGCATAACTTCATAGCGCTTTAATGGTATTTTCTTAAGTGACGTAATTTCCTACAGATCAACCATGTGCATCAGCATTTACCAGTTCGCGCCGGAGGACGTATATATACACGCAAAGCTGTCCCCGGATTTGAAACGGATGACACATAAACACGTCACGAGCAAGGCCGGAAAAAGTGTATGTCAGCAGCGAGCAACTGGCCTGAAATGCGTGGGTGTGCTTCCCGGTACCATCGGCCTGAACCCGCCTCGGATCGAATTTCGTTAAAAATAATCCTGTGCCTCGGCTCGTTTATTTTAACATAATCACGGCGCGAACTGGTTAACGTAAACTTGCATAGCGCACATCGGCTGCGCCGCCATTCGAACACATTTCGAGCAACAAGCGCGCGTGTTCAGAACATTTTTACACGTTGCGCAACGTGTGCTTAATTGCGTAAAATACGCAGTTGCATTTTTTTCGACAAAAATGTCCGCCTGTGAGAGAAATCTACTATTGAACTTTACATTAAAGCCAACATTCTATCTAAGACTGTCTACCAAAAAAAGGAATGTTTCCCAACGAAAATTACGAATATTAATTTTCAAGGATAAATGAACTGAACTGAACTGAAAGGAGGAACTATTTTGATAAACGGAATGTTATTCTTTAGACGGCACGTGGGCGTAGAAAAAAAAGTAACGCGGTTCTCGGGGGAAATATCCCATGCTTTAATGAATATTTTTACAAATGTCAAATTCACACTGACATTTAATTCCCTCGACACAGTTTTGGAAAGGTTTTTGTTTTCATCAGAATACATCAGATGTGAGAAAGAGTGGATGGATTATAAGACTATCGGCGCGAAAAATGTTCCGGTTGTTACGTGTTATACATGTTATGAATGTGTAAAAGATATGTCACAAAGAAAACGAGCCGTGTCTCTTCCGGCATATCTTAGTGGGCGCTGCTTTCCGACCATAATTATACCTACAATCGTTGTCTTGCAAAAGTCCACTACATAACTAATGTACTGACAGGTGTTTTTTCTTTCTAAAAGAAGCCTGGCTTAAAGGGATCGTATACGTTTGGTAATTACTCCAAAAATGTATGGCAATAAAAACTTACTTGGTAAGAAGTACAGCAGCTTTGGATAGTATAATGCATTTTTAGAAGCTTTTCACTTTGAAGTACTGCGGTTATGGAAAAAGATATCACTTTTTATCCCAACAAAAATTGAATCTGAGAAGCGTTACTGCAGTGACGTTTCTCAGACTGTGTATTCCAATGCAGATTATTCTTTCGGCGTGGACATATATCTCAAAATCGCTACCACCTTTTGAAATGAAATTTGTACAGGTTAGTTTTATGGTATACATCTATAACTATATAGGATTGAAACAAACAATGGGTTCCAATTACCAAACGTATACGATCCCTTTAAAGGTAATGTACAACAATTGCTTTTGCTATAATTTTCAGAATTGGATGGATTTAGGGTTAGTGTTGTATGTATAATAGCAAAGATTGACTTGTTTAAAAGTTTGCGTTACTTTGTTTATGGTGTAAATGTAGGACACATGCCTGGCGACACGAAGGTGAATTGGGGTTAGGGTTAGAATCGAAGACGTCCTCGATTGAGATTCGTGTACAAAACCAATGAGAGCCGTCGGAAAAAGTTAGACTACAAACAAAGGAAATTATCGAGAGAAACAAAAGAAACTCCTCGACTTACACCATAAACAAACGTATACAAATACCACTTTTCTTAAAAAATGACGGCCCACCAGGTGCCACAATTTCACAGGATCTTTATATAGACTGTCATCACCAACAGATCCAGTAAGGTATTTCATAAACATTTGGTATTTTTAAAAAATGTTTTTAAAAAACGTTTTGGCTACCGACCACATCTTGTGGGTGCATTTATTCAGTCAAATTATATATCTTGTATTTGTGTAATGAGAATTTAACCACTCAGGCGAATAAACGGCAGCGACCCACCATCGGAGCCCAAAGCTATCAGTCGTGTCTGCACGCTACGCCGCAGTTGGTGCCAGTCCCTCCTTTACGACATAATAATGTGTACGCCGACTATTAAATTACCGCATCCCGGGCTGATTTGCATATTAAATTAGAGAAATAACTCAGTGGACGATATTAGCGTCCACGTACAACAGTCCTTTTTTCCTCCCTATACTTTTTGTTTAACCAATGCATAGTCCTTCATGCAGCATCGCTATGTGTCATTTGCGGAGCCGTAAATTCAGTTAGGAGCGTTTTGCGTAAGTGCACTCGCCAATTGCTCTGATTCGGTTATTCGGCCTTATACCAAGGTTTCGTATTCGGTTTCTTATACTAAAGACGTCTCGAAGGCGAACCGTGCATGCGCGCAAATGTGTTGCCCTCGACTGGGTACATTAAATCGCAGCATTTAATTAATTTTCTCCCCGGATACCATTGATATACACTGAGGTTGTGCTTATTATACTAAACGCACACGGGCCAAAGGTAAACAAATTATGCAAAACATATACCTTTCCTAAATAGGCCAAATTATGTTACACATACATGTAATGTAATTTAAGATCCGAACAATTGTATTAAGAAAAAAACGTTAGTATACAATCGGGCGAAAAAGCAGAATATATTCAACATTACTGAACAAGGCGCTTCTACACTAATACTATTTAATACAAAATACCATGCAATGCATTCCTTAAAATACCACGAGTTAATTAACAGCAATTCTAATCAGAAATTCACTGTTCATTCAGTATTCGAGACGGAATATATAATATAAAAAAAGTTCTACATCTAAATGTGACAAAAAGGCTTTCAAGATTTTAAGATATTCGTCATGAAACAGCAGAATCATTGTATTGTTTTTCGGGTAGCTGAACGTGTTACTAAAGAGGGAACAAATGCTAGTCGCTGACTTCAGTTCAATGTTGTTGTTTTTAAATAACCGGCAAAAATACAAGCTTGTTTCTGTAAGCGCTGCGGTGGTGGGCCCTTTATATAGAAGAGCTGAGCGTATTCTCCTGCACGCTAAATAATTTCTTGAAATTGTCAGCGCTTTCGCAAATCATTGGGAAATGCATTCGTAGCCGCAGGCATCCTTCTCTCCCTTTTTCTGGAGTGCATTTCAATTGCCATCTAATTTGGCCGTGCATGTCTTCAAAGCATCGGTAATGTATACTCCGTGAGTGCACGCGTGAGACAGTTTTCTAAGGTCCCATTTATTTTGTCCAAGTCAGCGCTTTTTATACCATGCACCGATCTCTCGCACGTATAAGGCACCATCTAATAAAACAAAAACCTGGATAATATATTTGTTTAATGAGCAACTCCTATAACGCACGAAAGGTCACAATCAATTTTTGAAATATTACTTTAACGTAATACTATTATAACAGAATCAAAAATGAATTGAATCTTACAGGATTCCAGTCTATTCCTATTGGTTTTTTTTACTGACCATACTATTTTAAGGTACTTCACAGTACTATTTTCCACATTATGAGACAACCCGTTTAGGAGTTATACCCATTTGTGTTTAAGTAAAGCAAAACCATATCTTTAAACGTCGTATAGACCATTTTGCAGACATCGAACATTTTTTTACTACCGAATTATTAGGAAATATCTGACTTATTTGTTAGTAAATAATGATTCTAGTCATCCAGGTATTCTGTCATTGTTTCAAAATATTAAATTTTATTTAAAAAAAAATCGCGATTGCCGTCTGAAAAATAACATAAATACCAAAAGAGCAACTGCCGACGGTTGAAAACGAACACCAATTTGCCTGCTTGTTTGTCTCGGCATCCATGATTGTAAAACTTAGGACAGGTCAGTTAAACAATATTTACTATAAAATACAACCCCCCAAATCCACCCATTCCTGATAATTCAAGCAATTGCCAATGGTGTATACGACCTTAGGAAAAACGGTTTCAGTTGATCAGTATAAAGTGTGGATAGGTTATAGGAGTGCCGAGTGGTATCTGCATTATGACTGTGCGGTCAACTTTTAGAACCTGCTCGCCTAATTTATTGGTAAATTTTAATCACTCTAAAGACATGACTTTGCCTCAAAATATCTTCGCCCATCTCCGAGAGCCAGGGGTTATGTAATTGACCTGGTCTGTCTGTCTGTCTTTCTGTCGGGCGGGCTGCTTCTCTGTCTGTCTGTCGGGCTGTCTGTTTGTTAGGAAGATTACAGAAAACAAAACTACTGGAAGGATTCTAATGGGTCGATAGCAATATGGGTCAAGGATGAACCAGTAAATGTTCAGATTGATCTGGCTCCAGATAAGGGTTCTGAATCACTTTATCACGAATGATTTTTAACATTGGGAGTTTTGGCGGTTGAGGCGGAGGTCTGCGCTCTATATACCGAGTGTAATTTTTCTAATTAAATGAACCAAACGGGTGGACAGAATGATGTTGATGGGGAAAAAAATATTTTGTGTTTCATTTAAGAACATTCCTGTTACGTGCAACTGTATGTATAAGAACCAACATTATGAAGTGCCTGGAAATAGGTTTGTGACAAAAAGGCGACGTAAGCGCAAAACTCGCGCCCAGCGGATTCGTAAAACGTGAACCACATTTCGACAGTCTCTCGAGAAATGTTTGGACAACAGCGTGTGATTGTGGACATCTTCTCTCCAACGGAGAGTGGCATATCCGAAATTGTCTTAGTTATTAAAATATCAAGACGCCAGGCAATCGGGATTTCAAGAAGTGAGATCAAAATGGTCCTCTCCCAGGACCAATCTAAGCACACACAAAAATCAATCTACCTGCATAAACACAAAAACATCGTTGTTATAACTCGACGGGAGACATATTGAGCAGGCAAGAGAGAAGAAGAAGGTAAAAAAAACGAAAACCGACAATTTCTGGGTCTCGTAAAAGAACAATATCCGCTAGTCTACAGATCGACAACCGGGATAGAAAAAACTCTAAGATCTCGAGCCGTTTTTAATAAACGCCGGGCCCTGTGTAGTGGAGCTGTGCAGAGAAAAGGCGGAAATTCAAGCCGCAAGGAGTAAGGTCGTTGTGCTGTTTAGAGCTCTGGCTTCGCCGCTTTTTCCTCCCCCTCGAGTCTTCTTCTCCATATACCCCGTACTCCCCCGGCCGGCGAAGGATCTTATTAATTAAGTACAATCTCTTAAATTAATCCCCGGTGATCGTCCCGCGGGCCTGGCTCGGGCGCTGCTGTGCAGGCGCGGAGAGAAGTAGGGTGCACAACACCGCGGCGAGATGGTAAGAGGTCGTAGCAAGCGAGAGGGGGAAAAGAGAAAGCTGGAGAGGTGGTCGCTCGATCAGGGAGAAAGCGAAGAACGGGTTTATACCGGACGCGCGAGAAGAGATCGTGGGTCTTGAGTCACGCTCCTGCCATCTCGCAGCGACCAATCCCCGGTAGCTGTTGCATGATTCAAACCCCTCCCTGTCTCAAAGGAGACATAGAGACCAGCTATTCAAAACTAGACCAGCGTTTTATAAAACTGCTTCCCAGGTGAACGCCCATGCAGATCACACCGCCGTTTTTATCAAAGAGAATGGGAACATTCAATCGTTACCTTTCTTGTCTAAACACGGACGCGTGCTATCGTTCGCATCACTGTTTCATGACCTCGCTGGCAATGTTGAGATGAAGAACACGCCTGGGGGTAGTGCTCGTAAATGTTTCATCGGTAAAAATATGAAACGTTAATGATATTGTTTTTCTCGGGCTCAAACTAGTACGGTTTAATCTTAAACCCACTTTTTACTTCTTTTTTTTTTTTGGGGGGGGGAGGGGGTTCTCTTATATTAGCCACGGTATAGTACGTATGGTGAGGAGTGCTTGTTGGTATTTTGTAGACGCCAAAAATTCACATGTCTGTCCGAATCAATTTTGTTTCAATATGCCTTTCGTACAAGTAGAGTATTCTACTGTAATAGTTCTTCCCTTTGATCTTCACCCTGGTTCCTTTCCTTGTGGTTTCCCCTTTTCCACCAAGGTTTTTCACCCGTTTACCCCATCGGTCCGTCTTTGATCCTACCCACTCTGACCTCTTTCATTCCTTAACCCAACCCTCTTTTTTGTTGGTTCTTCCACCCCACTTTCTGTACCCCTCTTTTGTTTTCCTATCCCAACCGTGTTATGCATCATGTTTATATGTTCCCCTTTATAATTATGTTTGTTTCATGTATACGGCCATTTTGGCTCCGAAGCAGATCTTGTTTAGATCAAAATATTTGGCCCTTTCAACTTATTTGATAGTAAACAATTAATCAGCATTTTTTAAAGACACAATGTTGGGTGTATGGTGACCCCGTAAACACTGTAAACAGAGAATCCGAACGTTTTCTTTGCAGGTATTCCTTTATACATTACAGAACCCTGACGACAAACGTTACCGTATACTGTCTTGAAGACCCGTTCCTTGCTTCATTGGAGAACAAACACGAGGCGGTTATAGCCCCGCCCCTCCTCCTACATGCGTCAAAGATTGAATATAACCAATATACTGCTTTCTGTACAGATATAATACACCATTGGTGTGTCCAAAGTTTTACAACCATGGATGCCGAGAAAAAAAAGCAAGAAAATGGCGTTAGTTTTCAACCGGCGTCGGGAAGTTGGTCTTGTTGTTGTTGTTGTCGCGATTGCCGTCCGGCAATCGTAAACTTTTTTTATAAAACTCAAATTTGTTCGGAACAATTACAGGATATCTAGCGCAATCATTTTGCTGAATGCCTAGAATCATTATTTACTTTTAAATAAGTAAGATATTTTCTAATAATTCGGTAGTAATATTTTTTGATATTTGTAAATGGTGTACCTTTACCTTTAAACTTTAACGTCAACTTTTATGAGTATATCAATTTTCTTTTAATTGTAGCTTCTTAAAAAAAGTGTTTACATTTATTCCTTTCAGCTGGGCTCCTTCATGCATCTACTCATTACACTTTTAAAAATTAAGTGGGGTAAAACATAATTTGGTGCTGTTATGTTTACCCAACATTTAGTATTATTGATTACAATGTTGGTTAATTTACGTTAACGTTGACTAACTAATGGGAAAAGTTAACCCTGAATTGTAGACAGTTGAATATGTTGATCAACATTGGGCAAATTATCAACCCATTATGACAAATGTTTGATTTACCCAAATCTGTTTCGTTTGTTGTTGTTGTTGTTTTGTTATTGTTTTTTTAGTTTTTTAATTTTTTTCGAGGGGGGGGGGGGAATAATGAAGAAGTTAACCTTCAAACCACAAGAGAGCGTCATGAATTTCAATGATCCTATACGCTCGCACAACTGTGAAATATGTGGGGCCTATCTATAATCTATGGAGATTTGTTGACATCTCCTTGAAAATAGTTTCTACTCAAATAAGCTGTTAAATAAATATATTTTGAAAATAAGTAACCTTTTTTAAAATGAGGTTAAAGGTTATATAGGTAGATGAGGTTAAAGGTTATATAGGTAGATGAGGTTAAAGGTTATAGGTAGGTCAGGCTACGTCGGTACCTCGTAATTTCGTCCGTTTCTCCTTGCTATACGTGAGTCTGTTTACAATTGTAATCTATACCAATGTTGTGATTAATTAGGGGGTCCTACATGTGTTATATGAATATGGCCGTCATTCAACCGGTTTTGCACTTTTACGTAGTAAACGAAATCAATTGAAGTCGGGGGGGGGGAGTACTGCGTCAAGCGTGATTATTTGACGTTTTAGCCGTACTGCTAGTCTCACTAATAGACAAGGAACGGAATTCTCATTCATAATAAAGGTTAGATATTCGGTTTGTTTTTTGAGTACTTTTCGGAGACGAATTACCACTGATCGGCATTTTACAGTCTACAACAGCCTACAATTTACAGCCTACAATAGCCTACAATTTATAGCCTATAATACCGTCGTACATGAAACTGTCGTCGAGTGCGTCAAGCGCTATAGTTTATGCTCAGAGGGCATATAACAGAAACTTCGGTAAATCCAATATTGCACTTGCTTTGGCCCTGATCTTATCTACACGACGCCACAAGGGGTAATACTCACCCGATGCCAAAGCCCCCTGGGGCGGGGGGGGGGGGGGGGGGGGGTTGTAGTATGCTCTGGGATGGGAGAGAACCTAGGCTTAGAATGAGCAGCAACTCCGTTTGTTATTAAAACTCGGGCCCTTCCATGCATCTGCCATGTTGAGGGCTGTGGCCTACATACACTTGACATGGAGTAACATTCGTTGGGACGGCAAAGCAAACATGACCCATTGCCTACAGTGACGACAATCACAACTTCAATTCGGTGTTTCATTTTCAGCCGAGATGGTACCATTTTATATGCATAACGCATACGTTTAAAGGTAGAATACACCTTTTGCAGATATCGAGAGAACATTTTACTACCAAATTATTGGGAAATATCTTACTTATTTGAAAGTAAATGATGATTGTAGGCATCCAGCAAAAGGATTGCGCTGGGTATCGTGTTATTGTTCCGAAAAAAATACAATTTTATATAAAAAAACCAAGTCACGATCGCCGGGCGGCGATGGCGAAAAGCACAGGAACAACATAAGAACCACTGCCTGAAACCCGTTGAAAAACGAACGCCGTTTTTCTTGCTTCTCTCAGCAATCATGATTATATAACTTCGGACAGGTCAGTTAAACAATATTCACTATAAAATACACCCCCCAAAAAAACCAAAATCCACCCATTCCTGACAATTCAAGCAATTGCCAATGGTGTATCCTACCTTTAAAGAGTCGTTACATTTCAGGTTGCTATGCGGAATGACGTATACGGCATGCAGGCTTTGTTTTAACTAATCATGTTCTAAACGACACTGGTAACAAAAGGTAAACACGGATCAATGTTCGAGAGGAAGACTAAAGTCGTCTTCACAGCTTCACTAATTTGTATTTTTTACTTTTTAGTGTTTTAGGTGTTTTTTTGTTCTCTTTTCTGTTTGTTGTATACAAGTCGATACAAATTTTAAAAAAATACCAAATATACAAGCTATAATACCAGTGCATTGCAACGAAAGACATTATGCCCTAAACATACGTCTATGTTTCCCCTTCTTGGTTTTAAGAAAGGTCCGAGCTTGATCTTCCGTTGACAAGACTTACACAGGAAGTATTAAAGGCAGTGGAAGAGAACAAACCATTTGGGCTGCATTAAATTTGTATCCGCGATTGTGCGAAGGTTTCCGATTGATCCGTAAAGCGCAAAATGAAGAGTCCGTGCATTTGTGGCTGTTTTCCCGCGGATATAGGGAAGCAATTTCGGAGTACGACACCGCGACGCCAACAGAGTCCTCGCCAACAGGTTGCGGTAGGATCTCGGTCCATTCTCGATTGATAACTGGCTTATCAGTCTCAAATTATAGTGACGTTCAAAGTGAAAAATTTGCTACACATCGAGTCAAATCAAAAACTGGCAGACAGTTTAACAAAAATGCTTGGTCTTTCTGGGTTTTCTTTAAATAGACACTTAATATGTGTCTGGGTTCCAGACTTTGGCCTCTTTCACCTTAATTACTTTTTTTAAAGGAAGAACGACCGATTAATAACAAATAGATTCTGCGTGGGTGACGTCAGGGGCACCCGAAGTTCCTCGTGAAAAGAGGCCGATTTCGTATTCAGCCTAAATATTTTGTCTTCGTCGATTTTTCTTCCCTATCGATCTCGCCCAGATGAACCGTTTCGGACACTCAATGGTATTAGTATTGATAAGTTTTTGCCGTCCGTGTTTACTCGGAGGCAAATGAAACTGCTTCGACAAACAGAGTTTTTCCTCTCTTTAAAACAAAAATAAAAAATAAAAATGCAAATTGCGGTTCTTATTATTTCAGTCACGGCCCGGGCTCTGACATAGGTACCGTACGACGCATCGATCGGCCTGATCTAATTGTGAAGTTTCCTCACGCCTCCGAAATCCACTCAACCGGACGTAATAGGTATAGCACACTTCTAACGCTAAGCAGCGGTATACCATCTTGGACGAAAAGAGAGTCTCCGTGAAGGAGAGGTACAAGAGAGAGGGAGAGAAATAAAATCAGGTCGTATCATTTCGTTGAGAAAATACAAATCTTAAAAAATTCAAGCCACGACGCTTCCGGTTCCCTGGGGGGTGTTTGGGCGCATGCGGCTCCGATCGTAATACCCTCCGGAGAAGCAATAGCTCAGAGGACATCGACACGTTTCCCGCCTTTTTCTTATGCAACTCACGATTCTAAGCGGGAGAAGAAAAGATTGAGCGACTTGGTTTTTGTTAGCTCGTCCCGTGCTTTTCAGTACTTTGTCTGCTTATGATGGCCCCTTCAGAAAATGGTATGACCGATTTGCGGCGAATGGATGTCGTGAAGATACCCCTTGGGCCGCCGACACGTCACCTAAGTACTCCAGTCATTTCCCCCCTAGATCCCCTGCATGCTCTTAATAATTATGTTCATGACGAAAACCTGAAAACTGATAAAAAATAAAAAAATCATATGTAAATCATGCTCATCCTAGAAGCTTTTTTTTAAGACAAAGTGCCAAACTGGTAGCGGACGGTCCCTGTTCAAGAGGTCTGACCTGCCGTGATATGGGCCTGGCCGGCGTCAGGGAGTTACAACCAAAAATTACTATTAGAGTTTCGATTCCTTGCCAGAAGAGAGTTTTAGGGCCGTTGTAATGTTGGTCGTTTAATATTTGTTTGACTGTTCATCGGAACGGATGTGTATTTGCAGTACAAAACGATGACCTAGCGTCTAGGTAATTGCCATTTGTAGAATCAGTGCTTGAGGCACCTGTATATAGCCAAATCTTAATCGCAATGTTTGACTCAGAAATAAGGTCCTGCCAACAGAGGGCACACTTCATTCGACCCCTGTTTGCTTTGGCTAAGGCCGCGTTCATAACGCTCGTGTGGGGCTATTGCCGAGACCTTCGCCAATTACAACTGCGCGTGAACACACTGAATAGTCGTGAATAGCGCGTGAATAGTCGTAGCCGTATATGCTCTGGGACACGAACGCAGTCTCATTTTCCGTCTCAATAAAACCACAAAAAACAAAAAATAATGACAAAAGGGAATGTTGTCATTTTGTAGCAGGTGCAGTTTGCTGTATCTGTTTGCATACCATGACAGATTTAGAGGGGGTTTGGGGGTTGCAACATGAGCTAATGTTGTGATACTACCAAAATAAATGGAGGAAGCCATGAACTCAAAGTTCCTATTCTCCAATAGCCTTGAAATGAAGGTCGAAGCATTGTACATTTCAAAGGTAGGGCATGCTTCGGCACCCGGTCACCCCTATTTGCTTCTGCTTTTGAGCTTGCTGAAACTCAAACTCAAACTCAAACTCGAACTCAACCCCCCCCCCCCCCCGCCCCCCTTCACACACAAACACACAAGGTTTGCCCTCCGCCCTTCCCGTTCGCCCAAGGTTAAAACCACACCTGTACATGTATTCATCCAACCATAACACAGACTCGCGTAACATCTTACGGAACCCACAATGTTATTCGACCTATTTGCTTTCAACCCTGTTCGTGGGCATGAGTAAGCCCCGTCAAAGATTCCACAAAGATCTCGCCGCTTTCCAGCCGGTTATATACCTTAAAGACAACGTTCATCGCATGGTTACTCCATGCAGACGGCTACAGGCACGACGCCACGCGAACTCGATCAAACCAGCCTTTCGTTTAACATAATTATACACACAAAATACTCAACACGGTCGTGAATGTATACGGGTTCTGATTTGATTTGCCCGATGAATCGGGCAAAACATCGGGTATATATATTATTATCTAGGGACACTCCCGGGGGGAAAGGTGCAGAGATGCGTGTTACGGCATCTCGTTATGTGGGGTCCCTTAACCGACAAGCAAACAAACGTGTTTATACAGCGCCCCGCTCTGCAGATACCCCATGGACGATCTCTGGTATCGACCCCATATTTAAGAAAGCGGTTAGGGTTAATATGCGCCATGCATTAAAACATGGTTATTATTTGTTTTGTAAAAAACAATCTCAGATTTTATACTCTATCCTCCGGTAGGCAATCAATACCCTGGTGATCCAGACTGAATTGAGCACGTCGGGAGTAGTCTGGGCACAGACCTTACATATTTTTAAAATGCATCCATAAGTTGAACACAATTACAACGGCAAACGACGGTGAAACACTATATGGTTCTTGGTGTTCAACTCTTCCTGCCACGACCAACAAAGATCAGAACAACATAACAGTACATATCCTTCATAATGCAACGACAAATCCGCCACGATATATTGTTTCACAAGTTTGCGCAAATCTTAGTTCAGGCCGAATTCAAACTTAATCGTTCACGATCATATTTTTATGTTTATTGTTTTATCTTCTTTCATCCCACATCCGTTCCATCCTCACCAATCGACTTTTCTTGTCATTTTCCCGTGTATAGAGTTACTTGTTTTACATTGAAAACGGGGATGAGGAAAAATGGAGAGGAAGATCCCTTCTTTCGATCCTGGCTTGATGGCGGCAGACCCTCTGGCGACCTGCTTCCTCCCCAAGTATAGTGCAAGATACGCGCTGCTATCTACGGTAGATAGCCATCATGAACGCCAATAGATAGCCCGCTTGCTACTGCGGGATACTCTTGCTTTCCTTTCTGAGATCCGCTTGCTTTTAACCCTTACATCACAAGCTGGGGTCTCTTCCGCTCCTGCTTTTGTGATACCGTGTCCTTGATCTGGCAACGGTTAGAGGGTTCTATACCTCGCTCAAGTGAATTTAATAAGCGGGCTAAAAGGAACGGTGGGTCGATGGCGCATCTTCGCATCATTCGGCCCGGGTTGACGGACCGTATATCTAGTCTCTGCACCCGGTGCCTGGTGTTAGCTCTCCATTCTTCCTACGGCCCTGGGATCGTTTGGCTATCGTGGACGGAAGGAAGCACCACTTCGATGAGATGTTTTGGCATCTGGCCTTCGATTTGATTACGACCGTTTCCTCCTATCCAGACGTTCCAACGCCACCACTCCAACTGTAAACCTTGCTACCCCAGCAAGCCTGAGTGGTCGGCTGAGGAGTTTGTTTACTGGGTCAGAGGTGTGGGGTTAAAAGGATGATGGCCCACTCGGAAATGGAGGCGTCAACAACAGGACTGCAGTATTATATATATTTACATATATATATATAAAGTGAACACGCCAAATTTGCCTAAAGGGACGCTTGAAACAGATATTTACAAACGGATGTACTAATAAAGAAAACGAATTTTCGATCTAGCAAAGTTTGGGGCTAAGGACTTCAAGGGCAGTGACTGTTTCCGGCGGTGTCCATTTGCGGTGTCATACTCATAGCCAACAAGAATAATAGTATTGTCTAAGACAGTTTTAGGATGGTTCAGACGTTGTTTTGCCCACCCTGGCATACATAGCAAGATACGCTACAGGGCAAGGGTTAAAGAAAATGGGAAATTTACATGAAAGACAAAGCTTTATGCGTATTATACAGACCTAGGAAATGCCATCAAAAACGGCTTTTGCGGTAATTCTGAAAAAACACCAACCGTTGGTAATAATTTGTGTGAAAACAGCTACTTGTCTCAAGGTGCAGACGTACCCGACAAACTGACAAAAAATATATCTATTCTTACTAAAAGTATTTTAGAATAAATATTTTGCTGCAATAAAAACAGTAATGTATGCGAAAATTTTACATTAAATATTATAATTTTGACGAGAATTAATAGTTTTCCAAGTATTTAACTCCGTATGGCTAACGTCAATCATGTGTCATATTTTCGCCTAGTTTTGCATAAAAAAGAAGATCCCAACGTCGGTACTTATTTTGCCGCCAAATCAAAGCCTTTACGGATTTTACTTCCCCTCGTTTCGGTGATACAAGACATGTCAATCCGTTTGAAAATAAACAACAAAAATCCACTTAACACGATCCAAAAATCTTCGGCCCAAAATAGACCACGCGACAAGAGTTGATTTCGTACCTGTGAGGCTGTTGGCGAGCTTTAGAGTCCGTGGCGATATGAACGTGATCGCGACACCATCCGACGGCCGTTGCATGAATGAAAATATTTTTTTTAAAGAAAGAAAATTAGCTGTCTCGGTCCAGCGATTATAATGATGCTTTTCCCATTATACGTACTCCGCGTGGCCAAATGCCTGCTGGTAATTCATCATGAATAAATGATGATGTAATAATTAAGCCTCACAGGTGCTCAATTAAAGGCCATAAAAAGAATTCTATTTTCCACCTCTCAGGCTGGAGCGGAGACCAATCACCCAAGGAATGGCATCCTAGCTGCGCGTGCATTCTCGTTTAAAGAAAGGAGAATATTTGATTGAGACTCTGAATAATTCAGTCGCTCTATTATCTATTATCTATTGCATGTGCTTAATCACAAAGACCGCTTTTCACCATAATGCAATTTCCCTACCAACCACAGAACAACAGTAACAAGAAAAGAGTGACGCATTGTTTTAGTTTTGCAGTAAACGGTTTGGAGTAGGATAAATGGTACTGCTGCATGCATGCTCTGTAGCAGCTGAGATACTGGGATTGCTTAATCTTATATTCAATTTGTAATTAGTTTAAAAATTACATTTATGGTTAAACCTATTTCGTAAAACGTCTGTTTAACAATATACACGTAAATGAAGCAAGTCCAATAGTTTATGCTTGGGCGCAATTTAAAGGTATGATACACCATTGGTAATTGCTTGAATTGTCAGGAAAGGGTGGGTTTTGAAGGTTGTATTTTATAGTCGTTTAGACTGGCATGTCCGAGGTTTTATGATCATAGATGCCGAGAAAAAAAGCAAGAAAAACGGCGTTCGCTTTCAACCGGCGTCGGGTGTTGTACTTGTTCTTGTTTCGCGATTGCCGTCTGGCGATCGCGAATTTTTCTTTATAAAATTATATTTTTCGGAATAATGACAGGATATTTAGCGCAATCATTTTGCTGGATGCCTAGAATCATTTACTTTCAAACGAGTAAAATATTTCCGATAAATATTTTCGATATCTGCAAATGGTGTATCCTACCTTTAAACCCCTTTTGAGTTAACAACATGACGTCGTCTGTTCAACGTGTTTACCTTTCCGCCATCTTGAATTGTTGAAACGTTAGTAAACTGAACCCAACAAGTCTCGGTTCAACTTTGGTCGGAACAATCACGTCACAATGTAACCGATGCGCCACAACGGTCCCGAACCAGAAACGTGTTTACGGTCACAGCGCCAAAACGCGGCCCTGGTTGGCCAATCGCGCGCGCCATTATGATGAGCGTCTTGGACGTCCACGCATGCTGGCTTGGCTGTTCGTGCCTGTTTCGTTGGAGGTCAAGGGACGGGATGACGAAGCTTAGCTTAACGGTAACATCGCGAGGGGGCAAGCAGCCAGAATGAAACGGGACAAAATAAACAGAGTACGGCAGATAGGTGGTGCAGGGATTGTGCACTTGGATGATATACAATTGCATGCATGCAGTCAGAGTAGCGGTATATGTCACGATATTCGGCTTAGGCTATAGGGCCATCGCAGATACGCCCTTGGTAGAAATATAGTATAGAATAACGAGCAATGGCAGCCATGTTAAACATTGCTTGTTATTCTAACTATATTTTGTTTCAAAGAACAAACCTGCGATGGCTCATAAGCAATATCCTTCTGCTCTGATTGTGTGCCTCCCAATTCTTTTGTCCGACGACCACGATTGCCGGGCAATACAAACGCACGCACACACACATACCTTCCATACGTACTGTGGACATTCCTTTGTCTTCATGTAGTTAAGAAAACATTGGCTAAAAACACATTTTTTCTCGCTCGTAGGTCATTTTTTGAAACCTAAATTTTGATTATGTGCCTCTTATGACTGTGTTCCCCTTCATTTGTTCTATATAATATATAACCCTAACCCATGTTAACCTTGAGCTCGTTTTCAGAAAGGGTAAAACTGACTGTGGACATGTGCAAGTTGAATCAGTTACTCCTTCCGCATCCTGTGCACGTCAATTGTTTGTAGATCCACAGTGCGTATGAAATGTCCGTACACCCGATCTGCCCTACTATAAACAGCCATTTCATCTCGGTTGAACCATGGTTGAACTGGAGACATTTTAGTGCACTGACATTATTCTCTGTTATCATGTATATAGCCAGCATGCAGGGTCATCGATCTTTAAGACGAGCTTAGACTTAAAGACACGCCAATACCCCCCACCCCCAACACAAATATTAATTGACGTTTGGTCAAACATCGGCGTAACTATAGGCTTGAATTTGTACGGAGCAAAGGGGGCCACTGACTGGCTACAGATAATGTATGTGTGCAATTTGTCTACGTATAACTTTCTACACTATCAGTATTAGGACATAATCATCGCTAACGATCGCAATACTACTATCACCGTAGGTAAAGACGTCGCACAAAATACCTCATTCCACTGAATCTAATGGAATTAGGGTTGGTGGTTTTTTAAACAGTAAGCTAAACAATGAACAACAGAGGGCGATCTTCACATTTAATTAATGGCGGCATAATAGACAAGAACAAAGATAGGAAGTCACTATTATACATGTACTATATCGTGTAGCGGTTTTGTTGTATTTTACAAGGCACTAAGGTAACCTAACTTGGTTTTCCCTTCAGCCTTGCTCTATGGTTAAAATAATCCACAAGAACATTGGCAAAGAAAAAAAGATAACGTTAACGATAGCCGGATTCGAACAACAGACTTTTCGATCCATAGCTCACCTATCTAAAACTAGGCAATTGACGAGTTAGTTGAAGACAGCCGTTCTATACAGTTATTTAATGTAGCCAAGTTGCCATTGTTTTTTTCTCATGAATATACAGTTAAAGACACGTAAACGGCTTCGATGTCATTGCACGTGTTTCCACAAACAAAAGACAACCCACTCTCGTTTTACAACTCGCGATAATATTTCCGACCAAACTGGGAATATTCCACATAGCTTTATCGAAGATCCTTTCCGAGCTACGGAATATATTTTAATGCGCCAATACTCCAGGATAATACCAAATCTAAAACAATTTATGTTTTACATTGTGTAAATATCTGTAAACAAACAATGCGGACGTAAAATTTGGCACGTATCTGATCATTAAATAAACAGGAAATTGTGTATTTGATGTGCATTGACTGCTACTGTACTGATATATAGCAGTATTTTCATTGATGGTATAATTTATTTAGTTCGGGCGAATTTCAATTCAGTATTAACGAGAACAACGGGGATTAGAAGAGTATTAAAGATTGGGACACGGCGGGATGAGTTGAGGAATGAACGACTGGATCTTTGGACTGGTACGGCAAAGATGGCGACATTTGCTTGATTGAAATCGTCTCTTGACTAGTTATTCCTTGGTAAACCTCTCCATGTCTCTCGTCCGTGACAGCTGATAACACAAGCCGTATAATAAGTTCGTAGCGACTCGATTCGAGGCGAGCAATTATAATCGCCAACCACATTGCAGGCCCGCGCACCACAGCCTGCGATGTTAGTGTCCTTGTATGAAAGCCATACTTATAATATTGCCCGGCTGAGACTTAATTATTTCTTGCGCTGCCCCGCCAAGCCTCATGCATGCATGCAGCAGGCATGAACGAGAAGAAAAACAAAAGAAAGAAAAATCATCGCAACTGATCACTACTAGCACTGGCCAACTGGGAATCTAATTTGCTGCACGGCGGCGACAAGCGCCTGCGTAAAACCCACTGAATATTCATGAGCGTCAAGCACCATACGTGCGGCATCCAGCTTCGATTTACGCGCACGGTACGAAGCGAGCGAGGGGATAAAACGGAGCGTGCGGCCCGGGACCCGTCGATTGGACGGTTCGTATCGCGTGCGCGCGTGTGCATCCCCTCCTACTAGTCCCGAGCACCGCCGGAGACGAGTCGAGATGTAGACCTCGAGTATATACGGGGCGACTGCAAGACGACGACCAGGTAGAAGACGCGGTGGTGGTTTTGTTGAGGTGATGAGACTTTGGACGGTGAGCACATTCTCGGTCGCATTTTGCATCAAGGCAACAGGACAGCAACCACCTTGCGCCCGCATCCTCCATCCCGCGTTGCCATTCTCCCTCCTCCAAACCTCTCAGGGATGGAAGGCGGACGAAGGAAAACCAAGATCACCAGGTTTATCGCCGCTTTCCATTGTAAGGAGCAGCGGCGACTTCAAGACAAGGGTGTGGTATACGCGGCAGACATCCTCTTCACCTACCCCGCGTGGATGTCATTTTCGGTGAGCTATCCTCCTTTATCGCATTTTCCCCAAAACATTATCACTTTACTTTCCTCAGCCCACGCATATCTGATAATAATTTCTGCCTTTAGTCCAATCCAATTTCAAAGTCCGTGATTCATTTCAAGGCCGGTTGCATCATGAACAATACAACACGAACCATCAGCCAATCCTGTATCCATCCGCTAGCCTCGCTGCTCATTAAAACCACCGTAATTAGCGCTCGCAGAAGATTCCTCTTTTTAAAATTATTTCGCTGTGATTTTTTTGCAATACAGAAATGGTATTCTCATTTGTTTTTGGTTAATAGCTGCTCAAAGCGTGGGAGGATAATTATGTAGCTGGCGACATGCGAGGTAGGCTACGATAGGGATATGCATAGGAAAAATACATGTACCACTGGTTTTGTTTCACTGCAGCTGAAAGTGAACTCGAAGCGCCATATGCGCTTTTAAAAGACTAATGCAACCGCTAGCACACATGGACATTATTAATATTATCGCGTATGTATATACCGTGTCAAGGCCTCGCTGCTGCGTCAATTTACAACGACAGCATAATAGTCTCGAATACAGACTTGTTCCACTCGAGCGTTTCATTGTTTTCACACATTTTTAGTACGTGTACCACACTCTCTTTTTATACTCCTCTTTTGTGGTCATTATTATTATTGATATCAAGCAAGACGTGTTCGGTTCAGAGCTCGCACGCGTGGCTTTTCCCTTTGTGACCGTCCCGGTGCGAGTGGCCGGTTCTTTCCCTTGACAGAAGGACGACGGCCGCGGCGCGGTCGCCGTAGACGGGACAAGCTGACAATGTGCTCGCTGGGTTTTGTAGGCCAATCTGCCGGCAAATTTACTGCACACATAGAAACTGTTTTCGTTTGCCGAACAAGCTGACCTCGTTCTTCCCTGAGGTTACCCATCACTAAGAGCGAGTAACAGAGGGAAATCAGTATTTTAGCGCATGTTCTAATAAGCGTTTTCGCAAAACTGAAATCATAACTTCAAGAAGCCAACACCTTTGCCAAAAAAAAACCCCAAAACCACAAAATCACCGCAAAAACCGCAGAATTAAGCCAATCGTCAATGACCTTCTTTTGTCCAAAGAAGTAGGAAGCCAAATTGGGTTCAGATTTATACGGACACTAAGGGCAGCTGGTGTGTTCCTCGTCCGCCCGTCTTGCGGCTTAAAGTACGCGTATAGGGCTCGTGGTCTCAGTCCCCCCTGCGTACCGTCCAGGCCGCTCCCTGGCCAGTCCTAAACGGCACCTGCTGCTGCCGGCGTATACGGGGAACCAACCGGCCCGGGGAAATCCACATCTGCGCGGGTTCAAACGACCGCGGCCCCTCTAACAACGAAATAAAAAAATTAAGTCTTCGCTGCAGCTAGAGCTTGCGGAAGGGGCATACTGGCAACGGGAAAGTGTAGCATATACAACAAAACGGGGTGTTTTTGCAGCCGTGCATACACCTGACCATGCATGCACCACGCGCTAATTTGAATAACAAGCCTCTTCTTTGGGAAAATCTGGATAAAATTTTAGTTTCTTTTAGAGTGTAGGATACTGTTGTATACCCAACATAGGTGTTAAAACTAATGACGGCTCTATATTATACAAACCGTCGCAAAGAGAACAATTTCCAAACTTCAAATTTAGTATATTTCTGTGTTGGGTGTCTTTCAATAGTTCGATGTTAAGCTTTAGGTTATACAGGCGATAAGATCCCATTGTGTGTGAGTCTGGGAGCCATCTTCTGGAATCTGTCGTTTCGTTTCACCCCTATACAAAGGGAAAGGGTTTGGCATTTGTACATGCCAGGGAGTGTCTCTGGAGTATTTTTAGACCAGGTGTAAGCATCCAAGGTGACATACAGCAAGGTACTGTAATTCAACAATCTCTCAAGGTAACCCCGCCTTGCTACTCGAAATACATCAAAGTCCATTTTCTCAGAAATTGAATAAGTGTGCCTAAAATGTCCGGTTATTTTGAATAGATCATTCAAAGTTAGTTAATGTGGAGCTAAACATTGCGATTGTGTAAGCACCTGTTTATTGTTTGTTTCCAATCATTGCCATTCCAAATCCCGTTCTGATAGCCGAGAGAAAGTCCACGTGTGGATTGGTCTGATGGGAAATAGCACTATCCCGAGACCCTTGTTTTTCAAAAGAAACATAAACGGTGTGTATTTTTTGTTTTTACTCAGTCTATACTTTGTTTCTACAAAATAGACATTTGAGGGATGCGAGTAAAAAGGCGGGATACCTTTAGAGATTGGTGAATTACAGTACATTGCTGCCTCCTTGGATGCTTACACCTGGTCTTGTAATACTCTAGAGACAAGTGCAAAACCTTTTCCCTTTTAGAGGTGAAACGAACTTATAAGCTTATAAGAAATAAGCTTCTTTTTCGAACTGTGTGTTATGTGTTATCTTTTTGTGCTAATATTTCATTCATAATGATGGATATCATATGTCATCCGTGCGGCCGCGCGGAACAGTCGTTCAGATGTTGCCGCTTGGAAATGGCATTAACAGATGGGGTCTAGAGCCTTTGCGCACGCGCAAAGAACAAAATTGCATGGGCACACTGGAATATTTTAATTATACATTATCCACTTTTGGAATGGCAACTTTAACCTGTAAGAAACATATAATCATTGCGTTATCCGATGTATAACATGTCGATTCCGAATAATCGAGTTTCCTCCAATTTCGCTTTCAACTCAACTTTACGCAGGCGAACTAGAAGTCAATGTCTGAAATCCCATTCACAAAAATGTTCGCTATACGTGTATTCGGTTAGGGAAGAAAAAAATCCTGCTCGCTTGTGAACACTCGACAAATTATTCGATTTTGTTTTTATCCAGGGTTGTCACGTGTCGTTGTCAAAGTCCACCATGCACGCGCAGAGCAAACAGTACTCGATTAGTTGACTCACGCAATAATTTATCCGCAAACAATGCGGTATCAAAAAGCAGTCTGGCCGGCCAAAGACGCGCACTTACGTCACCGTCTTATATAGTTGTCGTCTCTACACGGGAAACACTCTCTCCCTGACGATAGCACACGTTTTTTGTTCCAGTTCAACCCCAGATTTGCCGAGTTTGTTTTTCCTTTTTTAATAGTAATAGCCATTTTATGTTGTGTATATTTTGTCATGGCGTCATTGACCGCACTACGTGCTTTACTTTTAAAACATCTATTTTGGAAGCGCACTAGAAAGTTACAAATCTGAAAAAAAACTACCAACAAAATGCATATTCCACCACGTTCGCGTCAGCAAGTTAATGTATTGAAACTTCAGATTCTGGGGGTTTTTTCCGACGCTATTATTTGAATTATCAGTCCAGAATCCTCCATTAATAATGATTTGTACACACAACCATACAGTTGTGTTAGCTAGGTTTAATTAAGCCAGACCTAAATTTACATATTCTAACAAAATCCGCTTGTCAGCACTTCCAAATATCACACTTCTTTTGTTTACAACAGTTCCCCATAGACAGCGCGTTTAATGGCGAAACGAATATATAAGTGGAGGCTCGTAAAATTATGGGATTCGTTTGATGATTTGATGATAATTTCAATCGGAATCACATGAAATGGACTCGGGTATAGGGCATTCAGAAAAACACTGACGCACGTCATATATGCTTCTAAATATATCACTTCCAAGGATTCGGCTGCAATGTCTTTATGTCTTTTTCTCTTGCGCGCGCGAAAGTGAAATGTGATTTTTTTTCTCCCATTTTGAACCCGCCCCGACAACAAAAGATCTGGCTGGAATTCGACACGAACTTAGCGCCGGGCCTCGTCCAGCAGAATTATATTTAATTTTGGATGACGTTGCCCGGAGCTGCTGGAGGGAGAAGAGACAAAAGGAACGAGAGTGGGTTTATGGGGAGTGCGGGGGAAAGCGAGAAGGTAGAATAGGAGGGAGCGGGGAGCACAACGATTCAGTCAGTCCCAGCCGTGTTGAGGCCGCACTTGCCGGGCGGTGATTTACTAGAAAGCCCAGCCGGATGGAGACAATTCATCCAGCGTTATAGGTCGCGCTTTACTATCTAGGCTCTCACGCACTCTCTCTCACACCGACCGTGTATACATTATTAGGTATAGTTCGGGTCTCTATAGCCCCCGATCGGGGCCCTTCTTTCTCCAGAAAGTTTGGCCCAGAAATCTGATATACCCTGGGACAACAATGTTCGAGGCATGATGAAAGCCACCGTCAGGTTTCAGTTGGAAGCAATAACTATTACACCAAAGGCCAGATGGTGAGACGAAAGCATAATTCATCAGCCTGTGATGTTCTTAAGAATGGACCCAATATGCGATCGAAAAAATGTAGTCCGCGGACTGCCAAAAAAAAAAAAAAGAAGCAACCCACACATTTCGCACACAGTCCCGGCACTGCGCATGCGGGACAAACAGAGATCATTCCGCGCTCAGCGTTTGAAACCACCAGCCGTCGTATATTGCGCCTGCGTTAACAATGCGACGACAATGACGTCACTTATTGCAATTATGAAAATTATCTTCCCTAAATAATGTTTTTAATTGAATCACATTTAAACCAAAAATGTTTTAAAGAATCAATCAGAAACAGGCTTTAGTTATTTACAACTACTTACACAAAATGTATACACATAATTATTAATTCACAAAAGCTATACCCACGGTAATTTATACCTTCTTCTTTTTCAGGCGAGAGATTGAACAAGCGTAGCCTGCAGTAAACATGCACATTTTTTTTGGTACTAATGCCACATCACTCTGTTGTCGTACTTGGCTCGACTTGGGATAAATTTTCCAAAAGTGTTGTCCAATATATTTTCAGCGGTTTTTGTATCAAGCGGGTGGCCGGAGGCTACTATGCACCGTCGGCTCTCTCGCCCGAACGCGCGCCGATCTGTCATCCAATTTCCGCTCCGCCGGACTTTAATTTGGCGCCATAATAAAAGAACAACAAACCGAGAAAGGGCAATTCCGCGCATCAATTTACAAAGAAACCTCACAGAATGTAGAGAGATAACAAAGAATCACTACACCTTTGCATTTATTTGATGCAATAACAAAAATGGATACATTCTATAAACAAAATATTTAAAAAACGCCACAAAACGACCAGTACCAAGTATTTACGACGGTCATTTTCCCTAAAATCCACAGTAAACTTTGATGGCATTCTTCTCTTTGTATGCAAAGAACCGTTCAATACGTTGTATAGGTTTTTCCAACAAAACCCCCAACTGTTCGGTGTTCTCGCACTTCCTCTGTTAACCGCAAACATTTGTTTTAGTCACTGAGTGAATTTCACTTATAAATTACCATAAACGCTTCCACATTATGTTCAGGAAAATAATTGGAGAAACGGAGAAATATGTAAGTGTGCTAAATCATAAGGCCCAAGCATATAATGACGATGGGGCTTAATTGTCCCTGCTAATTGTACACGGGGGGGGGGGGGGGACGCAGGGTTGGAGATTGTTTAAAGATTATTTATTATACAGCACCATATGGCAGGGGATATCAAGGTTCGTATTATTGTGTGCAAACACCCTTCCATCGTGGACCCCCCGATCCTCTTTTGTTTGTACTTTTTCTTATGAAAGCCTCTCATGTTTTGCACGCGAATTTCAATCGTGGACCTTCTGTCAATCGTGGACCATGACTGTCATCTATTGTTCAACGTCCACTATTTGAATGAAGACACAAACTCACACAAGTGTGTAATGGCCTTCGATCGTGGACGGGGTATTGTCCGACCGTCTTCCCTCTTTTGTTTATACTCTAACGTTTTTTGATGATCGCCATAGGATTTGTACACGGGAAAAGATCGTGGACGTTTTGTCAATCGTGGACCCATTGTTTGACTCCCAATTCTTTTGTCCGACGACCACGATTGCCGGTCGTTACAAACGCACCCATACACAATCCCTAACTATCTATACAAAAAACAAAGGAATTCCCGAGAGTTCTAGGAACACAATGACCCACACAAAAATGGGTGTTTTCTCTGCCATATTTCTTGCTACATGTAGGGTCTCGAATACAACCCTGCCATATGGTGGTTTCATGTTGCTGAAGTGCAATAATAATGTCCCGTCCGCAGATAATTAATTGTTCAAAAGGTTTGTTTTGGGTGGTTTTGTGGGTTTTTTATAGCACAGAATTTGCAGCGCTTTTAGTAAATGGGATATACCTTAATATAAATCTTTGAGGTAGACTTGCCAAAAATGTATCATGTCATAAGACAAAATACTCAATTAAATAATAATGAAACTAATTAAAAAAACTTGTGGTTTCTAAGTGCATTTTGATCATAGAGGGAAACAATTAAATAACGATGTTCAGTTCAAATACTAAAATTACAGTATACTATATTATATTACATTAGATCCGTGAAGAATAATGTTACATTTTATGAAGGTGCTTCATGTAATTATAGTATTTATGATTGTGTTCATTTTGTTTACACTGTTCGTTTATATTCTTACTGAATGATTATGCTGAAATTACTTTTCAGTAATTGTGGCGGTTTATAAATACATTTTATTCATAGAAGGAAACCTAAATTAAATAAGGATATTTAAAATACTAGAATACTATAGAACCATATTATATTTCATTTGAAAAAAGTGCTTGGTGCAGTGTTATGTTTGTAGCGAAATATTGATACATATATGGCCAGCGTACTTTGTCTACGTCATCTCCCAATCTTTGAAACAAACTTCCACAAAACATCAAAGATGCACAAACCTTGGATCAATTTAAAAACCAATTTATTCAATGTTGATCAATGGTAGGATACACCATTGGTAATTGCTTGAATTGTCATGAATGGGTGGATTTGGGGGGTTGTATTTTATAGTAAATATTACTAAAAACTAACCTGTCGTTTTACAATCGTGAATGCCGATAAAAGCACAAAACAGCGTTTGTATTCAACCGGCGTCGAGCAGTTATTCTTATGTTATTTGTGGGTATTTTTTGATCGCCTGGCGATCGCGATTTTTTTCTTTATAAAATTATAGTTTCCAGAATATTTAAAGGATATCTAGCGCAATCATTTTGCTTGATGCCTAAAATCATTATTTACTTTCAGAAAACTGATGAGTAAGATATTTCTTAATAATTCGGTAGTAACTTTTTTCAATATCAGCAAATGGTGTATCCTACCTTTAATTTCCCCCTCTGTACAGCGCATTGGGACTCAGTGTGCAATGCGGCTTAACAAGAACGGCTTATTATTATTATTATTATTATTATTATTATTACACAATGAGCGAACGTTCAAAAGAAGAAAAAAATCTACATAAAATAGTTCAGCACATCCTGTGCTCTCGTACCATGACATATTGCAGCTAGATTACAAAACAAGAAGGGGGGCTCTGTTAGATATTAAACTGCGGTTGAACTCTGGACTGGATATCATTACGCTGTTGCAATATCTAGCAAAACGGAGTGTTCCACGTGTACACGCGGACCATGACAGCGGCAGATGGATGGCCGGGCTTCCGTTGTGAACCCGCCGGCGCGTGCACGGCACGGCGCACGGCGCAGGCGCTAGGCACGCGCGTGCTTTTTTTTCTTCTTTCTTACCGGACCCAAATTATTCCCGCGATAATGCGCTCTTTGTGGCTTTATTCTTCAGGACGACATTATTCCGAGCCCGCCATGCGATTGCTGTTTAACACGTTAGAGTTAGGGCAAGGGCAACCAGAAATTACTGCGATACATAGGTAATGAAACGAAGACAAAGAACGGTATTACTATGTACACGTCCGTGTTGAGATCGGTATGTACAAGTATATGTAATCTTGAACATTAAGTTTATGATTAAAATTTTCAACATTAATAACACATTGGTAAACTTTCGAAGGTAATATACAATATTTGCGAACATAAACAAAACTACTAAAACATTATGAACAACTTGACTGTAAGCGAATAAAACAGTCTTAAGCATCCTGTGAAATCATGGCACATTTATCGACTTCGAACGATAGTCAAAGGCATCTTTGAATGGGTACAAGCCAGCAAATAATGGTTCCCTATAACCTGATAATTCCCCAATGTCTATAGATGATGTGCCTCTGTTTACATCTGTATTCAAATGTGCCCGTCAATATGCGCACGAATCATGTTTTACATAAATTTAGTTAAGAGATGACATCAGAGGTCACATAATTCAAAGGCGATCTGACCTGCGACGTCAGTCTTTAAGCAAATTTTATGTAAAACACGATGGGTGCGCATCACTGCCGGGCACATTTGAATACAGATGTAAACACGTGACGTCAGAGGGCACATCGTCTATACATTGTTCTCTTTGGTCTGAAGTAGGGTCAGGGTACCAGACTACACAAAACAATCCAGCATCTATGAACGCAAACTGTTAAGTAAACATGTCAGTGTAAAAAAAAATTATATAAAAACTAATTATTCGCTTAAACTCCCAAATGTTTCATGGTATTAACCGCCATGCCACAACATAATTCGTGCAATTTAAATTTGTTTTGCACAATAATACGCCTCGATGACTTTCAAGTGGCATCGCCGACGAGAAACAGATAATAAAACAGTCGTCGTATAAACAAATTAAGAAAACCACCGAAATTGCAATGATCACTTCATATGAAATAAAACCGTTTTACCGTTGCTTAATGGAAGAGTCGTCGTTTCCACTAGTACTTTATTCATAACATGTATATAGTGGAACCTACCGAAATCAAAGGGTAATGTGACACCGCGCGACCCGGGCCTGTGACGTCAGAGATGGAACACCCCAATCGTTTCTCCTTTCATTAATCGTATTACCGGGCAGTTGATTTTGCCCAGATGAGAACAATTTGCGCTTGCCCAAACAAACCCGGGTCGGCTCATTTGTCACGTGCAGCTATTTACATAATGGCAGTTGCGCCGAACTGAACTTTGCTCGGAACAGACAAATAGGCGTGCATTTAACTTAGAATCGCCACATCGTCACTCAGCCCGTTTTCCCGCGTTTTTTTTGTTTTCGTTATTTTTTTTCTCTTCTTCTTCATCCATGCCAACGCTGGTGTGTTGACTCAACACCGGTAACTGCATGGATTCGTAAATTACAATGTCAAGTTGTCTCAACACTTCTGGGTTGTTTTTTAAAGGTAAATGCTGAGAACGGGCAATTATCTGGACAACACCATACACAGCAGGAGAGATGTTTTCTTAAACACAAAGGAGCGGAAACAAATTTGCAGGAGTCTCTATTTTCAGGCTTTTCAGTTATTCTTAGCGCCTTTGTCCCATTATGTTCACGAATCTAACCTCTATTTTGTCATCCTCTTTCTCCCGTGGAATTCTCATTCCATTACTTTCCCAATGGATCTGCGTTGACATGGCAACCAGCATGCATCCAACTGCACTGAATGCTAATTTTCATGTCGTCTGCTCGCTGTACTTCCTCCGAGTCAAGACAATGCTGTTTTTCTGTCGCACTTTCATTTAAGTAATTGGCAAGCAGCGTGTTTACCGCATGAAAAAGAAGGGAAAAACGAGAACAAAACCCCAAAAACCAACCAGATTTGCGGATCAGTACGGTTCATCACATGATCTACATCGGCCAATCCGAGGTAGCGTTTGACACCGCGCCGATTGTCGGAAGCTTTGCAATTAAACTCGCCTAATGACAAAGCTTTTAAAATGATGCATATACGTTTGAGTGTGGGGGAAATATATTTTGTAGCTCCATCGTGACATTTACCCAGCGGCCAGGGACAAACGAATCGTGAATTTGGAATGAATGGATACACCAGCAAAGAAACGTTTTCTCTCGCGATACTGCACTTAGTTCAGGGAAGCATTAAAAATACGAATGAAAGAACAATAACTTTCCTAAGCAGATGGCAGATTTTTATAAAGAAACAGCGTGTAGCGTCAGAATTCTCAATACTTAGTATATTTCGTCATCACGTAAAGCAACAAAACCCTTTTGGTCACCATGGTTGTTGGTATGGCCTCGTGTAAGGTGGATGCGCATGAATCTATCGTCCACATGCTTTTCTAATAATTAGAGAAAAATTGGCAATGTTAATAATTTCGTAATTGTTCAAACTTAACAACGTCTCCAGCACAACACTCAGAATAATGCTCGCATTTCATACTATAGGCCTACACGTTAGGTTAGGTTAGGTTAGGTTAGGTTAGGTTATCAAACAAATGAAATTTCTATCCATTACATCATAAATGGGCACAGCAATATTTCACAAAGAGGCAATGGTAGAACAAGAAACACACACACGAGATCAACGAATTCATAAGTCCAACAATTAAAGGAAGACACCAAACTCTAATGAAATGACAATGCCTTCACGGGAGCACTATTTTGCATATTATACCTGCAGTTATGCCTCAATTCTCCTGCACGTAACCTCTGAAACAAATAACATACTAGCAGCAATCAAAACATGAAATCAATGTCCCTCGTATAAAATACTGATCGTACCTCATTATTCACAGTCAATTCCGTAAGTCCAAGTCTGGATGGTATAGTTTTAATCTCACGGTAATCAGAGTAAATTAAGACCATGCCCAAAGAGCTTTGCAACGATACGAGCATGTTAATTAATCACTTGGAATGATTCATGGCAAATCACCGCGCGCCGGACGCCATGGTACTTAACATGCTGATCATAAAAAAATACATGTGATCATAAAAACACAGGTGACCATGAAGCACGAAAACCGTTTTACGCAGGCCGCTCTGTACTATTTCGTCTTATTTGACTTTTTTATTATCATAATTTTATACCTGGGTTATACAATGCTGCTCATCTTTCTTACACTTTATACAACAGTTCATGAGTAGAACTCGTGAAATAACCAATACATGAAACAAAAGGGAATCTGGAACCTACACTCCTCAAGACTTCACTCTAATTCACTTTCTGTCTTGAACAACCAACGTGAAGTTTCACCTCCCATTATCGGCGTAATTGTATTTGAAAGAAAGATGATTGGGAGGTGAATCCTTAAGTTCAAGACAGAAGGTGAATACGAGTGGAGGCTTGAGGAGGGTAGGTTTAAGATTCCTAATAATTACTGCACATGAACAGTCCGAAATGCCATCTGTTCGTGAACACTTCCTAGTCACGCAATTCGAAAACTCGACCGATCTCGTCACCGACGGTAACAGTCAATCGCCTCAGTACGTATCCGCGTGTATGACTTGGTGTCAACACAATTGTTTCTAGCAAATAACAAAATTCCACCTTGATCGTTTCTCAATCAGAGCCTCGGAAGTAATCCGCTCTCGTGAACCACCGATTAAAGAGTGTTCCCATTCCGAGACATGGCATACATTTATAGAGTATACCGAGACGACCATTGGCAAGCGGTCATCGTGATCATCGACAGAACAGCAAAACTCAATTAATTAAACCTTCTGCCTCGTGGACTGATGCGTCCAATCTATCTCCCGAAACAGCCGCGCTGATAATTGCGAAGGCTTGCACATCTCCACCGACGAGGCTTGTGCTCCGATTTCACCCTTGGCTTTTTATTTCTCCGTTTGGAGCGGACCTTGCGCACCATCTCCGATCTAGTCAATAATTGTCGGGTGTCTAAGTCTGCCGACCTGTCCAGGGAATCTCATGCTCAGCGAGTGAAAATCTCCCATCTCTCTTACTCTCTCTCTCTTCCAAGACAGTGCCCATGTCACTTTTGATTTCTTTTCTGTCGGATTACTCCGTTACGGGAAATCGCATCTCGGCTTCGTGCCCACAAATGCATGGATGCGTCCGGGCCCTTTCAAGATTTATTTTTTTGTGAGTTATTTACTCAATCCGAAGGTCGCGGTTCGTTATGGAGATGTTTAATCTTGTTGTCACATTCGAGATGGAGTACATCTTGGGGTTACACAAAAGCGTGAGAGAGGATTAGACTTGGGGCAACGAAAACAAAAAAGCATTCGTCATTGGGGAATAATGTATCGTAATGCCACGAAAATGTCACGAAGATATTCGTTTTAATATCAGCCTCTACGCAAAGATGACGATGAAACGAACGGTGCTCTGAAATTGATCTAAGTTCTGTCGTCTGTTGCATTTTATTAACAGAAATGTCAGGGTGCGTTTTAATCCTCGGTGACGCGGATATATCAGGAAGATGATCTGGTTCTATACAGATTGACGTGGATGTTCCTGGTGCGCTTTTAGGAAATGGAACGAGAGGAAGACTAAGTCTTAATCAAGGTGGTAGCTAATACGGATCCTAAACATAATCCATTATCCGTCGGAATAAACGAGAGAGGAACAAAGTCGTTGAAAGCAAGAAGTTGTTTGATTCGGCAAAACAATGTTTCACTGATGTCTTCTCCTACTGGAATTCTGTCAATAGCATGAAGGTTATTTGTTTAATACGCACGCCTATGCTTTAAGAAAATACAAACAAGTACCGCATATCCCAGAACACCACACCCAGGGTTAGCATACCTTTATTCATTAATTTATTAATAATTAATTAATGTACAATAATTAATTAATGTACAATTTATTAATAATGTATTTATTATTTATTTATTTATTTATTACTATTATTTTTATTAAACATTTATTTATTCATTATTAAAACTGTTTTTAAAATTATTTATATATGTATATATTTCTGGTACTGAACCCACGGATTCATCAAAAGTGGTCTGGGCACTAACTGCAGCTCACAAGCCAGAAGAAACTTGTAAGAAGTGAATAAATTAAAGACTAGAGAAGGGATGGAAACCCCAGAAGAATACTCGCTGGGAAGGGGGTGGGGGACGCGATCAGGCAGAGACTGAAAACTCAGCCACAACAGGAATCGAATCCAGGTCACAACAGTGGAAGGGGAGCAACTGCGCCAACCTGAATAGCCATTTCCCACATTTTCTTGCCCGGCATACTTGTTGCATTTGGTCAAGTGATTCAACGGAATGGTGCAGTGGACGTGGAAAAAAAGGCAAAACGAGAAGAAAACAAATTACCAGCCCGGTGCTATAAACAATTCACTCGGCCCGGTGCGCTCAACCGTCGGATCAAATTCCCGTCTTGACCCCAATACCAAGCGGCTTGGTGGGCGGGTTACATTGCTCTCCTTTCACCGAGTGCGAAAGTGTCCACGATTGGGTGTCCTCTAATAGGAAGCTTCGGCCTGATCGGTTTGTGCTATAGCCTCGCATGTCGGCACTATATTTAACTCTCCGAAAAAAACTCGAATGTTCACGACTTGGTCGTTTTTTTTCGTGTTTTTTCGTGGGTTTTTTTTTTTTTTTTTTTGGAGGGGGGTTTGAAAACTCGCATCTTAGCTGTCGAAGCTTGTCTCTGAGTTTATTGAGTGCAAACCTTAACTCGATTTTGGGCAGGATTCCTATGCGGATCCACGGTCATCGGTAAGGACGGAGAGGACAAGAAAGGAACAAGTTATTCAGGAGAAGCACTATAAACCTCTCAGCACTTAAAACGGTCACGATAAGTCCACAACGCTCTTCCAGTCTTTTACTGAATTCCAGTCATTCACATGAACATGTTTGTAGACGCCAGAGGGCGGTTTACCCTCTGTGCGTGTGCACACTGCCTACTGCACCATCATGTACTCTCGTCATTGTGTACTGAACAAGAATGACAGACAGCATTAAATGAATGAGAAGTGCTGAAACGATCACGACCTAGGTCATTTTCAAAAACCCAGCTTCGTCTTCGTATTAGGCTTCATTTTATACAGTTTACCAATAGCCGGAGACGGGGCCGAAGCCAGGGATTTGTAAAACGTTTCATGTCTCAACACCACATTCAACAAAAGACGATATTTTTGTATACTTGTTTAGATCAGAGGGTTTTTAGGTTACAACGGTATTTATTTGTTGTTGTTTTTAATCGAAGAACTTTAATGTTCATCCGTGTCATCAGTTAATGATGTTTTTCTTTTGTTTCCGTCTCTTTCAGTTAGTGCGACTCGGAAACCGGCCTCGCATTCTAAGAAGACATCATCGCCACCTGAAACAAGGTACGTGCACCTCCTCCCGTGAGTAAAGACGCGTTTCGAGATACGCATTGATTCCAATAAATGACGGAGAGTCGCGTGGATTTTTTACGACCACTGGCAATCTAAGGCGTTGCACAGAAAAAGAAAAAAAACCTGAAACCACCAATCATGAGATAAACAAACAGAATTCCACTTCAGTCGGCCTACCCAGCAAGGCCCGTGCATCGATATTTTGTATTAGGAGACTAAACCCCGCGCTCAGCACTTACCGAGGTAATTTCTCATTCCGGTGCGCGCTGGCGTTGACATTGACAGACCGCTCGCAAATATAAATTGAACAAAATAAATGTGACAATTGTCCATTTGATATATCTGCACCTTTTTTGTCTTTTTTTGTTTTACTCTCTGAATTATAGACCTTGAGCTACAGGAAAGCCTTGTAGAAGGTTTATTCCCTAAAGTTCTAAAGTGCCAAGCATTATTATCATTTAAATGCGGCTAATTATTCAAGGGGCTTTGATGATGTGTCCCGGGATGGGTCGAGTTTAAAATATACATTCCATCTTGAGAATAGGCCTATACTCGAACCTTTTTTTCTTAAGAATGAACAAACAAAAAACCACCTGGACAGTGTCATCTTGCTAGTGATCGCCTTGATGGTGTGAAACTGATGAATCTACCCACTCCGGACGAGGGTGAATAAATGAATACTGTCGCGCGCGGCGCTGAGGCACGGGCAAACAGTAATCCCCGGACCCACTCGACTCAAAATGTGTCACGAGTGCGCACCAGTGCAGGCTGTGCCGGCGCTCCATGTTTTATGCGCATATTTTATCATAATAATCCCGAGTGTTGGGTTCTCTTTGTGCCCACCCGCACACCCCACACGCAAATAAGAAATTAATACCGTCCACGCGAGCTGCACCACTAATAAAAGAGGAAGAAGAGAAAAAACACATCCTGGGGAAGGTTGACTTTGAAGTCTGCCGATATAATAAGCAAAGCCAGAACCATCCGTTTATCGGCTTAGCTTGCAGCGATGCAATCCTGTGATGGACTCTAATCAGTTTACACCCAGAGACCGTATCTTATGACACCGTACTGTCAATATCTCAGGGAGCTGGGAGGGTAGAACCAGGACCGCCGGGGTGAAACCACCTCCCCAGCTCCCTCGCTGTTCTGGATCATACCCTTTCAGCAAATAAATGTACATGCCTTCCGTGTGAGACCCCATTCAGAATCCTTTATTCTTCAGTCTGATTTGATAAAAACAAAAACGGCTCTTCGAAAACGAAAACAAGTAACAGAAGCTCGGAATAAACAACCCAGAGTGACCTACAGGGCTGCATGAATCTCTCGTCTAACATTAGCTCCAGCTTTTCCCCATTTCCAAGCGCGGGCTCATCTAATAACGCAGCTTGAAGCCCTCTGGCAGTCCTGGCGACGATTTCATGGCGATATATTTTTAAATTACATTTGCCTGAATGAAGCATCGCATATAAGAGACCCTCGAGGCAGTGGCAGTGGCAGTGCCTCCTCCGCACACCTCCCATTTTGTTTCAGTCCCTCTGAGTTCGGCGCAGCCCCGCCCTTTTTTCTTCTTTTATTCATCTGGCTTTGGTCTTAAGTGATATTCTTCTCTTTTTTTATCCGAGAGGGAGAGAGAGAAAGAGAGAATGTGGAGTTGAAATCTGAGCCGCGCATGCCGGTTGTTTGCGGTAAATTAGTCTTTTCATGGCTTGCTTTAGTGCTGCATCTCGAATTGCCAGCAGCCCGGCGATTATTAGCGAAGAGTGCTCGCGGTCTCTAAGCCGGTCGTGTGAGGCTCTGAGACAAAGGACTGCACTACACTGGCACGTCCCTCGGAGAGTTGCGGATGCGCTGAACTTTTCTGCCTACTTTTGAAAACTGTAGACACCAACATCCAGTTTGTGTGCATATTGCTATCACGCACACATGATTTGTATTATTAAACTTGCTATCTACTGTAGATAACTGATGAAGTAGACACCAAGATCCAGTTTGTGAATATGTATCTTGCTACTACTCGTAGGCATGATTTGTAAGTACATGGATAGATTTCGCATGGACGGAAAACTAGAAAAGAAATTGTTTTATTGCTATCAGATGATCCCTAAATTGCCGGGATTTATCAAAATCTAGAATTTAGAGCAAAATTGCGCTTTAAACAGAAAATAATCAGCACGGTTTGTTAGTAACTGCCCAGGCTCAAAATTGCATATTCATTATGCGCGCATTAGGCCGACAGTGCTATCGAATTGATAGTCAATCCAGCAAGCGGACCCTGCAATCGTCCATTAGAGCTTGGAAACCCCCCCCCCCCCCCCTTTTTTTTACACACGATACGAACCATGTACCATTATTTATATAGACCTAGATGCCCCAAGGGGAGACGCTTGCAAGAGAAACAAGGATGAGCTGTTTACTAAAAAGCGAAGAACAGAGAAAGAAAAACAAGAGGAGGTGAATTGAGGTTGGCTGAGAGATGCTGACGTCATCAGCCGACCCCTCCTGGCCTTTTCTTGTTAAAAATTTCAGCTCCATTATAGAAGCGATCTATTTTTTAAACCCCCAAGCTTTCTCGCTCTCTCTCTCTTATTTTAGTTTTGCTATTTCGGCACTGGATTTAATTGCTTATGCATAGTCTTGTGCGTGGGAAGAATGTTGTTGTTAAGAAAACCAGCAAGCTGTTTTTGATTGTCTGTGGCGAAGCATCTTATACCTTCTCTAGACGTTCCTCCGTTCGCATCTCTCGCGGTCACCTGCTGTATGTTAGTCTTTCTTGCACTTTGATACTTCAATTTGCTCCGTCAGTGTTGTTATTTTAGCACTTGTTTGAAAATGGTAAGAAAAATACAAAGTTTCCAGTTTTTTTTATCAGTCTACCTTATCTTCTGTTATTTTAATTTGTTTTTACATCTCTTCACATCCTTTGTTTTCTCGTTCTGGTATAGCTTTAAAGGTAGGATACACCATTTGCAGATATCGATAAATTTTACTACCAAATTATTAAGAAATATCTTACTTATTTGAGTAAGTAAATATTGATTGTATAGGCATCCAGCAAACTGATTTCGCTATATGTCCTGTAACTGTTAAAAAATTAATTGTATAAAAAACTAATTCTCCATCGCCAGATGGCGATCGCGAACAAAAACACAAAAAAACAATAAGAACAACTGCCCGTCGCCGGTTGAAAACGAACGCCGGGTTTCGTGCTTTTCTCAGCATCCATGATTGTAAAACTTCGGAAAGGTCAGTTTAACGATAATCTACTATAAAATACAACCCCCCAAATCTATCCAAGTGGCCGGCCGCCAGAGGCGCCTTTACGTGCCAGCGGCTCGAACACGTTAGAGCCGCGTCCTTGGTATAGACGATTTTGGCACACAATGTGTTTCCCCAAGACAAATTCATCACATGGACTCTATAAGGTTCATTCCTCCTAGCTCTGTTGGCTGGGACCTAAGGGAAATGTTTGGCTTCTCTGTGCAAAAGATCTTTCAAATTACAAATTAGTTCTTGGAAATCTAGCCCACGCATTCAATCATTCTGAAAGACATCAAAAGAAGGAATCTTCTCCATGACATGACCAATCCCCTCCATTTAACTTCTTTTCACGCCCACTCGGTGTAATGAACTCGGCGTCTTAACGGGAATCTATTAAGGTAAAATATGCTTTTAAGGCTTAAGTTTCGCCCACCCACGCACTGCTTTTTTGTTGAGAAAATCGTCAAAATATCGAATACGACGGCGATTTCAATGAGGCAAATCAAGGCGTGCAAGAAGTTCAATTCGGAATCTACAGTCTTGCCATCCACAGTAAAGCTTTCCATTTCAATTAAAAACAGTTTTTAACAAGCAAACAAAACCAATCAACGTGTTGGGGGTGTCAGTAGAATCTAATTGTCCTTATTTTCTGAAAACTGAGGTTTATACACGGAACCGTTAACACCATCTGTTAAATTGTTCCCATGCTTTAACCCACATGCAATAATCAGGTTTTAGGCTGAAAGCATTTGACGAACCGAATTATTCCATCTGTTCGTGCTCCCAACACATTTTTGTCATCTTCTTATTCCTTATTCTCCCAAAATGTCATCCCGGCGACCCTGCCAAAAACGCAGAGTCTCTCTTGGCGCGCGCTAAAAAGGTCAGCACCATTGTCTAATTACATTTCTCGGCTGGGCTGTTCAACCCGACAGCCCAAGTGTCGTCCACGGTGTCGTGTTCTTCCTAGAAGGAGGCAGCATGCGCACCTTCGACCTTTATATAAGGTCTTGGCATTGAAGCTTATCACCTTTCCTTCTACTTAAAGAACAAGCTCGGAAGCTGCGGGTCACCGAAATTGAACGATTTTGTGCGCACACTCCAGGCAGCGCCCTCTTTGTTGTGTAAATAGATTTCCAATGTGAAGCAATATGAAACGGCCGTGTGGTACGTATGTCCTTATAAAAACAAAACGGTTCCGATTTTGGCTCAATTCTAAAGTGAAATGGGCAGCTATTGACAACAAGCGGCAAAGTACTTGTCCGAATTTGAAACCCATATGCAGATAAAATACTTAAAAACATGATTTTGGGGAGAGTACCTTCAGTGCAAGTATAATGGAAGGGAGATAAGTATTTATTCTATCTTGATCGGGAGAGAATGTTTTTGCGACGGGGCTTACAGCCAGGGCTGTTTACCCGACGACATCGGCGCGCCTTTGCTCGCGGGGACAAGCACTTTTTAAGAGCTCCTAAAGAGAAAAAACAAATCAGAAGACGCGCGTATTAGGAATTACTCGGATTCGCGTATTGACTTTGAGGATGTACATTTCCGTGAGTTTATGCAAAGGGAGTATACTATTACATGGGTGTGGGGGAAATGGCGAGCTCCGTTTTTTGTTTGTTTTCCTTTAATCTCTTTTACCACTGTCCCAATTTCGTCAAGTTTATAATTTTTAAAGGGATTTACCACCGAAAGTGAACTAGATTCAAACAGTCGGCGACTCAAACCAAACGAAAATTTAACAAAATGTGTAGACCGGTGAGGTTTCTTAGCTCGCCCCTTATTCGTCTCATTCGTCTCGCGCTATTTCCCATTATTACATTCCGTTACTTCGTGGCTTTATATTGGGCTCACTCATCTCTGGTCAAAGGGCGGGAAAACCTTCCCGCGCAATCCACAAGTCTCTAAATTATAAAAAGGCCACATAAATCTAAATTACTGTTTCTGGTCCGCAAGTCTAACCAAAATTAAAATACAAAATCTGAATCTCGGCCGTTTTATAAAATGTTGCCGGAATACTAAATCTTAGACTTCAAAATTGATAACAGTTAAATATAAGTTATGTGTTAAAGGTAGAATACACCATTGGTAATTGCTTGAATTATCATGAATGGGTAGATTTAGGGGTTCTATTTTATAGTAAATTTTGTTTAACTGACCTGTCCGAAGTTTTACATTTATGGATGCCGAGAAAAGCACGAAAACAGCGTTTGTTTCCAACCGGCGTCATACAGTTATTTGTATGTTAACTTTGTTTTTCGCGATCGCCGTCCAAAATTATATTTTTCAAAATAATTACAGGATATCTAGCGCAATCATTTTGCTGGATGTCTAGAGTCATTAGTTACATTCAAATGAGTAAGATATTTCTTAATAATTCGGTAGTAAATATTTTCGATATCTGCAAATGGTGTATCCTACCTTTAACTCATTGGAAATTCAAGTTTAGAGGAACATCGTCATAACCCGTTATCTCTTTAAGTTTCATGTCCCCCGGGACGAGAAACATAAACTAATTTCCATGTGGTCCCAGCTCATCGTGCTTTTTCTCCCCGGATGTGGATCTCGGCAAATATTTACCGCCAGCCATCGCTCGACTACTAATGACAAGTGTAAACTCCATGGGAGAACAGTGGTTTTTAACCTCGTCCTCAGAGTGCAAGGCTACCCTTATCAGGACAAGTTTTTTTTGTTTTAAATTGATTAAACAAAGTGAAAACAAAACAAATAAAAGCGCTGATTTGTCTACATAATTATAAAGTATACGAGTAGGGGAATACACGAGGAGTCCGCCGTTCGTGGGCGAGAACGGCCCGAAGTCCGAGGGCCAATCACCACCCACGAACGACGCGCTACCGAGTGTGTTAACCTACTTAACACCCTCTAAGAATGTTTCATTATTGTACAAACGAAGGTCTTGTCTTTTTGTAAAATCAAGAAAGTCGATAAAGAAATGTTGACATTTTGTGCATACGGTTTTAAAATGTTACAATTAATAACTGGTGCCAGGATTTGTTTTGCTCAAATAAGCTATAATATTTAAAAGGTGTTTTAGTGACAGCATGAATTATTCTTTATTGACAGATGTATTTAACGAGCACCACTATTAAACAAAAATCCGTTCAATTTACGGTCGAAAATTGTGCAGCGAGATGCAAACTGTACACTATAATTTGTTATGGTCGGACCGTAGATAAACCGTATTCTGCTTACTGTGAAAAGTCTGTAAATCCTTCTACTTTACATAATTTGTCTGTCACTTTACAGACTTGTCACCGTAAACAATACGGTCTGTCAGTAAATCTAACTACGGTCCGACCGTAACAAATACGGTCAAAGCATGACTTTCCACCGTAAATGTTACGGAATTCCTTTTGCATACAGTGTAAGTGTTATGACCTCGTAACTGACCTCTCCACCTGTTGCGACCAGCGGACGACTAAATTGGAGAGGATATGCCTCTAAGATTCCTCCACGCTCGTTAAAAGGGCTAGGTTTCGCTAAAACCACTTCCGGAGGAATAATGAAACGGATTAGGGAAACGCCATGTACGACACAAACTCGTCACAGGGACAAGATCGTGCTCCGTGCTTCGTTTTCCCCGATCGGCTCCCTATAAATAAATCGCTATTTACCCCGAACTCTTTGTAACGCGTGTCATTCTATCCCGGTCACCAATTGACGGGGTGAAGTTCGTGACGTAAGAGTTGGCCTGAGCTCTCACATACTTGCCTTTTAAGTTAAACGTGGACTTTATTTGGAACTCGGTCGGGCGCAGCAGCTAAAAGATTCTACAAAGATAAAAACACGAGATCTATACGTCAATGTGTTTGCGGTCGTCTGGGAATAATGCAAATGAGCCAATTCCTCTCTCTGCCGATACTAAGCGAATGCAGTAGATTGCTTTCGTCTCCACGAAATCATACAACTAAATGTATTTGTATTCAATACAATATATTATAAAAGGGGACACGGGCGAAAACAGTTATGAAAGAAGTCGGACAATTTCGTGTATTTGAGTTACGCTTGCAATTAAACGAGTAGGACAATTCCCGTAAAATACAACACACGTCGATCCGGCCACATAATGTACAATGCCATGTACAAGGTCGTTAAGGGGTGCTACAAGGTCGTTAAGGGGTGCAACAAGGTCGTTAAGGGGTGCTATACAAGGTCGTAAAGGGTTTACCTTCAATTCAATTCAATTGAATTCAACATTTATTTCCACAATGCAGAATGTACATTCAGATAATTATAATCGAAGGCCATTTTAAGAAATAATAATAAAATACCTAAGTAATAATGAAAAAGGCACTTATATAGGCATATTCAAATAACAGTCTTATAATAAATGCCTTAAAAAATACATGTACATATACTCTGTTTACAAAGGGTGTAATAGTTTTCTATTATCATTAGACGTCACATATTAGCGATGAATCACAATCACTGTTCCCAACAGCAGCTCATTATAATAATGGACGTCCGAATGTACGCGGAATGACCTTTAGGTTTCACCATAGGTATTTTAAGACGGGAATTTTGTGTTTTGTTTTGTTTTGTTTTGTTTTCCTCTCTCAATAAATATAAACTGTTAAGATTGTATGATGTGTATTTCGAAAGTATTGCAGATATTTGCAGATATCAACAATCTTTACTACCGAATTATTAAGCAATATACTTATTTAAAAGTAAATAATAAATGTAGGCATCAAGCAAAATGATTGCGCTAGATATCCTATAATTGATCCGAAAATTGGCTTTTATAATTAAAAAAATACGATCGCCGGACGGCGATCACGAAAAAAACACCAAAACAACATAAGAACCACTGCCCGACGCCGGTTGAAAACGAACGCCGGTTTTCTTGCTTTTCTCAGCATCCATGCATGATTGTAAAACTTCGGACAGCTCAGTTAAACGATATTTGCTATAAAATACAACCACCCAAACCTATCGATTCCTGATAATTCAAGCAATTACCAATAATGTATCCTATCTTTAATGCTCGTGAGCCTGTCTTATGCTAATGTATTTTGTCAACTAGAAATGACATGCTAACAACTGCATGTTCAATGTCATCTTGTACTGAATCGCAGAATCACACACTGCGCATGGCAACACATTCATCCACCGCTGAAAACCTCTACTCTTGTGTAAAAGAAAAAAAACTCGACACGCTCTGGGCACCTAGTCATCATTAGTCATCATTGTTTTTTTTACGAAACCACTTGACAAGAGAAAGACTTATTAACGGGACATACAACGGTCGTTGCGCCTAATTTCTGCATCGGCGCTCGCAAAGTAACCACGGGGCCTTGGAACGCACAACATGAAAAATAACCGTTAATCAAAATAACAGCGGAGAGAAACACTGCCGGGATGATTCTGAAGTGATGTTAATGGTATCGCTTTTTTGAATATTAGAAAATCTCCGATATAAACTGGGATATCAGTGATCAAGGGCAGTTTATGTTTGAGAAATGTTTAATTAAAGTTTACCCTTCAAATCCAAACGATTTCAAGAAAGTCCGTTTTTTAGCTGGTTTTATTGCAAGGATTTTTTAAAATTCGCAATGAAATGATCGAAATGTTTTATTTTCGTTAGGACAGGCTAACTTTCATTCCACATATTTTTTTAAACTATAATTATTTGACTCATTGCGGATATTCACCTTCGATATTTTAATAAATTTTAGGATGTTAATATTCTGAGTTTCTATTTTCTGTTTTAGCACACTTCATCTGTGACCAATATATTACATCTGGTGAGGAAAACAAATCAGCAGCTCCGCAGTACAACGTCACTTTTGGTTGAATTGGTAAATGCGATGACATGCAGTACATAACTCTCCGTAAAATGCCAAAGTTGACGCGATCGTTCGATAGGCAGATCTAGAGATGTCGCCTTGGTCCACGTATTCATCTTATTTTTAACCGCGGCTGGGAATAATTTCCTTTGTCGTCAAGGGCCGTCTTGTCCATTTGGCCAACGTCTTCTTTCATTTTACCCCGCTAAGACCGCAGATGTTTTTTTCACAAACAATGGTTTACCTTCAACAATCGCAGAACCGTATACCGGTACCCAATCGTCAATCCACACGGAATAATTTGTTCCCATCGACCGCGTCCCATTGTCAAGCGGTACGATAATTATTGGATTGCCGAGTCCCTCCGACGACCATGTTAATGGTGTGCAGATTTAAATTGACATGAAGACGGGTGGTCAGACTTCCCGCATATTATGCATTATTATAACAACCATGTTCGATCACTTTCCCCGCGCGTATACTCGGCTAAGCGCGAGTAACCGACCCGCCGAGCCGGTTACTTGGGGAAGTATCACCATAAGGCCATGCTAAAACATCCACGTCTGGCGAGGCGCCAGCGGTGGGAAATTCTAAAATATGTTTTAAATCGAAGTTAGTTTGTACGATGCGGCGACATGAATCAATTGTAATGGTTATTATCAAGAAAGGAAAATACAAGTTATCCCTCTTGCACATGGCCGCGTATTAATGAAAGTCATCCGTCGAGTCGAGCTGTACATGCAATGCGCATGTACAACCGTTCCCCCATTTAGAGGCACGAGTAAGCGCGGGTGAGTAATCAAACACCCTGTTTGTGTCGTACCAAACACAAATTTCAAATTGGTGATGATATTTTATATGGTACCCGAATGTGCCGTGAAATGAGAAGAGGCTACACATACGGAATGAAACGCCGCAAGAAAGCTAAACGCCCGAGTTAATATCATTCCAAACTAAAAGTATTTAATTAAACTGTGAATAAATTATATACATGATTCATCTCGATATAGCTTACTTTCCTTGTTGTGAATATCAGAAGTATACATTAGGATGTTAAAGGTAGATTACACCATTGGTAATTGCTTGAATGATCACGAATGGGTGGATTTTGGGGGTTGTATTTTATAGTAAATGTCGTTTAACTGACCTGTCCGAAGTTTTACAATCATGGATGCTAAGAAAAGCAAGATTTTTGTTAACCGGCTTCCGGCAGTGGTTCTTATGTTGTTCTTATTTTTTTCTATAAAATTCAATTTGTTTGAACAATTACAGAATATCTAGCGCAATCATTTTGCTGGATGCCTATAGAATCGTTATTTACTTTCAAATATTATGTCTTAATAATTCGGTAGTAAAAATGTTCGATGTTTGCAAATGGTGTATCCTACCTTCAATTCTAATTGGACATTCAGTGAATGTACACTTCAACTTGGGCTATTTTAATTATATTTATATTTGTCTCTACGGTCATTTACTATGTGCAATATGGGTGACCAAATTTGTTAAAGGTAAAATACGAATCATGATGCAAATGTTATCAAGGTGTCTATGTGGTTGTCACGTGTCACGTGTCACGAGTATCGTGTCACGTGACTTGGCCTGCGAGGTTAAATTGACTAAAAGTACTGTTAAATATTAAAAAGCAGCAAATCTCCAATATCCGCTACCTGATGAGACAAAACGCTTAAACAAATATTCCAACACAGTTATTTTTATACTAACGAAATCCACTCCATGTCTGACAAGGGTTGTTTCTATCAGAGAATCTTATAATTCATCTGCTTCAGAACCCACGCCAACCAACATATAAAATATTAGAATGCCCCACCAAGCGTATAAGCCCAACGGCACCGCACAAGCATCGACATTATGTATGCAGAGAGGCACCGTGCCCCCAGGGGGAAGACGCATCCAGAAGCCCGCCAAGACCGAGGCACAAAAGAAGAGAAGATGAGATGAGGAGAGAGAGAGAGAAAGAGGGAGATAAGGACGTAAATTTCCCGCTCTGTTGCCCTCTCTCTCGTGAGTGAGCGATTTCTTCCTTTTTTATCTCTTCTTTTTCCGCGGTCCGCATAATGCACGCCAATCACGTACACGGACAGTGTCCAGTGTTGATGATTCATCGCATGGGTTCGGGCCGGCTTGATGCTTGGGGCCAACGGGACATCAGGTCACAGTCGGGCCTTGGGTGTAGCAGTGTGGCGCAGCTAAACAGCAGCGGGCATACTATATTGTCAGTGATTAACCAAAAAAGTCCACGCGACTGGAATTCGCGGCAGTTGGACATTGAACGAGAGGGATGGACGGTCCGGAGACGAGTTGATAATCTCCAGGAATTTGCAGCGTGCCCGGAAAGACCGTGATGGGAGGACAGCGATGGTTCCAATCGAACCAGTCACTTGCTCTCGTCAGGGGGGACCGATCGAAATCATTGATGGACAGCAGGAAATTGGCTTTCGTATTACGTCTATGCGACTGCCACTGTGCGAAAGGTGTGATTCTAGTCTACAGTGAAGGTGACAAAAGCTGATTGACGAGAGGGGAAGAAACGTACTCTGTACTCAAATATTTCTTTAAGGAGAGTCGTTGGCTGGGCTCGTCTGTGCTTCCAACCTTTATAAGCCGCACAGTAGTTGTCAAAGAGTCCTCTGAAAAGTGTGTTAATGCTCCACGAATCAACTTTTAAAACTCCACTACGATCCTTCAGCCTCGACTACCTCAGCAGAGCACAGACGGAGCTGTATGGAAACACGACTGACTCTAAACTTGACGAAGGATTCGTGGTTGGGCCATCTCGCGAACAAAGACGAAGAGACTTGCCTGAAATACCTCGTAGTTGGTGATTGGGTGATGATATACGCCGGTGTATAGTCACCACGCCATCGTCTTAAGTGCCTTAACTACACGTTCTCGCGACCACATTCCCCTTGGGAGTTCTGTTTCAAAGGTAAACATTTGTTCATATGATTCCTTTTTCATATGATTGTTCGTATAGGCTTTAATTATATTTTAATTGAACAAAATTCGTAAGTCGTTCTGTGGGTGATATTCGTTGGATAGGCCTGTTATCAGTTCAACTCGTGGGTATTAATAAATCATCCTTATTGTTGACACTCGCGCTATGGGGTTACAGTCATTATTGGCGCGGTCATTAAAATAACGTCGCTCGTTCCTTATCAGTTTCATCTTAACAAGTTAAGTAGAGGAGGATAATCGGTCCCAACCGTGAATGATGAGAAGGCGATGAGAAGAAGGGTCAGCACAAGACGTCCAACAAGAGTTAAAGCCAGTCGTCCGTTCAGCCGAGACCGATCCCATCGTCTATAAAACGCATAATGTTTGACACTCGCACTGCAAGGCAAAAAAGGCAGCATTCCACGAAACAAACCAAATTGATAAGGTAAGAGTTTCTGAAACAAAACTCTTGCAATCAAAGACCTCAATCCGGTCTAAGCTTCGATTCGCATTGTGGGTTTTTGATGCTGATGAGGAGGGCCCTTTTCGAGATAAAGTTCGGCGTTGCTAAATAATTGATAGGCACTGCCTTTCTGTGAAGAGCTTACCTTCATAATAATGCGGCAAAATCAACGTGTTTGGCAGAGTTGTGTTATTTGAAGCTATATCGTTTGGTGTAAAACGTATTTCATCTGCCGGAAACAAACACCTTTTAACGATGAGGCAAGTAAGCCACAAAATCAACACTACTTAGCACAGCGAGTGCACAGTAGCAACATGTGCTTACATTTTAAACGAAAAAAACGCATGTGTACAATGTGCGCTTTGAACAATATTCGTTCATTGAACAGCCTGCCACCCGAACTTAAATAACGTATTTATATAAGCCCAAGTCTTATTTACGACCTTAAAGTAATGATATACCTGCTGATGGAAGATACTGTTTATTAATACAAAACCTGCATGCTGATTAGGCGTTGGATTATTCAAAAATGCCCTTTCGGAACAGCAAGGAACAGTGGACCACAATACTACACGTTTGAATCCATGCCATATTATGGTACATGTACATAATGTATTGGTCTACAAACTGTTCGACTAGCAAAGCCCCGTGATCATTTCATCCTTGCTTTAATTAAACTCAACCTAATTGAACACTGGGCAGTTATAAAGAAACCACGGAGGCTCGCAATCCGGTTGCCGCATTGGAGAGGTTGTTTTTTCTGGCATGACAAACACACACATAACATACGTAGGAACCGCATTAACAGGTGTCCGCCCGATTGAGGTTGACACACAAAGCAGCTTGGAGATTGCAGCCTTTTTTGCATGCAGATAAGACGAAGCTACACACCGCTCGAAGATATTGCTCCGACTTAATTCGTGTGATGAATGTTTTTGATTGCGAGCGTGTCTTCTCTTTCTCCCTGCATCTTGTATCCTTGCCAAAGGGCGTTAGAACGTGTCCCCCAGGCGACGCGCACAGACTCACAATTGGCTCCGCAGGTGAGCAGTCTGTTCCGAAAACAACGAATTCAGCTGCTCTGATAATTGGCGCACGAAGCTGAGCTATAAACAGGTCGGGCACTAGTCAGTGCTGATGAATTTGCCCCGAACCAATCAGAGTACCAGTCAAGGTTCCTCGGTTTTGTACTTCTTACCAGACGCGCAGGTGAAATGAAGAAAGCATACTCTATAGACGCAGGCAACAAAAAAAACCACGCCAACCAACTTCTTTCCTTTGTAAATATTTTCGTCTGATCTGGTAGTTTTCCCCAAAGCACGTAAAACCCCCGCCTATAACGATCACGCCTGTAATTGGCAAATTTGATTTAAACGAGAAGAAGAAGATCGTGTGTTGTTTAGACATTTTTGGTGTCAGCGGTGGGATGAGCAGTGGGACAAGCGTCGTCGACATGATAACCGAATGGGTTGATCCATTTTCGGCTCCGGTGTTGTAAAGACAAAGGTGTCACGGGGCTTGTGATTTTAATTGCATTTAAACTGTTTAAAAAAACATTTAAAGAAAACATCGTTAAGGACCAGTGACTTAACAAATGTATGACCAACTTGGAAATACGCAAAATAAGACCACTAATCTTGTTGTATCTAAACCCATACCAACACATTGGATGATAATAATACAGGCATGAGACGATGACGTTATTCAGATCCTGGTGTCCTGAAAAAGAAAAGAGAGGAAATTAGGTTATTTGATATAAAGTCTTTATTCTAAACTGGGTGATTCCTCAATGTGGACCCCATTTAACATGGCCCTATTTTCGTGTCGATTATATTCCGCAGGAGTGGCGTTTCACACTGTGATATCAGCACGGCTTCTACGCTCTGATTAGTGTTCATCCCACGTCAGGTGATGAAGATGATGATGAAAGAGAAAGCAGAGTCCAGCCGGCAGAGAGATGGTGAAGGGAGGACTGTACTTTCTTGTCTTGATCTTGAGATGATGAATGATCTACAATCAAGACGTCCAAACCAAACAAGGACAAACTCATCCGCTTTCGCACAAGGCCTCGCCAATGTTTTGTGTCCAGTTCTTAGTGTTCACTGCGATCCTTGATTTACACACAACGTGGGCAATTAAGGCACGCGGTGAATGCCAAGAGCCTGGAATCCATATACACCGTTTGTCAGTGGCTGCATGGTGACGTCGCGCTAGGAGCGGAGAGCAGCAGTCCCGTGTGGAATCCAAGCTAGTACAACCGTATAGGGTGATCCGAGTCTGCGACAGTATTCCTGTGTTCTGCAACGTTGTTAATAACGGGGTCGTTGCGTTCTGTGTGTCAGACACGTATATACATGGTGTCCAGAGTGATTGAATACAAATGAGAGGAACTTTGCATCCTTAATTTAACGTAGTTTTTCATCTGACTGCCAATAGGAATGACCCTCGGGCCACTTGCTGATTAAGGTATTAAAACTGCATACATCCCCACAGTGATGGATATATATACTTTTTACTCAGTATTCAGGCAAATTGGTGATAACAATATTTAATGAAATGATAAAAGCAGGGAACTAGGCACACATTATTGTTTTCATTAGAAAGATATTTGGCTATAATGGCCATCGCAGATTTATATGTATAGGTGGAAAAATAAAAGCAATTTTCAAATTTCTCAAAATGGCTGCCATTGCATGTTATTCTCTACCCATATTTTTTCAAAGGTCAATTCTACTATGGCCTTATATCTTTCTCATGACAAACTCTGAATGTGTGCCAAATGTCATGTTTTTAACATCAATTGAACAATTTTCTCAATTTATGCACCAATCTGGTTGGAGGGTCTGTTCAAATTAAAATTTCTAATGACTACAAACAACGATTTTAAGAATGAATAAAACCAAAGTAACTTTACTTCATTTGGGGGAATATCCTGCTTTAACAGATGCTTACATGTTTGAATTGAAATTGTTTAAATTATATTGTGTTTATTTTAATAAGAGGTCAATAAAACAAAAGAAAAAAATGTATTGACTTTCGAATGACATGGTATAAAATACACAGGTTTACATTTGTTTAAGTTACGTAGATCCATTCACTAGAATATTTTATTTCGAGATATGTACGCCGAGTTTAATTATGTTGCAATCCTGAATATCGATTCTCGCTTTCCCCCCCTCCACTTAAAGGTAAGATACACCAATGGTAATTGTTTGAATTATCACGAATATATGGAATTTTTTTATTGTTTCATTGTTACATTTTTTTTTTTTTTTTTGGGGGGGGTTGTATTTTATAGTATGGGGGGTCTTTATAGTAAATATCGTTTAACTAACCTTTTCGAAGTTTTACAATCATGGATGCTGAAAAAAAGCAAGGAAAACGTCGTTTATTTTCAACCGGCGTCGGGCAGTGGTTCTTATGTTGTGCTTGTTTTTTCGCGATTGCCGTCCGGCGATCGTGATTATTTTTTTTTTTCAATTTGTTTTTTTTGAACAATTACTGGATATCTTGCTGCCTAGAATTATTATTTACTTTCAAATAAGTAAGATATTTCTTAATAATTCGGTAGCAATTGTTTTCGATATCTGCAAATGGTGTATCCCAACCTTTAACGCATTCGATTACAAGGTTACATAAGCAGAATCTATGTTCAATTTCCGTAATTATGGGATACAAAATAATGAGTTAGTGTACTGATGCCTTGTTGTGGCAAGTCCAGATCTCTCCCGCTCGACCGAAAAAAAAGAAAGGCCCCGAGTCTTCACGGTTTGTCTTCCGTATAAGGAAATCGAAGTCGTCCGAACTCGACGCAAGAACCAGAAGATAAAAAAACAAGACTCACTCACGCCAAGCGTTTCTATTTAAAAACGCCACAAACCCGCAGAAGGCAGACCCTCTCGACTTGAGCGACCCTGGTGAATAATTATGGTCGTCCGAGTCTCTCTCGGGTTTCGCTCCTTCTGAAACACGCCCCTGCCTCTCACATTTCTCTCCGTGCGATCAATTGCTCGGACGAGGCGAGTGGGTGGGGGTGAGGGCCGTTACGAGACGAAGCTTGCGAGTCAGATGTCTTATAATGCACAATCGGTGAAGAAATGGACTACGAGACGCCACACGCATTTGCCTTAATGTACCGGAAGCCAAAGCCTAGCTTTTCCCGCGCACGAAGAGCGAGCGAGATTTCGGCACGTTTTGACCTGAACTGCCCTGCATCGCACTTCCTATACTGAATGCCTAACGCGAGCTAGCCTGTGATCGATTGCGGTTTGCAGGTCGATTGGGACATGTTAGAGGAAAGGGGGAATAGAAATGACTGTAGACTATGTTAGGCATAAAATAGTATAAAAGTAGCACTGGGATATCTTATTAAGTGATTTAGGTCAATGCACAAAGTAGTTTTTTACTAAAATCCTTATCGATCAATGATATGACTTGCACCTAACGTTTACGGTACTTATTAAAGCTTAGTTGTATAGAGTCTCGTTCCGAGGTTAGTCTACAAGGAGTTATTGATAAGTTTATGGCCTCAGGTAGTAGATGAGGAGAAGTCAGTCTTAAAAAAAATCAACTATTTATTTGTCAACATAGTAGGTTTTTAAAACTTTTGCTTCGTTTCGGCTTCGGTTTCGCCTCCAAATTCCGATTCATTGCTGAGAAGCAAATCGAAATAGAAGCAAACAAAATTATTTTACCTTTTGAGTTTTTATTAACGGACTGAATGTTTCTGAAGCACAAACAGGCACCAGAATGTGGCTGGAGTTCTCAAAGTCAGAAGCTTAAAATCACCCTAAACCAAAGACGAAGACGAAGCCAGGGATTCTAAAAGGCCCATAGTCCCCCCAGACACTTTAATCCAGCGGTTATGGACCATACGATCGTGTGACCTTTTAAATATTTCTGCGTAATCACTGAACAAGTAGAACTGCACGCAAATTCTGTGAAAATTGTATAGCTCACCTCCTTCTATACCTAAGGCCACGAATTCATCAATGACCCCTATATATGAGGCACGCTTGCCATCACCCCTAGACTAAACCCAAAACGTTTAAAGGTAAGATACGTCATTGGTAATTGCTTGAATTATCAGGATTGGGTGAATGGAAAGGTAGGATACACCATTGGTAATTGCTTGAATTTCAGAAATTGGTGTATGTAAAGGTATAGGATACACCATTGGTAATTGCTTGAATTATCAGGAATGGGTGGATGTAAAGGTAGGATACACCATTGGTAGTTGCTTGAATTATCAGAAATTGGTCGATGTAAAAGTAGGATACACCATTGGTAATTGCTAGAATTATTATGAATGGGTGGATGTAAAGGTAGGATACACCATTGGTAATTGCTAGAATTATTATGAATGGGTGGATGTAAATGTAGAATACACGATTGGTAATTGCTTGAATTATCAGGAATGGGTCGATGAAAAAGTAGGATACACCATTGGTAATTGCTATAATTGTCAGGAATGGGTGGATTCAATAGTAGGATACACCATTGGTAATTGCTTAAATTATCAGGAATGGGTCGATGTAAAAGTAGGATACATCATTGGTAAGTGCTAGAATTATTATGAATGGGTGGATGCAAAGGTAGGATACGTCATTATGGTAATTACTTGAATTATCAGGAATGGGTGGATTCAATAGTAGGATACACCATTGGTAATTGCTTGAATTATCAGGAATGGGTAGATTTGGGGGGTTTATTTTATAGTAAACATCGTTTAACTGACCTGTCCGAAGTTTTACAATAAATATGGACGCCAAGAAAAAAGCAAGAAAAACGGCGTTCGATTTCAACCATCGCCGGTTGTTATAAAATTCATTTCTTCGAAACAATTATCAGGATATCTAGCGCAAACATTTTGCTGGATGCCTATAATTATTATTTCCTTTCAAATAAGTAAGTGATTTCTTAATAATTCAGTACTAAAATGTTTTCGATATCTGCAAATGGTGTATCCTACCTTTAAGGGCGCAGGCTGAGGACTTCCATAACATGTTTGCGTAAAAACATTCAGTGATCTAATTAATGCATAAGGTTGTGTGCAGATTTAACGGACTGTGTCAACAGAATCATTTATATTTGATGCATGTGTGCGTTTGCATTCACCGGCAATTGTGGTAGTCGGATAAAAGAATTGGGAGGCAAACAATGGGTCTACGATTGACACAACGTCCACGATCTCAACTCTTGTACAAATCCTTTGGCGATTATCCGAAAATGACAAACAAAAGAGGTAAGACGGTCGGACAATGCCCCGCCCACGATTGCCGGTCCATACATGCATGGGTGTATACATGCTCTTGTATCGTATTGCGATCGAGGATCGAAACACAAAAGAAAACAAAGTGAACAAAGAATCCTCGAAGGACGGTTTCCTCGGTCGTTCGGGTAAGCGCTAGGTAATGGGGTTAGGTTATAGTACAGGAATAAAGGAAAACACAATAGGGGATCCTCGGTCGTTATGTGGTTCACGACTGTGTGTGTGTGAGAGAAACGAAGAGCGTCTAACGTTCTATATAAATTATAAGACTGATCCGTGACATGTAAAACGGGTTAAAGAAAACACGACACTGCCCTTAATTTAAAATAACAGCCAAACTTGCGAAACGTGTTCTGGCTTCGTTAAACTTTAGGCGCTTTAATCAAAATGCCAACCCCCAAAAAAAGCAAGAAAAAAATAAAAAAATCTCTACCTATAGCATGGAATGAGCAAAACAAAAAATCAATTTTGTTTCGAAGCCCATCTCGGGGATTAGGCTTAGAGAGAAAACAAGCCACGTATACATGTCCGTGTCATTTTGCCCGGCCATAATCTGAGTCGGCACACGGCCCGTCTTAAAAACACCACACCGTGAAAGTGCATTGAGCAGAGTATGGTGAGCGATAACAGAAGAAATGTGAAGGACGGAAAACCGACTCGACGAAGACGCTTTTCTCCTCTCGTCACCTTGGTAATTTGAGTGATGAGACTATTATGACGTCAATGCACGAAGCGCAACGTACGAGCTTTTTTTTTTTTTTTTACTGACAGTACCTTAAGCAGGATCTCACGTGACCAACGAACTCTAATTTCGATTAAATGTTAGAACCCGCGGGAAAAAACGGCCTAATCAGAAACCATCAATAATTCGAACCTATTTATATCTCCAGCTTGCGATTTCTTTTTGCATTGAAAGAAAGTTGGAAACCTGGCATGAACCCGACTGTTATTGAATGAGAATGTCATAAAAGGAGTTCGTAACTGCATTCGATATATGTTCTTTGTAGACCAAAACCTACTTTTAGGCAGCTTCACCTTTCTTCCGTGCCTATATCTATATACCTATACATATACCTATATACCTACAGTATATACCTATATTATAGCATAATCGCGCTTGGGTCGACCATTTTCCGTAATTTTACGACATTGGGTGACCAACGTCGTAAGGGTGACCGTTTCGAGGTCGTCCGAGCGCCCAACTACTGGAGAAAACTACATTTTTTAACATTTTATGTTATATGTCGATAGAGTGGGGTACATAATGCTATCAATATGAAATTTCGTGGCAAAAGCTCCAGGTAAAAACGGGTTAGGTTACATTAAAAAACGTAAAATTTTGCGCGCGTCTCTATGGAGCGGTCGCTTTAATGTCTGTTTTTCTAGAATATATATACCTATATACCTATATACCTATAGTTATACCTATACACACACGTTTGTTTATGGTGTAAATCGAGGAGGTTCTTTTGTTCCTCTCGATAATTTCCTTTGTTTGTACTTTTTCCGACGGCTCTCATTGGTTTTATACACGAATCTCAATAGAGGTCGTCCTCGATTCTAACTCTAACCCCAAATCACCTTCGTGTCGCCAGGCATATGTCCTCCATTTACACGATATACAAAAGCCTATATATATACATGTACCTATTACTTAAACCTATACATAGTATATCTATACCATTAACCATTAACAATTCATTGTATTTTCCATCCAATACATTCCACTCGGAAACTCGTCTAGGTGTGAAGTTAATATTGTAATGTTGAGGTTGGTAGACCGTAACCTAAAGACCATAAAATCCCTGATCCCACTGAGCGGGAACTGTCCACTGTTCATGTGCCAGTGAAGATGATTTCTATAGGTCAAGAGGTACACTCCCGATGCGATTATCATTGTAACGGTGTTACGGCTGTAGACATCTTGACCTTTCTGTAGTGCAGCATGACTTAAACAAGAGGTTTCCAAACTCAATGTTTATAGCTTCTTAGGGTTTACAATATTTGTCGGATGCTCCGTCCATACAATGAATATCATACCGGCCCACCGCGCAGTCTGACACGGGGAGCTGCTGGCCTGCGACTTGTTCAGGATTTCGTCTGCATTTCGCGCCGAGTAAAGATCCCAGAGTGAGAGAGTTTGATCAGTCTAATTGACTCTACAGATGCGCGCTTTATACACACAGTACACAACATAGCATGAACTGGTACATAGTCCAAAGTGTACACGGTGTCGCGGATTAGAATGTACCGAGTAAACTGTCCCTACCCACTCACCAACATAGCGAGCAGAAGCCCATGGCGCGTTTTACGCCGCCGATAGGAGAAGGGAAAAAAAGCAATTTGCTAAATTGCGCAATTGGGGGACTTTCCTTCAAATTCCCCGCGGGTCAGACATATCGAATTAAATAGATTTATCTAAACTCTCCATCAATCATGGAATACATATTATGTCGGTCAAGTGCCAAGTCAACATTATAAAAAAAAATTAAAAAAAAGGCAATTAAATTAAGAGAGCCTGATAAAGAAAACGTTCACAGAAATAGCAGTGAGGCAGAGCCCCTTTCCATTTACATCAACAGATTTGGAATATTTTATGTTACAAGTAAAGTTTACGAATTAAAATTATTGTGGGTGTCAAATGCTGTTTAAGTTTTAAGGGCCGTTTCACGGTTCGGCTCAGTAGACATGTCGGTTCTGTTCATGTTGATGGAACAGCGCCCTCAACTAATTGACTGTGAAAGGTCGGCACCCTTGATACTCAAACATTAATAGTTCATGAGCAAGCCAAAGAACTTAACGCTTCCAGGAAGAACTTAACGCTTCCAGGAAGAACTTGGAGAGGGAAAAAATAACATTTGAAAATTCCCAAGATGGGCGAACATTTGAAAATTCCCAAGATGGGCGACGCCATTTTGAATCAACACCAGCGAGGTCGTGCGTCATCTCATAATGACGTCCCTTTTTTGGTGAGAGGGGAGGGGGCGGGGGGGGGGGGGAACGTCAAGCAATCGGCCGTGCTAAATTCACACCTCCCACGGAAGGCCTAGATTTGCCAGTTTTTGTGGCGTTTTTTGCGGACATACAAACAGGTGTGACACAGTCATCTAGCCCGATCGGAGCGAATGTAAGCAGAAAAGGGTATTTTTTAGAATGATTTATTATTGCATGGTGTTCATAGATATGGGCCACTGTGATCGTGCACCTATGGGGAGGTACAAGTTCCCGGAAAGTCGCTGAATGAAGATTCGATTACATACATCAGTAAGATTTAAAATGGATTACAATTCGGCAAAGGTGCATTCGTCTGAACAGGGAGAGTCAGGTTGGCGCAGTGGTTCTTTCCTCGCCTTCCACCGCTGTGACCCGGGTTCGAATCCGGCCTGTGCCAAATAACGTGGATTGGGTTTTCAGTCCCTGCCTGATTATGTGGGTTTTTTTCCAGGATATTCTTCTGGGGTTTTCCTTCTTCTCGTTGTCTTCTCTCTGCAGGTTTCTTCCGGTTTACGAGCTGCATTCCTACTGGCGCTTTTGAGGGATCCTTAGTTTCATTACCATAATGATAATAATTATAGGCCTAACTCTTTGATCCATGTGCTTGGTTTCACCAGAAGGTTCAAAGTGGGAAACGTTCCCCAACAAACACTCATCCACAACTACCTGATGTACAAGTCTTAGATTGCTTGTTGGTTTCCAGCTTACAGTGTGTGTTAATTACGAAGCAAGACAGATTGCAGAGAAGACCACTAAGGGCACTGACAGGAGAAGTAACCCATCTTGAAGGGCGCTTGACCAGCAGTGTGCGATTACAGACAAGGTGTCCCGGAAGAGATTACCATGTGATGTAAGTATTATCCTTCCTATCAACAAACACCAGGGGTTGGCTATCAAACAGCGAACACCCAGCAGTGAAAAGGAATGAGTTTGGCCTGCACCTCTCAGCGTCTGATTTGGGAGGCAAGAAGGCAATCAAAGGAGTAGTGCTCCGAGTATAGAGGAAAACGGCTCGGACATAACAAGACTTAGAGAACTAGAGAGAGAGAGGATCGGAGAGTGAAGGCAAAATCGCCACCGTTCGCATGTCCGTTGGCGCGCGCGAGGTCCCGACACCTGCCGAGGCTCAGGGCTAATTAGTGCGGGAGCGTTAGAATAATTTGGGCCGGCGAAATTGGATAGCGGCTGATCATCCGCGGGGACAGGTACGTGATTGAGGAGGATGTTGGATTGGTAGAAGGATGTTCGGGAGGCTTGCAAAGACGTCCGCGACCCGGCGGTAGGGGTCATTCACTTGAGAAAAGTGCTGGGCACGGCTAAGGATGAGGACGGGTGGTGATGAGAGAAAAGGCAAGATGCAACGGAGGGATATAATATAGACCAAGGAATTGCCAAGCTAGGGCGAACTCATTTTTGAAAGACCAAGCGACCATCATTTTTACCTGTCTACCCGTGATGGGTATGACATCTGTTGTTCGCATACGACATTACTTTTTTCTCGGCACAAACATTTCCAGACTTTTTCTCCTGCTCCTATTTCCATGAAATTGTGGCTGGGTGGGAAAACAAACGAGTGAGAGAAGATGCTTGGACAGTTATTGCGAATGCGAAGGAAGGTATGGGTTGGGTTAGTGTAAAATAATGTCAATGTAATGATTATATACAATGATAAGGTTTGAGAACAAGAATTGTACATAAGAAATCAATTAATTAAGAAGAAAACAGGTGTGACAATAACTACGAGGCGTTTGTATAGGATTGCGAGTGGATTCGCTGTTTCCATCAAAAGTATACCAATGTCAGTTCAACTTCAGATTGCATTAAAGCGAAAGTATAACTGTCCAAAAGTAACCAACCAAATTATTGTTCAAAAGCTTACTCGACGTAAATATCTTAGCGACTCTTAACTCTATGTGCATGCTGCCATTTTGTAGAAATAAATGAAATAAGTCCAAAGATACGTCTCAAAAACGCGTTTTGAAGGTTAATTTAATATCATAGTTGGTTCAAAATCGAAATATGGAAGACTATTTTTTAAGAAATATACAATATTCACAGACCAAAAAATAATCGTCATGTTAGTTGTCAAGCACCATTCTTTGGATTTTGAAAACTGTTGTTGCTTCAAACGATACAAAAGCACAACTGACAACATGTGTACTAAGTATTAGTACACAGAAGCTTGCGGTGGCAGCGGCTGGCGATGTGCACTTCTAAAAAGGGCAACCTACTTCAGGTGATTACGGAGAGGATTTGACGATCGACGGATGGGCGGTGGTATCTGCAACAGCAACTGACAACATTTACATTGGGACAAGGATGGAATCTAATGGGCTAAGATTTCAGCGGAAGTACCCCCCCCCCCCCACTCCCCCCCTTCTTAACTTAAACCTACTCTCCCCGGCACAACAGGAATTCAGCTGAGAGACGACGTGATGATGTATTGGATCAGATAGGTGATCAAGCCCTCAGCATGAAGAATAGCGACAGGGGAGAGATGGAGGCGAATCCAATCTGTTGGCTACTAATCGGTGCCTCTTTAAGATGCTGATTGGCGAAGATGGGGAGGGGGGGCTGACGAGAGGGGAGAACGGCCTCGGAGACGCTGGATACAGGGGTGTTGAAAATGGATGGGATTTAGGAAAGAGGGAACCAGAGTGGGGTTGGGGACACAGGGGCAAAAGGAAAAATATTGGCCGATTTAATTTGATGGGAAATTCAGCCTCGGCGTGCGGGCGCAATAAGAGGCATATAGATTTGCACAATTAGAGGGACGGGGGTATAATGGCGGGAAGCGAGGCACAATTTTGCACCAACCACCGAAAGAGATGGAATGACAAATATATAGTCGGGTGCTGAAACACATGGATCAAGAGAGTTCAGTGTGAGTGCAATTCCCTACGAAGCGTGGGACGGGAAAGGGGAGCAGTTGGTGAAAAGGCGGCGAGGTATAAGTTGTAGTGGACTGAACACAGTTCAGACATCGGTCGGCAGGTAAACCGAGTGAGGGCGGTACAGTCACCTTCAACGACGACTTCGACGCTGGAGGGCGGCAGACTGAAATCTCAAGACCGGCTCGAACAATTTGCGTAGTTGTGAGAAACGTTCAGTGAAACCCCTCAAATGTCGTCTGTGGCCATTAAACTCTGACGGTCTTTAAATTTAGCAGACATTCGGAGATAAAAAGGCACTCTTTAAATAAACACAAAATAGAGTAAGACGACAGAATTGTCTTTATATAGTATATTCAATGTTTAGCACTCTCCCATTTCGTGGGCGTTATACGCCCACTTACGTTAACTCCTCTTTTAAAACTATAATACAATATTTTGATATACATCATATTATTTGTGAATACTGCGGAAAATAAACTGAACGGAATAAAGGATAAATCAATAAATTTAGTCTGGAAACACAACTAATTGGATCCCGAAATCTATGAAATGCAATTCACTTTCCGAAACGACCATAAATACATCACAATTTTAGTAGACATCAAAGCAAATATCAAAGGACGGGGAAAAGGTGCACTTGATAATTCAATCACTGTCGAGCTTGACTTCTTCGTATATTTAACCACCGCGGAACCACTCATCAACCTGTCAAGCACATACCGAATGAAATAATTATACATCGGAATGATACTAGAAACACACACCTAAAACCAACATTTGACAAGTACATGCACATAATGTAAAGCGAGGTAGGCTGATTATGCGAGGCTGCGCGTCTGTCGATGAGTCACCCCGCGCATGATACACGCGCGTGGGGTCGAAATTGACTGGACGATAATGCCCGGCGTTGGTTTGGTAACTCGTTCTTCAGTAGACGGGTGTTCCTTAGGGAGGCTCCTGAACGTGCCCTTCCCCCAACCTGACTGCGATATCGATACCACTGGGGAATCAAGGGGATATTACATTACGGGAATTTTTTGTTATTATTATTATCGTAAGAATAATGTGAGGATCGAATGCATACCGAAAATCCCTTATTTGTAACATACAGAGAGGAACGGAATTCAGTGTATGTTTTGTATTCGTGTTAATATACTTGTACGCCTGTAAATATACTATATTCATGTATTTTTGTGTAAATGTGGTATTTATATATATTATTATTATTTTATTTTGTATTTATTTATTTTATTTATTTATTTTTGAGAGGCTTCCATCCATTTTGTTGGGAGTTGTTTCTCGTGATCTGCTGTTGATTGTGTTTGACAATGCTCAGATTTAATACCGTTCCAACTACTATAATACGAATTACAAATATAAAAATATACACAGGCACGCGACGACCACTTTATCGTTTCCTTTTAACTTGTCAATGGGCGCCGCACTGCCTTCTCGTTGACAGATCTCCTATCTAATAGGCTCTAACCGTTCCCCAATTAGCGTCTCTAAAATAATGAAAATGTTGTTGCTTTAGTAAAATAAAAAAAAAGCCAATAACATTAAAAAGTCTCTGGTGCGGGGCCCTCAAGAGGACTTGGCGAGGTGTCGCTAGGTAAAGATGAGGTGTGCCGGCTGCCTTCTAATTTATTAATAAAATGCGCATAAAACGTCAGGAAAGAAAACTGGGCGATCATTTTCACCTGCATGGTGCGCTTGCAATTTAGCTCTCGGCCTGCTAGGCACGGCAAAGAAAAAATTATTCATTATCATCGAGATGCGGAGATGCACACTTAATCTTTCCCCACATCTCCTGCTAACCGCAATTATAGTCGAACTTATATTGCAGATAAGTGCGAGAAACAATCAGATAAAAACATGATTGGATAAAGAGAAGAGGCGGGAGAAAAAAAAAGCGCGGGAAACACAATCAGAGAGAGGTACTCCAGGCGGTTACTTTTCGTGCTCCGCGCGCCGACATGTTTTTCGCGCCGAAAATTACTGAGCGCGCGAGAAGAGGAAAAACATACATGTACTGAAACCAGCTCCTGTGTTTTCTCTGTCTCGTATCTATGCGCGCGTGCAGCGCCTTGAGTTAGACGGCGTGCCGACACACGCAGACCGCGGCTAGATTGTGTGAACTGCGATAATTATCACGGGGTGGGACCTGGCAATTTTCTATGCTCGATTTCCTGCACCGTTTATTTCTAGGAGTAAAAAAAGAAACGACGGAAGTTATGGAATTATGAGAACACGAAATGCACTCTCCATTTCGGGCGATTGGGCACGCGCCATCGGGAAATTGATCAGGGTTCGAGAAGTTCACATAATTTCTTTTTCGGGGGACAAAATGCGGTTGAACAGTTTCAATGGCTGACGTATTATAATGATGTAGAGTATGTACATGTACGTGTAGTGCGTTTTCCGGTGGGTGCCCTAATAACGGGTTGGGTTTACTTCAATACTTGGTCTGAGATATTCCCATCCCCTATGCACTTTTTTATAAGGCGACGCAGCCCTCCCTCAAAGTGCTTGTGTGGGCATCATAAGAATTTGCACAAATGCAAATATTTCTATCTATGCACAAATAGATACAGTCAATGTTTGTTTTATCAAACATCGTGCGATGTGCAACTATGAACACCAATGACTAGGGCTTGCGTTATCCATTCAGTTACTTAGAAATAAGTAACTCAAATAGACGATTGGCCAGAAATATACAGGTACGATAATTACCCGGTAACTGTTTCACTTTGTTATTTCAGCTATAATATTGGAAATAATTCGCTGCCGCGAGGTTCGGTAATCGATTCCCGCACGGGCGCCGTTATACCGCAAATCAACATTGTTGTAATCGATTCCGGGGTACGGGTGGATGCGCCAATGCAATTCGGTGGGAGTAATTTGATTTGCAAGCAGCTAAAAAATCGCAGAAAATTTCAGGTCGATGGAAAAAAGATTGATAAACTGCGTATACCTACCTAGGCGCGTGCGCGGAATGGTAAAAACGGTTCCTTCTGGATCAAAATCGTTGCGTATAAAATAGATGGGGTTTCAAAGCTGAAAGACGCCGAAACTTCGGTTGTTTTTTTTATATTGGTGCACAATTTCTACTTTCCGACATTTCAGCCCTTTTTACATTTACGCCAAATTGACTGCATCCAGATTCGTCTTCGCTATCTACCGGATAAATTATAAAACTACACTGCGCATTGACGCTTTCTTATTCTGTGGAATTATGACGCAAATTGTCTCAGTTTCTTCATGTATTGCTGACATGGGTCTCCCACATTCTTTGACGGGGGAGGTGGGGGGGGGGGGCATTGTATCAGCTCCAAGATTGTTTGTAGTGAGAATCCAAACGAATGTCGATTTAAAGTTAATTCACAGTAAAATGTTGAAATCTACTAAAAACAGAGAATACCACTTCAATCTATAGCTTTCACAAATGCACCGCTTTAATATAAGGTTATAGTTTGCTTTAGATTGTACCCCTGGTGTTAAATAGTGTCAAGCCCCACCCCTTCCCACCCCGCGATTTGAAATTTCACGGCCAGGAGAATTTGTCACTCCTATATAACCAAACACTCGCCGACACAGCTTTATTCGGCACTGATTGTTAGAATTTCGTATTAACAACAAAAATAGGTACATTTTACCTTAGTTTTTTTGTTATCAAAATTAACTTCAAAACCAAATCCAACATGTATACAGATTTTTATTTATCAATGTGACGACGGTCCAAACAGTTCCAACATTGATATCATATAGAGCGAGGTACGTGCAATTAAGGTAACCCAGCCCCATATTCGTCCCTATGCTTTTTTTCTTTCTTTTTTCTTCTATAGGAATTAATGTTAGATACAACGTTGGATTATGTAAAAATGTACAGCGATTCTAAAAAATCACTTATATGCTGGTCATAAAAAAAAAAGTCAACCGCCATCTGAATCGCTTGTCTTTTGTCTGATACAAGGATAGCGGTATTATATTAAATCAAACGCGAGCAATTAAAATTAAACTAGAAGGAGGCCCTTAGTGAAGATCAAAAAGAGTAGCGCATGGCCGGCCAAACAAACCTAGCATGCACTGGACCTGAGGGCACTTATACAATGGCTCACAAAATAGAGACGAATAGCTTCATTCTTCCAGTGTTTAAAAAGAGAAGATGCAGGTGGAAGAAAAGAAAAGGTTCTTGGCGACAGAAGAAAAAAAATTGAGTGACCTTGGCCCGGGAATAATCTTGAAATCGAACTTCTGTCATTCGGCGCGTATAGAGTGGATAGAAGGCCATTACCATGAGCATTTCAATTACGTCCGCACCAGGGACAATATTCAAGGACGTCCGACAAGAAAGCTTCATTGTCGCGAAACCATTCTCATCACACACAAAATTCCATAAAATCACGAGATATAAAGAGAGACCTTTCTTCAACTCTTGCTGGATGTGGCAATTGTTCAAGAGTAGATGGCGGAAGTATTGTTTAAGCCACAAAATATCGACCGGTCAAATTTTTTTTCTTCAAATTCACAAAAACACTAACCATGCCGCTTCTTACCCATGGCGTGAGATAATAATTGTAGAGAATTCATCGCTGTAAAAAAAGGGGAAAAACCAAGATAAGAACATTATGATTCGTGTCCATGATACAACAATCCTCCTACACGGTTGGATTTTCTTCGCCTAAAGCTATAAATCCGCTCCGTCTTTTCTTTCCAATTCACATTTTGTTTTGCAGAGAGAGAGGAGAGAGAAAGAGGAAAAAAAGAAGAAGAAGAGAGAGACATAATATGATGCCCAGCTGTCGTCCAAAGCGAGCGTTTGATTCGCGCCCCTAGGATGCGTTTTTATTGCACTCGAGCTCGGTTTACAAGATGTATGCAGTGGTCGGTATATACGTAGTGCGCAGTACACATCAGCCTGGTCAGGGCTAAAAAGAAGTGGGCGGTTGGACAATAACATCTTTTTCATTTACGTCTTAACATGATGAGAACTATTTTCTCCAGTTTCACTAAAAATAGAGTTATGTACATGATTGAAAAGTCCAGGATATAAGCTTCCATTTGGTACATAGTACAGTTCCATAGCCTCTCCTGTTTCGGTGATATGACGTTTTTGCATATTAATGGTTGCATGGAATTCAAAATACACAACTGAGAAAACAGGCTTCGAAACACACCGAAATTAAGACAATACATTGGAACCATGCACTCTTAAAAGGTTTCGTTGCACTTTATTTATCAAATTCCAGATTTTTGTTAATTAAATCTGAAACTTTGGATAAAAATTAAGATGTAATTTAAGACAAAAAATGAAAATATAAAATGTTGACAAGAATATTTACACTATTAACTTTAATAGGCCATTACTCATAAATGCATAGCGCGACTTATGTCACCTTTTCCTGGAGCGGGTCACATTTGCACAAAAGTCACACTTCTTTCTGGATTTACAAAAATGTGCCATGAAAAAATTGTACAAATTGCTTTTAGAAAATAGAAGAACTCTTGGTTGGGAAATTACAAAAAGAAAACATTTAGAAGCCAATAAACACATAATAAGACAATAACCATAAGCCAACAATTATTATTCATGTATTTCATCAACATATTTCTTACATTGACCTTCTCTATAATTATCTGAATATACATTTTGCAATATGGAAATAAGTATTGAGATGAATGGAATTGAATTGAATTGAATCGAATCGAATTGAATCGAATCGAATTGAATTGAATTACGTAGCGCACATTACCTATCACAGTATACAACCTCTTTGAAACGTACAAATTGAAATGCAGAAATAAATACTAATATAGTGTTGTTTTCGCCCGTATTCACATAAAACATTATTCACAATGTAATTACTGGGCGGTATGCGTTTAATTATTAATTTTATGGTTTCTAAAATACTGAAGACAAAAAACACAGAGATTGCTTAAGTGGGATGCTTGAAGAAAATCGTGTTTTGCTTAGAATGTCGTTATACGCTGATAATTTTCTCCTAAAATAGTTGGGTGTTTTTTTGATGGCTGGAATAAAAATGGACGTGCCATCGCCTCCCACCGACGGCTGTACATTCACGATAGCCGCATGCAGGTAATGTTACTGATCAATGTTCGTTTTCTCCGTAGGTTTGTTCACACCCGGCCTACGTGGTCACACCATGCGACGACACCTGGGTGAGCGGTAGGGAGAATATGAGGGATGGGATTCACACATTACGAGGGCACCACGGATTTGGGGGGGGGGGGGGGGGGGGGGGAGCGAGCTCATTGAGGTAATCGCATCATGGGATGCAGCCAGATATGACTTTAATTCTGTAACAAGACCCCAGCCAAAATATACCACAGACACCTCGCTGGTATCAATTTTATACGGGATTCGGACATGCATGAGTCATTTTATATACTTCCCCTGCCCTCGACCACTCACGTAGGTCGTACTGAAAGGGACGTCCAGTGATCAACCAATAGCGAAACACGACTTGTAATGCGCTTTGTGACGCAGATGGGGATAATTTGAAATGTCTTCCGGCCGTCGTCGCTATACTTTTGATCGATTAAATGTGCACTCATTCGCAGGCACGGATGGCACACGAACAGATTGCAGCCGCATACAGCAACAACATGATACAAGATGTGCCAGAAGTCTAAGACCATTTTAGATCAGAATATGTTATGGGAGGCGGGGGCCAAATTCATGGACCTGCTTAGCACAACATTTTGCTCATTCTGATCTGGTGCGCAGTAGCACCTCGTCATATTAGATTGCCAAGAGAGGGCGCTGTGACACACAGCGGATGGCCCGATGTGAATTCTACATTACATGACCAAAAACATGAAGTAATTGCAGATGTAAAAGAAGAACAGTCATTCACACAATCATAATATTTTTTCCATTACATCGAATGTACACGTGGACTGGATTAGTACACCGTCCTTTTCACACAAAGGCAATATTCCCAATTTTGTTTCTCTTCTATTTATCCACGCTGCGTTTTGAGAGGTATTATTTTGTGTCAGTCAGTTCTACCGGTCCTGGTATCAGGTTTCCCGCCTTGAACCAACAAACAAAAACGACACCCACGTCGCAAAACAAGACGCTGGTACTCGGGCCGCGGGATTGAAAGCGATAAATTTCTCGGGAAATGAGCAATTGCAATGGCGAGGGCGGAAGGGGGGGGGGGGGGGGGGCGCAAGGACAGGGGCATGGGTACGGGCAGAAATCGAGCAGAGGGAAGACCTCGTTTCCCGAGCACCTGCGAAGTTTATAATCAAAACAGACCAGAGATTGTTCAAAAATTAGGCCGTTTTCACGACGAGTTTGTAAGGATGATTTCATGCGTCATCTTAGATCTCCACGAACTCATGTCAAAAGGCGTACAAGGCTGGAGAGTGGACAATTTACACGATTCAAATCTTTCAATGAAACGACATCACAACAACTCAATGTGGTTGCAAATGAAAGGGGACAGAGAGATCTAATTTCATTTGGGTGGCGTGCCAATGATCGACAATGTAGTTAGGGGCGATATTTGGTCCAAAAACCTGTTTTGGGCTAAAATCATTCATTTTTGTAAAAAGTCATTTTGTCAACTCGTTTTGACAAGCCATTGTGTTTAGGGCGCTTTTAAAAGACAATTTAAAGGTAGGATATGATATTGGCAATTGCTTAATTTATTAAGAATGCCGGGTGGATTTGGGGGGTTGTATTTTATAGTAAATATCGTTTAACTGACCTGTTCGAAGTTTCACAATCGTAGATGCCGAGGAAAGTAAGAAAACGGCGTTCGTTTTCAACCGGCGTCGGGCAGTGAGTCTTATGTTGTTCTTGTAACAATTATAATATATCTAGCGCAATCATTTTGCTGGATGCCTACCACTCATTATTTACTTTCAAATGAGTAAGATATTTCTTAATAATTCGGTAGTAAATTTGTTTTCTTTGAGATCTACAAAATGGCGTATCCTAAATAAATATGTGTTTGGCCGGCTAATGTGCCGCGCCTGGACGCGTAAATACCCGAGCCAATAGGAACGGGTAAACTGTCAGAAGGTATTTATGAATGAACTTTTCAATACTTCTATTTTGTGACTCTAAATGTATCACTAATGTGATTAATAAAGGTATTCCCATTCCTCCATGGGCTGAGCTGTACAAAACCATCGTCTCTATAAACCTCATACTTAGTGCATATAATTGAACCGATGGTATCTCCAGCATGTGACCTCATCAACTGTACGTCCACGCATAAACTGACGCCTGATCAAGGTCCTCGGTTTAGTATTAATTTGGAGGCGAGTTCACGGGCCAATTTGTTTTTTAATGGGCCGTTACTTGTCAGTGGCAGCGTACGCTGGACTCTATGAATTACGCTCTTGTTAATAGAAATCTGGCTGCGATGAAGATTTGCAATCTAAATTTCATGTTGTCGTGATTTATTGTCGCTTCGAGGCTGAATTGAACAGGAGAAGCGACCCGTGTTTTCGCCCGCTAATCACAACAGCACAATTATTATGACCTAGCTGCAGAGATATATAGCCAGTATGACAACGCCTGGGGTGTCGTGCACTTCAAGGTCTCAGTGTAAACAAGGTTCCCACATTTAATATAAAAACAAATTCCATGACTTTTCCAGGCCTACAATATGACAATTTCCACAACATTTAACATGTTTTCCTCAAATACATGTACAAGTGTAAAAAGGGTTTTCTTGGGGTCCAAAGGGCGCTCTAGTTATAGGTTTCAATTTTTTTGGGGGAGGGGGTTGATAAACTCAAGCGCAATAGCAAACCATTAGGACGTATTCGTGATGTTTCCATTAACATGGCAACAAATGCACAAGGTGCCTAAAGCGCCACCAAGTGTCAAGAAACAACAACACGCAACGCTGTGACTTTTAAAGAGGTACATTGCTTCGAGTCGGGCGTTCTTATGTATAAAAATGAAATTGATATGGATAAGAAGCTCTTTTTTTTAAAGTAGAATATAAAGATTCACACAACTATTCCTTCAAATTGCCTGCGTGGTTTTTGTTTAATTTTGTGACAAATAACGGTCCGCCATTTTGTAGAACCACATTTTGGACTCCACAAAATGACGGGCCGTGTTGACGAGTCGAAATTCCAGTCACACTTGTCCTTTGAAAACGCGTGTGCCTAACACATTGTACCTCGCAGACACCATAGATATCTAATAAAACCTAGACACGCGTTATTGGTTTTTTCAGAACACACACACATTCTGTTTTACGCTACTAATAATTACGCGTAAAATAGATAACCAATCAAAATATAGCGCCATAACTATAAGATCACCGTAAATATTGGTTTTCTTACACTATATTGATAATGTTTGGAGTGTGCAATATGTTGGATTCATAAATACCTGGGACAGTTTAGGCATTCCTATTGGTCGAGAGCCCGTCACGTGGCCGGTATTAAACGGACGATAAAGACATGGCTGGAAGTGTTTAAATATAGCTGGAATCACCATTCCGTCCCAGGGCTCACTTTATTTCCAATCCTGAACCTTACCTCGTCTCCAATAATAAGAGCGGGTAGTGTTGAGCGCGTACAGCTTTACACCTTGGAAACGAGGTTGCCAATGGCAGTAATAGTCTGGTTCACAGTAAATACGCTCTATTGCATGTATTGTGTAGAGAGCGACAGAGGCGGAAACAGACACAGACAGAATGGCGAAACACCGAAATTTACTTGCGACAATTTTCCGGGATTTTCGGGGCTTTTTAGGCTGAATTTTACAAAAAAGGTATTTATGAATGGGAATAAATGTGTGTTCGGTCGGTATTAATCACTCTGTTTAATACCTCTTGGAGTCTGGGTGCTGATAATTACCCTCGCCTTCGGCTCGGGTAATTATCAGCACCCAGACTCCAATCGGTATTAAACAGAGTGATTAAAACCTCTCGAACACACATTTATTCCCTTATTAATACACGACATTCCCATGCATTCTTGTCACACTTGAAATAACCACATTATGCTAATATATCCTCTACTAGTATGTAGAAATGCATTCCGTGTGAAAGTAGTTCTATTGTGAATGGACTCATGCAATACATGTACATGCTACTTAGCATGTTGTCACAAGACAATGTTAATTCAATTTGACCTTGACAGATTTATCTTGTACGCCCGTTAAATTGTCTGCAAGTCGAAGGCATTGCTGCAGATGACATGTACATGTACGTTGGGAGTTTCTTTGCAAAACTGCGAATAGGCTAGGCACACACAGCAATATTGTTATCGCTCGCGCAGTGGAGACTTAAACTGACACCATTTTTTTGGTTTACCTGCACGAAAAAGATCTGTTTTTTTCCTTTTCTTTCCAGAGGAACCCGCCCGGACGATGAAACGCAATACGCTCGGATAACACACGAGAAATTAACGCCAGCGGGGCCTGAACGAGAAAAATCGCCGCTGCACGGACGAATCGAACCAGAATGAAATACAATACAATTTCCACACAAAGAAATTAATTTAAGGTACGGAAAAAAATAATAATAAAGCTCGGACAAATACAATTGTCTGTCACTTAAGGGCATTGACCTCATAAGTGTTTATTACAATTATATATAGGTAGTTTTTTTCCTTTTTTTTCTTGCGTTTGCTAACGCAGGAAATTAAAATTGGTTTACTAAGAGATAACATTGAGGGCGTTATCGCTTGGTGACATCGCGCTTTAAACGAAACTCGTGTCGTGAAAACGAGATAATTATCAGCACGCGCGGTAATAATGCTGCACTGGCTGAGCCCAAACACTGACTTTACATTGGTTAAAAAGTGCTTGTTTCCTTTTGCGATCGAGGATCGAAAAACAAAAGAAAACAAAGGGAACAAAAGATCCTCGAAGGACGGTTTGTCCTCGATCGGCAAGATAAAGCGTAAAGCAATGGGGTTAGGTTTCAGTAAAGGAATAAAGGAAAACACAATAGGGAATCCTCGGTCGTAATGGCAATTCACGAACTGTAGAGCTTGCAACACACACATTGGTAATATTCATTGCAAAACAAGTATTGTTTTGTTTTTTCAATTATCATTCTGGTTTATCGACAAACACCAAATTGATCACCGCAAATGTTGTTAATAAGACTGGTTTACAATAAGTAAACATTTACTGAATAAATTAACCGTCACTAACTAAATATTCAATAAAAAGTACAATAAAATCCAGGGTTTTAAACAAAATATAAAACGTTGATCGGGCATTTTATATTTCACTCACATAATTATAACACAAATTAAGAATCTTTAACGCCAACAGTCGCCCACGCCGTGTTGGCGGACTCAAAATAAATAATAAAAAATTATAATTTGAAAGTGATTTTTATTTGCTAAAATATTCTGCACAATTCAAATCATCTTTTAAAATGTTATTGTTCTGTAAAGGTGAATGTACGTTTTAACGTCTTAGTGTGACAGTATTTCCGAATTAGGATCAAAATAGTTTTTAATAATTGATAATTATCGGTGGCCTGGTTAAAACATGCACTAAAACAAAAGTGGTAATCCATTATCTTTTTTTAATTTTAAATACAAATTACGGAGCCGTCAATTTTCTGGAAATATTTAACTTGAGTTGCAGCCGATATATTTGTATTATGAGCCAATAAAATTGTACTTAAAATAAACTGTCTGATAAATAAATTGCCGACAAATTATAATACTGCCGTCGTTATACTACATACAGCGCACGCTGCTGCATTTACCAAAATCCGATTAAATTCCCTTGAATAATACTAGAAAAAAATGTTAATGCCCGGCACGCAAGCTCTTTACCATTCTTATTTGGGGCTTTGAGAGTCAGGCTGAAGTCCTAGTGTGCATGCTGGACACATAACACCGTGCCATCCTCGCGTCCCTGCGATCCAAAGGGGGGGAAAGGCAGCATCGAGGCGAGAGTGATATCGGTGGTGCATCTGGGGTTTTGAGCGGCCGCGTATATAGTACGCCAACGCGTTTGACCTCGGGCACAATTTCTTCTCTTCCTTCGTGGACCGCTTGCACATGAAGCGCTCGCGACGTCCTTTAAGCCTCTTACGCTCGCCCACGCGCGCCAAGATTCTGCAATTCAAGGCAGAGTTCTCTGGCCAAGGGGGAGGAACAGAGCAAGAAAAAAAGAAAAACCTTTAAAACAGAAAGAAAGAAGCAAGAAATCGGCCTGCGATAGCATGATTGGTTTAATTCCTAAGTGGGGATAGTTCTGCCCTGATAATGCGAGGTTTGGAATACATGTTGGAACGGGCTTCGACGACTGCATGCATACGCGGGAGGTTTTAGTTCACGGGCCTGTACGTCAGTACTATGTCGCTATTTAAGCGGTAAAGACAAGGGTAAAGACAAGACTAGAGTTAACATATTAACAGAGCGAAAGGTATAATCAAATGAGATTTACAAATAACCACCCAAACACAATATTAAATTGATGGTTAGCAGTGTAACTGTTCATTAATGAAGTAGGAACCATTGAAGACGTATAGTAAGATGTAAAGACGCATGCGAGACTAGATCACAATGTTGAAAAAATCGTCTAGATCTGTAGCCAATTTCAGTAAGTTGTGTTTCTATTCTTGTTCTTAAAGGTAGGATACACCATTGGTCATTGCTTGAATTCTCATGAAAGAGTAGATTTGGGGGGTTGTATTTTATAGTAAATATTGTTTAACTGAGCTGTCCGAAGTTTTACAATCATGGATGCCGAGAAAAGTACGAAAAACAGGGTTTTTTTCAACCCTTTTTCAAGCAGTTATTCTCATGTTATCTTTGTTTTTTCGCGATCGCCGTCCGACGATCGCGAATTTTTTATTATAAAATAATTGTTTGGTGAATAATTACAGGATATCTAGCGCAATCATTTTGCTGGATGGGTATAGAATCAACATTTACTTTTAAATGAGTAAGATATTTCTTAATAATTCGGTAGTAAATATTTTTGTTATCTGCAAATGGTGTATCCTACCTTTTAGGAATAATAATCTCAACAATCCCCACAATCTTGAAATACTTCGCATGAGTAGATTTGACAAAACAAAATATTCAGTGTCTCCAATTATTCTAATAAAAAGTAAGGTATTTTGAACATGCCCTAAACATTACTTTGTTTAGACAATTGGACTACTGGTTATGTCCCGTGGTATGTTCAAAACATGCCAGGTAATTTCCCAGCAATTGAGACAGTTTCATTCTTGTCTCGTACCGGCAAAAGGTAGGAATCCGCATTAGCGGTCATCACTAGAAAATATCACTTGGTGGCGCTATTTCATGTGCGACTGTGATCTCTTGTACATTAATAAAGTGTACTGGCAAGCTGTTTGACTGAGGGCGCTGTAAAAATAGCGAGAGTTTATTTGCTTTAAACTACAACTGTATGTGCATGTGTTCTCGGGTACAACATAATAATGTTTACTATAACCAGTACATATCAATGGTCTCGCATGGCAAATTGGCACAATTTAAGCCAGTGTATCTGCTGCCACCAAGCGAACACATTATTTATAATAGTACACAATCTAATTACGTGACCTGTAGGCCGTTTTCTAAACCCCATCGTCGTCTTTGTCTCAAGCTTCATTGACGCAGTTTAGCAATAGGCTGTAGCCGGAAACAGAGCCGAAGCCAGGGGTTTGGAAAACGGCACATAGTCTGCTCACGACCAGAGCACAGATGAAAGTCTATAATATCCGAAAAAGCTCGGCAGTTGCAAGACATTAACTCGCATATTTCGATTTTAATCTCAAAGAACTTTTCAAATTTCGTAAAATAATGATCCCATAACGTGCAGGGGCCGGTATGGGTTGTGCTAGGCAATTACAACGATCTAAACGACAGGAAATCGAATTTGCAAGGCAAGTTGAGCGAATCAAATCGATTCGGCCAAAATCCAGCTGCGGGCCTGGCTTGGACGATTAACAATTCATATTTTTTCCCCATTTCATTTTGAATTGTATTTGTACGTTCGACTGATAATGCTTATACGACAGACTGAACAGTACGTGTTCGTTTAGTTTCACATGCTGACAGTCACTTTTTTGTTTGCTTTTTTTTCGGGTTTTTGTAAATCACTGCTGCATTGAATTGTGAATGTTTGTAGCATACTACTCCTTTTGTCATAAACAACAAACAGAAAAACATCCAAGAATTTCACAATTTAATGCCGAATAGCTAAAAAAAACAAAGGTTAAAATAATTAAGTTGAACTTTGATTATACGACAAATTAAGCCTAATGTGCACAAACAACACGGTCCGGTCTTGACATAAACACAGAGGGAGATATAATCAGTCAAGCCGAGCTAAACGATGCACGCGGAGGGCATTTTCGTTGTGGACCCGGCGGTTATAATACCATCGAGGCCCGGTGATCTGTACCGGGGCTGCTGGTGGATTTCACGGAGGACCGCAACCCTTACCGATGATTCAATCATAGTCCGTATACCTGGAGGCAGGTGCTATCCCCCCGTCTATCGAATTAAACCCCTCTCGCACGGTGGCGTTTATGCGGGCTTGTATTTTTGTTGTTCATGGTCTTTACTGCCCGAGGCTAGGTGCTTGTTTGTTTGTTTGATGTCCTGGCTTTTGCCATCTCGCGATTTAGTCATCTTCCCTCTGTGTTCGGAAGGTGTGCAAATTATTTACGAGACGAAGCAGCTCAAAATCACAACTAAACTGGACCGTAACTGCATCGCATTTTCTCCCCACAATCCTTGTTTACCTACCAAAATACATTACAGCAATGACGTTTGGGGAAGAAGACTATTATACGGTTCCTACAAATTACAGCAATGACGTTTGGGGGAATAAGACTATGATATGGTTCCCAGTTCCCACAAATTACAGCAATGACGTTTGGGGAATAAGACTATGGTTCCCACACATTACAGCAATGACGTTTTGGGATGAGACTATGATATGGTTCTCACAAATTACAGCAATGACGTGTTGAGATAAGACTACAATATGGTACCCACAAATTACACCAATGAGGTTTGGGGATAAGGTTACTACAATGATATGGTTCCCATAAATCACAGCAATGGCGTTTGGGGAGGAGACTATGGTTCCCTCAAATTACAGCAATGACGTTTTGGGATGAGACTATGATAATTATGGTTCTCACAAATTACAGCAATGACGTTTAGGGAATAAGACTATGATATGGTTCCCAGTTCCCACAAATTACAGCAATGGCGTTTGGGGAAGAAGACTATGATATGGTTCTCACAAATTACAGCAATGACGTGTTGAGATAAGACTACAATATGGTACCCACAAAATTACACCAATGAGGTTTGGGGATAAGGTTACTACAATGGTCTGGTTCCCACAAATTACAGCAATGGCGTTTGGGGATGAGACTATGGTTCCCACAAATTACAGCCATGACGTTTGGGGATAAGACTATGATATGGTTCCCACAAATTACAGCAATGACGTTTGGGGATAAGACTATGGTTCCGTCAAAGTGTAACTAATTCTGCTTAATTAAAAGTCACTCGTAACCAAACAAAATGCTATCATACTTTGTGTTCACATAGAATGCTGTACATATAAATGCATTTATATTATTATCTTATATTATTTCTGGTGTAATGTTAAATGCATTTAGCACGACACAATTTGTTTTTAGTTCCCGATTACAAACGACCATCATTAATTCAAGTCGATATAATCACACGATAAACATACAACTTCAAGAAGAGTTTACTTCAAAGAGAGGCTTTGAACAAAATACCATGGGTTAACGTGTACAAAGCAAAGGTACTCGTGCACGCACTCTCTCCTGATAAACACGCTTCTTTTAATATTAATTCGTATCAAGAATAAACACGAACCATTCTGATTAAGACGCATACGTGACAGCGCCCTCTGTCTTCCCCCTGTTTACTGTGCCAGAAATGACAAAATCGACCCCGATCCGACTGACTGGCAATCGTCAAAAGCGCCACCAATGCAGCTCAAGTGTACAATGTGCCGACCGCAGGCAATCACACTAAAAGTTTCAACAAACGAGGGCGCTCTTAATATCAAACACAAGCTGGCGAAAGGCGGGAGCCAATTTGTACGGATCCTAAAATTATGTATCAATATTCATATCGTCGCTCTTAATCACAAGCTGCAGCGAAACGAGGGGTCAATTTTTTACGGATCCTATAATTCGAGCGATTCACATTACCTAGAAGCTGCCGTTGGAGGCGCAAATCCTGCTATACCCGCAGTGCATCATGGGGAAAAGTCGGCATCAGTTTGAAAAACGGTATTCATTTTGCATGAACTCATCAGTTTTTACGTCTTTTTGGACGCGCACGATTAAAGTTCCAATTTTTTTCTGCAAATAACAATGTTTTAATCAACGACGCTTCCGGATACATTTAACTTTGTGTTGTACCTCGCGTGAACAATGAAGAATAGATATTTCACTACAGTATGATATACGGAAGAAGTCGACCGTAAAGTTTAAAAGTTGCTCTTTTGAGTCAAACGCTTGGTGGCGCACTGCATTGTGAATCGCCCGAATTATGTCATATCGTCGAGTATGTAACAATCACATGTTATCAAGAGCAAACAAATACATAACAATAATTTAGTTTGGCGAAAAGAATGTAGTATCCTGACGCCACTTCTGCGTTTGTGTTTGAAGACAAACATTTTCAAGTATTTTCTTACAAAATTGGAAATGTTTCTCAGTCCCAGATTCATGTATTGTTACATTTTTGCAATGACTGACCTTTAGTGAGATTATACATGAAGACAAAAAGTGGCGTCAGGTTGCACAATTCGATTGCACTACACTAAAGCACATGGCTTTAACCCTCGTGGCCCACGCCACGGCTTGGCCTGGGCCTTGAGAGTCAAAGCCTTGACCTGGGCCTTGAGGGTCAAAGCTTTGGACTGGGCCTGGAGGGTCAAAGCCATGTGCTCTTACACTGCTTTTGATAAAGGCAAAACAACTTACCCAGTTACACTTGACTCCACAATGCGGTAACTGCAAATTGTAGCTTGGGACAACTAAACATTGCTGCAAAAGATGTCTGCCCACTGACGACGCACGGGCTCCGCATTACGTTGTCCGACTGTTTCAGGTGATTGTATCCATGCATGGCCCAATAAACGTGGCCACTTCGGTAGCAAAATGGAACACAAAATCACTTCCTTTGAGACCCACTTCCTTTGAGTCCCACTTCAGTCACTTGTTTGTTCTCTTCGTCGTGTAAGTGTAACTGTAAGCTGTTTGTGAAAACGATTCCAACAGTTGCATTAACATTGCAGTGAAGCAACAAGTTTACGAACGCAACATATAACACTACGGAGCCCCCAAAGAGACATATGACGAATAAAAATCACCGTGACGAAATAATTTGAGTTGTTTACTTCGTGCGCTCGAAATGATTTCGTGCCCACGAAATCATTTAGTTCACTCGAAATAACTTATTTCGTGAGCTCGAAATCATTTCGTGCCCACGAAATGATTTCGTGCGCTCGAAAAAATTGTTTTCGTGAGCTCGAAATAATTTCGTGCGCTCGAAATACTTTGTTTCACGAGATTTGTTTCACAGCTCGGTCTTGACGCAAGGGTCACGTGAACCCGTAAAATTCCGAGGATATTCCAAGCATAGCTCAAATAGTTATCGCCCCCACATGCGCGCTGAGTCGTTTTCATTTAATGTAGTTTACGATATGCACGCTGTGTGTTTCCAATAAATTGCACACGGCACCATTGCACAAATGTGGCAGACTTTTCGGCTGCCATGGCACCATGATACACCTAAAAATTGTTCGCCTTTTGCGGACGTGTAAGAAACCACATTTGTGCAATGGTGTCGTGTGCAATTTATGGGAAACACACAGCGTGTATATCGCGATCGTAAACTACATTTAATTAAAACGACTCAGCGCGCATGCGGAGGCGACTAGCTATTTGAGCTATGCCTGGAATGCCTTTGGAATTTTACGGGTTTACGTGACCCATGCGTCAAGACCGAGCTGTGAAACAAATCTCGTGATAATCAAGGGCGCCCTCAATAAGCCCGTTTTTGGAGTATTGATGATTGATAAACTGCATAGACGGACGGCGCGCCCGGAACAACTCATGAACAACTCGGTCTTGGAGCAAGACTAGCCTACTACCTGCTTAATGCTTAACACAACGTCATATTTACTTAACCGATTTCTAGCAAACGCACAAAATGATTTCTAGCGCACAAAATGATTTCGAGCGCACGAAATAAAGTATTTCGAGCGCACGAAATAAAGTATTTCGAGCGCACGAAATGATTTCGAGCTCACGAAAAGATTGTTTTCGAGTGCACGAAATGATTTCGAGCGCACGAAATAAAGTATTTCGAGCGCACGAAATAAAGAATTTCGAGCGCACGAAAGTTAGACAAGCCGGCCAGGATAAGCAATGTTTCTGAATGTTTCTAAAGCCCAGAATGTGGCTCGGGAGATCTCGCAGTTGGGAATCTAAAATCGCCTTAAGCCAAAGACGAAAAACGAAGCAAGTTCTTCGAAAAGGCCCATAGGTTCTGGGGTGTGATGTGATTTGTGGCAGGAATATACGTTGTGAACTCATGGCATTTAAACGAACAACATTCGTGGACCGATTAAAAAAGAAACCCAGCCACTGTAGAAACTGTATAGCGCCCTCTACTGAAAGCCGGTCTGAAGCTAGCCGTGCTTACAATGACCCAAATCAGAGAGAGAAAAAAATAATGACAATTTCTGCGGGAAAACAATTACTGTCACTTCATCGTTTTTCTGTGTTTTTGTTGTGGGGGGGGGAGAGGGGGAGTGGGTTGCAATTAGAGTGACACCTTACTGAGACTAAGTTTTTTTAAATAATGCTATATTCTTACTCAAAAGGAACGTAAAATTATACATGTACAAGTATATAATCTTTTAATACTCTGATTATCTTGTATTGCTTAGTATTGCTTATACATGTTTTACCATGACAGTTTTTGATCCATCAATTTAAATACAAATGTTCACACACCCTATAGGTTAGGGTCTTGCTGTCCTTGCGCTTTTGTGTCCCATAACCTTAGACCGTGTTCGAATTTTTGACTTAGGCTGTGACTTCGGCTATTGCCACTAAATCTTGTAATCAGTGTTAATTTTGTCTTATAATTGTCCTGTTCTGTAGTGCACATCCGCCACAAGCTTTAGCTTTTTAGGATGATGCCTCCACACTTGTTTTTAATGAACATGTATTATTCAATGTAATTAAGAGTAAGAGTGTGGAAAAAATGTTCTATCGAATTGAATAGAGTTGAATTGAGTTGCTATGATGTTGCTAAGAGCGGACAATGACCGCCCATTGCAACAGCATAGCAAAAGCCGAAGTCACAGCCAAAGCCAACAATTCGAACATGGCCATATTCAAACAATTTTCTTCTTGGCATGGGAGGCCATTAATTTTATTTTGACGCCATTTTGTTGTTGATTCAATGCAAAAGTTTACATTTATGAGCAAAACAGTGGCGTCGATCCGGGCAGAAACCTCATTGTTACAGTTATTTCATAACAGAAAGGTGCTACAAATTTAGGATAATTTGCTTTGATCAATTTCCTTTTCTTCGGTGATATGTTGGTGTGCCAGTACATGGCAGTAAGCCAGTGAACACACCTTTCTCACAGATGTTTCTGATGAACACATTTTGGGTTCCCAATTAAAAGGTAGTATACACCGTTTGCTTTTGTTGTAAATGTTCTTAGATATAATGGGTGGGTTATGGGGTTCATATTTTATAGCATATACTGTGACGCTCAAGTTGTGTTCATAAAAGCTGGAAAACCAAGAAAATGATATGCTGTTCTTACAGTCTGGTTCCTTGACTTCATTCAGACTAATTTAATAGAGTGGGGGCAGTGTTTAACAATGGCTTTTACAACGATTGCCGGACAGCAATCGATACAACATTACACTTAATTTCTCGAAAACCACATCACTTCAGGTGCCGCGATTGCACACGATGCTTCAGACTGTTATTCACTTACAGTCAAGTTTAGGTATTACATAATAATTAAATGTTTTGTTTTTTATGTCTGCAAATGGTGTATTACCTTTAAATAGAAAATCCCTAAAATGAAGAGCACCCTGGTAAAACAAAAATTACCACAAAGTGATAATAGTTTGCATACATTAAAGAGGGATAGAAAAGGGTGTACAAAGTGCTTAAACTGAATAAATACAGGAAAGAAAATGTTACAGTGTCTGGACAAATATTCTGCCCGTGTGTGGTCATTTTTTTCTTCTTTCACTGCTCCTTTAGAGGGAAGACATTAAACATCAATTCCGGTAAAAAACGATCAACACGAATTGAGATTTTAATCTCGTGGTTAATCCAGTTAAACTTCTATAGCTTTATATGTACATGGTTGGGCGGGAATATGGAGCTCTTAAAAAAGCCCGATTTCAGAAAAAAATTGTTTCAATTTGGTCAAAGATTTCAATATTTTCTTTTAATTATTGCAGTCAAAGGAGAGCCTCTCTATCCAATAACGAAATCAGCAGAGATGTAGTCGAGTCCATCACAAGTCCCTGCAAGTCCCTGTACGTCCCTGTACGTCCCTGTAAGTCCCTGCAAGTCCACCACAAGTCCTTCAGTTCCAATTCAAATCACAAGCTATTCAAATCAGCTTGGACGAAAGAATTCCTTTGTCATTTTTCATCCAGTTACTTGTGACTGCCTTTATGAAGGGACTTGTGACTGGACTTGTGAAAGGACTTGTGAACGGACTTGCCGGGACTCGACTACAACCCTGGATATCAGAAGCCATGTATATATGCCTTACGTATATGTTTTACATATTGGCAATAATTTATTGCCACGTGACCTCGGAACTCTGGAAGAAATTAAGTTGCCTTCTGTCTATAAACATAAACTATGTTCAACAACATCGTCTTGAGACTTATCAAAAGCGTATATTACATTTTATTGAATTCAACAAGAATTTTTTTATCATGAACACTTTCTCATCATAGACAACTTTGACACGTCAATTAATCCGGCTGAACGTTCAAGCACAAGTCGACTCATGAAGTCCAAAATGTCCTCCCTAAAGTCATTATAATGATTATATAAATAGAACTTTAAAAGTCTTATGGTAAAGTGTCCAATACAAACGGTAATATTGTTTTGGGATCAGTTATTTGGCAAACGATTTTAAGCTGTCGGGATTTTCCACGCACTGATGACAGATGTTTTTTGACATCGGGATGGGATGCACGAGTACTGGCGACACTGCCGTCATAATACTGTCCCTGCTCGCCGAAAACGTAGGTACGATGGCCGGCGGCGGACCAGACGATGCCGAAGCCGGCGGCGGCGCCGCCGGTAGTGTCTTCTCGGTCGGCGACGCCGACAGGTAACCTGGGAAGGGGTAACCGCTGAAGTAGGGCGGCGGTGGCGGAGGTGGCGGCGGTGAAATGTGGAGCTGAGACTGATTGACGTAGCTGACCACTCTCTTCATCTCCTCCAAGGCGTTGGCCTGCATCAGGATGTAGTTCTTGGCCAGAAGGAGGGTGGCGATCTTAGAGAGTTTGCGCACGGAGGGGCCGTGGGCGTACGGGATGACGGAGCGGAGCTCATCCAGAGCGTCGTTCAGGTCATGCATGCGCCGCCGCTCACGGGAGTTGATACTCAACCGGTTATGCTTCGAGTTTTTCCCAATGCACTTCCCGGAACCGGCTTTCCCGCCGGTTTGTTTGTTGGGTTGTTGCTGCTGTCTCGTCGCTTCGTCCCCGTCTTCCGCGTCCGACTCGCGGTCGGGTCCCGGGAATCCATTTCCCTCGCGAATTCTCGCTTCGTCTCGAGACGACAGCCGGTGGGGTCTGACCTCATCCGAGTCTGCGGAGGACGAGTTACCGTCGGAGCAGATCTCGCGGTAACCGACGAGACCGCGCGATGGACGCTCCTCCCCGGCTCCCCATCGCATGTCGTCCATCTTGACCGCCGTGTCTATCATTTTGTCCAGTGTCGACGCCATGTTCAGCCGACGTTCTGTGTCCACCATGTCCGACGCATTGGTGACACCTGACCTCTCCTGACCAGCGTATCGGCCGTGGCTATCGTCCCAAGACATGATTCTCTACGACTTTATTATGTCACTGCGCCGATCAATCGCTCATCTGTCTGAAGATAAAGTTATGATGAAGTTATCCGTCTTTCACATTCCTTATAGTGTCAGCACAAACGTAGCCATTTGCTATACAAATCAGAGCTCAAAGTGCACAATCTACACCGACTAAGTTGTTTAACTGTAAGCAAACTTTCCTGTGTTTATGAACGTGCCCTGGACTCATCAGCGCATTGTACTATCGCCGGATACTTATGTTTGATCTGCACGGAACTGAACTTGAATTTGCCACAATGAACAAAGTGTAATGACTCGTCTTTGTACCGCAGTGCCGGACCAAGCTTCGTTGGTATGGGTCGGACCGTCTCCTCCACTCCACAGTGAAGTGCCGTACTCTTCTGGTTGTTTGCGATCCTCGTGAACGAGTCATCACACAGACCGACACGCAATTGGCAAAGGGCACTCCAAAAAAGCCAGTGGTTTAAAAGGTCCGGTTTTGGCCGTCTTCCATCGGACGGGATGGAGCGCGGGCCGTGGATCCTGCACCGTCGAGCCACGGGGACGAGCTCCGTCAACGAGCCGGCACTCAGCTCAGACACGAGACCCAACGCCACTGTTGATTTTCTACCATCAAAATCTCTTCAGAAGGGGCTTGAGAATCACGGCGAGACGAGAAGATACTCGGGTGGGTGCGTGTTCTCTCAGCAGCCAGACTGGGAGCGGGTGAGTGAACGTTGGGTTTTGTATACGCGCAGGCTGGCCCGTCAGGTCCCCTGGGCTTTAGTGCCGCCCCTATACATTGTTCCGACCGTACTGGCCCAAGTTCCTTCATTGATATGTCAGTTCGAATAAAGCCAGGGCCAACGGCATTACCTAATTAATTAATCAGATCACAATATGACAGCGTATCTCTGGGTCGTGTACGAAGTCGGACGACTCACGCGACAGCTAGTGCGAGATCACGGGAGGAGAAGAAGAAAAAAATCGGATGCCGACGGCTTTTGCATGACTGCAGTATGGCAGGCAGAGTGACGGCGAAAGATATATTACTGGCTAATGCCGGTGTAGGGTGAATTTTAGTCTCCATGAAATCTGGACTCGTTGGTACTATTGCGCATGCTTAAGTGGAGATAATTAGGAGCGTGACATGTCACGTGGGAGGGTTTAGCCAATAATAGGGAAGACGTGTCTGATTTTCATAGGAGTCTGATTTTCATATGACACCGGCACGACTGACCATAATGCATAAACCACGAGTTCGCCAAAGCAGCCTAAAGTAAGTTGGCCACAAAAAAAAAGCCTCGTCCAAAAGAAAAGTTGTGTTGTCAAATAATTTGTCCCAAATTAAAACAAAAACACATTATGTCAGATGTAACAAGGACAAAGATCCTGGTGTTTGACACCAACAGAAAACAAATGACAAGGGAGTCGCGATTAAATCATAATAAGCACTACTGGCTTAACTCCAAAATCATTGACTTGATTTTCGGCAGTGTTCGAAGCTCCAGCCATGCAACAGCCGTCGGCACGCAGCACCGACGGACAGGGCCCGTCGTCACATCTGGTTGTCCCGACGTCCCAGCACTTAAATAAATGATGGCTTTTAGTCGGCAGCCGGGACTCTTCCGGTATTTTATGCGAAGTTCTTTCCCCGTGTATATCTATATATGTGTGTCTCACTGGCATTATCACAGTTGCCCCCCCCCCCCCCCCCCCCCCTAATCAGCCCCCATCACCAACCTCAATCCTTGACAATAGACTGTTCTCCCCTCGACGCGCCAATTACAGTCGGTTTACACAAGAAGTAACACTTCGTTAATGGGAGATTGTTCGACTTGAAATAATTGATGAATTAAGATGCATATATATAGTTTTAAAGTCTGGACACGCGCCACAAATGCACAAGATGCCGTTTAATATCAACTATATGCATCTGAGCCAGTGGTTCTTACGGAGGGGCATGTCTGTACATCATGAATGGAGGAGGATTTGTTTATTTATTTTTTAACATGAAGAATTTAATTTAAACAGATAAATCGATATGCCGTCCTTTAATTAACCTAGGGCCGCTTTCCAAACCCCAGCTTTGTCTCTGTCTTTGGTTTTGTTCATGCAGTTTGGCAATGGTGGTGAAGCCGGAGACGGAGCCTATATAAGCTGGAGTCTTGCAAAATGGCCTAAAACATGTACTACATCAACATACTAAAATATGCATTTGAATTTCTGGACATAGTCTACAAGGCGTTGGCTTAGAGTTCTTGTTCACACATGTTTGGCGAAAAAAGAGGAACAAGGCATCTACGAACGAGCAACCGACGAACCAATTTGCTAACTGAAAACGCGACTGACCAAGAGCCCCTGACAAACCGACCGACCGACCAACTGGAAAACACGACAACCGGACTGACCGACAATTAATGTATGAATGAACAACCAACAAACCAACCTAAATAAAACAACCAAATGGTTGACTGACCAAGAGACTTGACCAACCAAACCGACCAATCGACTGACCATAACAAAGGGACCGTCGAACCGACCGACTAACTAACCAACTGACCGACAAAGACCAATAAACCGACCGACAAACCAACAAACCAACTGACCGTCCAAGTGACCGATCAACTGACTGACAACCGACGGACCGACAAAAAGACCAAACGACTGACCAAAACACCCATCCGATCTCCGACCAACTTGCGAACCAACTGACCGACAGAGACCAATAAACCGACCGACCAAACAGATCGACCAAACAGATCGACCAAACGGACCAACTAGCCAACAAAGGGACCAACCGACGGACCGACAAAAAGACCGACCGACTGGCCCAAAACACCCATCCGATCTCCGACCAACTTGCGAACCAACAGACTGACCGACAGAGACCAATAAACCGACCTACCAACAGATCGACCAAACGGACCAACTGACTAGCCAACAAAGGGACAGACCAGGCCGACCGACTAACTAACCAACTGACCGACAAAGCCACCGATGAACCGACCAGCCAACTAATCAACCAAAGATACCGACACACCGTCCACCGACAAACCAACTAACCGTCCAAGTAACCGATCAACTGACTGACAACCGACGGACCGACAAAAAGACCGAACGACTGACCAAAACACCCATCCGATCTCCGACCAACTTGCGAACCAACTGACCGACAGAGACCAATAAACCGACCGACCAACAGATCGACCAAACGGACAAACTGACTGGCCAACAAAGGGACCGACCGACCGACTAACTTACCAACTGACCGACAAAGCGACCGATGAACCGACCAGCAAACCAATCAACCAAAGATACCGACACACCGTCCACCGACAAACCAACTAACCGTCCAAGTAACCGATCAACTGACTGACAACCGACGGACCGACAAAAATACCGACCGACTAACTAAAACACCCATCCGATCTCCGACCAACTTGCGAACCAACAATCGGAAGTTGACATGGTATCTACAAGACAACCAACAAGCAAATTTGGTCAGAACTCCAAGTTCATATTTTATACCATTCCAAATAATCTGCAAGTGCCTTACAGTACTGCACACGGCATCTTGCATTATTTGCCAATAAAAAGACGTTATATCTATCGCCAGAAGGACCCTGGACACAGACACGTAAGAAACAGACAAAGGAGGAAGATTTTCCGACATCCTGCCATCTTTTTTTCACCACTCAAGATGAGTATCGAGTTCCTTTTCTTCCCGCGCAAATGGAGCGCGAATATCTAAGTGGCTTTTCACGTGTAAAAACATCCCGGGGACATGGCTGATACTAACAGTAAAGTTTACAACAGTCTTTCTTCTTTTTTCCTGCAGAGAGAATTTATTTAAATCTTTGGCTTGTACATTGTTTGTTTGCTCCTATACATACAAACTCTAAAACAATACAAATATTTAATCCCAGGAATGGCATTATAATTATTTGGGCATATCTGAATTGGCTATCAAATTAATCATCCCGTTGTACCAATTTGTAAGAGACGAGGATCTTTATTTACATCGATCATTTTCAAACAATTTATTGTAGTAGGCCTATTGGTTGAATAACGACTTCAAGCAACTCATTATTTATGCGGCTAAAGAAGACTACAAAATATTTAATTCTTGTTAGAGTCTCTAATTCATGTTTGGCCCTCGACATAAAAGGTTTTGAGGGTATTTTCATCCATTCAATATCAGCTCAAGAGCCCTTATACAAAAAGCGGAAGCTTTTGAGTGGTCTAATCGGATTACTAATCACCCCCGAAAACATTTTCCTCTCTCTCTAAGTCTCCCTCTTTCTCACCCCCCCCCCCCCCCTCCTTTCTCTGTCTTTCTCCTTGACTCTTTTTCTTCATGTTTGTTCTCATGCCCCTCGCTCTCCTATATGAACGCAGACATCACCGCCGTCGGTACAGGACGCAAGATTGCAGCGCTCCGCTCTGCTTCCCTCGCGCAGTTGCTCAATTGTAACCTATGCCGGTTCATCAGGCAAGGCCGAGCGCGTCGGAATAATACCCTGGCCCGGAAAATGCGATTTGGTGCCCGCGCACCATATGTCCCGCAGCTCGCTCTATAGTCCTCCATCGCCGCCGATCCGTGGTGATGAAACAAAAATCAGCGGGTTATGTACGGGGAGAGAATAATCTGAATATGTGCCCGCCCGCTGCTAAAGTCACACGCTGGAGAACCTATAACTTGTTTAGATTCATTCGTGTAGCAATTTCACCTTTCATTTTTTTTGTGGGGTTGGAGGTCTTGATATCTTCTTCCCCCGTTGTGTTCTCTTTTTTTATATTTTAACGGTGAAGGCGATCAAGTGTGGCCCCAGGAGACCAGGGTCCATTACGGAGCGAACCGACTCCAAAGACGGCCACATCTGTTCACTGGATGCACGGTGTCACGGCGCATAAAAAAACGGGACTGGAATTTTGATGGATGGGCTCAGGTTGAAGATGCAAGAGAAACTAGACGGATTCCCCCAACAAGAGGTTGTTTTGTGCTGGATGGAGCAAGACTATACGCAAAAGATGAAAAATGATACTAAACAGGGGAAAGGTTCATGTATAAACCGAAGACACAACACGCATGTGTACCTGATTTACTATGCACAATAAAATAATGGAGTGTTAAAACGGGCAACTAAATAGATTTAGTGAACTCATATTGATAGCCCGAAAGTCCTAGGTATTCAGTACACTGTACAAAACGCTACACAGTTTATATTCATAGGCAGGGTAGTAAGAGTACTGCATACTACAGTTTACTTAAGTAGTATTTTGTAGAATTAGGTCACGTTATGGTTCCTAACATACGTATGACTCGCATAACTGTACCTAGTATTAGGTAAACACGAGGACCACACATACATTTTAAACAGAGTGCTTTTAGAGGTATAGTGTCCATTGGTAAGTGCTTTAATTACCAGGAATGGGTGAATTTTACGAAGTTTTACAATCATGGATGTCGAGGAAAGCAAGAAAAAAACGGGTTTGTTTTCAACCGGAGTCGGGCAGTGGTTCTTATTTTATTTGGGGGGTTTTTCCGGACAACTCTTTTTATAAAATTTAATTTTTCGGAACATCATTACAGGATATATAGCGCAATTATTTAACTGGATGCCTTCAATCATTATTTACTTTCAAATAGCCTAAGTAAGATATTTCTGAATAATTTGTAGTAATATTTTTCGATATCTGCAAATGGTGTCTCCTATACCTTTAAATATTATTATATTCACTGTTTATGAATTACACAATACCAAATGGTGCCTAATATACTGTCATAATGGGCTCCAAATAGAGTGCTTATTCACTGTTGTGTTTCACAATAACAAAATGGTGCCTAAAAAGCCACAATGGGTTCCCCGCTAAAAACAATTACTTTACTGCCGGCTACGACTTGGGTTTACGCACAAGTCTATGCAAATTGGCCGAAGTCGCTTCCTTTAGACCCGTATGTATAATGCCAGCCACATCAGAGTAATTCGGACACGACTTTAAAAAAAAAACATTCCTTTAATTTTAACTGTTCGTTTAATACATAGCTCAGTTACTCAAAAGAGACAGCAAAACGTGTCAAATAATTGCACTTATAATGCTATCCCACATAAAGAGAAAAACAATTGTGCCTAATAATTACATTCCCATAAAGTATTGTGGGGTCAACACAGTCGCTAGACTGGAGAAGAAAACGCGAATCACCTTCATATTTTGCAATTTACGTCAATTGTTATGGGTAATATCATTGTCCGTTCATTTCTCTGCGAAGTCAATATTTTCCGCAAGAGCAACAAAAATGTCTCAATTAGTGTCCGTCTCCGCTTCTACCTCCCCAAAGAAAGAATAGAAGACAAGAATAACATTTTAGCGGAGCAGATGTCGCTTAGGTCCCCAGCGACTTTCCGAGTAAATTAGCGGCCGAGAATTGATCGCGAGAGCACCCTAGCCCCCCCCCCCCCCCCCCCCCCCCCGCGATCGTTGTAGCCGTACACGGAGAAATAAGCTTAGCCGATAAACGAATTACATTAAAGGTAAAATTGACCGCGTTGCGCGGAAACTGCGGTGATGCAGTGCATCGTACGTCTGATGGCCGCCACCAGAATACATCAATTATTTTGATGAATTCCCTTGTGCGATCAGCTTGACAGCGAAATTGCGGAGGCAACCCATCTGCATGTGCCACCAAAAACCAACAATAAGTTCGTATTTCACAATTTACAGTTTTGTAGTTTTCATCGATTTGGGTCTGAGGAATGATTGACTCAATAGGGACTCGAACCGGCGACCGTCGACCGTCGCAATACCGGTCTCTGCCAACGGTGATAACCCTGTCCCATGGTATAGCAATCTCCACTTATCAATGTCGCTTTCTGTCTATTAAGGGAGGGTAGAGAGTGATCAGTCGATAGGGCGCCGGCCCAGCATTCTAGAGGTCGTATTGGTTTAAACCCCGTTCTAGAGAAGTTCTTTGACAAGATAAAGAAAAAAGGGCTATATTAACTTACAGGTATAAGTCTATACATGTGGACTCTTCCGAAATTTGTGTAAAATCGTTTAAAAACTGCGTGCACTTAGTTAATCTCGGCTGTGCCAGCTGGGTGCAAAGTTCGATCCCTGTGTGCTCGGTCTATTCAGTTACCGTATGTTTATCTAAGTGGATACAGAACTACTGCTTTTAGGTCACCAAACCACAGTCCCGTCGCGAGTCAACAAGAGACCCTCAACCCTCCTTGACCGTCACTCGAAGTGAAGCAGCCGACTCCCTCACTCTCGTCACTCTCCCCCTCCCCCCCCCCCCCCCCCCCCTTATCCCTCTCTTGGCCTCTCGATGCCTTCATCCGTAGTTGCCCTTGATACATCTTCTTCCGTGTGCCTCGGTAAACACTAACGGTTGTCAGTTTTTGTCAAACATCGACAGTCGCGGTTGCTGCAGAGAGAAGCGCGCCAAGGAAACTGTAAAGATAAACACGGGCAGACAAGACGATTACGCCCGAGTCTATTTACTTTTAATCGCCTTGTGATACCTCCATCTGCTCGGCAATTATAAAACAAACAAAATTGCCCTTTTATCCAGGGGAAAGGATGAAGATTTCCGAGAGAAAAAAGAACGAATCCGAAGGACGAGTTTTTGAGGAGACATGAGGACTTATTATACGTAGCAAGATATATATGAAGCAAAAAAGAAAGAAAGAGGCCCCCCCCCCCCCCCCCCCCCCCCCCACCCCCCTTCCTCCTTTGTGGCGGTCATTGTGCTTGCGGATTGTTGTGGTTTTCAGGAATTCTTTTGAGGTTTTTAGGAGGGGGTGCGTTCGGTAACAATAGTATAGAGAGTGTATAGATATGGGGGACTAGATAGGGGGGGGGGAGTCCGTCGGTCCCATGTGGGTATACTTTCCTTTGTGGCGGTCATTGTGCTTGAGAAATGTTGTGGTTTCTCAGGAATTCTTGATAGGTTTTTAGGAGGAGGGGGGGGGGGGGGGGGGGGGGTGCGATTGGTAACAATAGTGTAGATAGTGTATAGGTATTGGGGACTAAGGGGAGAGTCACTCGATTGGTCCATATCTTGCTGGAATATTTTACTGACGCGAACAATGAAGAAGAAGAAGATTTTTTTTATTTTAATATTAATATGCTAACTGCAAAGTAGCAATTACACTGGTTGCATGTTAGCAAAGTTAGTCGTGCAGTTTCACAAGAAACGTTGTTGAAATTTAGGATAACACACGAGCGTTTACGAACCGACTTGTTTATCGTTGTAACACGTACAATAAGTCCTAAACTATAACCCATGGTTGTCTGAATAATTAGCAGTTACAGTGACCTGCTCCAACGAAACCCGGAGAAGGTGACAATTTGGGTTTTTTTCGATTGTTTTTCTTCCAAATACTCTATAGGTTCTCAGCTTTAAAATGATGTATCATTTACATATGTACCCCCACCCTTTCGCCCCTGGGGGAAGGATCAAGTGATACAACCCTGACAACCTAATTATGAGATAAACAGCTTTGAATATAAGAAAAGCATATTATTTCTATACACAATTGTTTTACAAAATCCACAGAAAACAAGCTTTTGGGTAATGGATTATGTTCAAATTTGGGAAGATTATAGATTAATAGTGACAAGATTACCGGGGTATTACGTTCTGGAAGCGCCCAATATTGGGTTACAAAACGCGTTTTGAAAGAAATCATTATGCTAATCGGAAAGAGTATAAACATCACACAACAATTATTTGAAAACTTGGCGGTTTCGTTGGTAATTGTTGTGTAGAACGAATTTCGGGTTTCACTTTTGCGACCCCCAAAACGTCGGGGTGTTCAGTGCTAGTTGTGATTCAAGCGGGATCCAGCCGTAAAGTGTTCGCTTTCTGCGGTCGTGTAACAAACCATATTTTGTGCATTAGTGATGTGTGTAATTTAGGTGACACACGTCGTGACGTATACACTGAATGAAAACGACAAGAAAAACGTAATTTTTTTTCCAGGACTTTTCTAGGTAACGGTAAAGACATTAAATTGAAATTGTCGAAGATTTCAGGGGCTTGTTGCCCCTTTAATATAGGGAGTTCGTGCCAGTAGAATTCAACCGAAATGAATAAGTATACCGAGGGTTTTCGGTCGGGCGATAACCACTACGACTATGCCTCTCGTCGCTCAAAATTTCATCAGTACAACCCTAATCCCCGCGCGGGGTAAAGAAAAAAAAAAGCCCGGAACATATACAAAGAATTACCGGCCACGGTTCACCAATACCAATCTGGGCTGGGAAATCTCCGGGATCTGTGTCCTTATGCCGCCACTGATATGTGTCAGTGGACGAGGGGAGAAAAAAAGCAGAAAAAATAAAAGAGGGTGGACGGGGAGAGGGAAGTAATTTCCCTAATTGAATCGCGCCAAAAAAATGGCGCCCTGGAGATCCACGCGCGCACGCGCACGCGCGCGCGCGAATCACAAGTGCATTAAGCGATGGCATATTGTCGTGTCGTTTACCAGCGATCTTTCAACCCTTCCATACTAACTAGGCTGTTCTCATTTCAAGGGGAACTTCTTGTTTGGGGGTGTTTTGTTTTTAGTCAGTGCATGAGACCATTATATTGGATGGTCTAATGAGGTGTTAGATGGCGGTCTTGCGAAGGTTGGGACTCGGGTAGGATTACTGCTACATCGGTATACCTCATTGTTTTGCTGATTGACGCGGTCTGGAAGGAACACCATAATAAAAACTAACGGTGGGATAAAAAGTTACTTGGAAGGGATTTATTTCGCTAGCTCCGATGGAGTAAAAAAACAACTTGACAGCTGCATTTTTGGCTTAATTTCCATCCTTGACAAAATACAGGCTATTATTAACAAATTCACCCTAACCCTATATAAGTGAAAACAAAACGTGTTCACATGCAGTTGTATGACCGATACCATTCCAGATAATTTGCAGCAAAAGAGTTCTATATTCACGTAACAACATTCTCCCGATCTCATATGTTCTTCGGCCATATATAATTATCTATCTTCTATTTATTCTACTCTTGTAAATAAACTGAACACGGGTTTATCCTTTCAGTTTCAAAAACTCTGGTATTTTTCAAACGTTTAACAGGTATTTATACAACATTTTGCAAGCATCCAACCTCCAAACTACTGAATTATTATGACATAGGCCTATACCTTATACTTCACTGTAAGTGAACAACAGTCTCAAGCATCCTGTAAAATCACGGTACCTGGGGTGCTGTGGTTTTCAACAAAAGTGGAATGTTGTACCAATCGGCCGGCCATCGTTGAAAAATCCTGACAATTTTCAAACACTTCCCCAAATTTACTATTTTTAGCCAGTGCACTATTTTGTTTGCAGTAATACGGTCACACATCCTAGAATGGGTGCTAGACGTGTAGTCAAGCTTCCTAGCCTAATTACAATTCCCTAACGTCTACAAATTGCCTTTTTTCGTCCGACGTAGAAAGGAACCAGACCACAAGAATAGCATTTTTTTCTTTGTCTGTTTTCCCCAGAATTTATGAAGTTAACACAAAACTTTAAACAGGTTTTGTAACAATAGTTGCTGCAAAATACAAATAAAACAATCCTTAAACTATTTTTTTGGTGGAAAAGTACAACAAAATAAAAGCAAAATGTTGTATGCTGCCTTTAAATTGCCACAGCTCCGGAATGGAATGACAGACGACTGTCAATATGTCAAGACTATCAGAGAAAGCAATCAAGAAGATTAGGGAGCAATGACGTCTGGGCTGCACTTCCCCCGGAGGGTAGATCCAACGCCTCTCGTCATCAACGAGTTCACGGGAGGCAGGGAGCGGGCGGCCACCGACCCACCAGACAGGCGGTGCTATAGCTTGCCTGTTGATGATAAGGAGTTAGGCGCTGACGGAACGGTACCAAGATCCGTCCGCCCCCAACGCTAGCCGTCCCGGGCTGCGATAATTTGTTTTCTGCAGGTAGGTTGGTACATTAGCCAATCAGAACACAGATGGTGTTGACGTCATCGATGATGTAAGAGTTGTCTGGGACAACCACTGACCTCTATACATGGACAGATCATCATTGTTTCATTTTGAAGTCGGCATGCGGAGAAGTGCAACATGGCGGACCCACGACGTCACTCTGTGAGCCAATGAAATGTCCAGGTGTTGGTACGATACGTATTACGTAATGTTTATAAATATGTACAGAGTAAATCCACTGACTTCTACACCTGGACATTTCATTGGCTCACAGCAGTGACGTCTCGGGTCCGCCATGTTGCACTTCCAGTTCGCGCCGACTTCAAGTGTTAGAACAGCAGAATATGGACAATGATCCGTCCAGGTGTAGAGGTCAGTGGGGACAACCCTAACCCTAACCCCTAACCCTAGTCAGATCCCAGACAACTAACATCATCGATGACGTCAACACCATCTGTGTTCTGATTGGCTAATAAATGTACACTATGTACCAACCTACCTGCAGACAAAAAAATTCGCTCCCGGGCACACCTAGGTGTTTTACCTCTCGTGTCGGGCACCTACCTCGGAGACACGGTGGATGCGGATCGGTTGTCACTTTTTGTTTTTGACGAGGCGTTACGAGACGGAAGGGGTAAATGATTAAACGAGTCAGGTGGCTGCTGTCTTCCGATCATCGGTCATGTTGGGCGAACGTAGACCGCGACAACCATGGGATGCGTTTTACTTTACTCGCTTATGATTTACTGATTACCCTATTTTACAACTTGACCTCAAATGTCCTTTGACCTCAGTATGTGACCTTTGATGTCCACATATTGCATCCGTGACCCAAGTTTGATTTCCATTAAACTTTCAAGTTTCCAAATAAGACACATTTTACAATTGATTTATATTTTAGAACTTCACCTCAAATGACATTTGACCTCAGCACTTTAACACAACCATGATACGACCCCATCCCACTGACCTCTACACATGGACAAATCATCATTGTTTCACACTTGAAGTCGGCGCGAACTGGAAGTGCAACACGGCGGACCCACGACGTCACTCTGTGAGCCAATGAAATGTCCAGGTGTAGAGTTCAGTGGGTACGGTACGTATGACATAATGTTTATAAATACAAAATGTACGGAGTAAATCCACTGACCTCTACACCTGGACATTTCATTGGCTCACAGAAGTGACGTCTTGGGTCCGCCATGTCCAGTTCGCGCCGACTTCAAGCGTTAGCACAGCAGAATATGAACAATGGTCCGTCCAGGTGTAGAGGTCAGTGCCCCATCCATGACCAAAGTTTGTTTGGAATTAGACTTCAACATACAAGACCAAATTTTCAAAACTTGAAACAAAATGACACATACGGACTACGTACAGAAATAGTGATCGCATCTCTTTATTTACTATTATATGAACAAAACCAAACAGGAAAACAAAACAGCGTTCAAAATAACGCAATATTTATTTTGCAAGTTCCGCGATTGTTACAATCATTCTGTTCTAATACTAACACGAAGTTTTTTGTACACCAGAATTTCATGTGTGTCATAGGGCCTATGGTTAATAAATTAATTTGAATCGAATTGAACTGAATTGAATTGAATTGAACTGAATTGAATTAAATTGAACCGAATCGAACTTAACTGAAGCGATTCGATAAAATAGACAACAAAATATCGTAATTATGACCAATCATGGGACTGGCGGAAATCGACGTAGGGGGTCAGGTGGTATAAACTGACGAATCACAACATAAAACAAACCGTTTGACCCCCCCCAAAAAAACAAAAAAAAACCCAAAACCATGAATACAGGCCAAACATTTTGAAGAGCAATCGGCAAACAATAATACATTATTAATTATAATTTTAATTCATTCGTTAATTAATAAATTTGTTTCTGTCGATTTTTTGTTTCCCTTTGATGTTGTTAGTATTCCATTACAAATGTTAGCGATATAATCTTGCTATATTTTTGTCGAAAAAACTCGATTTATGAATTGACATAAAATATCTTTCATTTATATTTACATATCGGAGTGATATTCAAATAAGTGTAACTACGAAGGTATATGTACCTCCGTAGTTACAAACTGATATTCATACACTGAAAAGAAATTAGTAAAATAAACAATCGTCTCTCACCTCCGACTTGGGTATTGAGTATCTACAACAATCCGAAAAATCCTACTAAAAAGGTACCTTGGGTGATGGTTATATTAACACGATACGAATATTGTACAGGTTGTCTCCGAAGGCTGTATATGTACAGTCGACTCCCGTTATAACGAACTCCACGGGACCTCGTCAAAGTGTTTGGTATATCCGAATTACACTGTATGGGTGCCGTTGAAGTATACACGACCTCAACATCTATTGTGTAACATGACTCGTATCGTATTACAAGAGAAACAAAGAAGGCAATGGCGAAAATAGAATACGAAGAAGATTGCTAATTGTTCAGTGTAATGAAATTAAGGCATTTGCTAATTAAAATGCACATTCTATGAATAAACTATAACAAGGCAGTCCTGACATATAGTTACATTGATTATTTTTGAACTCCTTGTACCAAAAATGACCAGACAGGAATATGAAACATTTAAAGGTAAGATACATCTTGGGGGAGGCACTCTGTATATCAGTAAACCACTATACGTACGAAAGCCCGTAGATTCTATAATGTCTACAGCCTTCGTGGCAGTACGGCATTACGGCGAGGCAATGTAATACCGATTGACCGATTTCTCGACGGCATCACGGCTCTCGTTGTTCTATTTTAGGTCATTCTCTGCACACTCCTGTTGCCGCTGGACAAAAACGCTTGTCCCTCACTCAGCCTTCTTGGTCAAGAGAAAATCGTTTTCGTAGAAGTAGGTCACGCCCCACGTTTTGGACCAGGGGTTCATGGCGTCCACGTGCTCTAGTTGTTCCACGTGACACGAATCACCTGACACGATAACAAGAAGAGCGTTTTAACCCTTCAGTTGCAACGCAAGAGGGCGCCGTGGTATATGCAAAGAATGCAAAGTCGGTTATGATGCTGAACGTCTAATACGAGCGTGTCCATTACTTGGTTGCTGTTTCAAAATACACACGGGTCTACGGGGAGTGGCTGTAGCCGCTACTATAGACTTGTGTTCAAGCCGCAACCAAGTAATTCGGACACGCCGCTGACCTAGGATTATGATCGATGAATTAAGGTATATTAATAGTTTGAATATAAAAAAAAATATGTCGTTTGTTTGTTTACTAACTGCATTTAGCCAATTAATTTCCCCACACTCCAGCACAATATCGCTTTGTCATATTGGGTGCGTACGGGCGAACGAGTTTGTATTTATATCAAAGGTCACGCTTACCAAAAAGTTGTGTGACTTGTTTGGCTTCTATGTTGTGTGGTGGCCCCGAAAAGACATCGTGAGGAACCTGAAAAATGTCTAGAAGGTAACGACTGCCCGGCTTCAATACGTCCGTGATGACGTCACGATATCTGTTCCAAACAAAAGATAGATAAATTGTAGTGGTGTGGGTTTCCAACAATTGTATACAACTATAGTCCATATCTGTGAAATTATTTTATCTATTATAAAAACATATCGCATGCTGACCTCTTTCTGTCCTCAGGATTAATGGCCGCCATCGAGCCTCGGTCCCAAATGCAGTCGAACTGACCAATGAGGGCGCTTGACAGCTTAAAGAAATCCGTGCAGTATATGGTGACATCCTGGTCTTTGCCCTGTGAAGATTGCAATGCGTTATAATATTCAGTATGTATAGAAATTGGTATAAACTCTTTTTGATAAAAAAACCTAAAGAGTATAGGGCACAGGAAGCTGCAAATGAATGGCATTTACACATAAAATACCCAGAGACGTCATTAAAATACTAGTATACACATAATGGACTGGCAATGAGGTCACTAGAGCACGTCTATTCCCCCGAGGGACTAGGTCCCCTTTCTGGTCACTCACAGCCCCGAGGGACGATAGACGTGCTCCAGTTACCGAATCATGCAAGTCCATATGTGTTTTATAACACACCTCGGTCCAAAATATGAAATAAGAAAAGAAAGTAACACTAACAGGAGTATCGTGATCCGATCCAGACGCCGCAATTTTTCATTAAGATGAGTCTGGCAAACCTCTTGAGGGCGCTGTAACCAGTCAACAATTGTAAGTCTATTGCCCGCTTCGGAAACTATTTCCCGCAAATTCACGGAGGCGCAAATACCATGCACTATAGCTTATATTGGTTAACCCAACGTGACCGTGTTTTAGCCAACCAGAATACAGAAGTAGCAAGAGGTGTGTTATAACTCTAGCTAAACAACAAACGATTGTGGCTAGTACAACATGGGGCCACTAGGTATTACATTATGGGAAAGGGGGCCGACCCGATTATAACTATAGGGATGAGATGAACTGTTGCAGAAACTACTTGTGCCGATCGAAGTACTAGTCTACAGAGTCAACCGCGTTTCAAGCTGTAAGGATAAGCCATTTGGGACGATCCTGTCCGAAGGTTTGTTTTTATAGGAACCACACTGCCGAGAATTTACGAAGAAAGAGAACCTATTTGGGGTACGGAATGTGATTTCAACGACTTCAACATTAAAATTTTGTAACACCTCCTTTTCCAAAACTGGAATTTCCCAAAAAAGTTATTGTTGTTGTAATTCTATATTACTAACCTTGTATACACTTCCACCGATGTTCTCTGGTAGGGATTCTGTCGTGTACTCCAGTTTGTTCTCTGCGAAGAACTGGTGGACACAAAGATCCGCGATCTCGCAACCTACAACCCCGCAACCTTGTTCAACAAGCCTGAAGAAAAACGACAGCAAAACGACAACAATGACACAGTACCTTGTGTGCGCGGTGGAGGTTTAGACGTAAATTTAAATTTTGAGTTTTGCCCTTAACCAACGTGGTTTTATATAAAAAACAAACAAGCAAAGGGCAAAGGGCTTCGAATGCAGTTGTTCCCCCTAGGGTTACTACCAACATTGAAATTCCCGCCCATCATTCAAATGTCAGCATATACCTTTTTGACTCAATGTTTTTTTGTGTTATCTATTTATCCTAAAACCTTGAGTGGCCAACCAGTTCGTGCCGGAGGACGTATATACACGCAAATCATGGGTGTGCTTCCCGGTACCATCGGCTTGAACCCGCCTCGGATCGAGTTTCGTTAAAAATAATCCCGCGCCTCGGCTCATCAGGGATGTGGAAAATAATCCCGGCACGAACTGGTTAATACAAATCCACACAACTGCGTGCAAACGTTGCGAAAGAGTCTCAAAATCCCAGCTTCGTTGTCTCAGGCTATATTGTGCATTCAGTTTAAAATCACAGAGTGGGGCTGGGGCGGGTGACGGAGCCAAAGCCAGGGGTTTGAAAGACAGCCAAGGCTTGCTAGAACCGTTTCAGCAACCATGGTTTATGGATTAATGTCAGGAAAACTATAAATAAATACCACATCATGTCGACCGTCTTTCCACAAAGCGGAACTAAGAACCGTAGCGTGTCCTGCTCTTCGATGAGCCTGTGGAAGTGTTTCTTCAGCATACTGTTACAAAAAGGGAAACGATCAAAAAAGCTGATTAGAACATAAATATTGGACACAATGATCACTGCTAAAAACCTGCCAATTGAGTCGTTTTGCGGACCTGATAGTAACCATGTTAATGGTTGTTAACTTACCCGTGAACTTGTGCCTTGTGGAACCTCGTCTTTCCTCTCTCCCACTTTTCTTTCCACTCCTTTGTCGTCACGTGACCGTCCGATATCTCCCCGTCTTGGTTTCTTCTAAGCGTCACTTCGGACGCAGTAGAGGAGACCTTCTCCTCGACATTCGCAACTTCCCGGTGTCCGTTCTCGGCCACCTTCGCTTTCTCGGCCGAGCTACACGCGGTGGCGCTCTTCCGTCTCTCCGTTTGCTTCTTCGTTGTTGTCGTGTGGCCGTTGGTGGCGGCGGCAGCCGGTTTGGCTGTTGCGCGGATCTCGGTGGTAAAACTGGACGGCTGCGGGGAGAGTTTGATCCTTTTGGCGTTGGTGGCGCCCTCGTCGCTCCCGTTGCAGTATCCATTTTCCAACGGTGCTGCCACTGTACTCATGGTGAGATTTGCTGTGATTTATAACGTCACAAGGAAAATAATCTAGAAAAAAATCAGAGCAAAATAACCAACATTAAGCACATAATAAATTGTTTTCTTGAGAAATTACAGGCTAAAAAAAAAGTATTCGAATCAATATAATCATTATAATTACAAACAAATAAACCACAAGGGCGACTTCTGACTAGCGCCCTCAAAAAATTGGGAGACCGCCAACGTAGGGCAAGATAGCTCAGTTAGTAGTTCGCAGGTTCGAGTCCTGCCTTGCCATTTTTTTTGTTCACTCTGAAATTCATCATAAGGATGTCACATTTTGGTGGGTAACCTTTTTATTTGCTTATTAAACTACGGGTGTAACTTGCCATCAAAAGTTTTTAAGCTTTGAAAAACGAAATCAGTTTATATGAACATTAAGGGTAGATACTAGATACACCGTTGGCAGATATCGAGAAAAGAAATTACCGAATTATTAAGAAATATCTTACTTATTTCAAAGTGAATAATGATTGTAGGCATCCAGCAAAATTGCGCTAGATATCCTATAATTGGTCTAAAACATTGAATAAAAAAAATTACGATCGCCGGACGTCGATAGCGAAAATAAAGAACAACATAAAAACCACTGTCCGGCGCCAGTTGAAAACGAACGCCGTTTGTCTTGCTTTTCTTAGAATCTTTGGACAAGTCAGTTAAACGATAATGTACTATATAAAATACAACCCCGAATCACACATTCATGATAATTTAAGCAATTGCCAATGAGTGTATACTACCTTTAATGTCATGTACAAAATGGAAGCAGTGCACACATTAATGTACGAGTGCAACCAGTAAATAGGCCGAAATTGCCTAGACGAACAAAGTCATCACGATTTGCATGCCGTAATTAAATGTATTTACTTTAATTTGTGCGTGTGCTCAATTTGAACATGTTGTGGCCCAAAGACGGTTTTTATCTGAAAGTTTTTAACCAATATATATTTGGCACTTGGGTAAATCGACTTCAGACTTGGCACATTATTTAGACCACCACACATTATTGAAAGTAATTTTAGACACTCGAAACAGCTCTGTGTTTATTCACATTTCATAACACATTTCTATAGTTTATCTTATTACTGCCACTTCAACAGGCAAACTTAACAAGCCCATGATAAATTACGTAGAGGCTAGCCTTCATCCAACCATTCAACGTAAGCAGAATAACAGATCGGCCTTGATACATTGTGTCAGATAACTGTTTTCCTTTTGTATATGTGTACATAACGAATACTGGAATTTCTTTTCTCTGTATTACATAACCCGAGAGTGGGCACAATGTACAATCATCGTAATATCTATACAGAAAAAGAAAGGCTGCAATTTCTCGTGTTGAAGAGCATGCTTGGTTTCTTTTTATAATCCTCTATAGAATAAAAGTATTGTCAGTTTTTCTTTGTTGTCAGTTTCGCTTTTCACAACGGCTGTCTTCTGTGAATGATTACGTGTGATCGATTGCTTTTAAGAGTACAATAGGCTAGTGGCTTGAAAACCGTCCACTTTTATCTACAGTATAAGTGGTTTGCAAAAATGGTTCTGAAGATCTGTGTGGTGGTTTTTTTTGTCGGAGTTTCACCTCTAAATTCAAATAGCAATTTGTTTGTATTTGTTTTTGTATAGCAAAAGTATAACAACAGTTATTTATATTGACTTGGATAACCTGCATGAAAAGAAATTGGCAACAGTGACGCAAACTACGCTGTGCGATACTAATGGGGACCGAAAACGCTATGGGCACACGCAGATCATATCCCCATAGTCGAAATTTCACAAAACGTAGGAACGGGCGCAAGACACTTACATGTACATGCACACACGTTTGTTTATGGTGTAAATCGAGGAGTTTCCTTTGTTCCTCTCAAAAAATTATTTTGTTTGTACTCTAACTTTTTCCGACGGCTCTCATTGGTTTTGTACACGAATCTCAATCGAGGTCGTCCTCGATTCTAACCCTAACCCCAATTCACCTTAGTGTCGCCAGGTATGTGTCCTCCATTTACACCATAAACAAACGCATACATACGACCAACACGAACCACGCACACAAAATGTTAGAGTTTTCTAACTGCCACGAAAAGTACCCGGTTGTAATATCTATACAGAAGAAGACAACATTTACTGCAATTTTGCGTGTTGAAGAGCATGCTTGGTTCTTTTAATAATCCTCTAGAGAATAAAAGTATTGTCTGTTACAGTATACGACAGTCTTATTTTTGTCCGAGTAAAAACAAAAATTACAAAATGTACACTAACAAAATATAATCCAAACTATAATCGCCATTTCGTGTGCAGTTTTCTCTTCACGTCCATGACATCACTGAAATTGCTAACGACAAAGAAGTCATCAATTGTTATATACCTGCGACTGAACAACAGTTTCGCCAGAATACTATTAAAGTTGGACACTAATTGAGCAGTTGTCAAAACAAAAGCCACCACCGCAATTAACGGTAGATTAAATTCAACACCGTAGAAAATGACAAACTGTTCCTTTTCTGTACGTGACACCACGGGGTGCCGGTTATGTAGCCTGACTAAACAAATATTTTTTAAACAAGGAAATGTAAAAAAAAATAAAAAAAATATTGGATGTTTCTTAGCGGTCTCTTCAGCACCAAAACACCAACCACAAATCAATATTTGCAAATAACACAAGCCGCCTACGAGGCGCCACCAATGTGATATTGGAATATCAATGAATTAATTGTACAGCTGCGACTGCCGAGACAAACACACTCTGTTTCCCCCCTTTTTTTCATTTCTTTTTTGTATAATGACTAGCGCAACATATCGCTGCAAAAAGACTTTTAATTGGAGGCAGGGCTCGAATCGTTACGCCACAGAGATGGGCGGAGGTGCTTTTTGATTGGATATGCCCGGGTGACGTAATCGGCGGACAAAATGTACACCATTGAGAACCATTCCGTCGTACTTGTATTTTTAAAAGGGGGACGTATCGTAAGTCCGACGCCCAACGAGTCCGACGCCCCACAAGTTCAACAATTCGGAATTATTACAAAATGGCGTCCATTAGCCTTTTGAGGTATGTCTGACACAATAGGAGGGCGCTGTTTGGTTTTGGTAAATACCCCCAAAAAATTTACCCAAATTAAACAGCGCCTTTCTACAGCGTCAGCCATACCTCAACAAGACTAATGCATCCTTGTCGGGACGGGGTGACGGGATAAGTGCGCTCTCTAGTTTCTAACTATGATTTAACTCGACATTTTCATTCGACCGGAAAGACCGTCTTCCTCTTCTTCTATGTACGCCATTACCAGGACGCCCGGGTGTATGCGTGGGAGGTTTTACACTTTGCCACCCCCAATATCTCTGCCTTAACGCCGCTAGGTTTTCGACGAGGGTTATACGATATAGTGCGTGGTATATTATGGTATATTGCACTCGAAAATGCCATCAGGCAGAAAACGGAAACTCCGAGTTTCAATCCCCGGCCCCATCTTCTTTTCTATCTTTTTTTCTTTTTTTCTATCTTCTTTTCTTCTGACGAGGACGGGGCTCGTGTTGAATGCCAATAACACTTGTTTTTCCCTTGATATGAACAGACGTATATAGAGGTTGCTCGGCTAATGGTTTTTGCACCAGGCGTAATATTATCGTAGATTGTTTCCGGCCAATGTGGGAAAATCCCATTTTATGTAACTCTTGCATATTGCATAAACACCTATCTTCTAAATTGTGGCATGTGGCCATATAATTATTTTTGTTTGAAGGATTTCTTAGAAGGCATTCGTTTGTGGCTTATCCAAAATCGACAACTCTAGAAAAAAATGAGAGAAAAAAAACGAACGCATATCGGTAGGTGTTTAAAGGAAAATCGGAATGTGACTTTAAACTGACCGTGAAACCCGATCGACCCACCGTTAATCTGATCGGCCCACCGTTCGGTTGATTGACCCACCGAGTTCGGTTGATTGACATACAAACTAGCCGAACGGAAATGGTCGACTCGCCGATGTGTCAGCTTAACAACAGAATGACGATCGGCTCGTTATGGCACGCCAAAGCGGATTTTCTTTTTCAACGCCGCACGGCAATTGTCAACTTTACAAAATATACCACAACGGTAACATTCACAGTTAAACATTTCCCCCCAAAAATTAAAAAACATTTTCAAAAACATGTGCCACCTCGATCAAAACATATGTTAACATTTGTTTAAATGGGTTAGGGTTAAGTTGTCACATTTTCTGTTAATGTTGACATTTTTTCAGCGGGTTGGCATATTTTACGATGTTAAAGTAATGTTTTTGAAAATGTTGTCATGTTTTTTTGAAATGTTAAACGGTAAGCGTTAATGTTGTATATACTAACAAAACGTTGTGTATTTTGTAAAGTTGACAATTGCCGGGAAGGGTTTTGAATTAATTTCGCTTTGGCGTGCCATAGCTCGTCAACTTTCTGACCGACATATGACCGAATGAAGGTCAGATTAATAAAAGACTGTTCGTGGATCGATCGACCGACCGACCGTTGAATGACGGACGCAATGACCGACAAATGCATGTATTGCCTTCAGAACCGACCGACAGCCAAACAGACATAATGACCGACGGAAACGAATCATGAATCCTCAGGCTCCCGCTGACGACTCACCTCACGGTGGAGGCACGTGACTAGTGTAGGGGGCAGATGGGGGAGATATGTGGGGGAACTGTGCCTTTGGTGATACAAGCATGTCATTTGGCACACGTACCGTCAGCCAGAGTATGTCAATGAGAAAGATACTTGGATATAGAGCCATTGCAGATTTGTCCTTTGGAGAAAATAATGGGTAGAATAAACAAGCAATTGCAGCCATTTATAGAAATGCTGGTATTCTACCTATAATTGCTGTTATTCTACCTATAATCTGCTTTAAAGGACAAATCTGTGATGGCCCTATATCCAAATATCTTTCTCTCGACATACTCGGACGGTGTGCCAAATCCCATGCTTGCGTCATCAAAGGCACATTCCCACGCACCTATTATCTGCCGTACTACTAGACGCGATAACGGGATTCCCAAATCGGATTGCATCCCTTGGGTGTCAAGTAATGTCAGGCAGGGCGAGGTTTTACCTACTCATGCATGTCACGTGTGTTGAGCTATCGTATCATAACAGTCAACACACCGACTCAGTGGCTGGAACACATCCGAACACATTACACCGTCAAATGGAAAACACAGAATTGAAGTCAGATGTGCGGAAAATGTGCCACAACTGGGCAGGACAAGAATAGCATTTCCAATAATCATTGTGCATGTGTACCAACAATACACGGCAAATGAAGTTTTGTGAACACACGGGCAATTTTGAAGTTAAATCAAGAGCAACTTATTAAAGGTAGGATACACCATTAGTAGATATCGAAAACATTAATGAAAGTAAATAATGATTGTAAGCATCTAGCAAAATGATTGCGCTAGATATCCTGTAATTGGTGGTTTTTTTTAAACATTATAGAAAAACATTTACGATCGCCAAACGATGATCCCGAAAAGAAAAAAACAACAACAAGAAGAACAACATAAGAACCACTGCCCGACGCCAGTTGAAAACGAACGCCGATTTGTTAGCTTCTCTCAGCATCCGTGATTGTAAAACTTCGGACAGATCAGTTAAACGATATTTACTATAAAATACAACCCCCAAATCGTGATCATTCAAGCAATAACCAATGGTGTATCCTACCTTTAAAAACACATAGCAGAGATGTATTACCATGCAATGACAATAGCCAATAGGGAATATTCAAACGTGTGTCCTATACGTGCGATTGCGTGCGAGACTTATTTGCCACAATAGAAGTGAAAATAGCAGGTGATCAAACAAACATTAATAATTTAAACAGAAAAGAACATTGGAAATGTTCAGACAACTTGACAGAACGGTAGAAAACTTCACGCATCGCGCATGGATATAGGCGCGTATTCTTTGTATAAGTGTACACAGGGTACCGAATTTAGAAACACAATTAAACAGTTAAACACATCATGTTAAAGAAACAAAGTAAAAACACTTATGTCAAGAAACATTTGTAACTGTTAATTTAAACATGCCATAGACAAACGCTATGGCCAGTACTCACCTTTATTACGTGTTGTGGAGAGCTAAGGCCGTCGAGTAAGTTCGTTGGAGTGATGTCCGTCACAACAAACTGGTATAGTTCCCCTTCACTAACCGCGATAGCAACACAGCTAATGATCTGGTAGTACAGACCGCCAGCTCCGTTCACCAATATATACGTTTCTCGCCTCTACTACAAAAGAGCCTCCTCCTTATGCTCGTAGTATGTGCCGAGTACGTCTGCGTATTGTGTAGTGACGTTCTCCTCCTTTTTTCCTTCTTTTTCAAGGCCCGTCTGTCGCAGTCGGCCTCAGTATATCGGGCGACGAGTGTGCTTGCTTGCGCCCACTGACGCGGGGCTAAACACACGCAAGGGAGCGATCGGGTTTTAGACTCAGGTGTTTTGTTTTGTTTTCTCGCAAGAGGATGGAACGACGTTGATGACGATATAACGAAGAAGATGACGACAAAACCTGCATGGGTGGCAAGCAAATGGGACATGTGCTAAATCGCTTACACACAAATAAAAAATATATATAAATACAAATTACGCCCACTGTTTTCAGCGAAAGCTTTTAAATATTTCCGGATGTTGGTTAAATACATTAATATGTGGGTTAACGTCCATCGTGTATGCGAGTAAATATGAATAATACCAAAACAAAATAGGCCTATCAGTGTTTCGTGGATATGGTAAATTACTGACGCACGGGGAATTGTGACTAGCTTACACTTTGTGGCTTATTTCTTTGGAAAAAGATGCATCGTTCGTGAAGTTTATGAAATGAAATGAAAAATTGATTGTCATCATTAATCACAACATTTAATTTCATTACGCATTTTCTGATATGAAAAAAAATGATTTCAATTTTCATAAGACAATTTATTTACTTAATCATATCATCTTTGAATAGAGTGTACGTTCTTGAAGAGTTCAGACAACGCAAAATGATTGGCGAATTACGTTTCGCAATTGGAAAGCAGATTACAGAATTGTGACCATCCACAACAAAAGGGCTGTAAAGCCTCAGAGCTTATTTTGAGAAAAGGACCATCAATTATATATGTGAAAAACAATAAAAAAACAAAGAATTTTAATATTCAGTGTTACTTGTTGTAGCTAACCATAAATACCAATTATGTCTTGTAATACATCATTTTAAAGCTTATTTTTTTGTAGATTTCATTTCTATAAATATCTCAAAACGTCAAGATGCCTATTTTACAGCCCTTTTGTTGTGGACGGTCACAATTGTTCTTGGTATATTTCTATCTCATTAATTCAACCAACCACGTCTAAATTATCAAAATTTAGGCACAATTGTGTGCTTTTGGTTTTTTTTCTTCTAGGGCTACCTTCTTCCCCTTCATGGGCCACAAGTTTGTTGACCCCGAGTTTACTTCTAATCGACACGCCCAAAACGGTTATCATTCACCATAGAGCAAGGTTAATGGAAAATCGGGTTAGGTTACCTAAGTGCTTTGTAAAATACATCAAGAACCGCTACACGAGATAGTCCATAGTGACTTCCATATTTTATGGACTAACTAAATTTGGTTCATTGGGGGCAGTATTTGAAAATATTCATTTGTTTTCCAACGACCGGCCGACTATGCAGATTGCAGTGCAAACTGTATACAAATGTTCCACTTTTCTTGAAAATGACAGCATAACAGCATCACAACGGATTGAGACTATTATTCACTTCCAGCCAAGCAAGGTATTTCATAATATATGTTGTATGTTACCTTTTAAAGGGATCGTATAGGCCTACGTTTGGTTATTGGAACCCATTGTTTGTTTTTTTATAGATATACATGTATACCATAAAACTAACCTGTAAACATTTCATTTCAAAAGGTGGTAGCGATTTTAAGATATTGCCAAAAATCTGGAGCGGTTATGTCCACGCATGGAAAAATAATCTGCATTGGAATACACAATCTGAGAAACGTCACTGCAGTAACGCTTCTCAGATTCATTTTTTTGGGGATAACAAGTGATATCTTTTTCCATAACCGCAGTACTTCGAAGTGAAAAGTTTCTAAAAATGCATTATACTATCCAAAGCTGCTGTACTTCTTACCAAGTAAGTTTTTATTGCCATTATTTTTTGGAGTAATTACCAAACGTATACGATCCCTTTGAAGACCTCCACCTGGGCACACAGGCAAAATAATTGAATTAAACCACGCCTATTATTAGAAGCATTTGTTGTTCGTTTACTACACAAAGGGCCATTAACACTGTTCTTCAAACTTCATCCTTTCTTCAACCCTTTTTTTTCTCTTCTTTTTCTCGAAACGTCGAGTATGGTTTATTTAACTTGGTTTTTGTTATGTTTGTTTCCTACATAAAATTATCACCTATTAAAACAAAATTAATTTACTTATTTCTACGTAAAATAATGTAGTTCAATATCAGTAACCAAAATAAGTTCAAATTTAGTAACCTGTTCTATACTAGTGCCTATATGCAAGGGCCTTCAATGCACACATTGCAGCCTCCCCAGCCAGAAATAGATGTGACTTTATTAATATAAATTCAAGATGCTAATTGGTCTGCCCAGACAAACTAATTGTGACTTCCTCAATGCGTGTGTCGTATAATGTTTTTATAAAAGGAGTTTGGTGACTTGCCCACTAGAAACAAAAAACAACACAATTTGTCATGAAAACAACTCGAACAATGAATAAGGAGAAGAAAATAAAACCACGTACTTACACTGGCGTTCTTCGTCTCTGTTAGTGTGTCTTCAAAGTTAACACGTCAGATGAAACAATCTCCGTAGAAGTAAAATAACGCCCTATATTCCCTATTTGCAATTACAAGTCACACGCGACTTCGCGCTCTGTCGGCATTACGAGTGTTTACCGTACTCACGTCAGCACCACCTATTATGATGGTCGGACTATTATGATGGTCGCCTCGGATTGGCTGGTGCGCGCGCGTGACGTCATGCGCGTCACGGTCGAGGCCGCGCGCTAACGGTGACCTTGAGGGCGGGGCTACATAAGACCTTGGAACGATCAATTTCCCAGGGCCAAATTCATCGATACAGACCGCGCGTGTCAGTGCGGCCGTATCGCGGGCACAGAGCGGGATGTTCCAATATCCGGACCGGTAAAATAGTGCGTTGCTATGACGATAACCTAATTTAACAATTATCTTTTTTTTTTCTTTCTTCTTCTCTCGCCTGGTGCCAGTGGATTTTTACAGGAAATTATGTAATAACTGATGCGGTCGCCTGGTATTTATAACTTGCCCGCGGTTGGGTTTGGGGCGTTGCTCGTTAGAAAATCGATCACAATTATATCGTGCCAAAACTGTGGTGAAGGACCGGCCGCACGCGACGGAAAATGACGGGCCGATCTGTATGCAGCTTGACTCAGCAAACAATTGATCTTGCAATACGAATGGAACCCTAACTCCCTAGGGTGTGTGCAAAATCATATTGATTTTGGAGGATTTGGGAGGGTTCAAAATCATATTGATTTGAGGATTTGGGAGGGTTAGGGTTAAGAATCGAATTTACAAAATCAAGTGTCAATCAGCGAATACTACAGACAGACCTGTTGCTAAAAAAAAGGTCTGAACTCGACCTAGTTCTAATTTGAGGAGCCGACCTAATGAAACTGGGAGACTTAGGAACCAAATAATTAAGGAGTTGCCTAGACAAAAAAACAAAACAAGAAAGAATCGGGAGAAAACGAAGGGGAAAATGAATTGATAAATAACCTAAGAAACGAAAATGCACAAATTGCGCTTTTTAGCGCAATTGCGATCATTATACGCTCATCGCTTCAGCAGAGGTGTAAAACAATGAAGTAAAAGGTGACGCAGGTGCATGCGAGCCGTGTATCGCTTAGAGATCCGCGTAATCCCCCGTATAATCGTAACGGGGAATACAGTTGAGGCTTCACACTTAATACACGCGCTTAATGTATATGCCTTTCAGTGTGCAAGCCGCGCTTCGTTGCAGAGGATCAAAAAAGCACGGCGGGTTGTTTGTTTACGTCACAACATGTACTTAACAGCACAACCACCATTACTACGTGTGCACACTCGAGAAGTCAAGAATCGGTCCCAGTCGGAGTCGCATGCATGATGTACCTAATGAAGCACTTGTTTGTCATGATGATTGTTGTTGTTTTTTGTCTCCAAAATAAGAAAGGAAAAATAATTGTTGACCTGTCGGCTATAATTTCCCTGCTCATTGCGTGAGCTGTTATCTTAATGTTTTTTTTCCGTTTTAAACAGAAACTGATGACGTGTGACAAACAAACGTCTCACAAACAATTTATTTGGACGGTGATCGGGTTAGCGCACAAACACGTTTCTAAATTTTGTACCCTGTGGAGACCTGAACACAATGGGGACAATGGGAGTCAAAACGTCTCCTCCTCTACAAGGTTTTCACGAAATAAATTTTACTCAAACTGACTGATGGGGTTAGTTTTCTGGTTAGGTTTGGGGTTGAATTTGGAATTTAACCGTGGTTGAAATAGAAGCATTTTAATAAGAATTGTTGACAGTCTACACATTTGGTACACGAGAACAAAGAGATGCCTCCACAGGGATACACCTTTGCGGATATGTGTCAGTGTTGCATACCCGTGTGGCATTCCTTTGTATTTCTGTATTAAGAAATAAAAGGGCACTATGTCCTGAATTCGCCCAATCGGGCTACAAAACGCGTTTTGAGATAAAAGTAGGATATAAACATTCACACAACCATCCTTTAAAAACTGGGCGTTATTCTTTTGTGGAACGAGTATCTGGGATCAGTAACCCCGAATCTCAAGCTGTTTGGGCACAGTCTAATAGAGAAGGGAGAGGGGAGACAGGGAGGGGGACGGGGAGGGGGCGCCGCCACTGAACTGCAAAACCTAAAATAGTAATTCCGATAACATGTACAACAATTATTGTGTGGATAATGAATGCAAAAGATGTATATCTCAGTCTACAGTCATGCAATTCAATTAAAACAAAAACCAACACTTCCGGGATGTGGGTAAACTCGTGTGCGACTACACGTCTAGGAATCCGGCCTACCTGTCCATCTCGATCCCCAAATGAAATCCGGTATCGTCAACCGGATGAGTCCCCGGGGACGCGTTCTGTCGTCTTCGAGCAAAATCTCGACTTACTTGTTAGCGATAAATGCGACGGCCGAGCGCGTATATACGTGTATGGCGGCGTGTACAGCATTAACAGGATTCGGTTTATAATCCTGCTGAACACAATAGTTTGGGATAGTTGCCAAGATTTTGTTGCCAAGAACTTTGCCAACCGTTACGATGGTTTAGCGCGTGGCGGTTCAAACGTCAAGCCAATTTCTGCAACTGCACGTAATTTCCTGTTCGGAAATTTCCGCCTTTGAAACCGGTTGTACAAGCACAAGCTTGTAAAACAAAAATTATAACATTGTATTTGCAGGTTGAAATACATTAAACAATTAAAATTAGGTATAGATAATTTTTTTAAGATACTGTTTTGAATTCTATTTAGTATAAACAAAATATATACATATATAAAAGCACGAAATGTATTCTTAATGAGGAACATAAGTTTGTGCAATGCTCTAATCTTAACGTATTCAAACTATTTAACATCTCTTTTTAGTAAATTTTGTTGAAAATTGTTCAATTGTTTTCCCGGACAACCGAGGGCAGTTCAGGAAGACGCTTCAGTCTAGAGGTTTTCTGTTCAAATTGTGGACACAAATTTTGCTCATTGAAAACATGTTAAGGGAGGGAGGGGGAGTTTTCTTATGGCTTACTGCCATGTACTGACAAAACAACGAATCACCCCCCCCCCCCCCCCCCCCCCCCACCCCCCACCCAAATAATTACTACTAACAGCAGAATTTCCAAAATTCTATCAATTTTGTTTGTTTGCTCAAATGTGCTGATGTACATGTATAACATTGAGGTTTCTGCTCAAAATGACATCACAGTTTTGCTTATGGGAAATTTTAACGAGTTAGCATAAAAGAAAGGGGAAAAAAGGGTTAATTGAGACGTAAAGGTGCACTGCATTAAACATAAATAACCGTATGGTCTTGTGAGGCGCTCGCAACAGACTGTGGATAATCTAAAGCCCATTAACGACCCATTAACACATTAATGACGCAGAACATTAAAGACAGTACATGTACATGAGTAATTCAAAAGCGTGTATAGGCCTACAGAGCTTGTTCGTGCATGCAGGGCCAGGGGCGGAATCAAAGATTCATAATGCTTTCGCCAAAGTAACCAAAGACCGTTAGCGTTGTTCGTTATTAGTCACCTCAGCTAAATACATCCCCTGTATCGCCATTAGCCGACTTCATAATGGGAAAGCCACATTATGTATATATAATATACCTCATCTCTTTTCAAGCTGGGATTTTTTCCCCGAGCACAGGCAAGCACCGACTGGCATTTTGATAATCACCAAAACATAATGATTCTTGGTAATCCAGAACTTCACAGATTCCAACCCCGTTCCCATCAAGTTTCTGTGGTCATTGATTAGAAGTGTTCGGTGTAGCACGGTGTGATGTGAAACTCAGACTCCTGTTAAAACCGGACTCACTTTTTATATTATTGGTTAAACCCTCTCACGTGACCGATTACTGTCCCATTAACTCAACTTAAGCCTGCGCAATACTGCCAATGAGTCTTGGTTTCAGAGAGTCTGAAATTCATGCCACACCGGCATTGTGGAGCAGGTTGTCTGCCGTGCCAAAAACCGACTTCGGTTCAGATCGGGTTGGGTCGAGTCGGCTTGCATTTTTCGGGTCGTTTATTACTATTAGTGTAAGCCATCTTGTCAAAAATCTGTCAAAGAATGATTTGCCCAAGCCAGATGTTTTTGCGTTTTTGTTCGGGTTCGGCTCGGTTCGGGTCGGGTCGGATTTTTGACTGGTATAACATTAGCATGGGGGATCTATCGGTGTTTTTTTTTTACACCGCAGCTTAGGTTGTTATCTAGAAATACTGCGCTCTTGAAATCAGACTACGAATTGAGCTTTAGAAAAAACAGCGAGGTGACGGACGTCACGTTATTCTCAAGTCATTACAACTATAGTCGTGAAAGCGTTTAACAGATAGTCAACAGGTTGTCAACGACCTACCACGATAGTTTAGTCGATAGTGTGATGAGCTATAGATGGAAAGGTCCCTGGTTCGAATCCACCAGTACCACCTTTTCTTAATTAAAATTCTCTCAAAAGGTAAATAATTGACTAACTTTAGAGGAAAAGGACAATGAGCGAGAACATTAACTGCTGTGCACAGTTAATGCTTCGTAGTCTTCTTTCCATAGCGGAATCGATAGTAATTACTATTATTACTGCGAAACCCTTCGCTGTGGTGCACACAAAAAACAAGCGTCGCGCCCACACGCACGCACATACAACCATGTTCCAACCAATACTGAGATAATTTGCTTTAATTAATATTTCCACGCGGTTAATAAAAAAGGGCAACCGCAATGGTTCAACCGGCGGTAGTGGTCTCCGGAGAATGCTCCCATCTCGTGACAAGTTTAATTATTGCGACTGGATGTAGGCGTGACCTCATCTTGACCCCTGTTTACAGCTTGCTCTGCGCATGCTCCGTGACGCGCCATCGAGAAAATGCTCCGACGCCATAGAGCTATATTGAATTACTAGTAATAGCTCTATGCCCGACGCGCATCAAGCTTCCATAATTGGCGGGGCAAGAATGTGCGTGTGTGAGGGATCAGAAGGGGAAGTAACAGGTTGATCTTCGTATTAAAGTATAGACCCATGCTATAATGCAGTTGATCGAAGTCGCCCCCCTTTTTCCAGCCTCGCATTCCGAAATGTAAATCCCTGTGGGGTGCACTAGCCTAATTCAAGTCCCATTGAAAACAGTGTAAAATCAACAATGTTTAGGGCCAAGTCTCATGCACACCGACATCACTGGGGTTTCTCAAACAACAATCAGATTATTGTCTTGGTCTTTATCTTTCCATTTCTTTTCAATTTTTAGTAGGTTAGCCAATTACATTTTTTAATATTCACACCAAAAGAAACTGACCTCCCGAAAAGTGATACTTCCCGAGCCTGCAAGCAGCCATTTTACAAATGGCATCCCTCCACATTCTAGGGCAATTAGGACCCATTTTTCAACCGTAATTTTGTCAAGTCTGCCCTCAGATTGAAGCTCATAAACCAGGGAGTTGATCCTATGCTATATTTAGACAATCCCACCATTTCTTTCACCAAACGGCAAAAGAAATTGTGGGGGCACATTTCATGCTAATGAGCTGGCGGAGAAATTCTCCCTTCAATTAGGGTAGTGCACCCTGTGGGGACATGGCATTACCAATAGACTTTGTGCACACAATTCTTTGTGGAGACATTCTCCTCTTTATAATTTCCTTGTAGAGACCTTTTAATTATTTTGGCCTGGGGCCTATTGTCCAGTATCGATCTCTACACGGTAGCATATTTAAAAACATATCCATACCTCATTTATTTCTTCAATTAATTGTCCACTTCGTTTACAAAATACCGTACGCTTTAAAGGTAAAACGCTGAACACAACATTTGAGATTTTTCAAAATTCGTTGGGTTCTGAGGGATAGCATTTTGTAGCAAATAATGTTACAATGACCTGCTTAAAGTTTTGTTTTAGAAGATGTTGGGGAGAAAAAAGCAAGACAATTGTGATTTTGTAGTCTGGTTCCTGACCGTACTTCAGACGAAACGCCGGGAACAATTTATAGACATCGGGAAATTGTCATGTCGGGGAACTAGACTAGCTGGCTTGCACTGGAGTAGGAAAACGTTTTTCCAACAATGGTCGGCCGGTCATTGTTGGAAATTGATACAAAAAAATCCACTTATCTTGAAAATATGAAAGCAAAACAGGTGCCATGATTTCACAGACTATCATTTTACATTTGTGGGGTTTTTATTCTCCAAATGTTGTACAAGTATTTATAACAATCTGAGAAGGCTTTGTTTTCTAATACAGGTTGATTTCTTCGAGAGAGAAAAAACAGTCACGTTTGACTTTGTTTCGGTCCGCCGGACTCTCGGCCTTGTACACCTAGCCTGATTAACTCCCAATGACATCGGGGATTAGTAATCGCTGACCAATCAATATTTGTCCTGACCACAATTATCAACTGGCCACATATTGGGACAATTCCGAACTGCGATGGAGTCGACACAGCACAAATCCCCAAACCTTGAAAATTTGTAATGTTCTTACTAGCCTTCCTCTGCATACCGCACGGCACCCCTTTAATAAACCTTTCAAAGCAAACATGTTTTCTTAACGAAGCACCTGATCGACCCCGCCCTCGCTCCTCGTCTCAACACACGCACAGCGACACACACCCGCCCACACGGTAAAAATATATCCAACACATACAGCGCGTTCACAATCACCCCCCCCCCCCCCCCCCCCCCCCGTGTGAGATCGACCCCGCGCCAGGTGCCGCCTAATGCACCGAAAAAGGTCGTAGTCGGTGTTTTCTCGGAACAGCTGTCATCTTAATTAATGCCTAATCGGTGTGATCCTGACCCGAGACAACAATGTCTTTCCGAGGTTCCGGAGTGCCAATTTTCACTTCACGCGAACCGTCACTGTTTTCCCTCCTGTCTCTCTGCAATGATCAGTATTGCTTATGTACTTCTTGTCCTGATAAAAAATGTCAAATGTTCAACTGCACTTTCTTTACTTTGGCTGATGGGGGAGATGTCAACTCGCGGCACTCGTGTCAAACGGATACAGCTATATTACAGGAGGGGGCGTGGATTAATACTAGACGAATGGGTCCAACATAGTTGATTACATAGACAGATCGTGGATTGATGTAGTGTATAATCTAGTCTGTCAACAAGTTTACCTGCTTTGATGATAGAAAGGTTCATCCTGTAGCTATCTTCTGACGGATTGGCAACGGCCTTAGGTAAATGCTTGCCACAAATGGGAATCGCTCAAGCTAGTTCGTACCCACCGCCCAAAACTAGAGCCCTGGGAGTCTAAAACATCCTGATCAGACTCACCCAGATTCTGTATCGAAATCTGCACAGTCACTTTTCCGGGTCAAATATGAGAGACTTAAGGGGTTAAAATTAGCTAGAGATAAGTCAATTTGACCCGGAATCTTCGACACGGAAGAGGACTCTGCAGATTTGGAGCAGTTCCGGGTCAATACGACCCAGTTTTTAGAGTCTGGCTCATCGGCTTCACAATGGGTTGCCTGTTGCATTACCATTATAGTCTGGTTCCAACACCCAAAAATAAATCTGACAATTTCTGATGAATTATTAATATTACTAAATCTGGTAGCTGCCAGTGACCAAAACTAGAGGAATTCCTCCATTTCTGAAAATGTCCGACGTTTTTCGAATTATGTTCTTTTGACGGTCGCCGGTATTATCGTTAACGTTCGCGATGTTCGAGTGTTGTCTGATGGGAGTTGGTTATTAATAGTGAAATTAGTATCCCACCCGCGCGTGCATGAAGTCCAATGCACGGGGTCCACTACAACAAAGGCTCCACACGTTCATATGAAGCTTTATTTCATCAACTGAATGTCATTAAGATTGCACAAGGCATGATGTGAAGAAACATGGCGCAGCAATTAGCTTGAATACCCATGATAACGAGGTTGGGGACGATGTACAATAGAAAAAGGAACAGTCCCTATGGATGTACCAAGACCGCGGTGATGTTATCTTCCTGCGCGGCATATAATCCACTTGTTTGTTTTCCCTCGACAATCGACCACAGGTAAATGTAACTACGGCTCCACCCCCCCCCCCCCCCCCCCCCCCTCGCCTCCCAGCCAAGGTCGATATCTGATTTAATAATCCTCCCCTACTCCGTGCACGAGCAGTAATTACAAGAGCGGTAATAATAACGGCGACAGGTTTTTTGATGTCATCAGCTTAGCTGCAGACGTCCTTGACTGGACGTCATGTTTTGTTTACATCACGTCGTACAACATTTTCAATGCCACATGCCTATGCTCTTTTTTTTCTTTATCTTTTTTTAATGCGATTTGCGATGGTGACCGTCAAATCGTAGGACAAAAGATATCCGGTTTGTCTGTGTAGTGTCACGTCTTGAGCGATTGACTTATAAAATATAACAAGACATCTTCAATGATTTCTTAAGGAATCCTTACAATTACAGTAAGCTTAAAATACTCTCACCTTGGCCGAGCACCATGCGAAGAGACGGAAGATTTCAGTTCGAAACTGGAAAAATGGAAGATGGTGACTTAGTCGATGGCAATGGCGATGCTAACGACGACGACGGCGGTAGCGGCGGCGGCGGCGGGGGCGACAGTCATGAGGGGGCGACGAAGACGATGACAATGTCTATGAGGATGATAATGTGGAGACAATGAAAGACGACAATGACGGATGGCAAGTGACAAAAAGAAGACGGCAATTATGAAAATATCAGTAGAATAAAGACGATGGTGGTGAAGTTGGCAAATATCAAAGACGACGGTGATAAACCACGACAACATGACGGTGATGAGCACGATGACAAAGACTGTGACAATGACAATGACAACGATAGAGAAAACAACGACAAAGCCAAAACAACTGTGGTATTAATGACAAATAGAATGACAAAGACGATGACAACTATACACGCGGAATCGCGAATGTTAGCTCTCCTGAACTTCGAATTAAGTTTACCAGGCACATGTTCTGATTAACAACTCCGTGGTTGTTTTGGGGGGCCCAGTTGGTTGTTAGTGAAACTCATGAAACTTGTCTACCGACCTCATTATTTACGAGATTCAAGACTTTATGACAAGGAAATATGCAACTAATTTTATGCCAGGCAATCTTGCAGAAAAAAAACATAGCTTCCGGTTTTCTTTTGTGCCGATTGTTCGGCTTTTACCTTGACGGCAAATCACATAATTGAGAAAGAAATTCGATGAAAGGTCACGGTGTGCAAAGAAGTTGTTTACTTTTTGTGCGACGTTTTCAATGCCTGTGGGCTTTTAAATGTGTTCCTACTTTTTGTCAGTCCAGCACGTTCGCACTTGCAGGCGGAGGCATATTCTTTTTAGTCCTTCAACATGACGGATTTCTGTATATGATGTTTTTCTCTCCATTAATATACCAGATAAACAAAAAGTACGAGATGAAATTCGTTTGTACTTGGATGCAAGTAAAATAAAGTATAAAACACCCAACAAATTACTATTTTAATCTAGACATGTTAAACAATTTTAAAGTGAACAAAGAAATTGGCAAGTGGGATTATTATAAAATATTATTATATAATATAAAATAAATTTATTCGACGTGTCGGCGAAAGAAACAGTTTTTAAATTTGGTACCCTGTGGAGATCTGAACACAATGGGGATGATTGGAGTCTTCCCAGGGGTGATTTTTATAGATAAATAGATCTCTACTAGGAATTTAACGAAATAGATTTCTCGACTTTACTGAAATTACTCAAAACTAGGATGTTGTTTAGGTCTATAGTGTTTTAGGGTTAGGGTATGAATAATAGGATAGATTTGGTCGACATTTCAACCCAGGAATTGTGTTGTGAATAAAATAGCATTTTGAAAAACGTGCTCGACTTTCTAACCATTTCGTACACGAGAAAAAAAGAAGATGTCTCCACAAGGATACAAATTTGCGGAATAAGCCATTTGCGCGCGACCCCGAATTAAATGTGAATACCATCTGGTACACTGACGTGCTCGCACAGCTTGGCATCGTTGAACTTTAAATTCTCCAGACCAAAAACAATGTTGCCATAATCACATGATTCGGGCAAGCTCTTGTATAGTTACGTAACAGACGTACGGCACCAATACATTGACCATTCCGGAGCCGAATCACGTTATATAGCAACAGTGTCTTTGGTGTGGAGAATTCAAAGTTTAATGGTGCCAAGCTATGTGAGCAAGTCAGTGTACCAGATGTTATTTAAATTTAACTAGGGGTCACGCGCAAATGGCTTATTGAGCGCGAACCCACAATGCAACAACCAGAAATTTGCAAGCAAGTCGCATTTTTGTGTGCAAGCGGTTAGAATTCATCGAGTTAGATTAGAGAGCACATTAAGAGAGCTTTAAAAGGTAGTATACACCATTGGTAATTGCTCGAATTATTAATATTGGGTGGATTTGGGGGGTTGTATTTTATAGTAAATATCGTTTGACCTGTCCGAAGTTTTACAATCATGGATGCCGAGAAAAGCACGAAAAACAGCGTTTGTTTTCAACCGGCGTCGAGCAGTTTTTCGATCGCAAATTTAATTTTTCAGAATAATTACAGAATTATCTAGCGCAATCATTTTGCTGGATGCCTAGAATCATTATTTATTTTCAGATGAGTAAGATATTTCCTAATAATTTGGTAGTAAATATTTTCGATATCTGCAAATGGTGTATACTACCTTTAATAAGGTTTAGCCGGTCTCAGCAAGTACGTGTGATGGACACCATTCCTCAGGCTAACGTTTATAGCGTGTTATTTCTTTAGCGGTTACAGCTAAAAGTTTAAGGCTCTTGTTAAATAATTTAACTGAAGGCTACATGCAGGCTTGGGAAGTATCCATTTTTGGGAGGTGATTTTGTTTTGGTGTGAATATTTAAAATGTAATTAGCTAACCCACCAAAAATGTCAGAAACAAAAATGGAAGGATGAAGGACAAGACACTAATTCAATTGTTGTTTGAGAAACTCCAGTGATGTCGGCTTGCATGTTGGCCCTGAACTTTGTTGGTGATAGCATGGTGGCCGGTATCGGCCATCAGTCAAACGGTCAACATTTCTTTTACCCGTGACATCAGCCAGTGGACTTTCCGAGGGTTTTCCTGCACTTAAAGGTAGAATTCACCATTTGCAGATATCGAAAAAAATTACTACCGAATTATTACGTAGGAAATATCGTACTTTTTTTGAAAGTAAATAATTAATGTAGGCATCTAGCAAAATGATTGCGCTAGATATCCTATAATTGTTCTAAAATATTGAATTTGATTTTTTTTAAATCACGATCGTCGGACGGCGATCGCGAAAAAAAAACCAAGAACAACATAACAACCACTGCCCGACGCCGGTTGAAATCGAACGTCGTTTTTTAAAAACTTTTCTCAGCAATCATGATTGTAAAACTTCGGACAGGTCAGTTAAACGATAATTTATACAAATAGGCACTTGGGGAGACAAATTAGCGTAAGTTTTGAGGTAATAAGGAGACAGTGGCACTTAGGGAGACATTTCAGTGTCTCCCTAAGTGTCTAGCTACCCTAAAAAAATATTTGGGAGTTGATTTTGTCCTAGAACGATAGATTTTTGTCTAAATAGCATAAATCTCGAATATCTTAGAGAAAAGGGTTAGGGTAAACAAGTTAGGACTGTTTTAAGTTTGTGTACATCTCTATGGGATTGTCTCCCTAAGTGCATATTTGGAGGTAATATAATTACTATAAAATACAACCCTCTAATTCCGGCCATTCCTGATAATTCAAGCAGTTACCAATGGTGTTTCCAATTTTAAGTTGTTGCCAGAAGCAAAAGAAGTACACTGACCCAGGGCGTCTGTATTAACTCAATTTTCCGAGTATCTCTAGTGATCTAATTGAGAGGTAATTCCGTAAGACGCTAGCGTATCCCAGGATTTCCACTTCCAGGCTTGCCAACGCAGGCGCACATGCTATCTCTTTCAACTGACTGCCAGAATAACACGAATGTCGGCGTAATGACAGAATACATGTGTATGATTATGATGGGTCCCTGTCGAACATAGATTCATTAGTCTGGTATGGGCGCTAGATTTATCGGCTACACAGCGCGAGTCAAAAAGAAAATGATAGGGAGTTTTGTTTCCCCGTACAAAAAAGGTATATGTGACACGATCAAGCGTAATGAGTCGGATGTCGGCCCCGGTCATTATTTTCATATAGTTTTAAAGAGGGCATCTATACGTTTTAAAAACTGAAAACCCCCTGTTGATACGATGTTTTGTTGTCGAGTTATGTAAATTTGTTTAAATACCAACGAAGAACACAGTTCTGATTAAAACATATTGTTGTGATCCACATCCGACTCATTCCGCTTGAATGATCGTGTCACATATTTGATCCACCAGTTAAGAGCATGTTCTTCCCAACATCAGGGGAAAATAATTGTTGAAATTGGTCGTTGCTATTAAGAGCTGTGCTTGTTTTACTAAAAGACAATTGTTCAATAGCTGTCCATGGAATGCTAAACGAACCCCCTGTCAAGGAAAACATACATTGCTCAGCATTCCGATTTCAAAAACTAGCTTAGATTATTCCTGATACAAAAAAACCCACAAAACAGTAAAATAAGATTTCAGTCTTCACTCAAACTTGGAATCGTTTAATGTTCATTGATTTTTGTTGCTTGCATTCCACTGTGTCTTTAAATCTCTCTTTAAATCTACTTCAAATATGAATGCATGTGTGAAATTTCAGGCCCTCGTCACTCAGCTTTTGAAAAAAATGGTAAAACAGGCACAGCTTTTGATAGCAACTACCAATTTCAAGAATTCTTTCTTGTTTTAAAGATGTCGAGAAGAACATGCTCTATCAACACATACCTTACTGGGGGATCAAATTGTTTTTGCGAAGAAAATTAAATACTACCGGTCACGACGTGTATAGAACGTGCAATAAAATGCAGTTTCAGAGTTGTAATCGAGTCAATGCAGGGGCCAATTTCATAGAGCTGTTGTTAAGAACACAAATTTGCTTAGCATGAACATTTTTCCTTGTCAAAAACAGGGTTACAAACCAAATGTTTAGGTAACATATGGGGTTTTTTGACTTATATTGAGTTGGTTTTTGCTAAATGCACATGGAGTTTTGGCTGGCAACCCGTTCTTTTTTAGCAAGACTTGTTGGTGCTAAGCAAATGTTTGTGCTTAACAGCTCTATGAAATTGGCCCCACGTGCCAACTGGAAGTTTTAAAAGCCTTCTTTTAGACTTGTATGTCGCCAGGGAAAGGGGAAAGGGGGAGAAGTACAGCTGGCAACATAACAGCGCTCAAAAAGTTTCAGCTAACCTCGACATCGACCGTGTTTGTCATTATTGTGGACAGGCCTAAATTAAATTAGCAGTAGCACATGCAGCTGTACAACAATTGTCCTGACAAATTTCCGGTGAGCGGCTGGTGATCCGAGCCAACACAGAGCTAAAATGATGGTTTCATCTTTCCATATGACTGGACATAATAATGTCTCATTTTAAACACTTTTTTTATGAAAATTACATATGAAGCAAGATATGTGGCAGAGAAAACCCCCCCTCTTTTGTGTTTACCATTGTGTTCCCGGAATTTCAGGAATTCCTTTTAGGTTTCAAGGGGGGATGGGTTAGGTTACAATAGTGTTGAGTGTGTATAAAGTATAGGGATAAGAGGGGGGTACCCCTCTGCCACATATCGTGCTGGGTATAGAAAATTAATTCGACCCGTTCACAGTTGTTTTGCAAAAGTACACAGCGCGCGTCTTGTTTTATACGGCGCCTTGTTTTATACAGCGCCCTCTCGTGATGGGGGCGTGCTTGACAATCCAAGATGGCGGCCCCCATCCGTGTAACAAATGTTGAAGTGAAAGACGTGCGATTTCCAACATCCCTGGGGCAGCATGGGTCGGATGCAATGGTAAGATCGATCTGTCTAATCAGTGTTGCTCGTCTTGGCCTCTTTTTTCGCATTTTATTATGCATTGTGTTATTTGCGCATCCCAGTTTACGAACATAATTACTTTACTAGCATCATTGACAGAGCATGACAGACTTATGCGCGTGCGAAACCGCGTGAGGGCGCTGTTCATCGTGTAATGCTATTAATTAGTTACTACTACCTCTAACCCCATCAAGATTAATAATAAGTTAGACCATGGAGTAAAGAAACTTCCTCCACGGTTAGACCTACCATTTCGTTTAACGTATTGGCTATCGTTAATTTTACGGCAGTTAACAATCGGAGACCTCACATTGTCATTGTTGTCAATAAGCCACTTCGACATTCCAACTGCGCATGTGCACAACAAGATTCAACAATTTTTCTCGGCAGACAAACACGGCCGACAAATGCACACAAGGCTATGGGGGATGTGGTAACCGAATCCGCATTTTGTGCATTTTCTTGTGAAATCGAAAAGACGATTGGAACTTTGTTCGAACAAAAGTTTGGCCACACAAAACACCTGAAAACACCAAAACGTAAAAAAAAAATGTGACTTAATAACTTTAGAACACGACGATCTCTTTAAATTCGCTGGTACCCCGCTATGCTTTTGCACGCAATCGCTGAAATGTTTATCTAAAAAAAAAAATATGGTAAAATCTCCATGTGCACACGCGCAGCGGGAATATCGAACTGGCTTATACGCTGGACCTTTCACTCTAGTCTTGGAAACAGACTATTATAGTCAGGTCCCAAGAGTGAAAGGTCCAGAGAATTTTCAATGTCAGGTTGGGTAAGTGTGGGAATCAGATCGTCAACTGTCGTAACGATGGCAACTGCAATGCATTCATTTAAACAGCACAAAGACCCCGACTACTCCTGTGCATATGTTATCATCAGCACCAGCGATATTAAAAATGGAATTTCCGGCCATGGCTTGACTTTTACAATCGGACGAGGCACTGAAATCGGTAAGAAAAGTCTTCTCAGTTTTACCTATTGTTTCTCAAAGCTGCTGTGGTGTATCATTTGCCTGGTAATGGCTAAATTTGGAAGGATTCTGGATTATACAGCCCTATTCTAATCATTACTGTATGTACCTTCATGGAATTTGGGCGCAATGCCTTGAAGAAAGCTCAATATTACTGTGTTAGAATTGGGGGAGTTTTTGAGGAAGCGTCCTTAATAAAAAGAGCCTCCAACACTGAGCTTTTTGTCCTTTGTGCCGCTTCTCTAGTGGTTGCTGCAGTCAAGGCATTGGCTCCATTTATCATCGGGAAGGCACTGTCCGACATCTACGACAACTTTGCTGACTTCTATCGCACACTGACTAGCGAACCTCAACTAAGATGGGTGAGAAATGTTTGTTTGCCTGTACAATACTCTTTGTACTGCTATTTTATTCTCAAAGTTAAAAAGTCCGGAACTTATGCTCCATTTACTCTTGAGTAAATATTTTTCTTTTTTTCTCATAGATACATGACAGTTCTTGTTTTTTCTTTTAGTTTTCTACTTGTTACTATATATTGTATACTGAATTTTTTTGTTCTCAAATTGTTTTCCAGGTTGGGCCAGAGAAAGGTGTGATTCACTTAGCCACTGCAGCCATTCTCAATGCATTCTGGGACCTGTGGGCCAAGCGGGAGGGAAAGCCGGTGTGGAAGCTTCTTGCAGACATGGTGATTGGTCCTCGTCTATTCCTTAAAGGACGTCTTCTTAGCCCTAACCAAGCAGATGCAGCACAGTGCATCAGATGGGAAAAGTTTGGCACATTCAGCTAACACTAGTGTATAACCAGATCAAATAAGTTTTCGATCTTTACAAGATCTTAAGAGACAAAATGGCTGTGTACAATGGCTGGGGCCATACAAGCGTGGCCATGGTGCATAACATGGTTCGAAGAAGAAACACAAAAGAGAGATACAGAAGTTGGGAGTAAAAACCAACAAAAGGAGGATGAGACCAAGGAATGAAAGAGGTCAAAATAACCATGTATCACCACGTAATAAATTATTTGCAACCATCTGTACGTCCTAATCTCTCAAGAGAAAAAAATGCTAGCTGGTGTTTTAGCTGTAAAAACTGAACACTGCGATTTCAAGCAAATAAATCTGTAAAATGTTTTGCTTTCTTTCTTTTTTTCAACTCAGGAACCTGAACAAATTGTAAATTGCATTGATTTTAGATACATGTAAGTATATTAAGTTATTTCATTATATTTTTTTTTATTTTATTTTATTTTATAATGTCTTTGTCAAGTTTACTCTACAGCACAGTGCATCAAATAAACAAGTCATGGTGCACTTTGATGGATTTAGCTGTCAACAACAGTGTATAAACAACCAGTCTAAGACTATGATAGCTAATCCCATTGAAAAATGACAAAGATGGATCCTGCAGCGTTCTGTGACCACAGACTCTGAAGCAGTTTGACCTTGATATTTCTGACCTGATGGATCTTGCTGCACTCTGCATCCAAGTCACTTTGACAAACGATGCACTCCGATGCATTTGACAGGATTTCTAGCCAAAATATCCTGGAGGGTTGGAGTTAATAAAATAGTTTTGACATTTGCAACAAGGTAAGAACATTAGGCCACACGAGTCTATGAAGGTGCAGACACTATCTGTGAGATTGTGGTCAGGTGACCAAAGTAAGACTACAAGATCTCAGATGCAAGAATGTGTTATCTACAGGAGTTTGGGCGTTTTTTTTCATTCAAAGTTGAAATAATAAATGTTTCACCAATTTGTCTTGTAAATATCAGAACAGATGCTCTGACGAAGGATGAGGCACTAGATATTCTCAGAAGCAACCAAGCTAGCAAGAAAGAGAGAGGTATCCCTTTATTTGCCTAAAACCTGAAGTTTTGAGACGCTAAACTAGTCCTAATATCTCATTATGTATATGTTCGTGTGACTGTACCTCTGTTGATCTGTATGTATGTTAAAGTTTTTGGTGAAGTGGATTTTGATGAAACTTGGATGCAGTGACCCTTGGGTAGAAAGACTATTCTGTATCGGTTTGCTGAGGTCAAAGGTCATGTAGGAGTCATTAGAGGTCATTGTGTGTTAAAGTTTCCGGTTGAAATTTAAAAAAAAAAGATACAACTTCTACATGCTTTCAGGGATTTTGATAAAACTTGGATGCAGTGACCTTTGGCCTTGAGATTTTTGACCTGATGGATCTTGCGGCAAGTTTGTCATTTCAACAAATTGGCAGGGTTTCTGGCAAAAATATGGTTGGAAGGTTGCGGTTAAGGATCAGTATGCCCAGTACCCATCCCAACAGATTCCAACAAAACATGCTTTGGGATGGGTTGGGTTGAGTTTGGTTTATTATATAGGGTTAATTAATAACCCTTTAAGACCCATTTGTTTCCCTTTTCTATCAATACAAATGTCCTTGTCCTTCAGAGAAAACGCTACTAAACGATGGCTACCCTGCCTACACTACGTCAACTGCCTGGCTAGGTTACAGTGATGACGTACTGCTCCAGGTATTTGCGTCTGATGATTTGTATAAACTAGCCAAAAAAGAAGGAAAAAAATAAAGCATGTCTGATAAACAGGTGGTATGGGTGGCTTGTGCGTAAAAGCGCTCGCCTCGCACTAATAATGGCCCGGGTTCGATTCCGGCCCGGACCATGTGAGTAGAGTTGTTTGTTGGTTCTCTCCTGTGACACGAGGGGTTTTTCTCCGGGTCCTCCAGTTTTCCCATCCCTCTAGAAAAATCAAACACTTTCGAACTCTGGCTGTGCTCCGTAGTCATTAATGAGTCAATGTGGCCGGCTGCCATAGGCGCCTTTATGTGCCAGCGGCTCGACCATGTTGTAGCTGCTTCCTTCGCAATTCAGCACACCAGCTGCGAGTAAGGATGAATAGCCTCCCCAATTATTATTATTAAACGTAACTTCTAAGGTTATCTTGACGAATGGAGATAACATATAATTTGTACAGAATGTGTCGAAAAGTTGGTTATTATGTCATTAAAATGAAAATCAAGTAACTAGAGTAAAAATGTGCAGGAGGCAAAATTGAAACATTTGTGCACCCTCATGAGGGGTGAAGGTGGGGGGGGGGGGGGTGTCACTGAATAGCAACTGATAAGATAAGTAGTTTACGATAACACTATGGTAATACTCTTTAGTGAGATGTGTGGTTCTGAAAAGAACCCATTTCAAAATTTTAAATGTCCTATAGTTAAGCCACAGTCAGTCGTATTGTCAGTGGAACTTTGTTCATACATTAAATTGATCACTTGATACCCCGACTGCACATGGAGGAGAAAAACTTAGTCATACAAAATGTCATGCGGAAAAGCCTGGTGTTTGATTTATTAAACATATAACCCTACATTCAGTTGAGTTTCTTTTTTAGTCTAGTATACATCAAATAAATTACAGTATATGTAAAAATGTTAGTGTTAGCCGAGTTATAAAAATAATCCTACAAATTTGTTTGGTTTTGTTTGTTATACGAAGCGCTGCCGGAAAGCCTTGTCAGAGGGCTGGACCAAGTTCAAAATGAAGGTTGGATCAAACCTAGCAGATGACATCCACCGAGCTGAGCTGCTACGAAAGGAAATTGGATACGACAAAATCCTCGTAATAAAACAAATAATTATCTAGAAAAATGATTAAATTACAATATTTTCTGTACTTGGCCAAAAGTATAGCATCATGGCACTCTGTTTGCTGGTAACTTTTTTTCCACGATAGTTTGAAACGCGTCGTGGGCTTCTGCTCGCTAGGTGGGTAGGTGGTCAGTTGACTCGGCCCATTTTATCTGTGACACCGTGTACACTTTGGACTACCAGTGCTAGCCATTTGTGTATTGTAGCGCACTAGCTAAAGCGCACATCTCTACAGTCGATATTAGACCGATAACCCTGTCTGTCACCGGGCTCTTACTCGGCCGACACCATGCAGACAAAAGCCTGAACAAGGCACAGGCCCCAGCATCCCGTGTCATCAGAGCATAATAGCCGTACGAGAGCATATAGGATTCTTTGGCGCGGAGGATTAGTGGCCGTACCAGAGCACATGATGAGATTTGCGGGCACAGAGGATCTCCTATTGCCGTAAACTGTACCACTTGGTACTTGGTTTTGTTATTGTCGTTGATGCATTTAGATGATGGATGCTAATCAGAAATGGGGAGTAGATGAGAGCATCGAGTGGATGGGCAAGCTTGCCAGGTTCAAGCCGCTGTGGATTGAGGAACCGACGTCTCCAGATGACATCTTGGGACATGCGAAGATTGTTGAAGTATATATATAACAATTAAGTCTTGCACCCCAAATGGGGTGGATTTATCAGGCGAACTTGGGTGGGGTGACCATTGGCAAATCCAGAAAAAAAATGCAAAATCTGGCTAGCGCAAACGTGCACGACTTTGCAGATGCAATATTTGGAATGGTCGCCCATCCAACTACTGACCACAGTCTAGTGCTTAACTTGGCACTGATATGATGAAGGAGCCCTATCATGTCCCAGACAAGCCACCAACCAGGACAATATTCGGAATGCTCTCCCATATCCAACAGTCAATAGTGCTTAACTTGGCACTTATATGACTCGGGCTAAGATGAAGGAGCTCTATCATGCCTCAGACATTGGACGTGGAATGGTCTCCCATCCAACTACTGATGACCACAGTCAATAGTGCCTAACTTGGTACTTTTTAAACTAGCTCCTCCATTAAGCTAACTGTCTGGGACCCATTTTTGTTGGGTTATAAGCTGTTGATGCAGTGAACGCAGTTTGGGCATGTTTCTGATGGCAACTATTGACGATGTGATGTCATCAGAGAATCTAAAATAACCTTGTTAGCGCAAGTTACTTTGTGTTTGTTGAACCAGGCCATGAAACCTCTGGGTATAGGAGTGGCTACCGGTGAACATTGCCAGAATCGTGTGATGTTCAAGCAGTTTCTGCAAGCCGGTGCCATGCAGTACTGTCAGATTGACAGCTGCCGCGTCGGCAGCATCAACGAGTTGCTGTCAATCATCCTAATGGCCAAAAAGTTTGGAGGTAATGCCACAATTGTTAAGCCTAACTCCTATCGGTTTCTTTTTCTATGAATTAATGTCAAGTGCTAAAATAGGCTGGAATTGACAAATTGGTCTCATTTCAAAACTTGAACTTCAATTGCAATCAAAACTTGGATCATAGATGCAATACGGAGACTAACATGTGATGGTGATATTAAAGGTCACATACTGAGTTCAAAGGTCATTTGAGGTCAAGTTGTAAAATGGGGGTTAACCACGAGAGTAGGCGAGACTCGTGGTTCGAGAACGATCCTTGTTTATATTTGTTCCCCAACAGTGCCTGTGTGCCCACATGCCGGTGGGGTGTCCCTGTGTGAGCTTGTACAGCACATCATCATGTTTGACTACCTCTGCGTATCGGCTACATTTGAAAACAGGTAAGATGAATACTTTTTATTAGATCTTCAGAACGTTAACACTGTTTCAGTTGGGTAATGAATTCCTTTATCTGAAGCAGTTTGCATTTCACATATTTGGATATTAAATCAAAAACTACATTTCTTATATGCTTTGAATCGCTGTCTTAGAGTCTTGGAGTACGTTGACCATCTTCACGAGCATGCCAGGTACCCGATTGTCATGAAGAACACGCGCTATATGCCACCAAAGGTTCGCCAGTCTTGTGTTTTATTCTGTAAATAAGAACGCTTTTCGGTACCAGAACTTCCTGTTTACAGTCACAGACGTTACCCGTAAAGTAGAAATGAAGCGTTTCATGCGAGGGTTTGTTTTCTTGAACTTTGTTATACGCTTTCCGGCTGAAACCACACTTGAACTGCAGAAACTGCAGGATTAATTAATAAATAAAAGCACCCTAGCTCGTAAGCCTGAAGAAACCTACAGTAAGAAGACGATATGAGAAGAGGGTACAGTTTTTGAGGTGGGAGGAAAACCCCAGAAGAATATCCTGGAGAAAACCCACGGAATCAGGCAGGGACTGAAAACCCAATCCCCATATTTGCCCAAGCCGGATTCGAACCCGGGACACAGCGGTGGAAGAACCGCTACGCCAACCTGACTCCCCTTAATATAAAGGATAATGTATTTTGCAGAATCAAGAACTTCAAAATTGAAATGGGAGTGTTGGAGGAAAACGTGGTAAAAGACCGTTTTCTTGTTATCATCCAGGATCCGGGCTACAGCACAGAGCTCAAGGATCAGTCTCTGAATGACTACGCCTACCCAGAGGGTCAAGTGTGGCTAAACCTGGTCGAGGAGGGAAAGGTCACCGTGTGAGTTGACCTCCCAGCATGCATTGCATCATCCGGCCGTTTCACGCAATTGATTTTTTATTTGATCTCATGTATAGGAATACAATTGTCATCCAACCATTGAACCAATGTTTGATAACAGTATTCTTTTTAAGGGTTAGCTAATTAGAATGTATTCTGCAATGATTACGGATAATAATTTAGCTTCAATTGGTGACCATTTTTGATTTGTAACAGATTTTATTAAACAAGCGGTTATTGACGAATTTTGCGGTATAGAGCTTAATTGGCCTGTATTACTTCACACGAAGTTCAATTGTCACCCCCAAAAAGTGGGAGAACTATAATTTGGCATTGCATTCCTGCAAATCTTGGAGGCTATAAGAAGCAAGACAAACTTCTATTTTTCTAGGATGTAATTTTTTATATTTTGATTTTATAGAGGAAAGTCTGTTAATGTATTGATTTATATAACATATTTTGAAGGAATGTTTGAAATAAAATACCTTGACAGTATACTTTTTGCCAAGTAAATAATCTATGTTTAATGACATTCTATATTTGAAGGAATAGATTATGTTACATTATAATCAAACTTGAATTTTAATAGCTAAAGTTTAACAATAATGTACTCAAATTACTTGCCGATGGAATAATTAATAATTAAGTGAAGCTACTAGTTTTGTTGATGTTTAACCAGTTACCTAATGATGGGTTTTACAAACTAACTAACAAAAATCTATATAAATGCGTTCCTGAGCCACATAAAAAAGGACCTATACGGTTTTCCCAAAAAAATTCAGCACATCCGAAGTAATAATTTCACAGGTATTTTCGTGTCATTTACATCTTCAATGGCAAGTAAGCTTTTCAATAATAAGTCGGTCGGTTGGGTACAAGGTTGTTGCAAACAGTCTACCTTTTAAGTGGCAAAGTCATGGTCAAGTTTATAACGCTAAAACTTAGAATCGGTGAAAGGGCGGCAGAAATTTAATAACGGAGGGCCGAGTGCATCTTCAAAGTATTTTCTAACAAAAAAGGAAATGTGTCTCAGTCCCAGATTTATATTTTTTTCAATTTTTTTGTCAATTTTTTTTGCAATTACTGGCCTTCACTAATGGAAGATTTAAAGTGACGTCAGAATGCGACATTTTCTTTCCCCGCAGTTTGTCTTTCAGGAGAGCTAGAGAAGCACAATCGTATTTATCAAATGGCGGGAAACTCTTTCAAAGGCTGACACAATACACCGAGAGTTGGCAACAAAAGTGAGTGAGTGAACCTAATTGGCGAGGTACAAGGTATTAATTGGAAAAGATAATAGTGGGCAAGATAACGGTTGTAAGTTATAATGCCATGGCCGAATTAACTGGGTTTTGTGGTTTTTGTTTTTAAACTGCAGATAACATTTTTTGGCGCCAATTAAACATCGTGACTTAGTTTGTATATGCATGGTAAATGTAAAATGTCCTGCGAAAAGTCGGAGCCCATTTGTAATTGGCACCTCCTCGTATATATCTGTGCTCGGTTAATTATATTCCGAACGAGGTAAAACCTTATTCCATTTCAAAAGGAGGTTCTTGTGGCAAAATTTTAGAATGAAACTTAAGCCGTGTTTCCATTTGACTTGTTTTGTTAACGTACGGCGACTTCCCTGTATAATTACAAACTTAAATCCAATAGGTACGCGCGGTAGACTAACGTCGACGTCCCCGTCAACTAGTACCGCGACGGTGACCAGACCGAAAGTGTCGAGTAAAGTTTCCGATCAGTCGCGTAAATTAAGTTATCAGCGCCAGGAACGTGCGACATTCTGATAGCTTCGCAAGGTCAATAAACATTCCGTCGCGGTAAAGCTGCGAAAGTAAAAGTCCAATGGAAACGCGGCTTAACTTCTAAATGTACATGTATTATGGGGTGATCAGTACCTTGACGTTTAACCCAAATGTCGATGTGTTGGGCTACAGTGCCGACACCGAAGAGTTATCATCAATGCACTCCCTGTGTCGCGGCCCCACGTCGCAGTACTCCCAGTCCTGGGTCGGGTGACCCACGATGAAGCACCAGGGCTTGCCTCGGCCGGGCCCCTCGTCGATGCCCAGGGTGCGGCAGTAGTTCTCCTCCTCCTTAAAGGCTTTGCTGTAGATGGCAAACAGAAAGAAACTATATAATTCTCTAAAATTATGACCTACAACGATATGAATTGAAATCCACAATATTCAACTTGCCCATCATGTGTGCCGCGCCCCTTGGCATATGCATTTAGGTGAGGCTCCTTACAGTCTAAATTCGCCAATGGGCACAGTTTATATTTCATTGCTTGAGACTCATCTTTGCGAAATATTCATACTTTTGAGCTTCGTATGTTAAATTTCTTGTACGTCTTTACTTCTTACTCAACCTTTTAACTTATAACCTTTTTAAATTGTCTTTTAAATAGTGTTTTTAGGTATTCGTACGTTTTACTGTTTACTTCACCTTTTAAATATGATGTTATTGTATACTTTGTATTGTTTTTAAGTCAGGGCCCTATGGGAGACCACCTTATGTGAATAGGTTATACCCTGGATAAATATGAGAAATAAATAAATAAATAAATACTTCTTTTTTTTAGCTGATGAGCAACAATTATGCTTCTCGTCAGGCACTGCATCATCAGATCAGACTTAATTTATCTGTACCAGATATCGTCAAATCGCGGAGTGGTAAAATATCTGTATTGGTATCTTCAATTTGGACTTACTTGTATTTCTTATTGTTGACTCTGTCTCTCCAGTACTCGCAGGTGTATCCAGACACCGTGGTGCTGGCGTAACCGTGATAATCCAGCCCGTCCTTCGCTGTATAGCACTCCGGGCGGTATCCAAGGTACGGCGCTATCACGAAACCGGAATGACGGGTACTTCCAGTTTAAACACTGTTTCACCGCCGAGATTGAAAATCGGACAACCCGAAAGACCAAATTCTGGTCAAGACAATTGTTGCAGCAGTTTGGCCAACGGTTTGGAAAAAATTAAAACAACCACATGTTGTCCACGTTGCTGCTCAGCACGATATGAGACCATGGAGCAATAAACTAGATTGCTCCATGATGAGACCAAGAGCTCCCCCCGCTCCCCCTTTTAAATTCCCCCATACCAATACACTAAACTATTGTTACCTAACACTACCTTAAAACACAGAAAGATTTCCTGAGAAACCACAACATTCCGCAAGCACAATGACCAAGGGGAGTCCCTCCCCCCCCCCCCCCCCCCCGTCTCATTTCTTGCTTCACATTTTATGTCCGACCAACTGCAACTTTGGCACGATGACCCCTTTGTAATAGTGCAGTAAGAACTAGGAACACAATTAAGATGTATATTATTATTGTGGTGTGGAAACACATCGGGAAATTCTACGATTGTTTTTGTTATAACAATACACTTTGTATATATATATATACCCAGAACGATTTAAGACATAGCGGACCCCTTTTGTTCCCATACCCTCCCCACCCCAGCAGACTGGTATCTGAAAAGAATGTTTAAGATTCTGGAAACACAATGACCAAGGGCTCCTTATAACTTGCTTCATGTCTTTGTATATTTTCGTCTGCCCAGCCGACATGAACCCTTTTCTTCATTAAACCACGGTCTTAAATTTCTATCTCGCCTTATGCTCATTGGTCATTGATTGAATAGTCACGTTGAATAATATTTGAACATTTCAAGAAGCTGATGGGACATTCTCAAATGAAGCATTGAGACAGAAAATTGTTATTTTCTTTTGTCCTTGCTGCGATTGTTCAATTTATTAAATATTTTTGGTCGCCGTAAGGTCTCCTATAATTCCAACGAAACCAGGACAAAGTCGCACAATGTGTTTTATTACAATGTACTCCTGAAGTTATTTCGGGGTGGATTTTACCATTTTGAGGTTATATGTTTTCCTGAATCTGGAACTATTAATCTACAATCTCCTCAAATTTGAACATAATCCATCACCCAGAGGTGTGTTCTTTGTCGATTTTAGTGCAACAATAATTGTGTATAGAATTATTACGCTTTTCTGAACTTCAAAGCTGTTTCTCATCATTTAGGTTGTGATAGTTTTATCACTAAATCCTTCCCCCAGGAGAGATAGGGCGGGGATACATGTATGTAAATGATACATCATCTTAAAGTTGAGAACCTAGAGAATTTGAAAAAAGCTAAATCTAAAAAACAAAAATTGTCAACTTTGACCGGGTTTTGTTGGAGCAGGTCACAGTATGCCTAATGATTGTGACAGGCCTTTATGCTGCTCTCACTGTGGCGAATATTCTTGCGAATATGAATATTTGAATTTCGCGGTGAATTCGCCCCCAAATTGCGATTGGATAGTGAATATTTTCATCTTGGTCACCCGTCGGTCGTCCCTCGACCTCTATTTAAATATCTTACGAATATATTATGAATGCTTGCCAATGCTTGCCAATACCTTACGAATAGCTAACGAATAGCTAACGAACGTTGCCAACGCTTACGCACGCTTTACCAACGTTACCAATGGCTTACCAATGCTTACGAAAATCGACGTCGAATGACCATCTTCACAACATTCGCTGAAATTTAGGAAGCGCTTTCTAAATTGACCGATCTTCGTAAGGAGGTGGAGAACGACTTGTGAACGTTCCGAATTTGTTACCAACGCTTACGAAGACACGGCGAATGTTGCGAAGTTTGAGCGATTGTCAAATATGTCCATTGTAAGGACATTCGCTAGCATATTCGCCACAGTGTGAGAGCAGCATTAGTAACTAAGGTTCCCAGGAGCCGAGAGTTGCTCATCAACTTACCGACCGGCTTGAGATGCTTGTTGATGCAGACCTCGTGGCGGTCACCAACCTCGCAGTACTCCCACTCTACATCCGGGTCCGTGGTGAAGCAGAACGGCTTCTTGCCCGTGCGAAAGGCATGTCGGCGAATGCGGCAGTAGTTGTCGTGGTGACCGTACAGCATCACGTTGCCCCTGGCGATGGGGTGGGGCACCTGCTGCAGCCAACGTTGGCAGGTGCGACCTGAGTTTTAGGGGCCGAAAAGAAAGCTTGTTTCGGTGCAGCTTTTTAAAGTCTTGGTTCGAAGACGTCCTTCGCGTTCCGATAACATAGCGCACGGGTTGCAGACTCGTTGATCTGTTGGTCGTGCGCGCTGAAACATCGCACCGCTAATTACGTCTTAGATCCAAGACTATGGACCAATTCGAGTTGCCCAATTTTCTAGGATTACTTTGGCATTGGCTTTCCACCATTTACGGGACGCTCCAAAAATAACAATCTCACTTTCGTATTTCACACAACACTGACATAATGAGAGTTATACAATGCACACGAGCGTTCACTTTAGGCAAGGAAGCCCTCCCAAAACGGCCAGCAAGCCCTCCCAAAACGGCCAGCAGAACGTCACATTAAATTTAAAATCGGTTTGGTGTTATTAACAAAAAATAAGACTACGAACACGAGCAAATCGGAACAATAACAAGTCTATTCACTGTACGATCTGACGTATCCTTCAGACTCACCTGAGCGAGTGTGGTTCACGAATCCACGGTAGTCACTTGCGTCATTTCGGAGGTAGCATTCCGGATACGAACCGACATACAGGGTATCTAACGAGTAACGAGGACAAACAGGTGCAATCAATGCCAAATTCAGAATAAATGTATATCCATTAAAAAAGAGGGAAGCCACATATTAATACAATGGATCCTGATTAGATTAGATTGTTTGAGTCTTATGAAGCAGCTAAACAGCCTGAACTCGAAATATCTAATCTGTACCTTCGTTCTCATTGAAGTCCCTGCCTTGGCACTTGTCGCAGGAAAGCCCCACGTCGCAGTACTCCCAGATCACGTCCGGATCGGTGGTGTAGCACCAGGGTTGACGCCGATTGGATATCCTGATATACAAAGTGAGAGACGTACGAGTGTCCATGCAGTTTGGCAATGGTGATGGAGCCCTAGAGACGGACCCTGAACTGGGGTTTGGAAAACGGCCCAGGCTCGCGTGTATCGCGTACAGAGTACGTACGCACAGTCCAGGTACGTTCCTTCGACCAATAGGGTTGCCAAAATGTGCGCACCTGTCGTATTAAGAACGCGTTTACGCGTACGCGCGTCCGGTGGCGGTACCCCAAAATGGGGTCTATAGGTTTTGGCCACTAAAGGGGAACTTTTGAAAACTGTTACCAACTAAGACTTCAGGCGCCAAAGCCGCTGAAAGTCACTTCCATGAAAAATGAGAGATTATAACAATACCAACTACAAGTAGGCCTAAAAGCTCACAGTACCTAGTATATTATATTATACGATAATCAAATACTTTTGGCTGGCGTTTAGCGGCATTTGTGCCTGAAGTGTTCATTTTATTTCCTTACTGTTCGTCATTCTCCTGATACCCGATGTTGCGGCAGTAGTTGTGGTCGCCGTATCGCATTGAGTCGCTGGCGGGCTTGTACTTGTTTCTTCGTTGGTGTGGGTAATCTATGTTCCACGCCTGGCAGGTTCGACCGCTGACCGTCACGCTCACGTGGCCCAGGTAGTCCGAGCCGAAGCGGTTTTCGTAACACTCGGGATTAGTGCCGTCACAGACGTATTCTCCTTTTTTGTTAATAACATGAATGCAAAACTTGACAAACAGTGACTGCTGCGAGATTTTTGCCAGCGACGTGAGAACTCGTATTCGAGTCTCTAAAAGTCCCGTCCTTTCACATCAAGTCCAGTCACAAGTCCTTTTATAAAACCAGTTGCAAGTATTAAATTGGTTTGATGACAGAAACAGTTCATTTGAATAGCTAGTGACCTGACTTAAAGGCGTGGGCCAATGTGTGGGCCATTGCGGCTTTCCGTCCCGGGCTAACTTTGTGTTCTAGTCTGCCATTAGGCACTGACGAATGTTATGATAGTAGTAACATGGATCTAAACACAATAAATAGGTTGCTAAAAGCAAAACAAACTTCAGATTGCCGGGCAAGCGTCGCACCATCATAGCAAGGCGTCCCCCCTTTCCTTAGACTTTAACTAAGTTAGACAGACCCATAATGATTAAGTTTCTATATAGGGAGCTTTTAGACAGAAGCAATACATTGACTAACTAAATTTGTAAGAATCACGCAGTAACAATCCCGGTCTTGCGAGTGTTTCAGTAAACATTATGCTATCCTCTTTACCTCCGCCGTTAGTCTCTTTCTCGGGCTCGCACGTGTCTTTGAACCCTCCTACGTCGCAGTATTCCCACGCCCCCGCCTGACCGTCGACGTCGACGTAGCACCACGCCGTCAGTCGCTTGACGCCGCCGGGGCCCAGCTCAGCCGTGTTACGACAGTTGTTGGCGTCGCCGTGAAACAATTGTCTGGAAATGACAAGTGTGATATATTTAAAGGGGTAATTGTTTACAGGCCGCTATTAATCCGAGATGCAATTCTGACCGACACCAGTAGAGATCATAATTAAGGAGTAGAACAGCCCCGCTCCAACAAATTGAAGAAGTGCATTGTCCATGCGCTATGCACGGCCGGCCATGCGCTGCGCGTGTACGGCTGGCACGAACCTAGCTTCGTTGGAAACAATTAAGTGTAGCTGCATATATACGTGTACATTAAATTTAGTTTTTCAATAATGTTTGATTAAAACAAGCGGATTTTAAAGCGAAACGAGCGCAGCCTTCGTAATGCCTTATTTTCCAAAGATGTAGTGCTGTAAGTGTAGTGATATTTGTTTTAATAGCTAGGGCAAAACAGGGTTGTAGTCGAGTCCCTGCAAGTCCATTCACAAGTCCTTTCGCGAAGCCAGTCACAAGTCCCTTCATAAAGGCAGTCACAAGTAACTGGATGAAGTTATTTTGATTAGCTTGCGATTTGAATCGAAACTGACGGACTTGTGATGGACTTGCAGGGACTTACGGGGACTTACATGGACTTGTGATGGACTCGACTACATCCCTGGGGCAAAATAACCTAAACCAGCGCCCACAGTTTAGACAGAAGAACCGGCATTGTGCCGAAATTACGACACACACCTACGCGGAATGCGCTTCCCTAGTCCTGGACCTAGTCCTGATTTACGATGTTTTAGGGACAGTCTGGAAGAGAAGGGCTGCACCTTCCGTACGTACCTAAAGCGTGGATCTACTCCTGCGGAGTCCCAAGCAAGGCAGGTCTTTCCGCTGCAAGTTAGGGAGACCACGCCGTGGTAGTCTGCCGCGTCCGGTCGAGTGAAGCATTCCTCTCCTTCTCCAACGAACTCGTCGTCTGAAACACGAATAAAAAGATGCCGGCGTCTGAAAAGTCACGACTAGTGGGTCTGAAAATCGGAAGTTAGGTTATCAGCTATAGCAGTTATTTTTTTTCTACCAGGGTTGAAATTTTCAGGTGTTACTGTTAGTTAAATTGTGGGTGCGTTCGTTTTGCTCACCCGAGTCGTTGACGTACATCATACTCGAGGCTCATCCGAGTCAGCCAGCCCGCGCCCTGCTTGTTCATTTATAGAACGAGTAAAGGACCTCATTCCAAGCAACCGACAAATATGGCGGCCGGACAGTATATACGTACGTGTGCCCCGAATCAACTTTATTGGAGTTGTAAACATAATTTCTGTATTCAGCTTATTGTGACTTGGGAAGCTAGCCCGACGTTATAAATTGTTACTAATTGCGACTGATGGAAATCTCGGTAAATACAATCTCAAAGTAAGCCTCAGTCCGCGTTATGGCCCGCGTTTGGGCGTTCGTTTGTTACAGCTTTCGTAGCTAACCCAGCTGCCTTTGCCAGAGTTATCTGGGTGAGCTACTCAAAAGCACCCTAAACATTCATGTGGCAGCCCATAACAAGGGCGCTCAATGCTATCACAAAACATAGAAAAGATGTTACCGTTATCAGAGGCCACGGAGAAAGGCCCATCAGATTGGTAGGCGGACAGAGAGCTGATGGAACTGTCGATGATCTCTGTGGTGGTTGGTGGTGGTGGGGGCTGGGTGGTCGGCGGAGGTGGGGGCTGGGTGGTCGGCGGAGGTGGGGGCTGGGTGGTCGGCGGTGGTGGGGGCTCGGTAGTCGGCGGAGGTGGGGGCTGGGTGGTCGGCGGCGGTGGGGGCTGGGTGGTCGGCGGCGGTGGGGGCTGGGTGGTCGGCGGCGGTGGGGGCTGGGTGGTCGGCGGCGGTGGGGGCTGGGTAGTCGGCGGTGGTGGAGAAGGGGTTGTCGGCAGTGGAGGGGGCGGGGTGGATACAGGAAGACAGTCGAAATCTATGTGAAGTTTTTCGTACAGGACAACTGCAGGAGCAAAAAAGGCAAACACGATAATGTCATTTTGTGAATCAAACAACATTAAAACTGTATGTATTTCCTTGACTCTCGATGTACCGGTTTTCAAAGGGTGTAAGTATTTGTGCCAAGCAAGAGAAAATCCCACAGACAAAAGCAAACTTTCGTCGTTGCAGTTGTTTTCATTTAAGTATTCTCCCGACTCGGACTATAGGCGGCCTATCAAATCTGCGCATACGTCGCTCTACCTGTGAGTGACGTATAGAAAGTCAATCCTCAGAAACTACATGGAGATGCTTCGAAAACATATACACGGACGATAATAGGGACAGTGCCTTTCTGATGTCAATATTCGTACGAAATTAACAGATACAAGGCTTTCAATCTTTCAATCTTGTAATTGTAAACCAGTTCGCGCCGGAATTATTTTAACATCACCGAGACGAGGGGCGGGATTTTTTTAAACGAAACTCGATCCGAAGCGGGTTCAGGCCGATAGTGCCGGGAAGCACACCCACGCATTTCCGGCCTTGTTCTTTGCTGACAGATTTTTCCGAACTTGAACTTGGCGTGTTTATGCGTCATCCGTTTTGAATTTGGGTAAAACTTTGCGTTTATATACGTCCTCCGGCGCGAACTGGTTAAGAACTGCTGACCGTCGATTACACAACCGCCTTGAATGATTTCAATGAGAGGTGAATTCTCGAGTTTAAAGAGTGGGACTTCAAAGGGAAGGGGAAATTAAACAAAAAACGTACCTTTGGCTTCTTCAATGGCTTCAGCTGTCGAAAATAAAATGGAAAAATGTTAGCGCAAATGGTAGTTTCTTTGATTATTGTTCGCAATTATATTTTAGCATTTATATCAACATTAAATAACATATTTTTGCATTATAAATCGGGAAATGAAATTTCCCATGCAATTGCAACTATTATTCATTGGAAATTACAGCGGCGACCAAAACTGAATTGCTTACCTAGCTCATCGCACACAATGCCTGCAGGAAAGATAAAAAAAAATTAAAAAAAATAATATTTTACAAAAAAATTAATATTGAACAAAGGATCACCTTTGAATAATGTGTAGACCGAATCGTCAAACGCTATACTATGTCTTAATTAAAAGTTGAATTCACTCATGGCCTAACTTTTGTTACGATACTATAAAATGGGGCCAAAAATAGAAGAATGCTAAGCAGCAGGCTAACAGATCCATCCCACAGTGTGGATATCATTGCTATAATGTAACCCTAAAAAGTTATCAATCAAATATGCTTAAAGTTCGTGTGTCTGTGCTTTTAGGGAGTTGCACCCTGAAAACAGATTGTTCAAATTGAATTGATAATTGCCTCGCAGTGTATTTGTTATGGGCTTTCGAATGAGACATCCCCCACACAAAACAATCGGCCAACGGCTAATTAATTAATTAAATTCAACGTTGTTTTAGAAGCGTCCCACTATCCCAGTTCAACTGACCTATGGGGCGCGCAATTAGAAAAATATTAAAAAAACAATTTTTTAACATTGTGTAAAGGTCTGCCAATTCAAAAAATATGATTTATTCGATTTAAAAAAAAAGCACGGCCGACAATCTAACTTTACGTTACTGTTTGGGGTAAATATTAGCTTGAGGAACTCCTCCAGCCCCAAGTTTGACTCAAAATTACTAGATGTATTCTTCAATTGTCGTTAAATGTTTAGAATCTACCGAATCAAGTTCCGATTAAAAATGAATTGAGTGATCGTTTTGAACTTACCGACAGGTGGAGGAAGTTCATAACTGTCTCCGAAAAGTTCTAGATCTAAAATAAAAAAAACAAAAAAAACGATGTATGATATTTTCGCGCATTTCAAGTTCAGTGAATTTTATACCCACAACACCTACTCTCTCATTTTTATGTAACACATTTTTTGAAACACTGGATTGAATGTAGACCCTTAAAATATTTGTGTTAAACAGCTTTTCGTAAATACATAATTATAACGGTCCCATCATTTTTTTAGGAACACCGGAAATCTCCTAAAAAATCGAATTGAATCCTTTTCAAGTTAGGCCCATCCATTAAAATAACAACCTATCTTACACATGCAATATAAACAGGTACATCGTTAATTTCGTGATAAAAAGCTAATGAACGATATTACGATGATTATTTTAGAGTAATCCTAGGGTAAAAGGTAGAAACAAATTAATCTTTAAACGTTTTTTTTGTTACCGTAAAATCCGGCGTTGCAGGAAAGCAGACAGCTCACCACCACTGCAACGAAGAAACGTCTCGAAGACGCCATTCTTCAAAACGAAGCAGTTGTCAAAATGGAGAGGAAAAAAGTAGAAAGAATGTTGCATATACTCACGCCACTTATTCCACCATTATATTATCTCAATGAATTAAGTTCAGCCATTGCAAAAAATGTTGGAAAAAGCATGAATCTGGGACTGAGAAACATGTATACACTTTGTACATAACCAAAGAAGTGGCGCCATGTTACATCATTCTTTCCGAAAGAAAAGATCAGAAACTGGTAAAAACCTAACAATTTCGGCTAAATTTTCAAAACCGGACTAAATGCATGTTCCCTTTACACTGAGGCCAAATGTATCTCTAACAAATTGGATGGTGAATCTTTCTCGAATAAAATAATGATACATCTCGATTTATCTCAAGATCCTATTTTGTGAAGCGAAGTCATAGGTCCTTTCGCACCGAGAAATAACTAAACCATGTCATGTCAATAAATTCCCTAGTACTGTTTAGTTTTTGTCTCGGTGCAATAGTACCTGTGCTTCACAAAATAGGGTCTGGAGATAAAACTACTGGCCCGAATCGAGATAAGTAGGTATCATTTTTCTTCACCGATTCTGAGAGAGCTACATTGGCTTCCGAGTATCAAAGAAGATCAGCTTCAAGATCTGCCTTTTTGTATTCAAGATCCTGCATGGTCGTGCTCCTCAGTATCTCTGTGAGCTCATCTGCCTCAAGCAGACCGTGAGGTTGGGTTCTCCGATTTTCAGGCTCATGTACTTGTTAGCAGAACCGAGAGTTCGTATATACTGTCCGCTATGGTCAGCGTATAATTATGCCAAAGCAGCACCTGCCATTTGGAATAAACTCCCTGCCACACTTCGTCAAATAACATTCATGGACATCTTTAAAAGAGAACTTAAGTCTCATTTGTGATACGATCAAGCCGAATCAGTCGGATGTCGGCGAATCCCAAAAATGCACTGTATTCTTCGTTGGTATTTAAACAAATTTACATAACTCGACAACAAAACATCGTATCAACATGGGGTTTTCAGTTTTTAAAACGTACAGATGCCCTCTTTGAAACTACATGAACACTCATTTCTTTGACCGGGGCCGACATCCGACTGATTTCGCTTGATCGTGTCACATTTACTTCATTAGTTATCACTTAGTTTGGAGCAGAATTTGTGTGTAGGCTCCTTGTTTGTGTTACCGACAAAGTGCGCTATGATTATTATTATTGTTACTAGAAAAGATTCTCCATCCACATAAATATAGTTGTAGCCTCATTTTAGTGAAAGTATGTTTGTCATTTTTTGGTGGGCCACCCTGCTAGCGTAAAGCTTACCTGATATTTTCCTTCCAGTACAGCACTTACTGACAAGCATCTGAGTTGAAAATGGTGATGTCGACACTTGGGGGAAACCTTATAAGTCCCCATCTTGTGGGTTATTCAATATTTGCCCACCTGGTGCTTTCCCTGTTTTTATTAATAACTTTCCTTGATTAATTATTTCCTTGACTAACACAAATATAAATTTCGTCTTATTTTGAACTAGAAGTTAAAGTTTACTGATCTATTACGTTTGATTGACACTTGGGTTTTGATTAAAATGCAGTTTAACGGGGTCGGTCAATGAAATTTGTACACAAATCAATATCATAGTTCGATCTAACCAGAATTATATTTATCCGTGCACATTTACACAACTTTAGAGTTAAAGTATGGATTCCAATCTGATCATTCCTACCCCGCACACTCAGTGAACCAAATTAATTTAGATTCAATTCAAACCGTTTAATTATTCAGCTGATGCACCTGTCAAGGTTTTCTCGGTATCGTCGCTGACTGATATAGGTGTCAATCAGTTATTATTCATACATGAACATCTATAATTGCTCCCAGGGTATGTTTTGTTTGTTCTGTTTATAATGTTTTTACCTATGAATTCGCTTTCTTCTTGTACGTACAGGGGTGCACGGTTGTAAATAGGCCCAAAATTGCTTGCGCCAACCAGATCACATTTTGCATGCCCAGGAAATAATTTTCTAAAGAGCATTTTGAGAGCCATGCATTTGAAGGATTGTAAAAATACAGTGTACCACCTCGGTCCAGGGAGTGTGAGCTTCTAATTCTGAGCATTTGGGATGAATCTGGCCATGAAATTGGCACTACTTGGCTCTTGAGCGATAGGGTATTTTTTCAAAATGGACGCTCTGCAGATTGGACTTCAAAACTAGTTTTAGGGGTGTTCTCCTTTGGAGGGAAATATCACCCAAAGGTTATCAGAAGACCCCACACAAATAGAAAAGAAAATGAAAGATGGTGAAATAAGCTTCATTTTGGTGTATAGTTTAGTCACCTTGGAGAGTTGTGAGTATTTTCCCCAATTTTTTGAAGTTGGGGTATTTATCACTGTTGTCTATGGGACTTTATTTGGATGTGCGCAACCACAGGGCCTACGCCAATACAATACACAATGAACTTAATTGTTTTATTAGCGTATTTTAAATTAGCCCGTTCGACTGTGGCAAGTCTAACCTTGTACTTCAGCCTCTAGCCGTTTTTCAAACCCCAGATTCGTCTTCATTTGGCTTTGTTTATGCAATATTTGGCAATAGTGATGTAAACCTCAGCTGGGGTTTGGGTAACGGCCTCTGGGCAACCATAAACATTAACGAAGAAACACTACTCACTAGTTTTCAGAACGATTTAGTTATTAAATCGACAGTATACATGATGTAGACTCAATTGCAATTACAAACCAGATACAGAAAGTAAGTAATTTAACATAAAAGAAGGAATTCATTACATACGTCAAGTCCCCCCCGACGAGGGCAAAGTGTCCAGTTTCCGGACAAATAGGCCTTTTTTTACTAATTTTAATGTTCGTTTCTGTACTCACCCAAAGTGACACTAGCCCTACAAATAGGGCTGCAATTAGCTCGCTTATCTTGTCGCTAATAAAAGGAATACTAGTCGAAAATGTAGGTCAATTTCTCTTTCACAGTCACGAATTGAACCAACAGACAGAATGAGAATGAATTGAGTTTCGAGTCTTGATGAGTGACATTTGACATGGATTGCCCCATTATGAGCGAGGTGCATGAGGCTGCAGCGGCTGGGGACAGCGAGGAGATCCTGAGCCTGCTGAATCTTGGGAAGTACGACGTCAACCAGAAAGACGCAGAGTGGCACGACAGAACACCGCTGCACTGGGCTGCTGTCAAAGGCAAAATGGATTTTTAACCAGTTCGCGCCGTGCCGGAGGAGGTTTAAACCCGCCTCGGATCGAGTTTCGTTAAAAATAATCCCCAAGTCGGCTTGATGTTAAAATAATCCTGGCGCAAACTGGTTAAAACTGTAGTGCTAGGGCCTAATACCTTAGTGTTATAGTCTTTTCCTAGATCAAGCGACTTTGTTTTAATATTTCCCCACTTACTGGTAAAACAGACTTTGGTGGGACATTTCAAGTTTATTTGAATCTTGCTTGAATATATGACAGGTCATGCCGAGAGCATCCGTATCCTCGTAGACTACGGAGCCAATGTCGATGCCGTCACAGACAGCGGCTGGACGCCGGCACATTTTGCGGCTGAGATCGGCAAGATTGGTGCCTTGAAGGCCCTGCACAAGCTTGGCGCTAATGTCGAGATTGAGGATAGTTGTGGCGATACGCCGAGAGACATAGCCACTGTCTATGGCAGGACGGAATGCGTGGAGTTCCTGAAGGTGTAAGTGGTTTATAACAGCTCGGTTTTTCGCCCGTCACCAATGAAACTTTTTAAGAACTCAGTACATACTCGGCAGAGTTGTATTCCAGTCCCCGCAAGTCCTTCAACAAGTCCAGGTTAAACAACTGGTTTAACAGTTCATTTGAATCGCTAGTAACTTGACTTGAGACTGAAGGACTTGTGATGGACTTGCAGGGACTTGAATACAACTTTGGTTCTCGGTGCTGAGAGCTTCCAAGAAACAATTCAAGAGCTCACTCAGATTTGAACCCACAACCTCCTAAATACTAGTGCAGCTAAAATGTCAGCATTATGCATACTCGCCAGGGAATAAGGATGGGCTTTAAAAACTAACAATCTCGTTCCTTGTTTATTTCTTGTATTGCCACGCAGGGCGGAGTACGAAGGCGGGATACAGCGGGAGTGGGATAAACAAGAACAGCTGGAGAGGAAAAGACTCGAAGACGAGACGAGGAGACGGGAGGAGGAACTGAAGATGCTAAGAAAGCAGGAGACGGAGGTACGCGCCAAGGAGAAGGTGAAAGAGAAGGGAAAGAAAGGCGGAGGAAATAACGGCAGCAAAGGGAAGAACTTAGCCAGCGTGGGGAAAGCTATCTTGCTAATGGGTGGCAAGTAGCATGAAATGTGGGAGACATTAACCTCGAAGACGGGAGGAGGAACTGAAGATGCTAAGAAAGCAGGAGACGGAGGTACGCGCCAAGGAGAAGGTGAAAGAGAAGGGGAAAAAAGGCGGAGGAAATAACGGCAGCAAAGGGAGGAACTTGGCCAGCGTGGGGAAAGCTATCTTGCTAATGGGTGGCAAGTAGCATGAAATGTGGGAGACATTAACCTCGAAGACAGGAGGAACTGAAAATGCTAAGAAAGCAAGAGACGGAGGTACGCGCCAAGGAGAAGGTGAAAGAGAAGGAGAAGGTGAAAGAGAAGGAGAAGGGGAAGAAAGGCGGAGGAAATAACGGCAGCAACGGGAAGAACTTGGCCAGCTTGGGGAAAGCTATCTTGCTAATGGGTGGCAAGTAGCATGAAATGTGGGAGACATTAACCTCCAAGACGAGAAGAGGAGACGGGAGGAGGAACTGAAGATGCTAAGAAAGCAGGAAACGGAGGTACGCGCCAAGGAGAAGATAAAAGAGAAGGGGAAGAAAGGCGGAGGAAATAATGGCAGCAAAGGGAGGAACTTGGCCAACGTGGGGAAAGCTATCTTGCTAATGGGTGGCAAGTAGCATAAAAAATGTTGGAGACATTAACCTTTTTATAGTTGCAGTGGACAGAGACACGAAGGCCTGCTCTCAATAACTTTACTGCAGGAGAGATTTAAGCCGTGTCAAAATTTCTTGTCTACGACTATTGTCTAGGTGCCCATAACAACTACGCATGAGCAGGCTGACAATAGACGTAGCCGTAACTCTAGAAGCACGTTTCGGACAGTCTTACACTTGCACTTTTCCCTAGCAGCTCTAGGAAAAAATAAAGACATCCAGTTTTAGACTTTGGTTATTTTTTAGTTTGCACGTAGATGAGGGACTATGAAATGTTCAGGTTTCTTGGGGAAGAGCGCGCGTAGCCCAACCCTATCCTTAATAATAATATTTGCCTAAAGATTCCAAGCGCTTTTACAATTATTGATCCTGATATCAAAGGCAACAACAGCACAATTTGGTCTCTACCTTCACATTTATAGTAAAATATCTTTCCCAAGAACACAATCACCATGTTTCTGTCAGGGTTCGAACACCATAACCATAGCTTCTTGGTGTTTAATGCGCAAGGCTGTTGATCGTATTTAAAGTTAATTTTGATTCAAGCACACAGATGTCCCTTAAAATAAAGCGAACATTTTTGTATATTTAAATATTGTGTGTTGATCTGGGGATAGTTTCTACAATAGAAGTACTTTTGATATTGTTATATGAATTCCTCATCAAGTTTGAATATTTTTACAAAATTGGAAATGTGTCCCAGATTCATGTCTTTTAACATTTTCGCACTGATTGACCTTCATCAAGAAAATAGAAAAAAGCACCCGGTTGCAACAATCTTTTAAAAAATATATAAAAATATTGTCTGTGGTAAATGTAAATAAACTACAGCAAACACTAAAATGGATTTAGTGCCTTTATTTTGTAAGAAAGCTTTAGTCTTTTTATTATACATCTTATGACACTATTTCGTGTGTGGCTATCGTGCCAAATATATTAAGTCGATATATTTAATTTGCTTCAGCAACCTGCGCTCTGAGTACATTAAAATTATAGTATACCATTTTTTGTCAGTTGTGCATTTTTATCGTTTGAAGCAGCAAAAGTTATCAAAATGATGCTTGACAACTAATAACCTTGTAAAGTTTTAGCTCTATGAATGCTGAATATTCCAAATAAATTATATTACAAAGTTGATTTTGAACCAACTACTAATGGAATTTGACATAAATGCATCTCCCAGATGCATTTGTTTACTTCTTTTTTTCTCTCTTCAAAATGACTCATTTCACAGGGAGTTTAGAGTCATTTCATGTAATATCTTTACATAAAGTAAGCTTTTTAACCAAAAATTGGTTGGTTACTATTTAGAAACATGAATTTTCAAAAAGGTACACTATCTCTTTAACGGCTTCCAATTCAAAAGCAACTACAATTACTGAGGTGCAATTTGGCTTATTCGTGTACAGGTAGTTCTGTTTTGTAAAATAGTTTTGCACATTAACTTCTGCCGTTTTATTAGACACACCTTGATCACTATAAAGATTCATGTGCATAATACCAAAAATAAAAGGACAATAAGAACATAAAACACCAAGGAAAAAAACATCACAAAAAAATTTACACAAAGTAAAACTGCGAACATTTCAAAGTAAACAAAGAAATCGGCAAGGCGGGACTTGAACCTGCGAACTCCGGAATACCGGACCGGTGCTCAACCAACTGAGCTGCATTTAAAATGAGAGGATCAAAATGCCTTCTGCACGATACAATAATCATCACAGGTCAAATTTGTTCAGTCCATTTGATGGATTGAAATAGAACATAACTGACAAGTATTTCATTTCCTAAAGGAATTCAATAAATCATTAGGCGATTTTGTCGACCTCGACTTTTTTCTAAAACTTTGGCGCAACTTTTTAAAAAGCTGACAAATTATTTCTGATCACACAGAAATGTTTTTATTAGGCTAATCTCTTCGCGCCTTTGGAATGGAACTTCCCAAATCTAAAAAAGAAAGAAAAGAATTTAAAATTCATTGTCTTAATTTCATAAAATATGGCGCAGCTTGCAGATGCAGAACACCTTATTTTTATGAACCTATGGTCTAGCAACAGGTCAAAGGTTACAGAGCATTCCACTGGGACCCGTGCAAGGAAGATTGAGCAGAGTCTAGGGTTCCATGTTCCATTTCAGCTACCTCTTGATCTAAAAAAATATAAATTGATAAAACGGACAAAATCTCATGAATACTCGTCATTATTTTATAATACACACATTTGTTTTATTGAACTTTTCATACACTAGACAAAATAACTTAAGAGGGAAAATGATAAAGACATGTTGATCTTACATGTGGGAGGAAATCCAGGAATGTAACTGTTGTCCTAGGTGGGACCTGAACCCATGTCACAGGGGAAGAAGGCCCAAACTGAGCCGTGTGAATTGATGGCGTTCGTTCAAGGATGCCGATGGTTGAGCTAAGGGCAAACTAATTCCGTTTCCATTCGTAGGCTGTGTCCGAATTACTTGGCTATGACTTAAAAATACACACGAGTCTATGGTAGCAGCTGCAGCAACTCCTTAAAGACTTGTGTGCAGTTTTAAGCCGCAGCCAAGTAATTCGGACACAGCCTTACCTCTGTGACGACTCCAGCGCCAATCGTGGACCCGCTGTAGCGGAGCATAAACCGGCCCAAGTCCTTGAAGTCTTTGTACAGCTCAAGGCAGACTGGCCGGGAGGTCTCTATGTCTATGATGGCATTGCTCTGCTTTGTCAGACACCTGATAATACAGGAGATACAACATTTCAACAGGCATAGTTCAAGAATTGAGAGTTAAGAATCGAGAGTTGGGGATCGAGAGTCAAAGATCGAGAGTTAAAGATCGAGAGTTAAAGATCAAGAGTTATGGATCAAGAGCTAAGGATCCAGAGCTAAGGATCCAGAGCTAAGGATCCAGAGCTAAGGATCCAGAGCTAAGGATCCAGAGCTAAGGATCCAGAGCTAAGGATCCAGAGCTAAGGATCCAGAGCTAAGGATCCAGAGCTAAGGATATGGAGTCAAGGATAGATTTAAGGGGCTTGAACCAAGATCAAGCAAAGGCTCCAACAAAATCCGTATGTCAGTTGGGACTAGGAAGATAGACATCAAATTTATATTTTTTCTGTTCCTGAGTAAGGCCAACAGTCAAGCAGACAGCCACTTACTTTGGCCTCTTCTGTAGGACTTCCCCGGTGCTCTTGTGTAGTGTACTGATTAATTTACAGACAATAGCTGGTTCACTGACAGTCTGGTAATGTAGTAACACCTGCACATAAAGAAAACTAAGCTATGAAATGGCAGGGGACAGGGTTAACTAACTGAAACTGCAACTGCAGAAACCTTGATTAAGAAATTGGTAGAACATTAGTACCTTCGTACCTGTACTGGAATCTGTTCGGGGCCATGACAGCCAGGCAGCCTCCGTTAAGACTTGATGCCGCAGAGCAGCTATCAACGCGCTAACTTTGGCAAACCTGTGCATTTCTACGTGTGTGAAGTAAGCATGCTGGAATCTGGGGCTAGGACAGCTGGGCAGCGTCCTGAAAAAATGCGGCATTTGTTTCTAAGCCACGCGTGTATCACAGCTTTGCGCATGCCTCCGTTTTGCACATCAAGTCAGGCCCCTGTTCGAGAGAAGTTTGTGACTGGGAAAATTGAAGCTAACAAAGAAACCGTCGTTCGAGGAGTCTAAAGAGACCTTTGTTCTCTTTGGTGTTCTTTGGAAGGCCTCCTAGAGGTTTTGTAGACTTTCTGTTTATCGTGGATCCTATTGTCCTCTATTTTTCTACGTCCACTATTTGAATGCGGATACAAACTCATACAGTAACACAAACACACCAGTTCTTTATACTACAGTGGCAATAAAGTTGTACTTACAGGGAAGCCTCTGGTGACTGGCACATCCAAGTTGAACATGATGACTCTGGCTCTGAAGCGACTAGCGATGGGGATCGGATGCTCTATACTACACACCACATTGCCAACACTGTAAGAAAGAGATGCCAACGTTCATGTCTAATTGCAGTATATGACGTTGGGCTCTGAATAACAGGGCTTTGATATACAGTTTTGTGCCACCAAGCATTTGCCTTCTATGTGACAACTGTGTGACTTTGCAATCAACTTCTTTATCTCAATCAATCAATTAATCAATCCAGTTTGCTGTAGAACCAAACGTTTGATCTCAAGTGCGGGGGCACAAAGCTGCACGTACTGTCTAAAATAAATTGTACTGACTTAAAAGAATTGCTTATCATTTATTGGTTTGTGCTTTTACAACAATGCATTTGAAGTCTTAAATGTGACCTGTTCCAACGAAACCCGGACAAAGTCGCACAATGCGTTTTATTACAATGTACTTGTGAAGTCATTTCGGGATGGTTTTTACCTTTTTGAGGTTTTGAATTTTCCTGAATCACTAACTTTTAATCTACAATCTCTCCAAGTTTGATCATAATTCGTCACACAGAATTGTTTAGTTTTTTTTTTATTTTGTGAAACAATTGTGTATAGAAAAAAATACGCTTTTCTGAACTTCAAAGCTGTTTATCTCATAATTAGGTTGTCATTTTAGGTTGTCATTATCACTGAATCCTTTCCCAAGGATTAAAGCTCGTTGGAGCCATATAAAATAGTGTACTTAGGGAGAGCTTGGTTGCTGTTGACTGTTTCCTATAGCGGTAAACATAAACATGAAACAGCTATCAAATTGGCAGTTGTGATGCGTTTTTCATGAGATGGGTTTAGTGAAATCGATCCTAGGACACGTCTTAGCCAAGATCGATCTTTGAGTGGCGATTCGACCCAAGTCCTAAGACGAGTCGTAAGATAAGACGAGTTTCGTGAAATACCCAGGACTCACCCAATGTTGCCTTGGTCGATGCCGGTTACCACCACAGTTGCATGGTCCCCCGCACAGGCCCATTTAGTCTCCTCGTCGTGGATGTAAATGCCTACGAATACAAAATATTGCAACAAAACATCACTAAACAAGCCATACTATTTATTGTTTCACATTCTAACGACCATTTCCTAAACTGGACCATAAGAGAGAAAAAAAGTTCCCAATCTGACTGTGAGAGGCAGAACAGGGAATTTAACTCATCATGTACATTGTTAACAATGTCACTGGGGTATTCCTTTGCAAATACTGGTGGGACTTCATATTTGAAAACCTGTCTGTTTCAAGAGTCGCGGGTTCAAATCCGCTTTTTTTCAGTTAATTTCTTTAGCTAAACCTAATATCCATTTATATGAGAAATCCAAAGTCTAAATGTAATCTACCTCGCACTTGTCCGTGTTCTGCTGTCGGCATGACGACGACTCTGTCTCCAACTTGCACGCCGCCCGATTCGATCTTACCAGCTATGCTAATACCTGCGCCCATACCTTTAAAAAACAATTAACAGCATATTCAAAATGTTAACAATACTTCAGAAAATATCATTAGGTTTTAAAGGTAGGATACACAATTGCTTGGTAATTGCTTGAATTATCACGAATGGGTGGATGCAAAGGTAGGATACACCATTGGTAATTGCTTGAATTATCATGAATGGGGTAGATGTAAAAATAGGATACATCTTTTGCTTGAATTATCAGGAATTGGTGAATATATGGGGTTGTAATTTATAGTAAATAATTTATCGTTTAACTGACCTGTTCGAAGTTTTACAATTATGGATGCCATGATATCTAGCGCAATCATTTTGCTGGATGCCTATAGAATCATTATTTACTTTTAATAAAGTAAGATATTTCTTAATAATTTGGTAGTAAACATTTTCAATATCTGCAAATGGTGTACCCTACCTTTATTTAAGAGACTTCAAGGCTATGGCTTCAAGCAATTAAACGTGTTCTATGGAACCATTATTTCCGCAAACAAAAACATATGTCAATTTTTGGCAAAATTGTTCTGAAGTTACTTTCTCCAACACCATACCGCACCTTTGAAGACATCAGAAACGCACTGTCTGAAGGCCTTCTCCACAGGTCTCTTGGGTGCTTTCAAGGTGTCTAAAAATGACAAAAGAAATATTTATTTAATTGTTTCTCCGATCAAAAAGACATGCAGTTTAATCCTAACCCTGCGTAATGACTTCACAAGTGCATTGTAATAAAACACATTGGGCGATTTTGTCCTGGTTTTGTTGAAACAGGTCTCATATTTAAACGGCGGCTAAAACACTAGGGCAAGTTTTAAACACTTATAGGCGCAGCCTTACCTATTCTGTCTACTAGCGATGATCCCTTGTACCATTTAGTGAGTGCAGGTTCGGTGGCCTTGTCTTTGAGGTTTTCACCGGTCAGTCCGCTGCAGGGAATGTACTGAACGTCCGATTCCTGTCAAGATTGGGACAAGACTTTCCTGTTAACCAGTTCGCGCCGGATGACGTATATAAACGAAAAGTTTTCCCCAAATTTAAAACGGATGACGCATAAACACGCCAAGTTCAAGTTCGGAAATCTCTGTTAGCAGCGAGCAAGGCCGGAAATGCGTGGGTGTGCTTCCCGGCACTATCGGCCTGAACACGCTTCAGATCGAGTTTCGTTAAAAATAATCCCGCCCCTCGGCTCGGTGATGTTAAAATAATCCCGGCGCGAACTGGTTAAGTGATGCAGAAATGTCAGGAAACTTAGTAGCACTAACATTTTAAATCTTCATTTCTGTACAAAGACGTTTTTATTATTAATTGTAAACACCAATGCATTACACTACAGAGTTGTGCCATATATTAAATTAAGGCTCATTTCCTGTTTTTCTGACCAACTGTAAAATTTATTATAACACAAAATATTTGTAACACATCAGACTCATTTTTGCAGAGTGGGTCACATATACAGTCAACCTTCACTTTACCTTGAATCCCGCCTGCTTTAAGAATTGTCCCAGCTTCCCAACGATCTCGCTGAACCGTTCTTCGGACCAGCCTACCGTGTCCAGTTTGTTGATGGCCACGGCCAGCTGAGTGACCCCTAGCGACCTGACCAGGAGGGCGTGCTCTCTGGTCTGACCGCCCGAGTCAAAGCCAGTCTCAAACTCCCCTCTGGTGGCGTCCACCACCAAGATAGCCACGTCGGCCTGCCGAAAAAAAGATTCCATGCAGATGAAGTCAATACCCTGTATTGCAGCATACAACTTGAAAGAAAGGCTATGTGCAGTTTTTTTACACGATATTAAAGGGAAACTCCACCCATAGTTTATAAATTGCATAATGCTAAAGAGTGTCAATTGCCATTGTGACTTGATTTTTTTCTTCATTTTTATCGGTTTCGGTAATCATATAAAACTGAGATTTTCTCGCACTGTGCTTACCGTCATGCGAGCCGCCATTTTGTTCGGGTTTATCGGTACATCCGAGATATTGTGACGTAGTGTCTGCACCATCAGTATGCGAAGCCCGATCGATAGCGGCCCTGCACGCGCAAGGAATACAAGTGAACTCTTTGTGTACGGCATAGTGTATAATTATACAACGTGTATTGTACATGTGAAAGTGGGCTCAAAATCATACGGAGAAGGACCTCACAGTTTTTCTATTCTTCTCAGAAAATACAAAAATAAACGATAGTTTGTGGCGCGTCAAGTCGATATTCTGCACAGAAATGCAATACATGTACTCGCAATAGTCGGGCTCCGTACAACATACGTCTGCATAATGTAGTTGGCCGCGTCAAGGTGGGATACCAATGCGAACAACAGGCAATAAAGCGATGTGCCTTGAGGTGCAGACACTACGTCATAATTTCCCGGGCGAGGCGGAAAATTTGAACAATATGGACGCGCATTTGTACTCCTGAATGGCAAGAAATCGTTAATATAAAGCGTGTGTGTCGTTCTCAATAACAAATTAAAACAAATTCTCCGCGGAGTCAGTATGTTACCATATATTCTTTTAGACTAGGTAAAATATTATTGAGCCTGGAATTTCCCTTTAAGTTTTGTTAAACAAGATCAAAACAAATTACATGATACAAAAGCTATACATGTACAGACAATCTGTAAAGGTAGACCAAAATTTAAAAAAAAATAAAACAAATTGGAAGGGTAAACAATTTGTCTTTGTACCTGGGCAGCTCCTGTGATCATGTTAGGGATGAAGTCTTTATGCCCAGGTGCATCTAGTAGAGTTACTGTTCTGTTAGGAGTCTCAAAATTGGTTAAGCCTACGTCCATGGTGATTCCCCTATAAAAAAAACCCAGTTTATTTTAAAACAATATAAACAGACCACAGTTAACAGTTATTGAGAAAGGCAGCACAGGAGTAACGGTTTACCAGAAAACCGAACGATTGGCCATTCTTTTCAAATTTAGGCTTTCACCAATTGTCCTGCAAAATGGCAATTTCCAATCTTCAGTTCTTTTTGAAGTGACAGGACACGTGTATGAAGACAGGGCTTTTGCAATTCCTTAGATTGCTCTGCCTGTTTATTCACCAGTAGTGATGCCAAGACATTTTTACTAACCGTTGTCTCTCCTCTCCCGTCTCATCCAGCACCCAGGCAAAGGCAAAGGATGCCTTGCCTTGCTTCTTGGATTCCTGCTCGTACTTGTGCATCTGTCTCTGGTTCACCTGAAGTTTGAGAGGTCGGAATGGTAGGAAAAGGGCAGGAAAAGGGCAGGAAAAGGGCAGGAAAAGAGCAGGAAAAGAGCAGGAAAAGAGCAGGGACAGGTAGGGACAGGTAGGGACAGGCAGGAAAAAGGTAAAGAAAGGTACGAAAGGTCAAATGACCTGCTTATAATGGACATAAACCCATATGTATGGGGTCGTTGACGTTAACAAAAAAATGAAGCTGCTAAGTGAAACAAAACAAAACATTAAATCATCAAAAAATGTGCGGTAAACTAAACCGGAAGTGAAGAATTTCTGTCCGATAAAATAGCGACAATTTGTCCTGCACTGTGATTGGTAAATTTTTCGAGGGTTGCGGCCTACTGGATAGGTCTATTGTCATCAACTTGAAAATCACAAAACAACTGAATTTGCAGGTTTGATTTTTTTTACTCCAAACCAAATCAGAACTTAGACTTTTTTTGATGTTAAAAATCAAACTAAATTAATACTCAAATAAACCACAATGGAAACTGACTAGGTAGATTTAAATAAATTTCAAAGTGAACAAAAAAATTGGCAAGGCGGGACTAGAACCTGCTACCTCCGGAATACCAGACCGGCGCTCTACCAACTGAGCTAGATCTTGCCTTATATGTTGGCAGTCTCCTAAATTGTCAGTATCTTTGTTCGGGGGGCGCTAGTCAGAAGATACTGAACAAAGATACCGACGCAGGACGCAGGTTCAAATCCTGCCTTGCCAATTCCTTTGTTCACTTTGAAATTTAGCTTAATACTCTGTAGTTACTTTGACACAGCAGTAATTATTAAATACCTGTCCTAGTAGATATAATAAATGCCCCATTAACGTTGATTTCCCAGCATCTACATGACCTATCACCACCAGGTTTATAAGCTGCTTGCCCTTCTGTCGTTTGGAGTACTCTTTGGATATGTCGATAGTCTGCAAAGGGAAAACATAAATCAAGCTTGAGTTTGGTCACGTTACAAAAAAACCGACAATCTTGGTTTTTGCCCTATGTTCTGCAAAATGGCAATTTCCGTCTTTAAGCTCATTTCGTGGCAACAGGTTACAAATGAAGTTTATTTTGGGCAACTGTATTTGTGGTATCTAACAAAGACATAATGTGTGCACTCCCAAATCCCTACCCCGGCCTTAGACGTCTTGGATTCCCTCCGCGTAGATTGAAGGGCACCAGGCAGTACTGCGGGCGGCCCTGTCCCTGCCATGACAGTCAGGTCCGGTGCACTCATCACGGTGGGAAGCTTGCCCCTGGATTCGCTGAGATAAAAAAGAGAAGAAAATTATAACCGACGAAAAAAGCACGCAAGGGGTTAAAAAATCTCAACGAAACTGGTGTCGCACAGATGACCGTTCTCTATTTGCTATTTTACACATTTATGGTCCCCGATTAGAGTCATTTGAAAAGCACGTTGACAAAATTGGGAACTGTCAACATAGGGCTGAATAGCTCAGTGAGTAGAGCACCCACAAATTCAATCTAGAGGTCGAAGTCAATTTCTTTGTTCAATCTCTTTACCTATACTGCATGTACTGTACATGTTTTTCCATATATTTTGTACAGAATGTTGTCTAATTTTCTTGAACAGTATAGTGGGGTTCTGTTCCCTATTTCTGCAAAGGTTATCTGGAACCAGCAAAAAATTGATGACCTTTTCTGATTACCATCTATCAAGCCATCCAGCAATTCCCCTTTAAACCGATTTCTTAAACAGTTCAGTGGGGTTCTGTTCCCTATTTCTTCAAAGGTTATCTGGATCCAGGAAAATCGATTACCTCTTCTGATTACCATCTATCATGCCATCCAGCAACTCCCCCTTCAACCCAGATCTCACAACTGCACTCTTCCTCCTCTTCTCGCCTGGCGAAGGTACGCGCCCCAGCTCGAACCCCTTCCTGGCTTCCTTAGAAGGCACACTGAGACGAGCCACCTCGGGGGTGACTGAAGCCACTGCGGGGTCCTCTGCACATGCAGCAGCAGCAGCAGAAGCTGCTGGCAAGGGCCGCTTGGATCTGCCTGGAGAAGGCTGCTTCTGCTTCTGGGAGGGTTGAGCTGTGGCACCTAAACCTGGCGGTAAAACACGGTGGGTTACGGATGGTACCGAGGTAAGGATCCGTCTGGACAATCACTAAAATGATTCAAATCAAACCTTACTGTCTGTAATTATTACTATTTACTTGTTGAAGGATGCAAAAACCGGACTGTCAAAGACTCCAAACAAAGGAAGTCATTTGGTGATTCAGATGAACACAACAGAAGTAAACCCACTATTGCAAAATGAACTAGAATTTTCAAAATAATTTTTGTTTAAACAGCAGTTGGTACCGCAACCAAACTATTTATAAGATGGAATTTGAGTCATACGTCAGTGAAGGGCAAAAAGCAATATTTGTTCATTCTTGAAGGGTGTCAATGCTACATCTAGAGCAGCTTCTGGCTTTCCTGAGTAATCACATACTTGCATATTTTAACTGGCAACATATGCTGCTCTAGCCGAGAAACAGCCAGTAAACAGAGTGATTATCTTCTGTTTATATACATCCTTTAACCCTAACCTCCCTAGCTCTCACACTAGAAAGCATACCAAACCTAACAAACTTTAACAACTGCACACAGGTTCAGTGATTATTGGTACTGAACCTAACCGTACTAAACCTGCCAAACTCCAAATTGTTGAAGTTTGATTGACATGATACAGATTAGTCTATGCATTGTTCAGTGTTCTGGATCAGAGCTGTGATGACTGGCCTAATCTAATGAGAGGAATGTTCCACACTCTCTTACATTTGCCATTGGTGCTACCAAATGCTCCCGCTTGCCTCTGTCTTATAATGTCGTCAGGAGAAGGCGAGGAGAAATCAAAGGGAACAATTTCATCTTCGTAATCAGTCGTGCCTGCTGTCCAAGACTTCTGCCTCTGGTACGAGAACTGCCTGTGCACAGTGGGCTGTGAGTGCTGTCTCTGGAAAACGTAAGAGGCAATCCTGGCCCCTCGCTGATCAGACAGCTCTTGTGATTGGTTAATGTACTTTGCGCACAGTGCCCTTCCAAATACAGAGGGATTAGCGAGCAGACAGAACTTTTTCCCTCTGGCATGCTGTCTGTTCAGCTGTGACAGAGGGTTAGGTTTATCGCTTGTAGGGCCAGAGGGATAGGCAAAGTCGTGAGGTTCGGGACTCAGAATGTCGACCGGAGACATGCGATCTAGCATCATGACAGCCCGGGACTGGAAACCGGGCGGTGTTGGGACCCTATTCTTGGAGTCTCTCCTGATAAAACCTGGTAGTTGTTCCTCTGCAGACACCGGCCTAAAACCTGCTGAGAGTTTTGAAGGTAGAGGTTCGAATCCCGGTAGAAAGGTGGGTTCTTTGCTCGTGGCCTGAGGTAAATGATTTTCAAGATCTGTGGTAACTGTGTTGGAATGAAAACAATCCGATGTCTGGGCTGCCCAATCTGATTTTGATATTCCTGGAATGTTTTGGGAAAACGGTTGAATGACTTTCAACGGCAGTGTGTCTGGCGCTCGATCTTGGGCACCAACAACGGGCTTAGTACTTAAGGAGCTACCGGTAGGAAAGCCAAGTGTGGATTTTGTGCCAGGAACTTGAGACAGGTGAGCAGTGGCTAGACTCGAGAGTGAAGCACCAGCTGGCTTTGTGGAATCAGTTTGGGGTTTATCTTGTTGGCTGACAACTGCAGCGGACCTGTTTGTGCCAGGGAGGTCTAGCAGAGGGGTAGACGACAGGTGTGCTGTTGCTAAACCTGACAGAGAAACTCCAGTTTGGGTCGTCATGCCAAAAGAACTTGCTTGAGGAAAACTGAATCCCCCTCTTTGTAGTGTAGTTGGGTTCGATGAAAGGTTGGCTGATGCGATCCTTGTTTCAAGCCTGAGAGCACCTTGACCAGTAGGGTTCCCAGCTGAGGAAAGATTTTGGAACCTGTCTAGCCCCACTGACTGGGATGGCTTGGATTGAACTTTCGATGGGTTTGCCAAGAGATGGGAAGAGGCTAGATCCAAAAGAGAGATACCTGCAACTCGCTTCAATCCACTACTCCCTTCCGGAATACCGTCTTCGGCTGGAGCTTGCCTCGGTGGTGTAGAGCAACGAGAACGTTGCGACAAGTCAGACAAAAACGGTCCTGACAAAACTTCTCCGCCTGTTGTAACCTTGGTTTCACCCAAGTGCGAACCAGCAAGCTCGGAGAGTGACGGGGAACCCTGACCGTGGGTGGCACTACTTCCTCTTGGGGGCGACGAAAAATGAGCATTGGCCAAGGCGGAGAGGGATAATGAGGAAATTGTCGGGACTGCCGAGTTTGGTTTAGACGAGGCTGGAGTAGGGAAGTGTTTGGGGGAGGCGTGGGCTTTGATGAGAGTTGCAAGGGGGACTGTTGATGCTTTTGGTGATGATTTTTGGCATGGAATCCCACTTGATTTGCCGACATCCGAAACTGAAACGGAATTCTCATTTAAACAAGAACTTCTGATGGAGTCCACAGACACCACTCTCTGACTATTCCTTTTTAATAAAAGTCCAGCCTTCTTTTCAGACTCTCCACCATCAACTCCTTGTTTGGAATCTCGTGTCTCTACCGTAAAATCACTAACTCCTTACCTTACCATAGCCAAAAGATGCCGAGCAATGCATGATGATGGGAAAGGGTCGTTGAGGAACGAGGTAGAGATGGCAGGCAAGAATAGGCCAAGGAGAGTCACGGAGGAGAGAGGGGGAAAGAAAAAGAAGGGCATTCTATTAGGTAAATGATGAAAGCATGCAGGATCTAAGTGAAAAAGTTGTTCCAAACGAGCAAAAAAATTGTTTTATGGTAACGACTCATTAACCAGTTCGCGCTGGGATTATTTTAACATCACCGAGCCGAGGCGCGGATTTTTTTAAAATGAAACTCGATCCGAGGTTGGTTTAGGCTGATAGTCCTGGGAAGCACACCCACACATTTCCGGCCTTGCTCGCTGCTGATAGACATTTCCGGCCTTGCTCGTAGCGTCTTTATGCGTCATCCGTTTTGAATCTGGGGGAAACTTTGTGTTTATATACCTCATCCGGAGCGAACTGGTTAACTGACTCAAGAGGTGCATCCTTAACGCAAACTTCCTACTGTATTTTTCGAAGTACAGAACCAAATCTGCTAAAATCCATCACTCACTCTGCTTGCTTACTCTCTCAATTTGGAACCCCCGTACTTTTCCACCCGATGAACCGTGCTGCGTCTGGCAGCGTTAGGGATAATAGATAGAAATACTCACCTCTCGGTGTTTCCACATTGTTATTGCCTGCACGGCTCTCCTGCTTGTCGAGGAGAGCGTTCAGCGTCTTCTCAAAGTTGAAGCAGTGCGTCACGGCCATCTCTACCATGGTTCGCTCAGGGACTGTGTCCCCGACCACGTTGCGGACTTCCTCCAGGCAGGACTGGAGACGAGCTGGGTTTAAATGAAGGAAAGAGATCAATTTACGGACACCACTTATTCACTACTTGTACATTCCAAAAACGGCCTAAAACGTCATCCTTTCTCTGACAACCTTAACCCTAACTTCCTCACGGCTTTTACTAGAAAGTATCCTGAATCCACCACAGTCCACCAATTTTGGTTTGCAAAAACTGCTGGTGTCCTGAGTCCATCAGACTCTACCAGTATGCATTCTGGAGAGATCCTGAGTCCATCATAATCCACCAGCAAAAGTTTGATGGACTGTGACGGATTCAGGATACCTAGGTGGCATACAAATAATTGCAGTGCGTTTCTCCATAGAGTCCATCACAGTCCATCACCTAAATTTCTGTATCCTGAATCCATCAAACTCCTGCAGTAACGCTAGGCTTAAAATCCTCAATCCATCACACTCCTCCAGTTGTTCAATATGGAGGTATCCTGAATCCGCTAAAATCCTCCAAAACAGGTTAAGTTTCGCAAACCTAATAGACTTTATTTTCCTTAACCCTAACTACATACATGTACCTCATTTTTCTTACACATACCCTGAATCCTGCAAAATTTTGCAATTCCAAAGTGTAATTTTTATGGCGAATAATTGGTGCAGTGAGAAAGTGGTATTCGTGTCCTACCGGTAAATGAAATTTATCCTAAACATTTAGTTCCGCATTTTTGATTTGAAACTACAAAATTTTGAGAAACGTTTGACAACTTTAATTCTAGTTGTTACATCGCTTTTGGTTGTAATTCTCGTTTTGTGCTTGGACCATGTTTTTAATATCCACTTTTGATCAATGTAAGTTTGTTTTATTGATACATTTGTTTTATTGTTATGTACATGTACAGTTTAGTGCTTTGAACCCAGGGCCCCCAGGGAGAACAGTTCTTAGATAACTGATGGGGCTACCCTGGTAAAATAAAACGAAATAAATAAATAAGTCATGTTAAATTCACGGGCACGGTTTAGTTATTTCTCAGTGCGAAAGGATCTTCGACTTAGCTTTACAAAATAAGGTCTGGAGCTAAAACTACTGGCCCGAATTGAGATATCTTGGTATCATTTTTCTTCCGAAAAGATTCTCCATCCATAATGGTAGTTTTGGCTTCCGGTAGCGTAGGAGTATGCTCGTCTGTTTTTGTGTGGGCCACTCAGTATTGCAAACCTGAGGAGAAAAAAAAAAAAAAAAAAAAAAAAAAATTGACTCATCTAACCCTCTTCAATATCAGATAGCTGCGGTTTCTGGAAGTTGGTGGGATCGCCGAGGGATTTCTCAGAATCTCTTCTGGCCAGATCGGCCTCCTCCTCCCGTCTCAAATCCTCCTCCCCCTCCTCAAGAAAAGATGCCAGCTGGTGATGCTGAAGGCTACGTTGGAAAATGAACTGCTCAGCTGCAGGAGAAAAAAAAAAGTTAGGACGTATCAAGTTTTATCTAAGATGACAAAATGAGGCAACGGTCATAGAAGAGAAAAATGTAGAAAACAATTAATGGGGTGGATTTATTGATATTTGTAATATTTGATATGGCTACTAAACTATTTTTAATAAGAAACATAAACATTGTTGAATAAAGGTGTTTTTAAGAAAAAACAATTAGCATGAAGACGTGTACATTTTGGTTCATCACAAAGGATACCTGTTGATGGAGATACTCCATAATCGTCCTCCACAGAGTGTCCATACACATCATCGTAGCCTTCATAATCTGTTTTCAAGTAGTAAAATCATGTTTATTATAGAACATTAATTACCTCAGCAGGTTAGCCAAATTTCTATGACTTTGGAGCGGCAAAACTTTTTTTTTATTTTTTTAAAACTATAAACAGGCATGTAAGCGAGCTACAAAAACACAATTTAAAATAAAGGCTGGGGGGCAACGGACGGCGCACACATAGATGGGTCTTTCCATAAATAAGGGGGCCAAAGCAGGACATGGTGTTATTTCTCAAAATGTAATTTACTTTCTATATTCTTTGCATGTTCGTATGGTGGGGATAGCTCATACGTTTAATGTACAACTTCAATTTCTTGAATCAGATGTTTTGTTTTCATATACGATCCAAAACTATCCATCACAGTTCACACTGTAACGGAGACACCGGTGTCTCAGTTACAGTGTGAAGTGTGAAACTTGTGACTTGTTTTGCCATAAATTAGTAGGTTTTCATTGACAATTTAAATTTCAAAGGGTAATATGTAAACATCATTGGTATACTGTAATTCAGCTATTTTCAATGAAAACCTTCAAACGTTGGCCAAGCAGTAAAGGCCGACAGTTTTACGCGTAACCGTGACACTGGTGTCTTTGTTACACCGTGACTCAAAAAGTCCTGTCTCTCTTATTATGCATCATAAATGTCTGAATCTAGCAAAGTGCATAGTAATACCTGCTACATGTACATGTATGTAGCATGTCAATAATGTTTGCATTGTGTCTAAAAACAGGGCAATAATTTATGCCTCAACAATGCAGAAACTTCATAAATAATCACAAAAGTACAGCAGTCACTTTGTCTTAACCAGTTCGCGCCGGATGACGAATATAAACACAAAGTTTTCCCCAGATTCAAAACGGATGACGCACAAACACGCCATGAGCAAGGCTGGAAATGTCTGTCAGCAGCGAGCAAGGCCAGAAATGCATGGGTGTCCTTCCTGGTACTGGCGGCCTGAACCTGCTTCGGATCGAGTTTCGTTAAAAATAATCCCGCGCGTCGGCTCGGTGATGTTAAAATAATTCCGGCGCGAACTGGTTAAGAAATAAAAAATTGTAAAATACTGTCCGTGTCAGTCAGTGTAAAAGCACAACTCTACCCACATCCATATTATATGGTCCGTGTCGGGGAATCGAACCAGAGCCACATTGGTGAGAGGCGAGCGCTTTACGCACAAGCCACCCATATGGATTTACTAGACTAGCTTCCGACATTAAAAACAACAATTAGGCCTTGGCCTATATGTTGATTGAGGATAGGGTTTTGATATTTTTGAGGAAAAAGTTGGGGTTGGGATAGGCTTAGACCCAATAATTGGGGCGTTTTCACTCCTTTTTCGAATTTTGGATTTTGTCTGTCGTTCTACGCCCCAACCGTTGTAAAGCCTATTGCCAATAAAAAAAGAAGTTGCGACCACAAAAGTTGCCCAAAACATGCCAAATACTTGACAATATATATTGGAAAGCGCACACTGGCTTCTATACAAGAACTGTTATGGCTTTATTGGTACTGTACATGCAGCGAGCCAGCAAGGCAGGCCTGCACTCTTGCACCATAAAACAGTCGTTGGTGGTCGCTCGAAAAGCCATTGTCGTGTCCCCCGTCTTCGCATAGTGTGCTCTTTACGTGAGTCGGGTGCTGTCGGGACGTCTATGTAGTTTATATTGACCGAACGTTATGGGCATCATTGTTTTGAAAAGCTGGTCGAAATTGCTCGGATTTGCAACCCCAAATAATCGTGAGTACCAATAAAGCCATAACAGTTCTTCTTTAACATGTATAGAAGCCAGTGTGCGCTTTCCAATATATATTGTCAAGTATTTGGCATGTTTTGGGCAACTTTTGTGGTCACAACTTCTTTTTTTATTGGCAATAGGCTTTACAACGGTTGGGGCGTAGAACGACAGACAAAATCAAAAATTCGAAAAAGGAGTGAAAACGCCCCATTTGGTCTAGGGTAGGCCATGACAAAGCGACAAAATGCAACACGACTGTAGGGTGTTCAGTTCACTCACCGCGACTGAAGACATCCACACACAGACTGTCCGTGCGCCGAAAATCTAACCAATGTTTATCCCCAAAATTGTACGACTTTTCTATGTCAGAAACTGCAAGTAAAACCTTCATTTGAAACCCCTGACTTTCAGCTATCGAATAATGCACATAAAATAGCAGTAGGGTGGATGTACGACAGCTTATACTTTTTGTGAATGAAGCCCTTTTGCTCCGCCCAACTTTTCCCGAGAAAAACCGATCCACGCGTCCACGCGTTCGGGCCCAGAATTTTCCCGTAAAAAAAAATACACATCGTGGAGTTTTAACTCTCCGCGATTTCCGAACCCCGGAGTGACAGTTGAACGGGTTTCATTTTGATCCCGAAGGGGTACTGAACACGTTAGTGTTTACTCGATCCCGATAAACAATTTAGAACGAAAGTTACGAGAAAAAGTAAAAATAAACTCAATTTTTTGAGGTGAAATCCTCAAAATTCAAGGTAGGAGTTATCATTTACATAAAGTTTACTTGTCTTGTCTACTATACCTGTTATTTTTAAGTCTCTTATGTGCGTAGATTCGGGCGGAAAGTGTACTTTGTAAAGCTAGATTCATGACAGCTACGCGAATGTATGTGTGAGCTCCGCGTTTCGCGTGCCGTGTGTGAGGCATGTTTTGGTGCCATTCAGGGATATACACAATGTATGTAGGGACCGTCTTCATCGAATGGGGTGAATTTAATCAAATAAAACAGGATTTCTCAAAAACTAATTATCCGATTTTCTCGATTTAAAAAGCATTGTATTTCTTTCATCAAGACCTTTTATTTGGTGTATAGTTTGAGCATTTTGGAGGAAGAATAATGTTTTACCTGAACACCCTAACACGAGATAAAGAAAATATCACAACTCAGAAACTTGGTGTTTTTTTTGTTTTATTTATGATTTAGGACTTACTTTAACTTAAACTTACATTAATTAAGTTAGGCTAATAAAGTCATTTTGAAACGATATCGATAAAAACACACTTGACTCAAATTCGACAATCCCACCTGTAAATTGTTTCTCTCGCTCCCCCCCCCCCCCCCCCCCCCCCCCCCCCCCCCCCTCCCCCGTCCTTGCCACGCCCCTCAGTCTCTATCCACCATTCACCCAGTGTGGTGAAACATGGAACCTGGTGCGGTGAACTTTAACGTTGCATTACAATATTTACAATACAATTACAAGAAAACATACCTTCCCCATAGTCCATTCCCCGGACGTTCCTGTGTCTAGACATCTTCGTTAATATGCTACACCCTCGCACACTGCAGAAAAATACCTAAAATGTAGCTTTCTGTACCAACATGTTTTGGCGAGGAAAGAACGATGTGTACTTTAGGGGCCATATTGGATGGTGCATTGTGGGAAAACTGTGTAGACTTGCTTCACGTCCCACTACAGTTTTTGGATTGACGTTATTTACACGGTGCAGTTTTGCATTCAGTTTACCAAGTTTGCGCGTGCAACCCCCACTGCAAATACCCGTAATACTGGTAGCCAGTCTATTCATTATTTACAACCGAAAAGCAATCGTGAGTGAGACAAGGGGCAGAAATTCGTCTCGTCAACACACAAATATTCAGTGGTTTGCGATCATTTTGAAGCATCTGATTCTCCGATGGATTTGATTTGAAGGGATTAGCATTTGAGTGAGTCAATCAGGATTCTTGAAATGTCAGCTAAGGTAAGTATTGTGAGAATACAAATCAAAATTAAAGTTGGCGCACGATCGCGATCAAGTTTTTTGCATGTAACCATATATGATATGGAGCCTAGGTAGTGTTTACGATCGAAGGCCTGCGCCTATCGGGGAGTGATGGAGGGGGGGGGGGGGGGGGGGTCAAAGATGTAGGGACAGGGAAATATAGACTCCCCTTCATCCCTGCAAAAATTAAAATTAATTTGTACTTTTTTAAAACTTGTCTCCAAAATCCAAATGTTAAGGTAGGAATACACCATTTGCTGATAAAGAAATTAATTACTTCCGGATTGTTTATAAATATCTTAATCTTAGTTATTGTTTTTTGTATCATGTTTGAATGTGAATAATGATTTCTAGGCATCCAGCAAAATGATTGCACTAGATCCTGTAATTGATCCAAACAATTAAATTTTATTTAAAAATATCACAATCGCTTGTACGTCGATATTATTGTAAACCTTAGGACGCTTTAATAAGTTAAACGATATTTACTATAAAATACAACTCCCCAAATCCACCCAAACAATAATTGTATACAATTTAGGCCTACTACATGTAGTACTATTAAATATCACTACTAAATATTTTTAATTGACAACCCCCCTCCCCATTGGCCAAGACAAGAAAGAAAAAAAGACAAGAAATTATCTGTCATTTATTCAGAATTTAATCAAAATTTAATAAAACACTTTAAAACAGCTCCACATTCATGGTCACAGTCTAATTCAAATCGCTATATATTTACCACCATATTGTACATAATTTATCACCATATTGTACGATTATCACCATATAAAAGCATATTGTACATTATTTATCACCGTATTGTACATTTCAATGCATCACCCGTGTTAACAAAAAATACATAGTACCATTTGACAGCTACAGACCCGTACGCAAAATAATGGTATTTTGATGTAGAAATAACGGTACTGGTACACACAAATGTTTGATCTCATTGTTGGTCCCATCAAGTACAAATTCGCACCCCCCCCCCCCCCCCCCCCCCCCCCCATAACAAATCCTGAGTACAGTACATTGTACATGCAAAGCAGGTAGGCATCTGGAGATATCATTACACGCAATCTTGAGCAGAACCATACATTGATGATTAATACTAGTGAATGCTGAAAATGTCTTGGAAGGATAAACGACCATTGAAAGCTTTTGAATAAATTTGGCCGCCCACAGAGGTTCTGAATTGAGGATGAATTGTATTTCCACAGCATGTGTTTCCCTTTTGCTTTTTAAATTATCCATAGTCTTACAATTTTACAAAGTACAAATAAGATTTAAAAAGTGCTTTCTTTGCCAGATATTACATGTTGTAAAATGAAATATGTAGACAAATTACACATGATGTAAGGCCTCTAATAAATAAATAGTTCCTTGGCAAGGCTTTTTGAGTTAGTTTTTTTCAGGTTTTTTGGCAGATTTTCCAAGACGATTTCTTTATTTGCTCGAGTGTTTTGCCGAGACTTGTCTGTCTAAATGAGCAATGATGCATTAATCCATACTTTTAACTTGAATTTATTTTTGCTGGAAGAACATAGAAAAACTGTATACATGTATACAGTTTTTCTATAATTGAAATGATTGGTCTGAGAAATGCTTTTTTTTTGTTATGGACTAAATTCATCCCTGAAGGGTAAACAATATAAATACACCTGTACATCCAGTGAGGCCCGAAGACAGGAAAACCTTTTGTTGGAACAAAAACCTGTGAAATATAAAATACATACATGTCGAAACCCTTTTCACGTAATAACTAACGTGATATTGGGGCGTTTTGTTCAATACCTTTAACGTTTTTCCTTCCAACAAAAGGTTTTCACATCTTTTAGCCTCACAGTGACAAGTTCATGGAAGATGTACCAGTACATGTCTATGTACATAAGTCTATGTACACTGTACATGCAGACATGTACTGCATATGTATACATGTATTGTACTTGCCCATGGGCTTGTTGAGATGTCTGTCTGCATTCCATACATTACTCGATGCATGCATAATCCAAAGGGCCAGACTACATGGCAGACATTGGATTACTGTATGAATGTGTTTAAAGGTATGATACACCATTTGCAGATATCAAAAATATTAACTACCGAATTATGAAAATATTTACTACCGAATTATTAAGAAGTATCTTACTTATCTGAAAGTAAATAATGATTCTAGGCATCCAGCTAAATTAAATTACGGCGATCGCATATTTTTTATTATAAAATTCAATTTTTCGGAATAATTACAGGATATCTAACACAATCATTTTGCTGGATGCCCAGAATCAACATTTACTTTCAGATGAGTAGGATATTCGGTAGTAAATATTTTCGATATCTGCAAATGGTGTATACTATATGTACCTATATACTATATTAACTCTTTTTTTTTCTTTTTGAAATTAATTAATTATGTCCTTTTTAAAATTGTTTGTGTTTAGTTTTGGGTTGTATCTCTATTTATGTCAAAAATCTGGATAAAGCCAAAAATATTGTCCGTTTATTTCTGTACCTTCATGTTTGCGTATATTTGCCTTAAATTTATTTTTAACAAATGTGACCCGCTCTGCAAAAATGAGTCTGATGTCGGAAAATACATTTTTACGTAAAGGGCCGTTTATTGTCTCGGAGGTAATTTTTCTTTCAACAAATACTATTTTTGTTTTAAGGCATTTTGGTTTCTTCGACACCTATATTTCCAGATCTGATCGATTGAAAATATTGTTTTGATCCCTAAATTAAATTTAAAACAATTTTTTTTCATTCTCTTACCATACTGTAGCATCTGATGAAGCACTACAATTGTAAATCTTCATTTCTTTTCAAAGACATTTTTAGTATAACTGAGAAAGGCAAATTTCCCAAAATTGTAAAAGACCAATGCATTACACTACAGAGTTGTGCCATATATCAAATGAAAGCTCATTTCCTGCTATTTTGTCTCTGCTCCGTAACAGAAGGAGAGCAAAACGGACCAGCAGCTTCACCTAGCTGCCTTGCAGGGGAACCTGTCCTTGCTTAGAAGAACGTTAGATGGCGGCAAGGTGCACGTTGACTGCAAGGATAAGGTAATAGGAACCTACAATTAGGGGTAGAGCTAGGCTTCATTAAGAAGAGATGCCAAAGCAACATCCAAATGTGCAGGTCAAATTATTGAGACACAAGAAACGGGGCACGAACAGCGACAAGGGAATGTCTTTCAAATCACAGTTCCTTGAATAATAATAACTGTGCTTTATATAGCGCTTTCCATCGTATCAACATCTCAAAGCGTTTTGCAATTATTATTCCGTTCATCAAGCCTTGGACCACACGGCAGCCGTATAGGCGCTCAATTGGCCTCGACCCTCACAGGTACCCATTTATACCCCTGGATAGTGAGAGGCAATTGTAGTGAAGTGTCTTGCCCAAGGGCACAAATACTATCGACCCTCGCACATGAGTCGACCCATGCACGAGTCGAACACACGAGTCAAACACCGTAAAAGTGGCTTTATCTGAGCACATCATCCTTTCACTCAAGCAATATTTTAAAGATATTCTTTATTTTTACTGCATAAAACAGGAGAATTTGTTTTTGTTTTCTCCAACACGAGAAATAGCAAATATGGACGAGTACAATTTGAAGATCTCTCACGGTTGCCAGACATTATTAAACTTGAATTTTAGAAGGGGTGTATTGATAATTGCAGGAGGGAACGACGCCTTTAATTCTTGCCGCAGCCAATAACCATCTTCAGTGTGTCAAGGAACTCTTGGAACAAGGAGCACAGCTGGATGAGAGAAGAAATGTAAGTTACTCCCCAAAACAGACTCTGATGTACATGTACATCTAGAATCTATTTCTGCTCACAATCACCAAAAGGCCGTCTTCTTTAGTGAACATTGCAAAGAAAGCAAAACCGCAGGGCTCTAAGAAGGCGTTTCACGGACTGGCTCATGAAGTAGCTTTCACTAGCTGCCATCCATCACCAATTGTGGCACCAGAAAGCAATGGACAGAGTAGGCTAGTGCCACTGCATTACCACTGGCAGTCAGAAATTTGAAGCTGACAGATGAGCAGCCGTCTAAGGACAAGAGGAAGAGATAAAAAGAGCAGGCTGCCTTTCAGACAACCCCAGCCCAGTGCTTCCCTTGTCCCAAGTATGAAAAGGTCTGTGCCACACTGATCGAACTCCACAGCCACCTCAAAGCCTGCAGAAGATAGACAGACCATCCTCTCCGATCCTCCCATTTATCCCTGTGCTGGATATCCACTTGATGGAGATTGCACAGTAGCCAACAGATATAGATCTATTTATGCATAATCCCATACAGCTTCACTAAAATATCAATACCTGTTGAGAACATTACTAATCTCAAACAACCCCATTCTTACGTTTACTTGTTCATTTCTTAGACTGGTACCTGTGCCCTGTTCTTCGCAGCCCAAGGGGGATTCCTAGACATAGTCAGGGAACTACTCGACAAAGGAGCATCTGTGGACCTCCCTAGTCAGGTAACTTTTTTTTGATGGAGCTGAACTTGTTAAAAGGTTAAAAGGTCTCCGGTTAGAATCCTGCAGCGGTTCCAATGACATGCTTGCGTCACACATGTTTATTTGTAGAGAGTCGTAAAATTTACCCAGCCTGTTGCCTAGATAATGACTTTTCCATACGCCCTGTGATTGTGAGTAAACCTTTTGGTTAAAATAGGTTTTGGTTAAATACTGTACAAATCCTATTGAGAACAAATGCACTTTTATGATGTGGCGTAACTTGTAGTTGTGTGGTAGCCTAATTGTGTGCCAAGTCTGAAGTCGATTGGACTTACAAAAGTGCCAAAGTGTATCGGAAGCAGAATCACATGTAAAAATCCTGCAGAGAAGGAGTCTCAAAAATAAGAAGAAAACTTAAAGGAAATTAAGCAAGAGCTGTTTCGAAGCATGTACTCGGAAACAACTACCATGTCCCTTGCGGACTGTTGGCGTGCGTGTTGAAGGTGTTCACTTCAGTTGAATCGCTGCACAGTCCCACACATCGTGCTGCTAAGGACATTGTGGCTGAAACCAGACTACAAGAAGCAAAGTTTATACTGAACAGTACAGTAACGTTTGTCATTATCTTTGCAGGATGGGGGGACTCCTCTGTTTGTCGCTTGCCAGTGTAATCACCTGGATGTTGTCAAAGAACTTGTTGCAAGAGGAGCTGATGTCCACCGGACTATGAATGTACGTATTGCGGGATGTAATACAAAGCTCCAGAACCTTACCACGGATCTGCCAAGTTCAATTTTGTACTACTGCAATATTTTCTATACCAGTTAGGTAGCAAAGGCGAAATCTTATTCAAATATACATGGAAACAAAGCTGATAGCATAAAGGTTGTAATGTTTGGTTAATTTTGAAACCATGAACAAGATTAAAGCGGCTGCAAACTGCTTACTGGCTCGAATGACCTGAAATATACGAATCAAATAAGTTCAGAGGACCTAATATTTCGATTTTTGAAGAAATACTTCAGAAACAAAATGGCTGTGTGCATGAAACAAACATATAAAGGAGGGACATACAAGCATGATGTATAACACGGTTGTAAGGAGAAACACAAAAGAGAAGGAACAGAGTGGAGAGGAACAACCAACAAGAGGAAAATTTGGGCCAATTTTGTTCCTTAATTTGTAGTTCAGCAGTGTATACAAACTAAACTACTTAAACAAACAAATATTTGTAATTTTAGATACCTTTCTTTTTCACGAATTGGAAACCACTTTTTACTCTACAATTGTTCTGGAATCTCTGTGGTTAAACAGTGTCTCTAAGAGCTTTTTAATTAGCTGTGTAAAGAAATCTCAACTGTATCTTTTAGCCAATTATCGTTTTGGTCATTTGGTTGTACAGGATGGTGCCACGTCGTTATTCATCGCCTCTCAGAACGGTCACTACAACATGCTTAAGTATCTCCTGGAAAGAGATTGCGATGTCAACCAGTCAAGATTGGTAAATGTTTCTTAAGTCTTAACAACTCTCTCCCCACCCCTAACATCTATATTCCACTCCTACCTCAAACAAAAACTACAGAAAATGGTCCTACATGGTTGAAATGTTCTAAACATTGTCATTCAAATACAGCTTCGATGACTGACCAGTGAATTATTGCCCTTAAATTACCTTTGACACAGGTCAACTTCATTAAGATATCAACACAAACAAACTGGAACCTGACCAGGAATGTACGCGTTTTCCAATTTGCGGTTTTATAATTGATTTCGGGCAATTTCTAAATAAGAAAGCAAACAATGATTCGATTCGACTCGACTCAAGTCACAACAAAAATCAATGACTCGTTACAATATATCTGCCGTTGGTAGCCTTATCCGTCCAAATATAAAAGTTCAAATTGATTAGTTGATTGTTTCAATGTTTGTTGGCTCCAGGACAAGGCCAGCCCCCTGTGGATCGCCGCTCAGATGGGAAACGCAGACATCATTCGGGAACTTTACTCCCACGGTGCTAAGATTGATTCTGCAAGAGAGGTCAGGGGTCACGTCTCTGTCAGCTTGTGTCTGTATTCAACTGTCTGTGTAATAAGAACCTTGCAAACGCTGTGTGGACCTGCACATAAAAGATGCCCACGAGATACACAAACCGAAAATGCCGTGTGGACTCGCACATGTATGTCCACACAGCGTTTTGCCATTTCGGGGAGAAAGGGCTTCAAATGGAAGATCGGGTAAGGGTCATTTGTCGCAGAATAAAGGGAAGGTCAGAATCAATTCTTAACCACACAAATTCAAAGCAATGTCGACAAATTATATGTAAAGTAGTCCCGTGTGTGTGTGATTGTCATATGCCTTCTTTGTCGGGCTATAACTAAACAGATCAAAATCGAATGCATACTCAAGTTTGACAGAAAGACCGGACTAAATTTTGTAAGTCAAAAATATGAGGTTTTGAGGTTGCTACTCAAAATTCAATGAGTACAACAAAGTTAATGTGTTTTAATTCAGTCCTAGGTTGCACGTCCAAATCTGTCTCAGTATCAAGCGCTTATAATGAATATTCGTCATTCGTAATGAATATTCATTATTTTATTTTATTGACAGGACGGTGCCACTGCCCTCTTCAAGGCAGCTCATAAGGGCCACACTGATTGTGTGACCGACCTGCTAAGCCATGGTGCCTCATTGGGTTTACTGGAGGTAAGCACAATCCCCAAAACTAGGTTCTACTTTTATTGGAAAACCTTTTCGGTTTCTCCGCTTTCCAGTCTTGCTATCCGTATTCGGGGTATCATTCCTACAAAAGTTGTGTTCAAGTTTTGCATCTCCATTTTGCAAGTTACATTTATATTTGATTCCTTGCAAAACATTAAACAAATTTGAGAGGAGTATGATAGAAATTCCTTATTTGTTGCATATGCCGCAGACTTACGCACTGTCAAATTTCCGTAAAACTGTCGTAAGCAAAATTGTGTGCAGCAAAAAAAGTGGCGCAGCTTACACAACAAATGCGGGCGCAAGGGGGCTTGTGCCGTTGCGTAAGGTTTCGTGAAATCGGCTGTTGTACCATGTTGTATCTGCATTTTATCTTTTGTAAACATTTAAAGTATAACTGAATAAGATTAAAACTGCTGCAATAAGCTTACTGGCTGGAATGACCTGAAATATACAAATCAAATAAGTTGAGAGCGCCTAATATTTCGCTCTTGTTAAGATCAAAATATTTGATCTTTACCCTGTCCCTTTCTTTGCTTGTTCTCCACCAGGGTTTTTACCCCTTTGGTCTTTCTTTGATTCTATACCCAGCACGATATGTGGCAGGGTACCCCCCTCTTATCCCTATACTTTATACGCACTCAACACTATTGTAACCTAACCCACCCCCCCTTTGAAACCTAAAAGGAATTCCTGAGATTTCGGAAACACAATGGTCAACACAAAAGAGGGGGGGGGGGGTTTCTCTCCCACATATCGTGCTTCATATGTTTGATTCTACCCACTCTGAACTCTTTCATTCCTGACCTCTTCCACCCCACTTCTGTATCCCTCTTTTGTGTTTCTTCTCCCAACCATGTTGTGCATCATGCTTGTATGTCCCCCTTTATATGTTTGTTTCATGTACACAGCCATTTTGTCTTTTTTGAAGATCTTGTCGAGATCGAAATATTAGGCCATCTTAACTTATTTGATTTTTTTTATAAATAGCTGCCGGGTCGGCTTTCTTTTGTTACCTTTTCAGAATGGTGAGAGTGCTTTACATGCCGCAGCTTTGTTTGGACATCTCAAAGTTGCTAAGCAGTTGATACATGCTGGTGCAGATGTCAATCTCAAGAACAAGGTATACTGCTACTACTCCATTTGCCCCCAACCAAGTGTTGACGTAGTCGTGTCCATTGCAGGCCTATCTACACTATTATTTATAAAAATGAATATATTAAAAATACATGACACAACACAGAGAACCAGTCAATTATTGGGAGAGAAAAAAAATTGTTCAGCATTCCGGTCAGGTACGGAATAGGACTATTTTAAAATCTGTTTATAGTTGACCAGTTCGCGCCGGGATTATTTCAACTTCACCGAGCCGAGGGATTATTTTTAACAAAACTTTATCCGAAGCGGGTTCAGGCTGATAGTGCCGGGAAGCACACCCACGCATTTCCGGCCTTGCTCGCTGCTGACATACATTTCCTAACTTGAACTTGGCGTGTTTATGCGTCATCCGTTTTAAATTTGGAGAAATTTTTGCATTTATAAACGTCATCCGGCGCGAACTGGTTAAATATACTTCATACCTCTTCCTTGTTTGTCCCACCCGACCCCATCTTTATCCAGGAGGGTGCCACAGCTTCAGATCTTGCCAGAGATGCAGGGTACGACATCATCTCGGATTTCATTCACTCATCCAAGAAGTCGCCCCACACCACAGTATGATTGCATCTGGCATCAGCACATACACATCATTAGGGGTATTTCTAAACTCGGTATACCCTGTGGAGACCTGAACACAATGGGGACAATGGGAGTCAAATGTGTCTCCACAGGGTCATTTATAGATGAATAGATCTTCACTAGAAGTTTCACGAAATAGATATTAGTGCACTTGGGTGCGAGTTTCTGTTGTCAGAAATGACCGTTTACAACCAGAGAATATTACCAAACAAAATTTCTTTACCGAGAGAGTGAAAAATCAGTTGAGACAAGACAATTAAATGAGATATCGTTCCTCATTATACTAATAGCAAGGGTCTTTATCTCGGCCTAGCAAAAAATCTGAGCAAAATATAAATACAAAATTGGAGTGATATTTACATATATAAATTTAAATCCTGTGGGCAAAGATAAGGCGTGAACATAAAGTAATATTGTGAAAATACTGACAAAAATCATGAATCTTTAGGGGTATAACTACAGCATTTAAGTTTACAGTGTTCAAGTCACGATGCAGTAAAGGCAATCATACATGTAGCTCACTTGAAATCTTGTGTCATTGTTATAACAAATTGTCTTGCCGCACATCCAAATGATACGCAAAATAAATGTTTTGACATATAAAAGATACAAGCTTTAAGATAGGTTCCATAATTGATCAAAATTATATATTGAGGTCTTCCTATTAAATAAAAAGTAAAAATTCTTTCTTACTCTTGTAACGTAGGACTTAAATTAGATCTTTTAACTTTATTTTGATAAATAACTGCCTACATTTGAACAGTAATTTGTATTTGTTTGTGTGATTGACTGCTATTGTTTTCTCTTTACCAGGAGAAAATGTAGTGCATTAGACTACTAGTTTGTCCGTGAGTTCCCGAGGAGTGCAGTTAATAGCGAGAAGTTAGTCTCCATCTTAAATAAGGATCGTATCAAAATCTCTACAATTACCCTGTTCATAAGCCATGGACCACGTGACAGCCAATAAGAGTGATCGATACATCTTATTCACGGGGTTGGCCATCTTAAATTGAAAGTGAAGTAAAATCTTCATTTCTGAAACTTGCAAAAAGAAATAAAAGTAATAAAATAAAGTTAATTACAATATAATACCAGTCTGCTCTGGTGAATGATTACAAATTTGCTATACGCTAACGTTTTTTAAGCCACATAAAACAAATTAAAAGGATTGGGACGTACACATAAATAGTTTGGCACCATCCAATACAACAGTTTACAAGGCCTTGATTTTAACGCAACATGCGCACATGTAAACGAACAAAATAGTACGCGACGGTTGCGCAACTTCAAATTAGATCAGGCGCACGACTTTGTCACGTAATATAATATCAACGTGTTAATTGATTTATTCGTGTATATAAATACGCGTGTCTATAATACGGTGTCGGCCGTGTCTATAAATACGTGAACCTTAAAGATGGACTACAACGAAAACTCACACATTAAATTTATTATCGGACCTTGTTTATGTTGTGTTCAGGTAACACTTTATTGTTACGGTCATGTTTTTCTCTAAATAATTTTGTTGCAATTTGACCGAAAAAATTAGACCTCGATTCTTCGATTTTGAAATTTCCCGCCCTGTACTGGTTCCCGGCAAAGATCCACTGAAAACCACAATGAAATCCACGATATAGTACCAGCGGACTTGTAAACCAGCGAAAGGTGATGACGTACTACCCATGAAAACGCATACATGGTGGCCCTGAAGGGACTCCGCAGATCGCGAATATCGACGTCAAATTTGACGTCAATATTCACGACTTTCCAAAAAAGTCGCGAATATTGACGTCGATATTCACGACTTTCCCCAAAAGTCGCGAATATTGACGTCAAATTTGACGTCAATATTCGCGATCTGCGGAGTCCCTTCAGGGCCACCATATGTATGTGTTTTCATAGGTAGTACGTCACACACAAAGTATGAATTATTCATGAGTTAAGGGCTTTTGCTAAAACTGAGTTTTTCTGGGTCGTAGAACGCCGATCAATTTTGTTGTTTTTTTGCATGAAGGAACAAGATTTATTGAATACTAATGATATATTAGTAATCATTATACATTTCTCGAACAAAAAACAGCAACACAGCCTTTATCATTATTCCGTTGTAGTCCATCTTTAATACACGAACATTATCGCTCAACAAAATCGCGCATGTGATTCAGGAAACACGATCAAAAATGGCTTCACCGCAAATAAGGTGTATCGGCCTCCACCCTCACAGGTACCCTTTTATACTCCTAACTGGGTAAAGAAAGACAAATGTAATAATAATTTATCTTCACCACTACTTTCATGAAATAAATGGACAAGTTTCTATAAGATATTTATTATTTAGCAGCCTTACTTTCTCCTTAACCAAAAGATAAATTAATAGTTTACCTGATGTTCATTATTACAGATTGCTTTATTGGAGAGTTAAAATGTTTGCATGTAAAAAACATGTGTTTATTATATAACAAAAAAAAGAAGTATATTTTGACAGCAGGGGTTGGGCTGAATGATTTTAAAATATAAAATATTATTGTTGTTTGTATTCATTAAGTCATAACAAATTGTTGAAAAGATTTTAAATTTTAGTGTTTTTTTGCAGTGTTCTAGTATTCATAAGCTTCATTGTTATCATTGTTTCTTTACTCTTATACCACGGACTTGTTCTTTTATAGTCATTTGTATTTATTCCAGGACTATACACTTCTGAACAAGTTTGTTTGTGACTTGTTTGGATAGCAATTTTATACAGTATGCCAAGTGCTTTGTTGTTCCAGTCTTGGTCTTGTGCCCAACCTGTATATGCAGATAAATTATGAAATTGCCTTACAACCAATAGGTAGCCAGACCAGCATCGATGACATTTTGTCGATCGCACCATAAACTTGCCTCGGTTAATAATTTTGTTCACTTAAAAAGGTTTCTTTTATTAGAAGCATTTTTGGTTTGCACAGTGTTAAGTTTTTGTTCTACCTCCTGTTAAATAGTTTTACAAAAAGTATTGTTTTTCAAGAATTTTTCTGGATTTGTGTTTTATGTGATCATGGGCTAATTTCATAAAACATTGTAAGCACAACAATTTGCTTAGCACAAAAAAAGTCTTGCTCAGTAAAAACAAGTTATCGGCCAAAACTGCACATGCTTTTTCATTCAAAGCAAAAAATATCTGAATACCAGTCACAAACAATATACTTGTTGGTGCTTACACGTTTTATGAAATTGGCCCCATATCTGCAAGACTCGTTATTCAGCATGAGCAGTACTGTGTACAAGTTTTCAAAAAGAGTTGAATATTGAATAAATTGTGGCGTTTGAATTGAAAATTCTCAGATTTCATGCTGCATTTATTATGTTGTGAAAGGTTAAATCTTGAACTTAAGATGCGAAACAATTTTGAACCTTTTTGGTTGTACAGTCAAAATAACATTCATTGACAAACTGCAGTATTTTTGGCAGTTACATAATGTTTTAATCATTTTAAATGTAAAACTTTAAAATATGAAAATACAATGAAGTACAAATCTATTAATATTGTTTTTATTTTGTATACAATGTATACATTTTGAGGAATTAGGTTTATAATATACTCGATGCCCAAAATAACAGCCACGGTAAATATAAAACCCAGTACAGACCATTATTTGTCAATTTTGAAATTTCCAAAGATGCGTCTCTGAGACGCCGTTAAAAATGACCATTATTTTCTTCAAAATGAAAGCATGCCAGGGGGAAAATTTCACAGGGAATTCATCGTCGTCAATATCTTTAAAACAAGTAAGCTTTTGAACATTAACTTGTTTCGTTACATTTTGGAAAGCTGAAAATTGAATACTCCACTTTCAATGTGCCTTATATAAGGGCACCACACCAACTTTCAAATAATTAATTTTAATTCAATTCACTTTATTTTCCAAATAACGTTGCACAATAAGCAAACACCACTTAATTTAGGATAAATGTGGAAGGGGGTCCCTAGGAAGCAGAGCTTGTCGAGTAGGGGCCCCACACATACATATACATATAACTTACACATTAAGACAAAACAGTTATTAAGTTAACACGATTATTTACTTGAAACCCTAACGATTTTTCCAATTAATTCAGCAAAAAATACTTTAACCTCAACCCTTCCAGGTGGACAGGTGGACCTGATGGATTTCTCGCACTGATGAGCAAGGTTATTATTATTGTTATTAATTCTTTCTGGTAATAAAACCAAGAATCGCTCAAAACCGCACTAGGCACTGTAGCTCATAATTAGCCTGAAGAAACCTACAGTAAGAAGACAATGAGAAGAAGGTACAGTTTTAGAGGTGGGAGAAAAACCGCAGAAGAATATCCTGGAGAAAACCCACGGAGTCAGACAGGGACTGGAAACCCAATCCACATATTGGCCCAGACGGGATTTGAACCCGGGTCACAGTGGTGGAAAGCGAGGAAAGAACCGCTACGCCAAACTGACTCGAAGGTTGACATTTGACAAATGATGCGATCTCGTGCGTGTGGAAGGCAACTCACAAAATACACCTTGGTGGTAGGGTTGGTAAATTAATGGCAAATTTCTGCAAACCTGTATCAATTTAGGATAAAATGAATACGAGATGTTAATAGAGTTTGTGATCAAGATTATATTCCATCTGCGATTGTGAAGGACATTTTCACTATATTGGCCGACGAGCCATCCGACAGACCACACGTGATGACGTCGCCTCCTTTCACTGGCCCGACACCAGAGGGAGTCCCAGTCAAAACCAGGTCACCCTCCTGCAGCGAAATGTAGTGGCTGATGTAGCTGAGCAGCGCAGGGATCTTGAAGACCATATCCTTCGTGTTTCCGTCTTGTTTCAGCTCCTCGTTGACTTTTAACCAGAGCCTGAGGTTGTGCGGGTCTGGCACCTCGTCTCGCTCCAGAAACCCGCTGACCGGGCAGGAGGTGTCAAACATCTTGGCCAGCGTCCAGGGAGCACCCTTCCGTTTAGCCTCATCTTGGAGGTCTCGGGCCGTCATGTCTAGGGCCAGAGCGTAGCCGCCGACATGGTCCATAGCCAATGATTCAGGGATGTCCCGCCCCGGCCGGGCTATGACCACGCCCAATTCCACTTCATGATGCAGACTCTTGCATCCGGGAGGAGCCTGCAAGACAAATAAACGTGGAAGACACCTTCAAGCATCATTGGCGTTTGAAATAATGCCCATTGGACGTGGCCAAGTCTTCGTACCTTATATGCAATAATTGGGCACTCAACAACTGACAATCTACATGCTTCACCCTTAACCCTACCCCCCCAAAAAAAAAAAATAAAAAAAAAAAAATATATATATACAATTTTTGTTTAGTCTTACTTTTATTGGAGTTCCCTCTGTAATAAATGCAGTCGTTGGTTTCAGAAAAATGATGGGCTCCGTCGGTAAGGGATTCCCTAGCTCAGTTGCATGGGCACTGAAAGTAAAAGTGATGTCAGACTTTTGACCGACTTCAATATTAATTCACTCATTTTGTTCGGCGCGGCTCTGCCACGTCAATTTTACCTCCATGGTCTATGAAGTGGAAGTGGAATTTTAAATAGGCCTACATGTATGTTGTTAAATTAAATTCCCCTCCCACTTTTCCGGGTATTTTTCATAACCTAAACATTACTCACTAGGCCTATGTATAGGGCGATGTTTCGAGCGAGTGTTGATGAATGCAATCTTGAGTCTTGCTCAATTTCCCTTTGAATGGATTTCATTCAAAGGGAAATGAATTCAGGACTGGAGGGAGTACATCTACAATAAATTTGCGCAAAACTTAAGATTGCACTCAACACAAGCAATAATTTTTTTTGGGACAGAATTTTGGATAAACAAACCATGTGATCCTAAAGCTAGCCGCCATTTGACTGTGATTGACAATAATAATAACAATAATAATAAAACAGCATTTATATAGCGCAATATGAATCAAAGTTTCCTTAGTTAACAGTTTTACATTTTACCTTTTGTAAAGCGCTTTAACTTAAAGCGCTTTAACTTAAAGCGCTTTACAAAAGGTAAAATGTAAAACTGTAAAATAAGGTAAACTGTTAAATACTGCAGTATTGCACATAGTTAAAATACTATTAAATTACTGTAAAAACTATATTTGTATATTAAAACCCCCAATCACTGTTATTGCTAGTAAAATGCATGGACAAAAACAAATGCATGTAACGCTTCAAATGAAAACTAAGACATGAATAAAATGCAGACTTGTGATTAATTACAGTTAAAAATATGAGTCTAAGTAATTTCTTGGCACATCTATAGACAATGGAACTTAAAGCTCATTCCAAAGTTTGGGAGCAGCTGCAGATAGAAAATGCTCTACCACCATGATGTTGATGTTATGGCCAATGTCATGAATGAGTGACAGCCTGAGTTGGCGAGTTTTGTTTATCCTTAAAAATACATTCAGTCTAAATTGAGTTACCATGATGACTAATTGGCGCATACGCGAGCGAAACATATTTAAGTTTAACTTACTAATTATAGTTATAGGCCTACTGACGTGTTGACAACAAAATTGAGCTTTACTGAAGTTAGTTTTGTTATTGTCAGGATAGAAACTGCGCGCAGACGATCGGCTGAAAATTGCTTGCAACTGCAAGCAAACCACTTGCTGCATGCACAATGCGGCCGTGTTCCGTTTCCTCTTCAACATTTTATTTCACATCCCACACTTAACTGCTCAAGCCCGTCCAGTATTCTTTATATGGACTTATCCCTAAGCCTGGAAAGATACTTACGCATAATTGCGGCCAACGCAGATAATCTTCCGTCCGGTCTCAACAAATCGCGACAGAGTCAGAGAGGAGGCCATTTTGAAAGAAATTAGACTCAAATTCAGCCGCTCATGTGAGGCTTTAGGAAACACATGTACGTATAGGCTTTGCGGACAAACAATTTCGGGTAGTTATAGGGATACCTTTGAGGATCTTATGATACAAAGATAAACTGATGCGGTCAGGGCTAGCTCCTGCATCTAACACCATCTCAACAAAAACACCACCAATCTACAAATTGCTCCATTAGCAGGGTTCGAACCCGGGTCACCGCGGTGTACGATATGGGGAAAGAACCGCTACGTACGCCAACCTGACTCTCCAATAATGTTATCCCCAAATGGGTCTCGTACAACTTGTTTGCACAGCTCAAAACGTGCTAATTATACCCTGTTCTCACAATGAACGATTTTCTACGTAAACAAAAAGACTAGTGTTGTGGCACGTCCTTCGACCGTACATTTTACAGTAATGTTGACAGTAGCTTTCCTGTAAAATTGGGCCATGATATTGAGTCGGCAGCCTGAACCAATCAGAATAGGGGCGGACAAACACAACTCACCTGCTCCACTTTGAGATGCTCCTGGACTTTCAACTTCGCAATATCTGTGATTAACTGCTTGTGTTTTTTGTAGATGTCTGCTGTCAAGTAAGGTGACTCAAACCTACTCATTTCCAAATCACTCAAATCAGCCATCCTTTGAGTAAAAAAAACCCTAACAAATATGCAAAGTAAATTCTATAATGATCTCAATAAGGCCCCAAACGGTCCAACACAACATCAAGCAACACGGCACAGCATAAAACTAGCATGGAAGTTACTAAGCAGATAGGTGGTGGAATTGTGCCTTTGAAAATACAAGCATGAAATTTGGCACCCAGTCCGAATATGTTATGAGAAAGATATCTGCTGGATTTAGGGCCATCACAGATTTGTACTGATATAGAATAACAAGCAATGGTAGCCATTTTAAAACAAATATCGAAATTGCTTGTTATTCTACCGATTTAGGAACAAATCTGCGATGGTTCTATCTTTCTCGTGACATTGTGCCAACTATCATGCTTGTACCATTAGGCCTAAAGGCACAATTCCTTAAAATATTTCGCCTATCTGCCCAACTATGATTGGCTAACACCTAATTTACGGCGATGTCGATATGTTCTCTTTAACCACGCATCCCAGTATAAAATATATTTTGTTGCAATTATCGCTATACGCATGTATTACGAAAAGGCTAATTAATTACCATATCAATTAAAAAGCAGCAGCTTTACAGAGTCATCCTGAAAATAGGGTTTAATAAAATAGAGTCGTATAATGACATAATGGTTGTGATTCACAAACCACTATACCAAACAATACTCTATATGCGAGGCCAATGGTGCGGTACTTAATGAAGCCTTACAAGATTACGGGTCGTATTAATTAAAAACTATGGCATCTCCTGTTACTACCAATTTGTAAGCATCGAGCATCGGTAGACCTATAAATAAAAATGAAGCAAATGCTTTTACTTATTTGCTAAAATTTAAAAACCAAAATTATTTGCTGTTTGCTATTTATTTGCATTTCCTTTATTTGGTATGAATAAAATTGAGTAAATACCTCCGAGTTTGAAGTAGTAATAATGTTCAAGGTTGGGTCGGGGCAACCTTTTAAAAAAGGAAACAAATACTAGTTTTCAACATTATGAGCAGATTTTGGTTATAGACAAGAAAAGCTATTTGAATGGACGAGGGAACACCGATATATACAGGATACAAGCATGCAGGTGTACCGGTTTTGGGGAAGGAAATGAGACAGAGATGGCCAACCAAAATTATCTTTCTGATGACATACTCTGATGACAGTGTGACGAATTGTAAACAATAATCTTTCACAATGTACAACAATCTACAGTTTTCGGGACGTGCCATGCTAAAACAAAAACAAAAAAATTGTATACACATACGTGTAATAAATATGCATCAAGGCTTTGCCAGGACAAATCACGAGTTAGGAGGGCACTTACAAAATGTCTCCCCTGCCTCTCTATCCCTCTGTCAAAAATAGTGATATACACGTTATAATTCCCACCACGAAATACCTTGTCGTAACTCATCCCCAACACCATTATTGTAAAACTCCCGCTTCCAATATCATATTAAGTAATTCAGGAGTAATTGAAGAAATGTTGTCCAAAGATTTCAACAAATTGGTTGTGAATGTGCTATGATCGATCTACTTCGATTAGAGAAACTCCCACGATTTGAACAGAGGACACTCAGAACACAAAGGTGTAATATTACAGCAAACGGGAACAGAGAAACACTAATCAAACCCGTGACTATTTAATTTATTTTGCTCCACCAAAAGAAACCAAAAACGATATAAATATCTCTTTAATCAAGCAAGCCTTTTCGACAACCGATTTTCTATTCTTTTTTTATGATCGATACCGCTCGAATACTGTATTCTGTTTCAATCATTAATAATTGTTTCGTTATTAGGTGTAGATATTGTACACGATATGCAAATTCCGCTGGTAAAGTGGCCGGGGATTAAACGGTTTAAAAAGGGACGGATGTGCGGATTTCCGTATTATTCTTCGTCCATGCAGCTGGTGGCTCACAGATAAATGCTTTTTGGATCAAAATGATTCCGTCCAAGGACAGGTGAGTGTGAAATCCTTTTACATATCCCAAAGTTAGAGGTAGGATTATGGATACACCATTGGTAATTGCTTGATTTGTCATGAATGGGTGGATTTGAGAGGTTGTATTTTAGAGTAAATTAATATCGTTTAACTAACCTGTCCGAAGTTTTACAAATCATGGATGCTGAGAAAAGCACGAAAACCAGCGTTCGTTTTTAACCGGCGTCGGGCAGTGTTTCTTATGTTGATCTTGTTTTTCGTAACAATTACAGGTTATCTAGCGCAATCATTTTGCTGAATGCCTGCAATCATTATTTACTTTATACAAATTTATTTTCTTATACAAATTCTCGATATCTGCAAATGGTTTATCCTACCTTTAACATCTCACGTCTTAGAAACAAGAATAATATTAAAACTACTGCAAACTGCTTACTGGCTGGAATGACCTGAAATAAACAAATCAAATAAGTTAAGAGGGCCTACTATTTCGATCTTAACAAGATCTTCTTCTTCTGAAGAAGTTAAGATCGAAATATTAGGCCCTCTTAACTTATTTGATTTGTCTTATAGAAACAAGGTACCTTCTTAATACACTTTGAGATCTGGGTACAGCCGGGGCCTCAAATTTTCTCTCTGAAATGAAAAAAATAAGTGAAAATCTCGCTTTTAAGAGTGAATCTCCAAAAAGAGTAAAACACTCAAAACGGGTATACATTTTTACTCTTTTGAGGATTATGAACTACAGCTGATTTGTTTAGGAGTTGTCTTTTATATGGCTCCTCGAAAGAGTGCAAAATGTACTCTTTTACTCTTTTTGGAGTGGTTCTTATCTTTCACTTTTACATTCAAAGAGTAGACCTGCCACTGCCTGGAATTACTCATCACCAAAATAATTGTATCGTGTTGTAAAATGTTCTCCCAAAACATTATTGTAATACTTTTCCCCGTTTTTATTAAAAATTTAAAAAGGAGAACTGGTATGAGCTGTCAATTTCGTCTGTACGTTGCACTGGTACTATCGTGGGGGTCGTTAACCATGACATGCTTACCATCGGCACTGGCGGTATCGGAGCTCTCCAAGCGGTACTACCCCTGTGACGATCTCGCCAGCGCGACCATGCAGATCGCCCTGGACAATCTGCGCCCGGTCCCCGTGCAGACACAGCTGATCACGCTGTCCAACCAGTACCGGGGAACGGCGCTGTCCTACCCGCTACCCGACTGGAAGACCCTGCGGATCTTCAAGCGACTCTCGGACATCGCGGACCAGCACCCAGAGGTGGATTCCTTCGTCAGCAGCATCTCTGTCGAAATAAGTCGAGATGTTTCGACGCTGGAGCAAAACTGCATTAGTAGCCCCCTTGGGAAAAGGATATAGGAAAAAAACAATATAAATTAGGTGGGGCGGCATAGTCATAGCCCCAATATTTCAAAGAATTGTGCACTTTGTGATAAAAGTATGAAACTTCGCTTGTTGGTTCTTCAGATCATCATAATATTTGATCTCTGGTGACCTTTAAGAGGTCAATGACATTTACATACTGATCTATATCCATAGCTTTAAGGAAAAAACGACCTTGAAACTCTAAATTTGGAACGGCATTAATGTTTCATCTTTTTCTAAGCTCTGGACTCGCACAACAACAATATGAAATATAACCTCGGCGAGTGCAGTGATAAAAACGTGACGAATGCAAATCGAATTGAACCAACTAAAAAGTGTTTTTGTTTAAAACGGAGCATACACAAATAGCAGTCACCAACCTTAAGAACTTCTCAAACCCCGAGACAACAACCCCATGGGCGGATACAGGGGGGGGGTCCAAGGGGTCCGGACCCCCTTTTTTCTTGAGTGAAAAAAAAAAAAAAAAACGAAAAAAAAACGAAAAAAAAATAAAATGTATTTCACCTAACAAGCAACGTACATACATGTACACGCACGCATACGTGTATTATTCTCAAACCACACACACAAAATAACAACCATATAGACTATGATTTGACTTTTTTGGCTTAGTTTTTCGAGCCGCTAGTTTGTTTATTCCTTCTTATTGCATTTCAGGCAATTACATATTTTAATTTTTTAAACGCTTTCATAAGCTTGAACGGGGCAGGCTTGCCCCAAATGCCATGCTTGGCTCACCACTGGGCCCATTTACTTGGCAGACTTGCCAATAAAAACACTGGAATTTCACCGTTTGAAGTGACGGTTGAGTAGCCCCAGTAGAACGAGTGCAATAGGCGCTAACCACAGTGTTTATATATTTGTCACGTGACCTAAATTTAAGCTAAATTTATGTAAATTACTAAACACTAAATTGGAACAAACACGCCGCTTTTTCCACCGTTTGTAGAGACGGTCGGAATAAACCCCGCTAGCACAAGCGGGCGTTTGGCGTGTAGTTTTTTAAAGATTAAACACAACTTGTAACATTTTATTTTAACATACAACTTTAAATTAAACTTACTTAATAACTATTAGGGCTTGTAATTTGTTTATTATTTTAAATGGAGTCATTGCCGGTCGCTCCCAGCCAAATCCTGCCTATGTTAAGTATGCCTAAGGTTTATGACCAATTAACCGTTACCTCATTTTACACGTAATGTGAGTCAGTGTGCGCTGTTTTTAAATCCAAACTTCCAATACCGGTATCCATAATATACTCCTCTGGTCAACATTTATTTCAAGTTATCATTCCAGCTAAAAATGATAAATATTAGATTTAAAAAAAAAATGGTATAAAAATCAGGCTTCATATTGCCACAACATTAACAAAAAATTGGTAGAAATTGGCCTCAGATTGCGCCAGAGAGCACCTAATAAACCAAAAAATTTCAGGACCCTTAAGCGGGCCCTAAACCCCGGCCGCAGGGACTTCGCGCTACGCGCTCGTGATGTGCGCTTCGCGTACATGCTTCCCAGTTACATGTACTCAAATTGTTACACACCCACATTTTTTTGGTACACACCCAATTCACAAAATCCTGCCTAAGACCTTGGGTGGACCCCCCCTTTAAAAAAATCCTGGATCCGCCCATGAACCCTGGCCTAACCCCTGAATTAAAAAGAAAACTGTCTGAAAAAAATGAAATTGTTTGAAACTTTCCGAGAGAAAATGCCTACAGATTCCCAGAACACATCCCCCAGCTCGACATTTTGGCAAATTTGCCATTAAAAACTAAAATTGCCTCGATATTATTTGAGTCCGAAACTGGCGTATATTAACAAAAAAACAAAAAACATTTGTTGTCGAGACAATAACTACACTGTCTGTTAAAACACTTTTAAAACTTGTTAAACAAACCGCATTTTAAGTTAAGTGCCCTGCCTAAACAACCATGCATGTGCGCTGTTTAAGAAGGGCATAGAACAACCCGGGTTGTTTTGTTTAAACAACTTTTAAATAAACATGTAAATAAACATGTATACGTATTGGGATTGTTGTAATGACCATGAAGAGTACATGTCGACCGGCAGAGGGCGCCGTCTCGAATTAACGGTGGGGCTTTAATAATTATGATCATTATTCGGGCGAATGGCTTTTCTGAAAGTTCGTCGACCCGCCAAGCATTCACTTATTCTAGGCCTGCGCATTGAAATGGTCTAGGCCTGAAATTGGGCCAATCAGGAACCTAGACTAAATGAGCACCAGGTGTACACGAGTTGGGCCAAGTATTACTTCCAATTAAGCCACACAAAGGCGAGCTAGACGTGGGCCAGACATACAATAGAGGGGATGCAAACAAAAGTGGACCAGACAAACGGAGCGAGACAAAGCAGCTAGTAGCGAATGGAAAAAGCCAGAAATATGCGAGTCAAAAATTCCACAGCATAACTTTTTGTTAAGGCCCGCGACAGTTCATCAACCCTGGCATTCATTTATTCTTAGCGCGTATTTTTTACCTGATTTTGGCCAATCAGTGACCTAGAAAGTTGCGCCAGGTGTCTAAGTGGGACCAAGTTACTGAACCACCAATCAACCACCCACAAAAGGCCAGCCAAACACGTTCATCAGATAATAGGTGATTCAGACCCCTTAATCAGACAATAATTCTCTAGTTTGCTTATACTGACTCGCCTTTGTGTGGCTGGATTGGCAGTTCGGTAACTTGGTCCCACTCGCGCACCTGGCGCACTTTCTAGGTCCTTGATTGGCCCATTCCTAAGTGCAGGGTCGATAAACTGTCGTGGCCTTACATTAATAAAAAGTAAGGCTGTGAAATAGTTGAGTTGCATAGATCTAACTGTTCCTATTCGACATTCTACTTTTAATTATCTGTTTAGTCCGCTTTTGTCCGCCCCGCCTATGTGGCTCATGCACATTCTGGCTCGATTGTACATCTGTGTGGCTTGATTGACAGTTCAGTCCCAGTCGGACACCTGGCGCTCATTTCTACGTTCCTGATTGGTCCAATTCTAGCCCTATAGACCATACCAACCACAGGCCTGGAATAAGCGAATGCTTGGCGGGTCGACGAACTTTAAGAAAAGGGCCCTCCCCTAATAATCATGAACGCAACCGTTAATTTGAGACGGTGCCTTCAGGTGCAGGTCATGTCAAGCTTAAACCGTGCGAGGGAAAAAAAAACTTTAATCTTAGTAAATGCTACTTTAAAGATTAACATTTGAAATTTGTTTCCCATTCGAATTCTTCGTTTTTCAATGCTTAGTGTTTTTTGGGGGTGGGGCAAATATTTGTCTTTCTCAAATTACCAGAAAAATCGTGCTGAGCAGTAGTTACAAACTAAACTCGTAATATTGTAAAAGTTTGAATAAAGCTTGTAGAATTTACAAAATAATTACAAATTACCAATTCCTACAGAGTTACGAAACCAATGATTCTTCACCGTACAGCTACTAGTAACGTGGACAAGCTGATAATCTTTTTGTTAAATATTTGGTTTATTCAGTGTATGTTTATCGACAACAAATGTTTTCTGAAATGTATGAGATTGATTTCATGTTTGTTTACATTTGAGACAATTTTGTTTTTTACAATACACATTTCAGAGGTTATCCAAACTTTCATGTATGTAGACATGCCTAACGGTAAAGAGTATAGTAGCCAGTTACCAGATTTGTGAACAGATTTTAGCTAGTAGATTTGTTAACTCGTGAAAGACCGCATTGAATATTGACAAGTTCCTAACTTCGTTGGAATCGATTGAAAGTTTCCGTGTACATTTCCAAATAGAACACCTAAAATCACCCAAAATGCCCGATTTTTCAAGCATTAGTACGCATGTCAAATCTCACTGTAATGTTTTGCTTCATTTTCAGTTTAAAAAACTGCCCCCGAAATGTTTAATACGAAGTGAAATAAGAACCAATTGAAAACAATATTTATTTTGTTTTACAATATCAAGGCGACAACGGTGAACTGTGAGTGGGTCCACGTAAATATTTCATATAAGTGTCCTCGGCATTTTTTTTTTTTTTTTTAATATGAAAGGACTTGGTAAGCAAGTAACCAAAATTGAAATAATTTTTTTTTCTATTGCCCGTTGCCATGGTAATGGGCCATTTTGTGTTTTGGGCACTTTTAGCCAGTTTTGGGGCCGCAAAAACAGTTTTTGTGCTTATTTTCAAAAAATCACCAAGTCAAAATACAAAATTTTATCACAAAATAAACTATATCATTACAGAGTATCATCCTTGCCCTTACTTGAGAACAAAAATAAATGTTTTAAATTTCACCCTTATGCTATTTTTAGAACATGCATTAAAGCATGTTTTCAGAACTTGTAAAATTGACATTTTTAACCTATTTTTGTCTCTCTAAAAATAGTTCTAAAATATGTTCTAAAAATAGCATAAGGGTGCAATTTAATTTTTTTAATTTTGTTCTCAAGTAAGGGCAAGGGTGATACTTTGTAATGATATAGTTAATTTTGTGATAACATTTTGTAATTTGGCTGGGTGGTTTGTTTTAAATAAGCAAAAAAACTGTTTTTACGGCCCCCAAACTGGCTTAAAATGCCCAAAACACAAAATGACCCGTTACCATGGCAACGGGCATAAGAAAAAAAAATTAGTTCAATTTTGGTTACTTGCTTACCAAGTCCTTTCATATTAAAAAAAAAAAAAAAATGCCGAGGACACTTATATGAAATATTTACGTAAATTCCGGGATCCGTATTTGTTGTGACGTTCTCTTTCGAACTTTTCGTCAAAATAAAGTACGCTATTAAATTGCTATAAGCTATTCAAATACAAACATATATAGCTTCAATAAAAAGAAAAATCACAGAAAGTTCCTTTAGCGCTTCGAGTACGTGTAGATCTTTGAGTATAGTCCCATGGTGAAGTGGTTACTATAATGCAGGACAAGTGTGGTGCGCGGATTTGAACCCTGCCAGGAACATGTCCTTTGACAAGACACCTAACTGCCTCTGTCCAGTCCCAGGAGTATAAATGGGTACCTGGAAAGGTCGAGCCGAGGCCGATTGAGCGCTGAACCGTGGTGTTTTTATTCCTTATTGAATAAACCCAGTAATTTATGTTCGTAATTATTAAGAATTGTTGCAATGTTATTTACCAACTTTGCATAATTGGTAATAAATACACTTTTCAAGCAGTAAATACATGATTCTTTTCCAAAAACTTTACACTTTATTATCTTCTTATTTTCAAAAAGTCAAAGGTCAAAAGTCACGGATATAATTTTATACAGACAAAATGAGTAATAAATTGACAGAAAAAAGTGTTTCATACTGAATTGAAGAAAATAAATTGCTGTGCAGAAAAATAAAAAGGAAGAACAGTACCGGTATTTGTTATTGTTTGAGTGATGTAGGCCTACAATATTCAATGAATAAACGACAAAGGTCTAATAATACTAATAGTAATACTTCTGGTGTAAAGGTCTAAGTTATACGCTAGGTAATATTCTGATCTTTCTGGACAAATTCAGCAAAATCGAGCTTGTTACACTGTAAAAATAAAAATAAAAATAAATGATAATCATATTGCATTATGGATCAGTTTTTGCTTATAACCTTGATTTTTATGAAATTATCGGTCGTCAAATTAATTACATTATGACTAAGAAATATACTCAATGGCCGATTATTATTAATTGTTGGTCAGTATTACAGTACTATTGAGCAATTTTTACAAACTGGTAGTGACAAGGCATGCACCGTTTATTCATTAGGCGCTTATCTTTAATTTTTGGTTATCATCTGTTCATATTTTCTGCACGTATGGTGGATATGTTGCGCTTTGTAAACACTTTACCCATTATAATTGTATTTACTATAATTATTAAGCAGTGTTGTAAAAAGATATGATGTATTGATGGGCAGAATGGAATAGTACTTTAACAACTGGCCATATTATACTCACGCGCAATCGCTCTTCCATAACGGGCTTTGTTCGTGTGTACATGTACGTGTACACATAACTTTTATTAGCTATTTCTGTGGATAAAAATGGCAGTATATGTAGGCCTAGTCGTTTCCAAGGTCAGAGGCAGGCGTGCCTAGCCCGGTTCTTTCCTCAGCTTTTACCGCTGTAGTATTCTTCTGGGGTTTTCCTGTCACCTCTAGCTCTACGTACAACTGTAACTTATCGAGTAAACAACTTATACAGTACAGTGGAGGAAACTGTGGTTTCATTATCAAAAATAAATAATAATAACAACAACAACAACCCTTGATGGACAGACAGACTGAATGTATTAACATAAAGTCATATTAGGACGAGAGTATGGGTGATGATAATAAGGTAAACTGCGGCTGGAATACGCGCGCGTGTTCATGTCTGCGTCGGTGGTGGGGCTGGGTCATTGTATATATCATGTTTATGCAAATAGCCCTCGCCTTGGGATCAGCATATAACTACAGCATCTTGTTTCTGAGTCTCCTGAAGGATTTTAAGAGGAGCGCGGCCCTGACAGGTAGGCATGTAGTTTATATGTCTGTGTGGGTGTTGGGGTGAGGAGAGGGAGGGGGAGGGGGAACTATCGATGACCCATGTGCGGCCTTATGGGGCCACCGACATGCCCTCAGCATGCCAGTGTTATGTTGGAGTAAACGAGTGTTATACTATATATTGCATTCCATTACATGTTTAATACATGTAATTTAAATAGTAATCACATTAAAATTAATTAAAAAAATAAAACACCACAAACTTAACCACAACCTCCATAACAAAAACAATCAGGACTTGTACATAAATTGCGACTCTTGGAGAATTCGAAATTGTCTATTCCTTCCTGACCATACATTAACATAAAAACTGTGCCTTTTTCTATTCAGCCAGTCGATTTTCCAACATCTCTCAGTTTACAAAAAAGTCGTTGGCACCCAAGTACGTAATCTTCCGTAAATGTTACGGGGATTTTGTTTTTCAGTGCATGTCGAAGATGGAAAGGGTCCAGTAAGGTCAAATAATTTTTAGAGGCCGCCTCCTTTTCTTCTTCTTTACAAAAAAATATATAAATTTTATTATCTAATTTTTTTTTTTTTTTAATAAAAAAATAATAATTAAGAGCGTATTTTAGACTTTAGCATCACTGTGTATGCTGTGGAATATTTTTTCGAATGGGAAGGCTAGGGTGTGACGTGTATGGTGCATACACGATCGACCCACATGAATTTGGATTTTTAATCGTGGGTGAGCCATGTTTTAATTTCAAATAGGAAGATAGGGTGCGACATGTTCACTACATGACTCGCACTAAAATATGTCGGGCGGTCATTTAAAAAAAAATTGAACAAAAAAGGGCCTCCTCCTTCCCAAAAAAAGAAGACATCACGCTAAACATGATAAAATTTGAACTATTTTGACAGGTTGGGTTGGTTCCATCGCAAACGCCTTGTTATTGAGCGGCAGCCCCGTCTCTGTGCCGCTGATTCGGCGCTTCGGGCCCCGGCTCACAAACCTCCTTGGTTCCTGCCTGTACTGCGGAGGCATCGTCTTGACTGCCTTTATGCCGGAGCTGGAGTATATCTTACTGACCTACGGGATACTGACCGGGTTCGGTTACAACTTCGTCTTACAGTCGTGCTGTTTTGTTGTGCTGGAGTGGTTTCCAGACAAGAATTGTTCCCGGGCGACTGGCCTGGCCATAATCGGGTCGTCTTTCGGTGAGCATTTTAATAAGTGTATTAGATAGATAAACACTTTCAGCCCCAACCATCTCTATATAAAGACCATAATTATTATCCTCTCGGGGAATATACAGCTCAAGGCTGCCATTTTGGCGCGAAAGAGCTAAAACAACAGTTTGCCTTAACCACGATAGCCTAGGATAATACAAATTGAACATACCCTTGTAGAATTATCGTTGTCCCTCTGCCCAATTGACAACATTTATCTATTGATATCCAACATTTTCAGAACTTTGTAGCACTATTTATTCTTTGTCCTTGTCAATGAAGGCATGCTCGTATTCGGTCCACTGATGAACGAGCTGATAGCAACTTACGACTGGCGTAACACCCTCATAATAATCGGTGTTGGAAATCTGGTGATCAGTCTGACACACGGTGCTTTTATCACGTTGCCAAGTCGGACAAAGGCTCCGACGGGCGAGGGAAAGAGCGTGGAAAAATCAAGGGAGAACCAAGGGGAGTATCCTGAGAAGATTGACCGGGGGAAGGAGGCGGATCCGGCCCCCACTCTCGAATTTGTTGAATACCAGCATGCAGATGTAACGACGGTCGAGGGAAGGACTGAGGGACACTTGTGTGAGCTACTCGGGAAGGAGGCGGCACCGGACCCATGTCCCAAGGTGGTTGAAGCTAAGGGCGAAACCCGAGAGACAAAGGCTCTGACGCTCGAGGGAAGGACTGAGGGACACTTGGGGGAGCTAATCAGGGAGGAGGCGGCTCTGGACCTCCGTCACAAGGTGGTTGAAGCTAAGGGCGAGGACCGAGAGGCAAAGGCTCCGACGGTCGAGGGAAGGACTGAGGGACACTTGGGAGAGCTAGTCTGGGAGGAGGCGGCTCCAGACCCCTGCCCCGAGGTAGTTGAAGCTAAGGGCGAGGACCGACAGGCAGAGGCTTCGACGGTCGAGGAGAGGACTGAGGGACACTTGAGGGAGCTAATCGGGGAGGAGGTGGCTCCGGACCCCTGTCATAAGATAGTTGAAGCCGAGAGCAACGACCGTCGGCGTCGGATCCCCAAGTCACCGGGACTTGCAATCTTGCGCCGTGTGGACGCGTGGATGTGGCTGCTCTGTTTAACGCTGGCCAATCTCGGGTGGTCATTCATCATAATCAGCTATGTAAGTAACTTGGTGATTTATTGTCTAGTTTTAATTTCATGACGGCCAGACTAATAACGTCGAGTGTGAATCAATGATCTGTAATATATTCATCAGTCGTATAACATAATGAAAACTTTAACCTGATTTCGAGCAAAAGCTCAAACTGGTTTCTGTGTGTGCAGCAGCAGGAAGAGTTGACCTTCCTAATTATAATAACACCCGCAGCGCGCATAGACCATGGAAATCTCCCCACGTGGGTTATTCCATTACGATTTATAGGGGAGTTTAAACGACAAGTAGTACATCATGTACATTTGTACAGAGTCGAACAATTACTCTTGGACTTCTTGTTAGGCATTAGGCTGTAACATGTTTAATTCACTGCAGTAAACAGAAAGAAATACATGCTAATTTGTAATGTGGTAAAACCAACAAGCGATAGAAATGAACATTGACATACACGATCGTAAAATCAACAGCACGTGTGCACGTACATATACGTGTGTATGTTTTCATACCTACGGGGAGAATGCAGTAGTCCTAGCGTGATTCAAAAGGTCACCAAGCAGCCGGGTACCAAAGTAGAAAATGCGTGATTGGACACTATTTTTTATTATGAATGGGCGGCCGAACTAAACAACCAATCAATTTATGTCTTATATCACTGGAAAGCTATTGAAATCGGCTACACAAATCCGTTCACCAGGAGTCTGTACGACAAGCGGTTATTGATATACGAACTGCTGAACGTAAAAAAGTGTACCCAAAAGGGCGAAATGTCATCGCGTCCCATTGAAAACGTGGCTTGAAACACACACTTCCCTAACATTTGAAGGTAGCATGATATCGAGAGTTAGATTTTAAAAAAGCTTAATGTGTCTATTTTTAGAAACCGTTCACCAGAAATTTACAGCTCATTTAGTTTTAAAGATACGTTCGGTTTTGTAAAAAAAAAGCTGATTTTTTTGGTCATTTCCCGTGTTGAAGCGTGCGTGCATTGTTTTGGTTGAGCAGATGACCGTAAGTTTTCATTATGACACATCTGGTTCTTTACAGAACCAGCTTTTTAAGATAGATCCATGTATAAACTTACTATACGAATGCACCTCAGTGATGCTTAATTGTGTTGAAGAAGAATATTTATGTTTTATGCTTGTATACGTCTTCCTCATTTTTCTCCCATCACAGGCAAGTTTTATGGAGCACGATCTTCTATTGAGCCGTAGGCAAATTTCGTTGGCAATTGTCCTATTTTCCATCGGGGAAATAGTCGGCAAAATTGGCTTGTCCCTCGTTGGTGATCACCTTCCTTTCCTGCAGCTCTACGTTGTTGTTGCGGGTTCCGTCTTAGGTGGCGTGGCTTCCGTACTGATGGCTTTACTGAGCGCGTCTCTGTCCATGTTTGCATATTCATTTTGTAAGTGCATGATGTTGTTTCACAGTTGACGTTGCTCATAAAAGACCAGAGATTTTGCACAGCAATACACCCCTTTGACGCTGGTATTACTGGCGTCCCATTTCTTAATGTAGTGGATTATACACAATGGACCGAGCGTGCAGCTGCTTCACAAGCTGTGTTCTACGGCATAGTATAAAGGCTGGCCACGGCATTCCGGAAGGATTAGCGGGCCGCGACCATAGTGTCTAGTGTTTTAAGGTTGTTGTCATTTCAGCGTACTGTATGGATTATACTATACAAGCTTCTTAATGATATTTTACAAGATGTAACACCAATAATCAGCATTAGCGTCTTATTCGATTCTTAAAATGTTGTCGATTCCCTCTCTTCTGTTTCAAGTTCTTGGTCTGTTCCGTGCAGGATCGTACGGCCTGCCGCTGTCCGCTGCCAAGGAGATGTTTGGAAAATATGGCTCGGACGTCGTCTCCTCAATGGTGCTGATGCCTTTTGGGTTGGGCGTGCTCATTGGGGCACCGTTATCTGGTGAGAATGTATTGGGGTCTGTCTTCGTGGGTCCAAAGGTGTGATCTATTTGGGTGTTCCTGATGTTACACCTGATTTTTCTATAGAATTATCATTGAAATTGAATTCAAACATTTGTATTTGTTTTGCAGATACTTTGCTTAATTTAATCACTCTTGGAGATTTAATCACTGTCGGGCATCAGAGAATGTGTCCTGAATTTAAAAAGGAATCTGATGTCAAAATAATGCAACAGGGACTTGACAAATTGACCGCTAATTTATATGGACCGGTCATTGCTGTTTCGTTGGTATTTTTAATTTGAGAAAATTCAAAGTCAGTGTACCGAATCGACATGGCAATTAATACCCCATTGCACTGTTGCAGAGGCTGTAAAAATCCAATAACGACCCAGTTTATCTGATTTGCACTGTCAAGTTGGAAATAATTCGGTTGGGTTTAGGTCATGCAGCGCAGTCAGGCCTGTTACTCAATTCAGCTGAGCTCAGCAAAAGGTACAACATCACCCAAAACTAGGGACAACCACTGCCAAGCCCAGCCCAGCCCAGCCAACCCAGCACAACCGACCCAGCTTAACCTAGCTCAGCCCAACCTAACCTAGCACAGGCAAGGCCAGGCCAACTTAGTCCAGCCCAGCTCAATTAATACTATTGTGCCACCCCATCCCATCTAACCCACCTCAGCCAATGTACGAATACATCTCATCCCATATCTCAGCCTGCGCCCTTTTCATACATCATGTTTATGTCTCATAAAAGTCAGTAACTCTTCTCTGAATTCTTCAGGCGGTCTGTACGACGTGACAGGTGACTACACCCTAAGCCTTCTCACCATCGCCGGAATATTTCTCGGCTCTGCAATCGCTGGTCTTGTTATTCCCCTCAAGAAACGACTCTCTATGTCGAGGGACGGGTAAGATAGAATTCTCAAAAACGAAACATCTGTCAGTAAACCTCTTACTTTCCCTACGTAAATAAGTGAAAAGCTCACTCTAAAAAAACAGCATAGAGAGATAATAACATTACAACGTATATATAGGCCTATACAAGCAAATACAGCCATTTATTTACAGGCAAATTTGAAACCTTTACCGTGAGCATTCATGAAGCTATTACATTACTTGGCAAAAACCCTACTGGTGACAACAATATATATTATTTTTTCACTTTGTCTGTCTAAAATTGATAATAAAAGCGTTTTTTGTTGTACAAAATTGTACTTTGATTAATTTGTTATTAATACAAACAATAGAAAAATACTTACTAAAGCCCTATAACTTGGGATGGTTAGATCTGTTTGTTTAAACCTATAAGCATGTCCAATTCTTAAACATCAATGTTCAATGGCTAAACATTATCCATCCTCATGCTAAACATGTTTGTCATGTGAAAATGTAAAAAAAAATTAATAGCAAGACAGTGTTTAGAAAGTTTGTACTATAATGTTCGCTTAACACCGTTTTGCAGTGTAAATGTGAATTTTAAGTAAAATTTTAAAAACCTTTCCCACTCGATGAGACAGAATGGCTTGTGATCAATAAACCAGTGCAGTCTTGACAACTTATTAGAACTTTCTGTAGCATTATTTCTTAGAGGGTGCCGCCCATACTGGGCGCTGAGAAACGTTAATCGAGTTTTTTTGTCTCCAGATTTCTGAGAAGGAACTCAGGACTTTTCGAATTGCATGTAGCGCGCAGCTGAGCCGCGGAACTGGTGACCTCCGTTCCCACAATCTATGAGATCACGATCTCTTCCCGGCCCACTTAAAGTCATGGTATCACGAAGTTTTAACTCGGTGAATGCTGAGTTTCAATTTGGAACCAACTGCTAATGGCAATTTACAAAAATAAAACAAATCCTTTTATTGTTATTTTTTCAAAATAACAGCATGCCAGGAGGAGAAATTTCACAGGGAGTTTAGAGTCGTTAATATATTTACTTCAAGTTAAGCTGTGTAATAATAATTTGGTTGGTTACTTTTTTTGTATAGTTTCAAAATGTACCATCCTTTTCGTTTTTTTCTTGTATAATGTACTGCGCGGCATACATTATTTGCAAGGTTAGCCAAGCCGCAAACTAAGCAATATAATAACTGTTTGTATATAAGCGAATTGCAAAGCGCGAGTTATGACTATTATGATAGCTGTTCATCGTTATTTATTTAATCGGTCCGTCTATATCATCACGCAACTAATATGTACAGAAGCATTGATTACAACATCGGTAATTGCTTGAATTATCAGGAATGGGTGGATTTGGAGGTTGTATTGGAAGTACAAATTGGTAAATGTGGTCAAGAACGGTACTTACTGTCTTACATGAGTGGGTGGTATTGAAAGGGTTTATAACTGACCTTTCCGAAGTTTTACAATAGGGATGCCGAGAAAAAAGCAAGAAAAACGGCGTTCGTTTTTTTAACCGGTGTCGGACAGTTGTTCTTTTTTTTTTTTAGCGAGTGCCGTCTTGCGATCCTGATTTGTTTTTATACAATTTTTCGGAACAATTAAAGGATATAATTTTGCTAAATACCTAGAATCTTTATTTGCTTTCAAATAAGTAAGATATTAATAATTCGGTAGTAAAAAAAATCGGTATATTTGCAAAGGGTGTATCCTACAATTAAGAACATTTCTCAAGTAGAGCTATAATGTTGTAAAAAGTAAAAGAAATTATTTATGCGATTTAAGTTATATACACATTTGCGAACAATTCATGATCAATCACTTGTTGGCCAAACAATGATAAAATATATTTTATTTAAACTTGTTCATAATCGATAATGCTTTAATAAAATGTTGTGCATTGCATCAAAATCTACTTGTTATTAATGGAAAAAATCACCCCCAAAAATAGTTTGAGGCCTTTTTAACCAGTTCGCTCCGGATGACGTATATAAACGCAAATATTTCTCCAGATTCAAAACGGATGACGCATAAACACGCCAAGTTCAAGTTCGGAAATGTATGTCAGCAGCGGGCAAGGCCGGAAATGCGTGGGTGTGCTTCCCGGCACTATCAGCCTGAACACGCTTCGTATTGAGTTTCGTTAAAAATAATCCCGCCCGTGGGCTCGGCGATGTTAAAATAATCCCGGCGCGAACTGGTTAATATGGACCAGCAACATACACACTGTTTTCCACCCATCCCTCAGTTTCGTCGGTCGACTCGTCCCGAAGCTGAGCGGAATCCACGTAGGTATACTCGCCCTCCGCCGCCGGTTGCCCGCCACCTTTCTCCCCGCCGTACGTCGGGGAACCCATGGCGTTACCCCCGTCCTCGATCACGAAGTAATCGCTCGTGTTCGGTGGCACGTTGTTGGCATCCTCTCTCGGCGCGTCTGCGTACGTGTACACGTCTTCCGTAGAATCCGAGAGCTGGGTGGTTTCCGGCTTTGCGTACGAGTAGTAGTGATCATCGACGTCATCTCCATCCAAATTATCAAGAATTTCCTCAGGCTTTCCGGCCGGTTGTGGTGAGGCTTTGTCCCCGACCACTTCTGCGGTGTCCGGTTGCAGTTTAGAGTAATACACGTCGTCAGATTCTGGTCCCGATTTCGGTGCCGTGTCCTCTGGGTAATATGGATTTTCTATTTTCCCAGCAAACTCGCTGCTCGGCTTCTGTTTTGACGACACTGGGAAAGTCTTGGCCGGTGACGGATTAGGAGCAACGCATCCTGCCTCGATCTTTAGTTTTTCTCTTTCCTCTACGGCACAGTAAGCGTATTCCGCCGAGTCATCGGCCAGTTCAGGAGCGGCGGGCTGGGTCTGCGAGTCAAACTCTCGCATCTTGATATGATTCGATCCAGTCGCGGTTTCGTAGGTGGCACTGTGTTGTTGGAATAATACACCAGACGGCCGCAAGTCGGCTGCAGGTGGGGGTTTATTTTGTCTCTTATGTCTGTGAAGATAGAAACCAAGAACAGGCAAGTAATGGGATTTGTCAAACTGCTTATTATAGGCCTGCTGACATTGGGTGGGGAAGGATGAATAATGATAATGGGTAAGACTAAGTTAAACTTGATTTGCGAGTTTGATTTTAGATTTTGTATTAGGCTTTGACTTTGGTTACGACCTAGTTTTCTTCCTGGGTTCATTGATTATTGTGGTGCATTTTTAAAACTGTTTCGGTGTAATGCGGTATAGGACATGAAAGATAATAGGGACAATCCAGACTTTGTTTCTTAACGAAAGAGTATATGGAGACACTTTCATTAGATCGGGAATTTAGTGTTTTGGCTTGTAATTGATATGTATAATTTTCAGCACATTTCCTAACAGATCAGGTAGATACATTTTGAATTTGTATTTGTTATTCAGGGGTCTTCTTTTGTGAGGATATTTTCCTTTTTGTGAGGACATAATTGCAGACTTGAAGGAGTGTGATGCTATGCTAATTCCCTTTTTAATTGTGTTTTTTTTTTTTTTTTTGGGGGGGAGGGGGAAATTACTAAAATTAGTATTGAGGTTGATCTTGTACCTTTTTAGTAGACAGACGACAATAACGCTAGCGCAAACAACAAACAGGACACATCCCAATGCTAGTCCAACGTATGCTCCTGCACAAAGAAACAGAAAGACAAGAAATAAGAAACGAATAAAATGTGCCGTGACCTGGTTGTCTGGAGCATTGAATTCGTGGTCTGCGGGTAGTTCTGCAGGTTGGGGATTCTAGAGCGCCATGGGCTAGGACACTTCCACATAATGTGTATCGGCATTATTCATACCTTGCTGCCTTGCTGCCTTGCTGTGGACTAGTTACCCATCCCAACCCTATTCGGGCTGTGAAGAGATCAGAATGTCTTGTTTCAGTGTGATGGGCTGTTTCTTCCACGCATTTCCAGTAGTAGCCCACACAGCGAATTACAACCATTAGTAAATGAATAAGTTTTCCTCACAAATACTGCAATTAATGGACAAACTTTAAGAAAGATACCTGAATTGGAGCCGCCTTGAGCATCAAACTCTCCTTCCCCGGCCGTTGGTTTCGTGGTTGTGCCGTCTCTCTCGTCTGGCGACGGCGTCGGCCCCATGACTCCAGTGGTCCTGGTTTCGATCGTCACCGAGGAGGTTTGAGAAGGTTCCCCCGTAGTCTGCTCAGTGGTGACTGCCTCCCTGACCGTGGTTCCTCCCACCTTGTCTGGTATGGTACCAGTGATGTGGTATAGAGTAGTTGCACCCCTGGTTGTTATTTCTGCTGTTGGACGTACTGCTGTTGTCACCTCGGCGGGTGGTTCGGTTGTTGGAAAAGCTACCGCAAATGATAAGCAGGTACATGTAATTATAAATTACAAACAGCAAGAAAAGCCTAAAAAGAGATACGGACATTTAACAAAAAGTCGAAAATGTGTTGTCCTCTTATAATGATTATCTTTAGGTACAGGCGTAAATCCTCTTGCCCCCCTTAACAAAATAATAATAATACCTCCAAATAGGCACTTGGGGAGACAATCCCATAGAGATGTACACAAACTTAAAACAGTCCCAACTTGTTCACCCTAACCCTTTTGTCTAAGATCTTCGAGAGTTATGCTATTTAGACCAAAATCTGTCGTTCTTGGACAAAAATAACTCCCAAATATTGTTTTTACTTAGAGAGACACTGAAATGTCTCCCTAAGTGCCACTGTCTCCTTATTACCTAAAAACTTACGCTAATTTGTCTCCCCAGGTGCCTATTTGGAAGAATAAATGCATTATTAATAATAAATGTTAACAAATTACTAAAATATCTGTACGACGATCCTAAATTTGTCGGACATTACTTTCTGAATGACTCAATCCGTTTCGTTAAAGTATAATGTAACTCAAATCACGATTCTTCAAATAATCAATTACGCGCATCTGTCATCTTGTCCTATAATGCAAACCGAATACAATGTTTTTTTTGCCGCTGAGGGTGTGGCTAAACGAATAGACCCAATAAAAAAAACCATTCAGTTGTGCAGTGTGTTTAAAAAAAGGCAAACAAAATATAACGGAATGCCACACGTAGAATGTGTAAGCAACATAGATAATATGGTTTGGATAATACACTTTAATTTTGGACAGACTTATGAGTCATTTCCCAAGAAAGGTCAAATTGACCATGGTACCAAGTTTTTCGAATTTGTTTGAATGTGCAAGTGTAGCAATGTGGATGAACTGTTGTTGATTAGCAGCTAAACACAATGTTCATCAATGTTCAAATGCTAAACACTTTTTGCTGTGTATAGGACAGGCAATTATCCAAACATAGGTAAGTAGGCTTGGTACCATGGTAAACTTGACCTCTCTTGGGACATTACTCACAACTATCATCATTATCAGATTGGGACGTTTTATGTCTTATTTTAAAGTGAAAAGATGTACCTTTCAAACCATATCTATATTATCAATGTTGTTTACACACTGTACGTGTTGCATTCCATTATATTTTGTTTGCATTTGTTTTAAGACGTATACTACACGGACTTACGGGTGCAGGTAACTTTGGCTCCTCTGTTCATACCACACTTGTCTTTAGATTTGTGTTCGCACTCTGAGAGTGAAGACTCCGCTGCGCAAAGAACAATTTCACCGATAAATGAAATGTATGTATCAATGTGATTATCTTGTAATTTTGTTGACGGGTTTGTCTTGCACTAAAGCAATACTTCGCAATGAAGCAAAACGGTTAAAAAGATAAGTGATTCTACTCAACAAAAGAACAGTCTTTCAACACAAAGCCTATAGGTCACACTGTCACAATGTTATAACGACGACAGCCTAGGCCTATACGATTCACAAAATCCTGATGATTTATGGACATTTCAGTGAATTCCGATGAACCCTGATTAGTCGTGATGAATCTTGCCAGGTCGGTAAACTCCCCGCCAGGTTGGAACTACATGTATTCAAAACTGTCGTGGCGGATTTTTCAAATAGTCGTAGCGCCAGGAATTCGTGGCCTTCCGTGGCCAATCGTGTTTGGTTTTTTTACGAATCACTACGAACATCTACGACTGTCCTGCGATGTTCTACAATAGCCCACGATTCATAAAACGTCGTTAATCTTAACGCAATCGTCTGTAATCGTAGAGTAGTCCTGACGCTGTCATATAATTGAACCAAACACCGTATAGTCCGGAGCAGATCGCGATGCACCAGCTTCAAATCGTACAGACGTCGTCGATAAGGGAAAAGGAAGTCGTCAATGATATTCATCATGTCACCACCGTAGGACAGTATTCGTAATGCTAGGTTCCCACTATCACGATTCGCGCCACGATTGAAATCGTGGTCCTAATTGTGGAGTAATCGTGGTGATCCTATCAGATCTTATCAGATCTTGAGGTCAGTCGTGGCAATCGTGTTGATCGTAGAAAATGTTTGGACGGTTCAAAATTCTTCTACGATTAACACGATTAATTTTCAATCGTGATCATCGCATCAGATCGTAATGGATCGTAACAAAGCGCGACATATCGCATCTAATCGTGCTTCCAAATCAAGGTGATCGGGATCAACCTTAGACAAGACAAACACCACCTCTGTTGAGATGCGCTGCGATCTGATTGTGGGTTGTAGTCTTCACTCTGTAGAAGTTCAAGAAACAATGAAGTTCATGGTCAGTCGGGCTGTATATATACCCGTCGGGGTCCAATCGTGGCTCAAATCGTGATCACTCTCGATCCCGATCGTGAAAAACATCGGGACCACAATTGTATCTGATCGCAACAGAGCGCATCGGTTCGTGATGATCGAATCCGAACGTATCGGAACGTATCTGCACGTACTAGATCGTCCCAAATCGGGAACCCCGATCGTGCTGATCGTGTCAGATCGGAACCCAATCGTGGACTCAATCGGGACAATCCTATCGGAACGTATCTGAACGTATCTGAACGGGAGACCAGATCGTGACAGATCGTGTCTCTTGAAATTGACCAATCGTGACTATATCGGATCCAAGCGCACATAATCGTACCAGAACATGTCGACTCGCATCAACTCGTATCCTAACGTGAAATTTCAGAAAAGGAAACACAAATTCCACGATCAGCTACGAATGGCCAATCGTGGCGTTCGTAACGGATCGCACGACAGTGGGAACCTAGCATTAAAGGGCACCAGTGATTTATTTTTCTCCCGACTCACCCGAATTAAAACTGCTACAACCAATCTGGGTTGTAGTCGCAGAACTCATGACTGTGCGGTCTAGGCTTAAAACGGAAACATTAACATTTCTGGCTTTTGATTGGCATTTATTTTGAGAAATTCATCATAATAGACTTACTTCCAATGCAGTTGAAATCACCGACTGCTATTATATCTGCTATTCCCGATACAGGAGTAAACTTAAGTCTACCAGTGGTTACATGTTGATCCTGAAATCCCAGCTGCCTGCAGACAACTCGTCCGTCATCGTCACCCCACGAGCCATCAAAACACACATCCAGCCACGTCGAGTTGTTGATTTGTACTTGGACTCGACCAGAGGTTAATTGCCCGCCAACCAGCTGAACACCAGTAAACACTGATAAACGAATGAGTTAGAGAGGGATTGAGAGGGTGATTGAGAATGAGCGTGAGAGTAATATATAGAGACGATTATTCGGTATTTCTCTTCCTACCTCTGTCCAGATTAAAAATATTATACATAAACCAAATAAAAGCTATGCGTGGAAATTTTTTCGGCAGTAGATATATTTGAGAGTAGGTCCTTGTTGCAAAGTTGTGCAAAAGGGTTCAACGATCTTCGCTTTTGTTAGAGTTTTAAAAAGGAGATTATTGTTCTATTTGTACCATCCAACAACCCCGTATCGCATACACGGTTCGTTTTCAAACACTTGGACGAGTTGGGACCTTTTGCTAGGACTTGGAACATCGAGAGTTTTTAAAGGTAGGATACACCATTTGTAATTGCTTGAATTATCACGAATGGGTGGATTTGGTGGGTTGAATTTTAGTGTAAATATCATTTAACTGACCTGTTCGAAGTTTTACAATCATAGATGTCCGAGGAAAGCAAGAAAAACGGCGTTCGTTTTCAAATGGCGTCGGGCTTCTTATGTTGTTCTTATGCGTTCGCGACGTTTTTAAATAAAAGTCAATTCTTCGTAATAATTATAGTATATCTAGCGCAATCATTATGCTGGATGCTCACAATCAATATTTACTTTTAAATAAGTAAGATATTTCTTAATTATTCGGTAGTATTTTTTTGCGATATCTGCAATATTCCACCTTTAGTTAAATTTAGTGTGATAACAATGTTAAAAACGTGTTTGAAACTAATATGCATAAATCCATTAAAATCTTTCCAGCCATTCAGCACCTACCAGGTATGCATAAAACTCCAGCTCCTTCGTCCGAGTCACACATCGTCATGTCTCTACCTTCGTGATCGCATTCTGAAAGTGTAGATTCACCTGCGAAAACAATAATTGTAATCGATATTAAAATGTATAATTCGCGATTGTAACCTTTAACCTGCAGTCACAAATAAAACTCGCACCGAGTAGACTATATAGAATTATATAAGAATGCCGAATGTACACTATAAACACTCCTTGGTTAACATTTACCCCGAAACGCATCCGAATCTACACGATTCTTTTTTTCCGGGTTGACAATGACACCTTTGGGGGTCGAAATTAACTAGAAACAAAGTCAAACGGACTCGGAAACTGAGTGCCATTTTCGACTCCAACAATTGTTATTTTCAACCCATGGAAAATGATCGTGCAGATTTGGATGCGTTTCGGGGTCAATGCAGGAGTTTTTTTCAGTGTATATAATGCTTGAAACTGATATAACTCACAATCAAATACGGATCTAATGAGTGGGGTTGTAACACCACCCCCCCCCCCCCCCCCCCTCCCTCACCCCTTTCCTTTATATATTATGGTACTGGTACAATGGGAATAACATTAACACATGGGCTGCTAAAATTTCGAGATTTATTATCTCAAGTTGCATTAAAAATACAGAAAGTATTCACCAACCCCTTCAAGTTCCATCCACCCCCCCCCCCCCCCCCCGTTTTATGAAAGCCAGATCCCCATCAGAAGACAATTTCCAAATGTTTTTTTATTTGTTGATCTGATTTTGCCATTTAAAGTACAAAGAATATATGGGCATTAATTATATTGCTTACACATTGCATTTACTAGAGAAATTCGTTACCAGACTTACTTCCTAGACATTTAAACATCCTCACTGATTCTGTGCTTCGCTCTTCGTCAGGTATTGTAAGACGTTTTACACGGTATGCCAGCCCACGTGGAAATCCAAGCTGTCGACATACGACTCGAGCTTCTCTGTCATCCCACCCGTCATCACACACATCAATCCACCCTGAGCCTTCGATTTGTACTTGGACTCGAACAGAGTTTGATTGCAACAGCCTAACATCAGTGATATCTTGAAAAGGGGAAAAAAAAAAAAAAAAAGGTACAAACAATGATTTTAAAGAGGACAATAATTATTATTGCAGACCGGGAACTATAGTTTGTCACTATGCAGAGTCTTTTTGTAAAGTTTTGGGATGCAATATTTATCTCTGTTTACCAACTGAATAACTGATGGTGTCATGTGTCCATCTTTTTTATTTCATTTGTTCTCTGAAATTAATAAGCGAATCCTTCTCCGGTACATCAGGTTGTTTCATGCGTATTTTAATTCAGGCGGGAGGTCTACTTCAATCCATCCAAGATTGAAGTGCATGTTTACTCAGATAATATGAAGATTTAGTGCCTCTCGAAATGTAAGATATTGGAAACGGAACGTTTAACTAGTTCGTGCCGGGATTATTTTAACATCACCGAGCTAAGGCGCGAAATTATTTTTAACGAAACTCGATCCGAGGCGGGTTTAGGCCGATGGTACTAGAAAGCACACCCATGCATTTTCGGCCTTGCTCCTTGATGTGTTTATGCGTCATCCATTTTGAATCTGAGGAAAACTGTGCGTGTATGTACGTCCTCCGGCGCAAACTGGTTAAACGGTCATTCAAAGGGAATGTTTTGTATTCAGTATTATCTTACTATATTGCATTCCTCCTCCCATCAACGAAACACGCGGGACTGCACACACAATGACCAGTAACACATACTCGAAGTAAAAGGTGAACCTCATCATGTCCGAGTATTCCTGAAAATAATACAATAGGACGTGGGAAAGCTATTAGCCTCAAAACGCTGGTCACAGACAATATACAATGTAGTGCCGATATAATACGTCATATTTTACTGTTGCCAAGCAAATAGGCTCCACGCAAAAACTGACGTCACAATTTAGTACTCTATTATTCGAAACTTCGTTCTCGTGTTGAATGAACACGCGAACAGCTAGGGTTCGGAATGACGAGAACCAACTTGAAAACGGTGTTCGCCAATAATTATGATGTTCACTTCCCGCTAATGATCTGAGTAAATGAAAAACATGAACAAAGATGGCGGACATGGGCCACTCTGGATCTTGTCTTAATGTTTGTGCATAACAATTGAAAGTAGTTATTCGGTGCACGAGCAGTATTAATGATAACAATGAAATTGTACTTGGTTATATATTTTTAGCTGATCTTTGTCAGATTTTACTGCTATTTGTAGATGTTAATTGTTTTCGTAAAACATTTCACTTTATTTTATTTTCATTTGAAGTTTTAATTTGGGGCTGCCACCTTGAATTGTGTACTTCCCACGCACTTGAGCGTTCGCAATCGGTGACCCATGAACACGGTTCGTGGGTCACTCGAGAACAGGGTTTCGAAAACACCTCTTGGGTCCAACTCACATGTGACAGTCAGTCAGTCAGTGAATCAGTCACTGGTGTGGGTGCAAGGAGGACACTAGGCTAGCCACCTATGGACTAACAATACTAGTTAAACTTCTTTTAACATTGCTGATGTTTTCATGGGGTAATTTTTCTAAGTTGTCATTCCATTGCCCGAATTTGCGACTGAATTTGGAAAGAGAATATGATCCTAAATCATAAGTTCATGGTACAATGTGAAAAATCAACAGCAACTTGGAAAAAAAATCACAGCTACATCATGTGAATGGGTTAACCAATAACGTTCTGCATGATAAAATGAGAATATGTAAAACAACACTGCCTACCTTAATACAGCGTGCGGTTGTTCCACAAAGTGTGTGCTTGTGCTGTCAGTGATAAATAATCTGCCTTATGTCACCGATGTAGTCTGAAGAGGGAAAGTCAGTCCTGTCCGCTAGACGTAAACAGTACACGTACACACAATAAGCAACTTCTTCTTTACTTCCTGTTTCTGTTTAATATGCTCAGAGATCAAATAATTATGGCTACACTACCACTCCATCCGCTCGAAAAATGGTATACACATACTTTGTAACTGAATTGAAATGTAAGGAAAACCTATTGTGATGAGTCAGTGAACAGGAACCGCTGGTAAATATTTCGTGCTAAACTTCACACTGGCAGGAATCCACACAAATCTGACGCTGTTTTGTTGTTGTTGAAAGCGTATACGTTTATGTCCGGAAAGGTTTGGGCGCTGGAAAAATTTAGAAGGGGCGGTCCAAATGACAAAATTAAAAGGGGGAGGCGAGCCTCCTCTCTCTTTTACTCTTCTAATGGTAGTTTCACTGAATCTTTAATTTTCTATTATACTGCCTGACTTATTAATTAATATGTGTGTGTGTGTTCAGTGGTGGCCTGTGGAAAAGGACATTTTCCGGCATGTACTTTGCCCCAACGGCATACATCTTTTTCATGAAGTACTCAGACTGTTTGCCGAAATCCATGCTTGTCTTGGTGCATATAATTATGACAGAATTGTTCACTTATTGATAAAAGCGTGGCAGCCATTTTGAAAATTGCATGTTATTCTCACTGCAAACAAGTAACAATGGATTTTGTGCCAAACAACAATGAACTTTCAATTGTTAGTGCACCGTTTTTCTTTTGTTAGATGTTCATGGTGTCTACCTATATTTTTTTCAAAGGACACATCTACGATGGCCCTACAGCAAAATATATTTTATATGACATATACTATATGATCGTGTGCCAAATTTACCATCAAGTGAACAATAATCTCCAATCTAGCTGACTAAAGGCAAAATCTGATCACCGAGGCATTATAATAAACAGAGTCAGATCATAATTCTTCGACAGATAAAATCATTTATTATTTAGTGGTGTAATTACATTGATATTTTCTGGGTTTGGACGACGGTTTGTTATTATAATGTTGCTATAATAGGACGACAAACCTCATTAGGACGACATCATAACCGTCTCCATATTCCTAAAATCGTCATTTTGACGAGGTTAGGGTATAACATATAGGTGTATGTAAGGATGAACGGCCAGGGCTAGAGTTAGGTTAGGGTATAATGGCTAGGGCTATAGGTTAGGGTTAGATAAAATGTTGTACATACATGTATTCCTATCGAAGTGTCCGCCTATTGTGATCGTTAGTAAAAATTATTATTATTATTATTATTATTATTATAATTATTATTATTATTACTATTTAGTGGTGTAAAGCGGACGTCAGTCACACGTGGCTTGGGTTAATCTGTTGTTTTCCCGTTCATGAAATCAACACAAGGACATGACTTGACCTCAGCTTCCCGTTTCGTTTTCGTTTCCATTTTCACCCAACAAAATCAATGTCTCTAACTGCCAAAGAAACCGGTGTGATGTGATATGGAAATCAGACTCCTTTTCCCTATTATTGTAGTTAAATAATGATTATCCCTTAATTTATACAAAGTCGTGTCTATAATACTTATGAGGACCCCGATTGCTCCATTGTTGTGTTCCCTTTGTTTGTACTTCTCAACAGCTTCTATAAGATTTGTGCACGGAACCGAGGACTTGGATCGGGTCCTCGGGGTCATTTGTAATCAATAATCTCTCATTGTTTCAAGTCCTCACTTTGAATGGAGGACCAACCCGTACACACAAATCTACCGAGGACGTGGCTCAGGTCCTCGGGGTCATTTTTATTCACTAATCTCCCATTATTCGAAGTACTCACTCTGAATGGAAGACCACACTCATACATAAAAACCTACCGAGGACTTGGCTCGGGTCCTCGGGGTCATTTGTATTCACTAATCTCCCATTATTCGAAGTACTCACTCTGAATGGAAGACCAACTCATACACAAAAGCCTACCGAGGACTTGGCTCAGGTCCTCGGGGTCATTTGTAATCACCAATCTCCCATTATTCCAAGTCCTCACTCTGAATGGAAGACCAACTCGTACACAGAAACCTACCGAGGACTTAGCTCAGGTCATCGGGGTCATTGCTATCACTAATCACCAATTGTCCCAGGTCCTCAGTCTGGATGGATAACCAACTTACATCTATTTAGGACATTATACATAACAAAATATAAAACCTTTTCGGACCAGACGCAACACCTTAGATTAATTACAACTATACAACGTATACAAATATACATAATAAACAAAGCACCTTCCTGAAAAATAATTGAAATGAATTAAAATTTAAAGAAAAAACTTTTAAAAGAGGTATCAAACCACTCTACATGTATATAGCACTGTATATGTACATGCCGAGAGTCGATTTTACTTGCAAAGAACATTTTATACTATATCTTGAAATAAAAGTTTTAAAAAGTAGGTTTTTGCCACAGTTTGAGCGTTGCTTGTGCACAAATAAATCGTTCCACAGAAAAATGAGACCTGCGTGATGGTAATAAAACTAATGGCGAATTCAACAACATTTGTGGTTTAAGCCTTCCTCTGCATTTCTTCTTAAACGGGAACTTGGACCAAACATGTTGGTTAACCTTACAGAAAGTTCGGTTCAGCAACCAGGAATTAGAACAAATAGTATTATACAAAAAAAGTGTCAATTATCGTGAATAAGATGGTAAGCTATAATACATTGCATCGATTTCAGCGTAGTCTTCAGGAAGTTGTGGCCTAGCATCCTGCGGCTGAACACCCCCACATTTCTGAGAATCGCCGCTAAACCTCGACGCTTCCACGTATGAATACTCGTTCTCATCCAACTCCAGAGTCGGAAGGCGAACCTTGCCGGTTTGCAAGACCTTGTGCCGCTTGCCCGCGTCAGCACCACCGGTCGAAGCGAGTTTCGACGGCGAGCTTCCTTGCCGCGCCTCGGTGGGGTTGATACCGTCGGTGTAGAGCTCCAGGTACTCCGGTATTTCCTCCTCAGAAGCACGATGCAGAGCGGGCTTCCGCAGCGAGGTGTACGGTCTCTCCGCGTCGTTGGACGGCAGGGTCAGGTCTTGGTACTCGCTGCTGGCGCCCGTCGATCCCGTGGGGTTTTGATACCTTGACGCATCATCCTGCTCCAAATAGGCATTACCATGCTTATCCTCCGAGTTCGTGTTTGCGTTCCTGTCAAGCTTGCCCCTCCTATTGTTAGAATAAGGGAGATTTTTAAAGGTATATTTAATCAGAATAATATACTTTGTCATGAAGCAGATTAAGTCTACATAATATTAAGGGTATTTTTTGTTTATGATGGCAGCATTATTTCTTATGTTGAGTTAGATTCCCGAACCTACCTTTTTCGTATGACAAGAATTACGAGGATAACAACAACTAGCACTACTACCGCGACGCACGCTACCACTATTGCAGCCGTTCTTCCTGAAACAGACGACAGTTAATAATGTTTAGAAGGCACCAAGAACTTTAACCTACACGTATACCATTTTTAAAATTTACAGTAAAGATTATAAGCCTAACTCACTAGGTCGTGTGCAAAATCATATTGATTTTGGAGGATTTCGGAGGTTCATTAACGTTTTGTTTAAACTATTAAGCAGTACGAGTGACTCATAATTATACAAAATTCAAACTCTTCTAAAGTTAAAACTTAATTTTATTAAAGTTAACTTTTCTGGGAAAAGAACCCAAATAAGAACGGCTCATCAAAAAAACATTTCGTACCTGCGCCCAGGCCACTGCTATGTTTATCGTCTCTGAGCACAGAGGCTGGCGTGGTGGCTACCATCAAAGCTGAGATAAAAAAAACACGTTTGTGTAAAGCATTACAATATAAAGGTACAATACACCATTCGCAGATATTGAAAACTCTTACTACCGAATTATCAAGAAATATCTTACTTATTTGAAAGTAAATAATGATTGTAGGCATTCAGCAAAATGATTGCGCTGGATATCCTGTAATTGTTCCGAAAAATTGAATTTTATATAATAAAAAAACAAGAACAACACAAGACTGATTCACTGCCCGACGCCGTTTAGAAACGAGCGCCGTTTTTCTTGCTTTTCTCAGCATCCATGATCATAAAACTTCGGACAGGTCAGGTAAACGATATTTACTGTAAAATACATCCCCGAATCTACCCATTCTTGGCAATTCAAGCAATTACCAATGGTGTATCCTACCTCGGCCAAAAGATAATTTAGGCCTACTGATGTGGAATTTAGCAAAAATTTATAATACAAGTTTGACCACAAAGACCTACAATAAGAAGTGAGCTGACATTTCGAGTTGGTAAAACGATCAACTTTTGGTTAACAGTTTACCCGTGTATGTGATTTTATTTTAGGTTCTCCGTGAAATACACAAACGATTTGCTTACATCTGCACTGTGGCATAGGCTCGTCCCAGCGCACCTCCTGAGGCGAGTCACCCAGCACGCACCTCGCCGAGTCCGACCCCACGAGCTCGAAGCCGTCGTCGCAGACGAAGCTGACATTTTCGCCGTAGTGAAACGCGTCTCCCGTCGCCGGTAAACGACCGCCGGTAGCCGGGGTCCCTGGGTCCGGGCAGTAACCCAGCGTCACTGCAAAGAAAACCACGGTTAAACGTCTGATGACTTGTAGAAAGAGTATACTAAATAAGGAATTGGGATTCGAACCCGGCCCTGACCAACAAATAGCAGTACAGTGATCCCAACACATTATTGCCAACAACTCAATTAAGGTTATATAGGCTTTTCACCTAGCAAACCAATGCACTCCTCTTTCTTCGGCGTCATGAACTGTGTCTTGACTCTTCACTATTTTCAGACTTGTGGTTATCTCTTTTTTTGCTAACTAAATTGCTAACTATATCTAAATTGTCAAGACCAATTCTAAGCTATGACACTGTAAAAAGTCGGTCAAAATTGATTATTTTGCCGAATGTTGATCAACATAAACTGCCTACAATCCTGGGTAAATTCTTCCTAATTATGGCGAGTCAAATTGTACCTGAATTAACCAACAACGTAATATATTATACTAATGTTACGAAAAACACTTTCTAAAATATGTTTTACCCAACTTATTTTTTGTTACAGTGTAGAATCACCAATTCCCAAGAATTGTTGGTCTTGTTGACAGTGACTTGTTGACCGCGCTTGCCAAAGACAGACCGGCTGCGAAAGGGGGACATTTAACAACATAAATCAGTCTTTATGCTTTGGGCTATACTCACGGTCATAGATGGACAGCTTCCCTCCCCCGCCGCAGATTTCGTCGGGGTCACCCAGGCACGCACTCTTGCAGTCCCGATCGCGCAGTCGACCGTGGATGTCAATCCGCGTGCCTTCGGCACCGCAGTAGCAGTCGCGCCGGCTCTCCAGCCCGACGTAGCGCGCCGCTTGCCGGCGGCAGCGGTCCCGGCACAGGGTGATGGTCATGTTTTCTGCCGTGAATCGCATGTCGGGGAACACGCGGCTGTTCCTATTGTCGGTGAAGCAGCCGAGAAAACCGGGCGCTAAAATAAAAGTACAACAGATGTCTAGTTGTTATACACCATGGGAAACGCGGAAACACTGTCTCCGGAATGTCATGTCACGCAAAACCTCAAAGGAGGGACACTAAATAACGACATTTGAAATTGAAAACAACATGATCAACAAAATCTTACTTGAAGTTGGTGGACTTACCTGTACATATCAGTCCGGCAACTCGGCCATTGCAGCCCCTGTTCTCCTGTATGGGTTTGTGAGGGCACTGTCCTAGACTGTGCTCATCTGGTTTTTTTTTAAATAATGTGAACGAAATAAAGTGAAACATTCCGGGTCATTTTAGTAAATTTAGGCCCATTAGTGGAAAAGCAATTCTCTACAGAATGGGATTTAAAAAAACACCTCCAATATACTTAATATACTCCAATATAAACTAAAAGGCAGTAACTAGAAAATGAAGAAAAAAACATTTAAACAAATATGGACTACTTTACTTTGAAAACGAATTGGTTGAAAATAACTAGCTGATCAGTAGATTCTATTGCGTCCAACCAATAAATATTCAATTGTGACCAAAAATATTGAAAATGTTGACCAATGTTTTGGTTAAAGTGCCAAACTAGTTATTTTGACCACTGTTTTAGTTAAAATTTACCAATATCTTTGGTTGGACACATATCTGCCAATAAAATGGTTATTTTTTACCCAATCTGTTTTTAAAATCGTCCTTTTTTTTTAAGTACACGTGTATAGGTCAATTTAATCATCTTCAGATCCAAAGATGCCCGATGAGGCAAGAACACACGATTTCACCTGCTCACACCCAGCCTATAAATGTTCGGTCCTAACACTCTACATACCCCCGCTGCACCCAAAGCTTCCCACCGACCCGTTGTTGGTCCCCTCGCCGTAGTACGACGACCGCCTCACCCGTGAGTATCCCGGAAAGCCTAGTTGGCGGCACGCTACCGTGCCATCGTTGTCGCCCCAATAGTTTACGTCGCACACGTTCAGCCAATTTCCCGACCGTTCGTGGAGGACCTCCACGCGGCCGGAGTTGGGCGCGTCGGGAGGCCCGCCTACCAGTCGAACGCCAGTGATGTCTGAACGAGGAAACAGATGCAATTAATATATCTTTATTTTAATCTGCCATCTTTTGACACTTTTCATCATTTATTTATTTTATTTATTTATTTACAACCATCTTTATTGAGGGTAACCCATCCAGCAGAAGCTGATCATTTGGGGCCCTCAATAGAGAGAAGACAATGAGAAGAAGGTACAGTTTTAGAGGTGGGCAGAAAACCCCAGAAGAATATCATGGGGAAAACCCAATCCACATATTGGCACAGGCGGGGTTCGAACCCGGGTCATAGTGGTGGAAGGCGAGGAAAGAACCGCTACGCCAACCTGACTCCCATTATACTTTTACAATCACCACGACCCCTAGACCTCCCTTGCCATTATCACCGCTGTTACTATACAGCCATGCATGCACCACTAGCACTATATGTACTATCACGATTGTTTTATTTGTCTTTATTTATGCATGTTTCGTCGCTCCAAACAAGGTAAACACCACTCGGGGTAGGCTATATGGAGCTACAACAAGAATAAAAGGATAAAAGAAGTGAAAGAGTTAAGATTACTCTTTAAGGGGCAGAAAGCAACGAGGGGAAGCATGCACCAGGCACAGAAGTCATCAGAATCATCACAACAACAACAACAACTGACTTTGTGTGCATCCGTTGACCTCGTCCACTTCTCGTTTTCACTGTGAAATAATGGGGCTATTTAAAGGCTGTTAGTAATACCCAAACACCACAAACTCACCGTACGGTTGGCACCGAACACAAGCAAGTAATCCATGCAGATAAAACACGATAGAGATTCCTACAAACCCAGTGCTACAAGGGCGCCGAAGTGTTTCAATCACACTTTCCAGTAACATGTCGAGACACCAATCAGTAACTTGGATGTAGATAGCGACCCACCTTAAGTCCCAACCAGTTTTTCGGTAATTTCGAGGATCGAGGTCAAATAAATCCGTAAATCGTATTTTAGGCTGAACTCCCGTAAACGTTTGCTACGCTGAAAAACATTGTTGACCTGGAATAATTTGCAGACTGTCCACCAACAATGACATGCATGGATGAATATCTTCTACCATTTTACCAAGAATCCCGATTCACAGTAGTGGCGACTCTGTACACAGTGTACAATCATGGACGAATGTCCATGGAACAATACTAGTTAGTGTTTGTTTGGACTGAAACTTGTACACTTTGTTTAGGGTGCGACATGCGAAGTCACAATAAGGTCGCGTTCTTGACATACGGGTCAACCAGGCGACTATAAAGGAATGCCTGCCTGTGCCTAGACTAGACACACAGCTTGGACGAGTTTTGTTAATGTTCCCTATGAATTCACCTATAGTACATGTACGTTTACACGTATATTATGTACACATACACATACACGTATATAATTATACACAATGAGATGTTGATTTGCATATGTGGCGTGGACGTCATCGTGGAAATCCCAATAACAATTACTATTCCTTCCTCAATGGTATTACGTAACATATATATTACTCTGTACTCTGTTATGAATTGTGTCAGATGGTGAGAGCTGGCGCCGCAACGATAGTAAAAGTGCATTTAAGTGATAATTACACGTATTTCATCATGGGTAAAGCAGCCAAACGGGTCGTGAACAACACAGCAGTTGTGGAAGTGAAAGCTTATTCCTCAGAAATTATTTTTCTTCTTCCTTGTACAGGGTGTATCGAAAAAATGCTACACAAATATAAGGGAATACCACACGTAAAATGTATAACCAATATCGATAATATAGATACTGGTTTCCACTTTAAAATGAGACATCAAACGTCCAAATCTCGCAATGTTTGACAGAGTTATAAATAATTTTTCAAGCGGGGTCAAATTGACCATGGGACCAGGTTTTTCGATTTTGTTTGAAAACTGTGCAAATGTAGACTCGGAAGCAAGACGCCACCGAAATAAACCAGCGCTGAGCCACCATTAGCCTCTGTCATGACCTTTCTAAAAGGTCAACGCGAGGAAAATTGTCAAAATGGCGGCGCTTACCAACAGCAACACGTGTGTCGTCGATGTCAGAACTTTATGGCTTACGACGGAGCTCTAAAGACTGTGGTTATTTCGAAAGGATAAACCGTAGGCATAAGGCTAAATGTCATCCAAAACCGTAAAATTACGAAAGAAAAAGAAACAGCGACTGAAAAAATGGTCAGTTTGTGAAAGCGTGCTGCGCTATATACGTACGTGCGTAGCTAGCGGATGTCAGACAAGTCGACCGTTGAGACAACTCGACTCGGGACAAGTCGACCGTTGAGACAACTCGCCCGTTGAGACAACTCGCCCGTTGAGACAACTCGCCCGTTGAGACAACTCGACCTTTGGGAGAGCTATAGCTGTACTTCGACGTTTACATTGTTTATAAACAGTTAGTGTTGGGCCGACTTTCCTCATGCAATGTTGCCATACTTCTTTGTTGACAAACTGCAAATTCATTGTACCTTTACCATGTTAATGTTATTAATGCTTGCTATTTACCCTCTGTTAACAATTTAGGTGTAAGCTTAGTCCGAAAAAAACCAAAACGGTGGCGTCCAGAAATTGTGTACACAATCGACCGAGTGCTCCCTAATTGGTCGTGGCGCAATTGAATAATTTTTGGAAAATCCAAGTTTAATATTTACGAACTTCTTTTAATGTCAGGTTTCAGTCAATAAAAGGATAAAATATTACTAGATTTCACAGGCGTCTGTACATTTAATGTGACAGTATTTAAAACTGGTTTTTAAATTAACATTGCAGGATCAGGAATTTTGAGGTTTAACGTCCATATAGTAATTATGTGAACCAAGTGCTTGTGTGTAAATAATTAAAAATACAAAAATAGTATTGCTTGTACATGTATCAAGTTGTTTGTTTACTGTATGGCATTCAAATATGGCTTTCAAATAAAGCTTTAGTTCAGTGCCACTGAATTTGTTGTTTTGTTTAAATGTTAATTTGGCCTAACCGGTTTTCTAAGGAGCATAAATACACGGCGGGTCTTTTCAAGTGCAGGAAAGAAAATCTAGTTTTATGATTGGCCATTTTTTATTAAGTATTTCCCCGCAATTCATTAACTATCTGTTGTCTTTCCTCCATGGTATGGCTACTTACGTTAGTTTTACGCGCGAGCTCGAAAGCCATATTGACAAATTTCCGCAAAACGCCCTCTTCGGTTGATTTTCGTCATTTCATGACAGAGGCTAATGCCCGCTGCCGTCAGCTCTGGTTCATTTAGGTGGCGCCTGCGCGGACAAAGACAAAAGTGTCTAACGACTGGATTTCAAGTCTACATTTGCACAGTATCCAAACAAAATCGAAAAACTAGGTCCCATGGTCAATTTGACCACTCTTGGAATATTGTTCATAACTCTGTCAGACATTATCAGATTTTGATGTTTGATGTCTCATTTATAAGTGGAAACAGTGTCTTTGAAACCATGTCTATATTAACGATGTTAGTTTTACATTCTACGCGTGGTATTCCCTTATATTTTTGTTGCATATTTTGTGAGACACACTGTATTGGCATATATACCGAAACTTCCCTTTTAACTGCAATCAACCGAGTCGGACATTTTACCAATGCTATTCTGGACAGATATGATACGGCGCGGCCACCAATAGTTGCAAAAGGTGAAGCTGTTTCCCAAATCTCGGCTTCGTCCCATTTATGGCTCTTGTTCCAACTGCAAACAGAACGGCACCAGAGCTTGGCCTAGAAGTCATTTTCAGGCATGGAAGAAAAAAACTGTTTACCGATGACATCACACTTTGTTTCCGTCTAGTATGCTTTGTTATAACAGCCAGGCGGGGATGACGCCGGGTTCGTAGCAGTGCACATGCACTCGAGTATAAAACCTCGTAGGTAAAATACAATCGATAAAATGTTTGCGTTAATAATAATAATAAGCAGTTCTTTGGCGCACGTATCTAACACGACTTGTACTCAATGCGGTCTATGATTTTTCAAAGACAGGTTAATAATTAAGTTTATAAGAATATAAGACCCATTATGTAGCACCTTTGAAAGTTTACAAGGTGCTGAGACTCACTTTGCAGCCACTGCCAGTAACACCTATAGGGAAACCCCTCGTCGTAGCGATAAGTGTTACTGGGTTATGTTACGTGCATTACACAACTTACAACTTTACGAGACCTACATCTTTACGTTCTATTCGAAGGACGAAGCAATAGTGGTTAAGTGCCTTGCTTAGGGACACGCGTGTCAAAACCGGGACTCGAACCCACACTCTGCTAATCAGAAACAACAGAGCTTGAGACAACGTGCTCTTAACCGCTCGCCAATAACACGCCACTATTCGACGTGTGGTATTCCGTTATATTTTGTTTGCATTTTGTTAGACACTGTGTTTGTAGGTCGACGTGTCAGCATTTTGTTTGGTTTAATTCACCTTAAGCAATTACCTGCTGATAATTAATCACATGAGAGATAAACGGACTTTTCAGTAAATACAGCGGCTTGTGTCAAAGGTGAAAATATATGGGTCACGACTAGGTCCAATTTTATAGTCCAATAGTATAGTAGGGAATCCCCGACATTCCACATGAACTAAATGTTTAGTTTTAATTCTAGTGTTGCATTGTAATAGGATTTTATATACCTCCAAATGGGCACTTTGGGAGACAATCCCATAGAGTCGTGCACAATCTTTATTGTAACCTAACCCGTTTTTACCTGGAGCTTTTTCCACGAAATTTCATATTTATGCTATTTAGACCCAAATCTGTCTTCTCCGAGCAAAAATAACTCCCAAATATCGTTTTGTGGGGTAGCTAGACACTTAGGGAGACACTGAAATGTCTCCCTAAGTGCCACTGTCTCCCAAGTGAATCAAAACTATCGCTAATTTGTCTCCCAAAGTGCCTATTTGGAAGAATTATTGATTCGCTAATGAATATTATATTCAAGTTGGCTTCAATGTAATGTACCCTTATGGTCGCCCTTGATTTTTAACCTAGTCGGTATATATGCTATTCAAATTCTCAGCCACAATGGACGGGTTCTACTACTAGAAAAAAAATTGTTTAATAGTGTAAAATTATTAGGAAGTTCCTAGTTATTTTGCAACATTTTGGAAAGTAACTGAATGTGAAATAAAAGTAACTGTTCCACTCGTCCCCTCAGGGCCACCGTAGCCCGTCGAAAGATTAAAACTGCCACCACCATCAGAAGTGTTTTCCAGTTATTAACGAGGACCCGTACAGGTACAGCCGACTCTCATCATCATGGCGGACCCAGAGAATGTTGGCAATTTTGGGGTGTGGGACTACGTGGTCTTCGGCTGCATGCTGGTCATCTCGCTTGGTATCGGCATCTACTACAGCTGCACGGGCGGCAAGCAGCGGACCACCAGCGAGTTTCTCCTGGCGGACCGGAGCATGCACCCCATCCCTGTGGCCATGTCCCTGGTGGCTAGCTTTACCTCCGCCATCACCGTGCTGGGAACACCTGTGGAGGTCTACATCAACGGCTCCATGTACTGGCTCTACTCACTCACCTATCCCGTCATCGCTGTTGTGGTGTCACGGCTCTACATCCCACCTTTCTTCAGGCTGAACGCGACAAGTGCAAACGAGGTATGGCCGTATCCGAAGTGCATGCTGGCTTTAGATTTGGCTGTGACTTCGGCCGTTGCTATTATGTTGCTATGAGCGGTCATTGTCCAACAAAACAAACATGGCCAATGGGTCTTATTCACAAGGAAGCCATTTTGGCCGTGTTCCATTGATTTCATTTCTATCCACAAGTTCCAAAAAATACTTTTATTTTAAAGTGAATAAAGACATTTGCAAGGTGGGACTGGGACCTGCGACCTCCAGAATACCGGACCGGCGCTTTACCAACTGAGCTATCTTACCGGCCCTATGTTGGCGGTCTCCCAAATTGTCAGTATCTTTGTTCGAGGGCGCTAGTCAGAAGTCATAAACACCAGAATGTCGTGTGACCAGGGATCACGCCAGATTTTACTTTACAACCTGCAGGGTAGCGACATTGTGCGGATCCCTCAATGAGGATATGACTTTTATCTTATAATACACAAATAAACCACAAGGGAAACAGACTAGATAAATGTGCATGCATTTCAAAGTGAACAAAGTAATTGGCAAGGCGGGACGTTTAGACTGCATAATATTATCTTCTAAATTAAGATAATTATTCCTTATATTTCAGTACCTCGAGCTGCGCTTCAGCAAAGCAGTTCGCGTCTGTGCCACGTTCACTTTCTTTCTAAATATGGTAAGATTTGCCTTTCTTACCTATTCCGTCGGGGTTTTGAATAATATTAAGTCAATTAAATTGTAGTTGTTTAAAGGTAGGATACACCATTGATAATTGCTTGGATTATCATGATTTGGTGGGATTGGGGGTTGTATTCTATAGTAAATATCGTCTAACTTACCTGTTCAAAGTTTTACAATTATTGTGGATGCCGAGGAAAGCAAGAAAAACGGCGTTCGTTTTCAACCGGCGTCGGGCAGTGGTTCTGTTGTTGTTTTTGTGGGTTTTTTCGCGAATCAATTTTTCCGAACAAATATAGGATATCTAGCACAATCATTTTGATGGATGCCTACAATCATTATTTACTTTCAAATAAATAAGATATTTCTTATTAATTCGGTAGTAATTGTTTTTGATATCTCCAAATGTTGTATCCTACCTTTAAAGAACATTTGTTTCCCATTTGAATTGTTCGTATTTCAAATGCTTTGTGTGTTTTTTCGGTTCGGGGCAAATGTTTATCTGCAAATGGTGTATCCTACCTTTTAACTGTTTTGATATTTTGACTCTCGAACTGCTCTAAAAACCTATGTCGCCACACTCTAAAAACATCGGGGTTAATATATCCTGGTTACCAGAATATTGACTCTATACTGGTCAACCTTCGCGATCGGGCACCAAACTGCTTGGACATTTATAGACCTGGGGAGATAATAACATTCATTATTTGTAATATATTGACCTTTATCTCTGCAGGTGATATATATGGGTCTGGTGATATACACACCAGCATTGGCTCTTAATGCGGGTTTGTATCAACTATAACTTTTTAATAAATAGATATACGTTAGTACATGTAACAGCATTTTGTAAGATGGAATTTGCGTTGGGGCTAGGGATGATTTGGTAAAGCGGTATAGTACACATAAACTGGACGGTAAATACTTTGCTAAACAATATTTATTGAAGACTTTGGACAATCGGAATCTGGTAGGAATCAAGCTTTTAGTTTTAAGAAAAGGGCATTCGGTGAGTACATTCCGAGTACTTCTGTCACAAAACGTTGATTACAAGTATATTTAAGCATCCAAATTCCTAAGTTATTTTTTTTCTTCTAACACTGACTTCATTAGTTGTCTACTGTCAATGGGTTTCTTGCTTTGTTTGCAACATTTATTTGGTAGTAAACAAAGTACTTGGGAACTACTTGACTACAACTCTGATAAACACTATATGCTCGGTTTTGCCCCAAGACCGAAAAGTATGAAACAAAAATTACCACTCTGTGGGACTCGAACCCACGACCCATTTTAGTACAGACGGCGATCACGTAATACAAAACCAACAAGAACAACTGCCCGACGCCGGTTAAAAACAAACGCCATGTTTCTTGCTTTTTTTTCTCTCCGGCATCCACGATTGTAAAACTTTGGACAGGTCAGTTAAACGGTATTTACTATAAAATACAACCCCTCTAAAAAAAAAAAACCTATTCTTGATAATTAAAGTAATTACCAATGGCGTGTCCTACCTTGAATGTATGTAATTTTTCTATCGCCGCTTTCAGTGACTAACATTAGCTTATGGGGTTCGGTTCTGGCAACGGGGCTCGTCTGCACGGTTTACACGACAATAGTGAGTATAGTCATGTATAATATAATACTGTCCTGTAAAAAAAACGTGGTAATTTAACAAGATTCGGTACCTATACACGTAGGACAACACCAGTAACATTAACACCAGGGGCGAACTTCATAAAACGTGTAAGCACAAGGCATTTTGCTTAGCGTGAAAGTTCTTCCTCGCGAAAAACAGTGTTACAAACCAAATTTTCAGGTGATGTTTGTTGCTTGTGACTGGTATTCCAGCTGGTTTTTCCTTAGCAAAAAAAGCATAGAGTTTTGGCTGGTAACCTAATTTTACTTACCAAGACATTTTTGTGCTAAGCAAAATGTTGTGCTTTGGCCCCAAATGGTCCTATACATGTTTATATTCTTTGGCATTATATCTTTTCATTATTCAGGGCGGCATGAAGGCCGTACTGTGGACAGACGTATTTCAGACGTGTGTTATGATGGCCGGGTTTTTTGCAATCATCATCGCGGGTTCCATGCGGCTCGGTGGGCTGGGCACGGTATGGCGAATCGCGGAGGAAGGGGGCCGAATCCACTTTTGGAAGTAAGTCATCGTCAAACATTCTCTCAAACCTCGCTTGTTCCTTCGGCTTCAATTTCAGATAATAGAGTTCCGCTTGTCAGATTTCAGATCTCCGATTCAAGTTTGACGCTAAACGACCTGCCTGTGAGTTTCTTTGGTTTCCTATAGTGAAGGGCCTCCGTATCTGGCCTTATTCACGAGTCCGCCATGTTTAATTGACAGCGAGTTAAACACTTTTTGGTTTTGGAACTTGCAAGTAGAAATTATTTCAATAAAATAAAAGTTCCTTACAAATTAACACCAGTCTTCTCTATTGAATAATCTAAAAAATCCTAAACATATCTAAATATTTTCAACCAGATTACAAAAAGCTTGAAAGCGAGGCATGAAACGAACAATAGTCTGGCACCATCGAATTTAACAGTTCACAACTTATAAAATGGATTCAGGAAACACGATCAAAAATGGCGTCCTTGTGAATATGGTATATAACGTTAATAGAAAGAAGTTGACTAAAGAGATCGAGAGTTTGAACCTTCGAATTACGGATTTCTGTTCCACTGTTGTACCAACAAAGCTATGTTGGCGATTATTATTATATATTTTCGTGGTTTTGGTATTTTTTTTGAGGATCAAAATCGCTCGGCCTCTCTGAAGTTAAAAGCTTTTATAGTCCAAACAAATTCGTGTTATCATGCACAAGTATTTTCAGATGAAATTTGACTTGAAGGTTTGCATAGTAAAAAGGAAACAAGATATAAAGTTGTTTGCGGTAGCACCATGCGGTAATTCTTTTGTGAGTTGTGTGGTTCTAAAAAGAACTGGATGGAACTCAACGTTTCAGACAGTATAATCTGCCCGTCGTTAAGAACCTTAAAAAAAAAAAAAAAAAAAAATATATATTTTATTTATTTATTTGTATTATTTGTATTATTCTATTTTTATTTTTCTTCTTAGTTTTGACTTTAATCCGACTATCCGTCACACCTTGTGGTCCATTTTGATCGGGGGTTGCTTCACGCGGTTGACAGGTGCCGCTGTCAACCAAGCACAGGTGCAGCGGTACATTACGACAGGGTCTGTCAAGAGAGCACAAATGTAAGTAAATAAAGGGTAATGGCTGAGGAACACGCCAATACCAGCAAGATAATCGGGCGAGGCTAAAGAACAAAAACCAGTCCTCAGTTTTGGCGCTTTGTTCAAGGAATATATATTGTGTGGGTGGTGTGACCTGTGACGTCATGAGGTCAAACGAGAACCTCCTTGTGATCAGGCCATGGAGCAATAATCAGGCTGACCAGAATTTCAGCATTTTATCACTACATGTGATAGCTGTCAGTTGGACCCTATCTCAACGTCACCACGTGTCCATTAAATATCTTGCAGTTCGGTGGTTTTAGCAACTGCAGGTAACATCCTTGTGGACGCAGTCGCCTGTCTGTCCGGACTAGTCATGTACTCATACTATGCCGACAAGCAATGTGACCCGTACACCAGCAACAAAATCTCCCAAACAGATCAGGTGAGTCATTCGAATCATCGGAGGCTGTATGTAACATCTAAGTGTGTCTGATCAGTTCCATCCAGGTGCTGCATTCTTTTGGAATGATCTGTTTTAAGAAGAATGTTAATTCCTCCCATCAGTTTTTCTGAGCACCGTCTCCTCTTTTAATTTATCTTGTAACCCTGTACCTAGAATGGCGTCTGGCCTTATTCAGATCGAATGTGCATAATCGTTGTTTGCCTTTCCTTGTTTAGTTTCTTGGGCGGGCATGTCAGCTGTAAAAGGGAAAGTTGTTGCGTGAAGATTTCAATCTTACTTTAATGAGATAGGTATTTCAGGCCTGAAAACATAAACTGAGTAAGAAACTTCTTGTACAATTTACTTCAGCTTATTCCCTATTTCATGATGGAGCTGTTTGGAACCATTCCTGGACTACCTGGTTTCTTCACCTCTGCTGTCTTCAGCGCCGCCCTCAGGTGGGTTTACTTTTACTTGTAGACAGTGCAAACGTTCGCTAACGTTCGCTACATGTGTGCACGTCCAATAGAAAATCGTTCGCGTATAGTTGGCAAACTTTGGCAACGTTCGCGTGAGTGGATCAAGCACCCCATGGTTTACTGAGTTGTCAGTCTCTGTGTAGATCATTCTCTCGTCAGGTTTTTGCAGGAGCCTTTTACAACAATTTGCACCATATATCCTCGTCGTTGCATAACGAAGCGAAGGTTAACATTTTAAAACTGGAAACGAGATGTAGAAGGTAAAGTTAGTAGAACTTTGGATGCGTCACACATACTTTATTTGCCGAGCTGAAATGGTTGGTTCTTTAATATGACGATTGAAATGTATTAATCTAATTCTCATTTTAACATGGTAGCCCGATCACTGGAATGCACTGTTCTCCCAGTAGGGCCCAGTAAATAGAAGACAATGTGAAGAAGCTACAGAAGTGGGAGGAGAACCCATGAAGGGCATCGTGTGAAAAATCTTTGGAATTGAGTACATGCTTGGAATTGAAAACCCAGTATATAAAATATTGGCCCAGGCAGGAATCGAACCCAGGTCACAGCGGTCAGCAGTATACGCTAGAAGGCGAGGAAAGTACTGCTACGTCAACCTGATACTAATGATCAAATTGAGAGACAATTTCTTGAGAATCTTGTTCTTTTGGTCTCTAGCACTGTGTCGTCCGGGCTGAATGCACTAGCAGCTGTGACAGCGGAAGACCTTGTCAAGCCTTGCTTTCCCCGTATCAGCCAGGAGCGGTACACGCTCGTCACCAAACTGATAGGCGAGTACCAACACAACGCGTCTTAGAAAACTTCTGCCCTATAATATAGTTGAAAGTATTTTGTACAAAATGAAAATGTAATATGGTACAGAAGCCAGTTAGACTTGGTTGAAGTTTCAGTGTAGTATGAATACAAAAAGTGACAAATAACGCTCTCAAAACCTCCGCGACTCAATCTTAGGTAGAGTAACTCATCCTATAACTTGCAATAGATCCAAATCAAGTTAGGATGAGTTAGTCTTTCTAATAATTGATCTTAGTTCTTCATATATATTGTATGCATATAGTTTGATCCGTTCACAAAGTGTGTTCAATGCCTTAGTTTTCATTCTGGTTTTTTTTGCCTCATGTTTTAAATAAAGCCTGCGGGTTTGGCATGTTGTGCATTCTGATCGCATACATCACCTCGTTGCTGAACCAAAACATTCTACAGGTAAGACTGGTGTTCAAAATCATGGAAACAGTGCAATTTTTGTAAAGCTTATACTTGGCTTTTAATCTCTAGAAATATAAATCAGTATCATATTCCTTCAAAGTATATGTCAAACATCTTTTAGGAAGAAATATATTAATTTGTTTGGAAAGAGACAAAACAAAAACACAGCCATTAATTATGTTTTTGTGTTCTTTAAGTTGGCATTCAGCCTATTCGGTATGACAGGAGGTCCCCTGTTGGGTCTGTTTTCTCTTGGACTCTTCTTTCCATGGACAAATTCAAAGGTACGCTTATAGGTTAAAGATTGCCATCATTCCTACACGACTGGTTCTGACATCACCTTCGTCTTCAACACGAGTTCATCAGTGTCATCATTTTCAACTTTCGGTCGTGTTCCATCGTCATCCTCGTCAAACAAACTTTCACGATCTACTGTCGAGCACCTGCCTTGTTTGCCAAAATTAGCTTTACCATCCTTACTGGAGTGAGCACCAGTACTCAGTTCTTGTCCAAAATATCGTCGTTATCATCTTTCTTGTTCACACTCTTTGTTCTCTGTCTACTTTCAACGTTTTTTTTCCCTTTCAATCTTCAAGTTTTCATTGCCACTTTTAAGTCAATGACAGTGTCACCATGGTCACAATAATTCATCATAATATGTTGTCGCCATCGTTAGTGCAGTGTTGTCGCGTCATTGACATTTTTATCACCATCTCCTTTATCTCAAGTCCTGACTGTTGCCATAGTTCTAACATCGCCGCCATTGTCGTGTACAAAAATGCCTCGGCCAACAAATTCGTCTGTGGTAATCATTGTCATTGTCGTTTACTTTACTAGCCATGATGATCGTCATTAAATACCTTACCAATACACTGTCATTTATCACTAAACCAAAACAAAAAAGATATTTCCAAAACTAAACGGCATTGGACAAGAAGGACCAAATCTCTGTTCAAATCACGTTCCTTTGCTGATCAAGGGTGCTATCGCAGGACTACTTTCCGGTCTAACCGTCGGCTTCTGGATCGGCATTGGTGCCATCGTTTACCCACCAGGCGCCTCCAGGCCCCCTCTCACGACCGAAGGGTGCAACCTTACCGTGACCACACCCAGTTCACTGCTGATGACAACGACACAGGCGCCTGAAATGTAGGCTCTTAAAATAACTATGACTGTGTTGTGTTACAAATTTGAGCTAATTCGTTTTTTATTTTTATTTTATTTTATTTGATATTTGTTTTTTCGGAGGAGGCTTATTCGGCAAACTGTTATCGAAGGCAAAAGCAACAATAGATTATATCCCCATTTATTTATCCTAATCAGACCACCTGTGGCAGAAATATACACGCTGTCGTACGCCTGGTACGCGTGTACTTTTTTCACGGTAACCGTCTTCGTTGGATTGCTTGTCAGTTTTCTAACAGGTGCGTATGTATTATTTTTATCTTCATGACTACCTATGTTAAAATGCAGCATTGCATTGTGGGAAAGTATGGGTAGTCCGGTTCCCTGACCTGACAATTGTTGGCGGTCTCCCAAACCTGTATATAGGTGCTTGTTTCCTTTTGCGATCGAGGATCGAAAAACAAAAGAAAACAAAGGGAACAAAAGATCCTCGAAGGACGGTTTCTTTGTCCTCGATCGGCAAGATAAGCGCAAAGCAATGGGGTTAGGTTTCAGTATAGGAATAAAGGAAAACACAATAGGGAATCCTCGGTCGTAATGGCAATTCACGAACTATAGCCTAATAGTCTATAGTATAACTTTCAGAAAATATATTGTTCAAGGATATTACATTAAGGCGCTCCCAGCAGCCGACTTCACCAATACTAAGATCAATCTTAAGAAAAAGAGTAACTTGATCTGTAAGTGTTATATTGATCAATAGTGTTTCGTGAAATCGGCTGAAAGTGACTTTAAGTATTTTATGTTGCAGGTGCTACCAAGAGGAGGGATGTTGACCCTGTGCTGCGCCAGCATTGCGTGGACGGGCTTTACTGCTGCCTGCCAGAAGTTATCAAGAAACCATTACGTTGTGGGGACGAAAAACCGGTGAGAAATACACCTGTTCACAACCTCAGATAGTGAAGTCCATTGGCAAAAATAAACATACTTTACATTTGTAAACCGAGGTTTATGTAGGGTTCAAAGTTCACATTTGGTTATCACTGCTGGAGACAAATGCGTGTTTTATGCATGTGTGTGAGTGTTCACCCCACGCACAGTTTCCTTGTCAAAGTAGAGTTATCAGTGGGGTGACGACGTCACGTGACTATTAGTGAATTATTTCAAATTCTCAAAAGGTCACCGCCAAGGCAAAAGCACAGTAGCTCAATGCACCCTGAACCATGAGTTACAGCAAGAAAGATAATCTCAAACTTTGGCAAATAGGAAGATCTATTGTTAAACACTTCAGGTTGTATTTGTGGGGTTTATTTTTACCTTTATTTCATATACATACACAGTAAGATATAAGCACAGGTAATTTGTCAATACAAACAAAACCTAAATGAAAATGCAAATTGATGAGAATTTTAATTATGGGTAATAAAGTTCACATCGACATGCCTCCATACAGCAGTGGCAGCGGTTATTTATTTTCTGTTAATCTTTAATTAGTCGTTCGTTTGGCTTCAAATTGTTATGCGCAGTCTGTCTATTTCTTTCGTTTAATAAATCTCATGTTAGCAACAGCTATCTCTATCTTAATCACAATATTAAACAAAACATATATATCTATTTCTCTATCGAAAGGTAAAACGAAACCTCTTTGTTTTGTTGTAGATTTACAAAAAGAAAGTCGGAGAGGCAGAGATGTTCGAGGTCAAAGAGGTCAATCCCGAACTGTCCGACCACGCCGTAGACAACGACGAGGTCTCCATGGCAACGGTTGCCACGGAGCAAGCGGGCAGCAATGAAAATGGCTCTGATAATAACAGCTTTACAGCCCTGTAAAGCATGATAACAGATAATATTCAAGCATGGTGAAAATGTACAAAATGATATGGATTTGCGTTTATCACTCTTATATGTTGACAACCTCTGACTATAAATATAAAAAAGAGTTAATTATGGAAATGATTGTAAAACTGGCCGGTGAATTCATCGGAAACGTATACAAACAATCGTTGCATGCAATTGCAATACCTTGTCAGATTTGTAAAGTTTTTTTAATTAAGTATTTCGTTACTATACTATACATGTACTTTTTTTTATTATGCCGTTTTAACGTGTTTATAAGGGTTTAGTACCATTATTGACAACAAATAGAAATTTCATTAGAGAAAATTAAACATTTCCGTGAATTATGGAATAATATGTTGTCCACATTAATTCGGATTCGGTGCCAATTACTTTTATTTTCTAAGAAATGTATTCATACAAATACTCGAGAGAAAAAAATTTTGAAATTATTTTATGCGTAGTGACACGTATACTATTATACTATCGGACAAGTTGTATTTACAGTTGTTCCCGATTCAAGTCCTTTTCGGTTTCAAGTTATTTAAAAAGGCAGTCGAAATTATCTGAGTGGATGAACAATGACAAAGGAATGCTTTTGTCACCTCGAATATAGCTTGCGATTTAATTTGGAATGGAAGGACTTGTGATAGACTTGTAGGGACTTTGGTGCACTCGGCAACACAAACTCTTATATTTTGCCATTCTATTTATTGTTCTTGATGCATTATGTGAGAATTGTCCCACAGACTTTGTACACACAATTTTTGGGGGAGAATCATATGCCATATAATTTCCTTGTGGACACCTATTCGGTTATTTGTCATCTATTGCGTTAGTTTCCAGGAGGATTATAGGGGCATACAAATACACACATCCCCACATTTGTATCCTTATGGAGTCATGGCATTGTTCTTTGCTTTGCTCCCAATAGCCTTGGCATACACATTTTCTTGTGGAGACCCATATAATTTTCTTGTGGAGACCTATTCGGTTATTTGTCCTCTGTTGCGTGTGGATCTCCACAGGCGAAGGGAATATGGTGCATCCCTGCCTAGTGTACACATTTTGGAATGACATGTCTGCCTACAGTTCAGTGACAGGTTGCTCAAGCTCTATTGGATTGTCGTACACATTTTCTTCGATGCCCTCCGTGTCTGGTATGTACTTCATGTTGGTCAGCGCGCCCACGCCGTTGGATTCGGAGATCTGAAAGTCGTATCCCCTCTTGGATGCAACCTCCGTCACGTACAGTGACGTATCTTTCTCTATGACATCATCGTCCTCGTGATAATCCTAGATGGAAAATTAAACATCGAAACACTCTCAGGAATGCGCACATTTCAAAATACATCTCTGTGGAGACATGCGGTGTTTCTTTCCTTTGCTTTCCATAGGCTTTGTGCACAAAAATGACACCCTCCTATTTAGAGTTTTCTTGTAGAGACCTTTCTAATATTTGGTCTTGTGTGGTTTTTTTCGGTCTTCACAAGGTAGAGAATTTATAAAACACTAAGCCTTATCTCCACTCAGCAAGCATCATCATTTGGTTCTGTAAATGTTTTTATTTTCTATTATGTTCCTATATACGATGTGCCCTCTGAAATCACGTGTTTACATCTGTATTCAAATGTTCCCGTCAATATGCGCACACATCGTGTTTTGCATAAAATGTTGTTGAGGAGTAACGCCACAGGTCAGACCGCCTCTTAACCAAATTTATGTAAAACACGATGCGTGCGCATATTGACAGGCACATTTGAATATAGATGTAAACAGAGGGCCCATGGTCTATAGTCTACTCAAACATAATCGGAATTGTAATAAATGCTGACATAGTCACTGCAGTTATTGTTCAAATACTGCACATCATACCAACATGAAACCAAACTTAAATATTTCTACGTACCCCAATGCGAAGGTTTTTATACCTTCTGTAATTTAATAAACATTCGCCAAACGGGCTTATCCAAAGAAGAAACAGGTAAGGAAAAGCAATTTTGTTATTCTTTTACAGAGCCGCTGAAAAAAAAAAACCTTAGCAAATTTAAGGTCCGACCCAAAAAAAAGGCTGAAGTGAGTCACCTGCAGTGAACAATTTTTGATGGTAAACAATTCTTGATAATCTCTATGTGCTAAGCACGCTAGATCGGTGCTCAGCTGCTCATTGAATTTGAATGGAGCTCTTACCAGTTTGTCGTCGCCACATCGCATGGGTCTCTTGATGGACTCGGGCAAGCAACAGTAGCAGGCGTCGGCGATGTGCTGCCTCAGCATCGGGTCCCCATCACGTTGTTTGTCAGCACCTGAAATCAGAAGAAGAAAACAAGCTCGACAGCCTTGTGTATGTATATTATTGCTGCCATAAATGCTTGTATGGTTTGCATTTGTAAAGCCTAATTTATAGCCCAGTGTAGTAAGAGTACTGAATATTACAGTTTAGTACTTTGTCGTACATTGTATTAGTTGACGTTATAGGGTTAATAACACATCTATACAGCTAATTAAAACTAGATTCACTCGCACCGAAAGTCACAGTTGCAAACTTATCAACGGATCAGAAGCATCTTAGTGGTTGTTTTTGTGATGTAAAATTAGTTTACAGGAACATGTTAGAATTGTTTGACGAAGTTGAGATTATCGGAGCAACAGATAACATTGTCAATCGGCTGTTGTGGTTATAGCGGCGTGAAGTCGAATATGCATGCGCAGACTTCAACAAATTGCCAAAACAACTGTCAAAATTAAACTGTAGGCCTATTATTAATTATTTTCTGGTAATGAAACCAAGGATTCCCCCAAAGCCTCCTGTGCACTGTAGTTCGAAAGCCTGAAGAAACATGTACAGTAAAGACAATGAGAAGAAGTTACAGTTTTAGAGGTTGTAGATGGGACAAAGGCACTGACAACCCAATCCATTGACCCAGGCGGGATTCGAAAATGGGTCACAGCGGTGGAAGGCGAGGAAGGAACCGCTACGCCAACCTGACAACCCCCAAACGAAACCGATCCATTCACCTGTTAAGAAGCTGACGAGTAGGCCCACGAAGACGGTGATCAGCCAGGAGACGCAGCTGTACCACGAGTACGACAGAGTGTACAAGGCATGCAGACTTGGTCTTTAAGAAATAACAAAATAGACAGTACCTTAATTGGGGCATCGTTTTTTTTCACCGCAATGAATTCCCATACTTTCACTTGTCAAAATCATTCCAAAAATAAATACCACCCTTGAGCCAGAAGCACAAAATGCAATTACATGACATCCTTGTATCACTTTAATGCTCCAAAATGACTGATTTAGTACTTCAGAAAGGCTTACGATGATAATGTGGCCTTCCTAGGGAAATTTATTTCATAAAAAAACGGAATTGAGTTGCAGGAGCCCAAATGGAGAAAAAAAATCAGACAGGATTTTGTTTCTGGTATTGATAACATTACATTGGTTCCTCGGTAGGCAAAAGCGTTGTCACGTCTACCGCGTCCGTGAATCCCGTAGAGTAGTTGGACGTTGTATCGTTCGGAGAGTCGAAGCAGCCATCGACAAGCAGCGGTGGCTGGGGGATATGGGGCGGGTAGATCTGAGCTCCGATACCTATCCAGAATGACATCGTCAGCCCACAGATGAGTCCGGTTAAGGCACCCTGCACGGGGAAGGGACAAGAATTGTTACCCTTGGACCTTGAGGATGGCGGAGGGATGACGAATGTTTTAAGGATTTGCTGACAAAGAGGACAATGTCGGTGTTTGTGACAAGAAGTCAGTATTGTGACAAGGGCAATGGTGATTTTACAATAATACCAATGACGCTTTAATGCTTTTTAATTTGTGACTTGATAATGCCTGATTGCAGAACTCCCTGTGGACATGAAATGACAAGGCCTACCTTGGAGTTAGCCCAGGGAAAGAACATTCCTAAGCTGAAGATTCCCATCAGAGGTCCGCCAGTCATGCCGAAAAGACTCAAGGCCAACTGCAATATGATTAAAAAACAATTACCGTCAGCAGAATTAACAGATCCACGGGCAAATATAGCACCGGACTTAGATTACCGAAGGATCCGCCTTTAATTGTCTCTATCCCCTAAAATGATAGAGGCTGTAAATCCGTGCCACATATACCTGGAGGATGCCTTTATTTAGGAGGGACACGATGTACGCAACCAGCATACTCAGCACTCCGAACCCCATAGCTGTTGAAGAACAAAATCAGTGCAAGATAAAAGTTAAAGCCTACATTGTAAGTTCAAATTGAAGTGTTGATGTGTAGCTTTGACAACCCTTGATTGACTCCGTATTATTGGTATAGTCCAGTCATTTCAAGTGGCGAACTTCTAAAATAGAATATGACCTAATTCTCCCGTTGGTGTTAATTTTTGACCTGATTTTTTTTATTTAGCAGTTTGGCTTGGAATAGCCTTGTTTGAACCTGCTCCGTGGTATCAAGAAGTGAAAGGAGTACTAACCTATTCCTTTTGTCACAAGTGTGTATCGCTCCTCCTCCATCTTTTTGAAGCACGGTCTGACGAGGTCCTCAGCCGTCACCGCTGCCAGCGAGTTAAGTCCTGAAGAAACAGTGCTGAAAAAAACCCGTCGCAAATTCAAAGAAACAGAACTTGTGATCATTATCAAACAGACAATAAGATATGCCATCTTCCAGAGAAGAGAAAGAAGGTGGTCTTACCTTAAGGCTGCACTGAAGACGGAGGATGTAAACAGCCCGGGCAGACCTGGCAAACCTCCAAACAGGTCCATCACGAAGAAGGGTATTAGCTAAATAAGAAAGGAAATGATCAACATGAAGTCAAATATTTTGATATTGCCAATTTAGCCAAACTCGGCTCAACGAAATTATTCACACCCACGCAACTCTACCAACCATATCCCACGCCATACCCAAGCCAATCCAAGGCAAGGCAATAACCCAAACCGTCCCATTTGAACCCAACCTCACTCTACCAACCCGAGCCAAAGTAAACTCAACCCAACCTTAACCCAACTCAACCCAACCGAACCCAACCTGACCCAGCCCAGCCCAAACAAGCCCAGCTAGCCCTAACCATGCCTAGAAAAAGCAGAAACCAACCTTCCCGATCAAAATGGATCAGGATCTTGGCATCAAAATACAAGTACTGGATCTTGGCATTAAAATCACCGTCACATTTTGATCATGCTACATTGAAACCAAAAATAAATACCTGATCGGTTTGGGTGACTTGATTGGATGTGAACGGATCGCAACGCTGGTTGGCGTAGTAGGCATACATCACCACCCCGGACAAGCAGGCACAAGACACCACGAATACCATGCCGATGGTAGCAAGATACAGAGCGCTGAAGTTTGAAGGAATTCAACATAATTATTAATAATTTGGGGGCTAATTTATACTTTTACTCGCAGCTAAGAAGCTGAATAGACCAGTTTCCTAATAAATTTAAATTCATGCATGCGCATAAATAGGCCGGGTGACAAGAAGCGAAATCGGCCCTTTGAAATGTACAGGGGTTCAAACAGTTTTGCCATTTTCTCATTTTGTTTTCAAGGATTTGTCCCATTTGATTTTCCTGAAATCGTCATAGGTATTACTTTCTGGTCTAAGTGGGTTTTTAGGGGTACACATGCAGTTAACACTTTTTTATTTCGTCCCGAGCGCACGAGGTTCATAGAAATCAGCAGGGCTCCTTTCCGCACGTGTGCCAATAAATAACCGTGTACTTCGGGGTACCATCCATATTGCACTCCTTGCCGATGATTTGGTTGCAGCGTGATTTTTGCCTGGGGCGACCCGGGCTTGTAAACACGATCTTCGGTCAACGTCAACGTGAATGGCCGTGTGCTTCCCGCGTATCCATGCAGCTGTACCGCAAACCACGGATCTATTCGTAAGTGTGTTGTTCAAAATGTATGTTGTGTCAATACTCTGTATGGAAATGTTTAACCAGTATCTCTCAAAAGTCGCCCGTTAACGTTAATTGATGTTACTACTACTAGTGTTAGTGTTAGATGCCACTTTTCCATTCTGTTTTTCGATGCTGCCTTTTGCACCGTGGATTATTATTCGTTTTTCTTTGACTATACTTTGTCTCGCTACAAACCTTGGTCGCGGTTATGGATGTTTTCTTACCACCAAAATAGTGACAAATACCGTAATACAGTTTCACACGCCAGTATTAATGTTCGACCATGGTTCGACCATCCACGTTGACCGGATGACGTGCCTACCATTACAAAGGACGCGGTTAATGTGGACGAGTGCACAGGCGCCATAGGCTGCCGCCAAACATTATGTCTGACCAGGGAACACAACAACCAGAGATTGAAAGTGTAGCATTTTTGTAGGATGGAGGAAAACAAGAGAGCCCGGAGGAAAGAAATTATTGTGGCTTAGGAGAGAATCAACGAACAACTCATTATGATCTAAACCGGGAATCGAACCCAAGCCGCAATGCTGAGAGGCTAGCGCTCAGTACGCACTAGCCATCCATACCACCTCTTAATGGTGCACCCAAAGTGGCGCATCCTGCATGATACACTAATATCACTTTCCTTAAAAAAGCAAGTGACTTTTTGACTCACATTTTGGCACTTTTTACGCTTCCTACGGTCAGGTATCTCTGGACCTGCGACTGATTAACACCGTAAGTTGCTGTCCACGTGAAGCACCCACCGACCACGATCGACCAAAAGGTGTGTCTAATAGAGGGATCCGGCAGAAAACTGTGAAGGTAGGAAAACCAGGAATTATACAATTGACAAACTAAGAAAAGGCAAGAAGGCCTTTCATCCTGCCATAATATAATAGAAAGCCCATGAATCAGATAACCAAGCCAGTCTGGTATAGACCAGAAGGCAAATATGCCAGCTAGCAGAGGAAACAACCTTCAGCTATCCAGTAACCTATCAAACACCGAGAAGTCCAACCTCTCAGCTAGCCTATCATGAGCTTTTAGGGCTAGCCCATAAAACTGTTGGGGCTAACAAAGTAAACATAAAATCAATACATACTTAAATAACAACCACAAAGGTATTGGACCTACTTCAAGAACTCTATCCTGTGCCCTTCTTCAGCGATCTTCCAGACTTGCTTAAAGCCGCCCAGACGCAGAGACCCCTCTATGATGATGGCTAAAAAGCCGGCAATCATGACGCACATTTGGAAGACGTCGGTCCAAAGAACCGCCTTCATGCCACCCTGTATATAGAGGTTTCATAAAAACCCAGTTATTCCTTTCATTTCCCGTAGGCACGCAGAAAGGTACCATGTTTCAAATGTGTGATTTGAAATGTCTCACAGAAAAAGGTTTGCCTCGGTTCTGGCCTATGCCAACAGGAAAAGAAAAAAGTATGAAACTTACGACTGTTGTATAAAATGTGCAGGCCACACCAATAGCAACAACGCACCCCCACAGGCTTATTCCGGTCACTGCATACACACAAAATTGTTAAAAGCTTGAAATAAATGAATTTGAATCATCGGCTGGAAGCAAACATAGCAAGTATAGGATAAGTTGTACCCACTCCCCCCAACAACATTATTGTAAACAATCAGATTCTAACATTTAATATGTCAATATTTAAGCAGTGGTGAAAAATCCGACCATACCTGCGTTGAATGCCAGTGCTGGAGCATATATAACAATACCCATGTACAGGACCTACATACAAAAGTTAGAAAACAAATAATTAAGACATAACAACGTGCTAAGCCAAACCCGAAAATGGCCAAGGAAAACTTGATATTTTCACTTATAGGCTTTTATTTAAGTCTTCAAAACTGGCAAATATTGTATACTAACGTGCTAAGCCAAACCCGAAAAATAATGGCCAAGGAAAACTTGACATTTTCACTTAGGCTAGTATTATTTAAGTCTTTAAAACTGGCAAATATTGTATACTAAAGATGCGAATTTTGGCTGTTTCTTTATAAAAATGTCGGGGTTAACCAATAACGTTCTAGGGTTAACCACTAAAAATATAAACGATAGCCGTAAACAAGAAGAAGGTTGGTTACCATTTGAAGGAAATAAGTCAGCGTCCCCGCAACACGAACCACCTTGTTGAAACGCTTTTCCAGATACTGCAAGTTGAGAGTAAATCGAATAGTTTTTTTTTTGCGTTGTCATTCTTTATTATTCTCGAACTGTGTTATCAATATCGTCATTATAATGACACTGTCCTTGTGATTGTCGTCATGACAGTCACTATATACTGTATCATTATGTAGTCTATAATAATCACCCACGGATTCTGTGATCCATGGAGCACTCCTTTAATTTTGCCTCGGGAAAATATAATAATGTCCATTGATCATCTCGGGAGGCTAGAGTTTTACTACTCCACTCAAAGCATTAGAAAGTTGTGTACCATATTGTGACCAAAGTGTATAACGATCGCCATTGACCTGATATTTTTGCGATGTCCATTATCATTGCTTCATGGTGTTTGTCATCATATTCTCGTCAGCATCGTCGCTATTAATAATATGAGCTCTTGAACATCTCCATACCAAATTTGGATTGCGGGAGTTATAGGCGGGTCGATAGAATTTAAAAGTATACCTCGTTGGCACTTGTCACTCCCAGCCGATAGAACACGGGCAGGAACAATCTCGTCACAGCAATACCGGTCAAGATGTAAGCGACCCCGAACCACCAGAACATGGTGCCGTAGATGTACGTCTCGGCAGGTGTTCCTAGCACGGTGATGGCGGAGATGAAGCTAGCTACCAGCGACATGGCCACGGGGATGGGGTGCATGCTCCGGTCCGCCAGGAGGAACTCTTTGGTCGTCTTCTGTTTACCGCCCGTGCAGCCGTAGTATAAACCAATGAAGATCGATACAGAGAGCATCAGACCGAAGACCACGTAATCCCAGACCTGGAAGACTCGCCTCTCCTCGTCAGCCATGTTTTCTTAAACACGCGCTGTAAACTTCCAGATCAGATGCTGTATTTAGACTGTCGCTCTGAGACGATGACTTTGAAGGTTGGGGACAGGAGTTATGTGGTACTAGCTTGGACAAAGTATGTTGGTGCAAACCGGTCGGTACACGTCTGCATGCGAGTATAGGACTATGTGACGACGCTCTACAAACTTCGGTGTTACCCAAGTGACGGATTAGCATTTACAAAACAAACTGTGTTTATTTAAAAACTTCAAATCAACTTTGTATATAATCCAAATACCCCCTTTCAAAATTTGACAACGGGCGTGGTAAGCAATTTGACGAGCTTCGATTGGTATATGGTTTGAGGTAAAACAATAATCCCTGCCTACGACTTGCCACGGGCCGATCCTGAAAAAAGGCAGAGGTTATTGCCAACTAATAGATTATCTACAGACTTTTGGACTCTTTGAAGTGTATACACAAACGAAGCAAACAGATCGTGTCCCAAAGTTCAGACTAGAATGACATTAGAGTTTATAGTTTGTGCAGGGTGTTTGAGATATATGTACGCACGGCAGGCTCAGAACCAGATTTATAAAGTCCAAAAGGTAATTAAATGTATACCTTGTGTAATAAAAAGAACTGAACGATTTGCAGATCAATTACCAAAGTGGAGAATGTTAAAGGTTTTCGAAATAGGCAAAGATTATTTATATACACTGGAAAATCAGACTCAAATCTGACTCCTTTTCGCCATTATTGGTTGAACCCTCTCCCGTGACTATAGTCTCTTTGATAATTAGGCTATCACATGTGCACTTGAAGAAAATTCAGGCACGCTTGACGGATGCAAGACGAGCTGCGCCAGCTATACTTTAAGAAGCTGCGCTCTTAGAAGTAATTGTAGATGCATCCTTAATGAATGCTAGTAATCTGGCAATTTAAGTATTCAGGGGTGTAAACATTTTATTTGATCTTGTACATATTACCCCAAAAAATCGCTATCGAGTTTGGAACACAAGCAGATAACAACGTATGTATTGCCATGTTTATCACAGAATGACAATCAGACGACTAACCTTCAACCTTGACTTTCTCAGCGAAGAAAGCAGCAATTCAATAAAATAATGTAGTTTTTGTTTGCATACACAGAACGATTTAAGGCAGAACACAGACCCTTGATTTGTACTTAAATTCTATAAACCACTTTATAACCGTTTTTAAACACATTACCTTGTGTTTTTGACCACGTCATCTTTGGCGAGTAGATTCCCCCCCCCCCCCCCCCCAGACTTAGATAGTTTGTGATTGCATGAATCTACTCATAAACGCACCCATGATAGAGGCACTATTTGAGAAAAGTTATAAGTCAAAGAAACTCGATTTAAAAGATGGAGATTCTTGTACTCCAAAACATGAGTCCCAGGCAATTTGAATAAAAGAATCGCTACCTTTTCGTCCTTTCTACTCGGCATAAATTCCCCACCATAAAATACAAGGCCAAGTACAATACATTCGCATACAGCAGTGACGGCACAACATTTGTTTAATTCTGAAGAAACACTCCACGTACTTTTGAATCGCAGTCCTGAGTGTTCTTTTATTTCATGTTATTGTACTTTTTCAAACAAGTATACTGTAAACGCAGTTTAAAAAACGGAAAAGGCATACTCTACAATAAAAAATTAAGTTTATATTAGGCCTTATAAAAAAATGTAAATGTAAACGTTGGTCAAAGGTTAGAAACGCAGATTATTGTATTGATGCTAATAGCACGTTCTCCTACCTGTTTCCACCGTTAGTCTACTTCAGCGGAATCGATGTTTTCTGGAATACATTTGCAGGTTTTTATTTTGGCAATTAATTTCCAGATGAGGACATTTACAAAGATTTAATTATAGTCCATTACAAAACATTCACTAACAATCTAACACTAACACAGATATTCTGTTGTCGCTGACCATTCTACGAAATAATAATGTAGGCCCTAAACATAAATTGAAACTAAATAAACTAAAACAATGTCAAATATAAATGTTTATTTACATACAAAAACCGACATCTATCGGGAATATTTGTTTAATGGGGAAAATTAAAAACCAAGACTTTCATCATAAAAACAGCATTTAGGAAATGTGTCAATTTTTCATTCTGCACTAAACGTGGGACACCATCTCACACTGAACAAGTAACAATGGATTTAGTGCCAAACAACAATGGATTTTCATTGTTAATACACGGTGCTTCCTTTGTTAGGTGTTTAATTGCCATCTACTATATCTAAAAATGTTGGCCCGCGGAACATCAAATTGGATTGGGTTTTCAGTCCCTGCTTGATTCCATGGGTTTTCCCCATGATATTCTTCTGGGTTTTTTCTCCCACCTCTAAAATTGTACCTTTTTCTCATTGTCTTCACTCTACAGGTTATTCCAGGCTTGCAAGCTACAGTGGCTGGAGCGCTTTTAAGGGATCGTTGGTTTTATTACAACAAATCACTATAACAAAAATATAAAAATAGCTACAAAACTGCAATCATCATATTCAAAAAAACATAAGCGAGAGTATAAACAAAATGTACCGAATGTAAAATAGCTAAATAGTAAGGCAAATCTAGGAAATATTTGGGGGAATTGTGCCCTTTGATGATACAATCATAAAGTTTGGCACACAGAGTATATCACGAGAACGATTTTTGGATATAGGGCCATCGCAAATAGCCATTCTGAAATTTTTGAAAATTGCTATATTTGTGATGGTCATATATTCAGATATATTTCGTGACATACTCCCAGGGATGTAGTCGAGTCTATCACAAGTCCCTGCAAGTCCCTGTAAGTACCTGCAAGTCCATCACAAGTCTTTCAGTTCCAATTCAAATCACAAGCTATTCAAATCAGCTTTGACAAAGCATTCCTTTGCCATTGTTCATCCAGTTACTTGTGACTGCCTTTATGAATGGACTTGTGACTGGCTTCACAGAAGGACTTGTGAACAGACTTGCAGGGACTCGACTACAACCCTGCATACTCCGACTGTGTGCTAAACTCCATGCTTGTATCACTATAGGCACAATCCGGTATAGGCACATATCTACCGTTCTAAAAGCATCAGCCAAAAAAAAAGGCAAATATAAAACAAACCACAACCATCATCATGACAACCGACGAAACAGAGCCAGTGCACGAGTCTGCCACTCTGAGTAAAAGTTTATACAAATCCGAAAACGAAATTTCCTTCGTTTAGGCTACAGCCAGGTGTTGAACTCTGTCTGGTCCAGGCCTGTAGCAGCGTAAGGCGGCGGGGGCAAATCGTCGGTGACGACCTGGGAGAAGAACTCTCCCGGCTTGTCCTCGGCGGTGTCACTGAGCTTGTACATATCGGTCTCCTTCACGGTCACGACTATTTCCTGTAGATGATCGAGTTGATCGGAGGATCAGTAAAACGGGAGAGTCAATTGAAGGTATTCAGGTTGGCACAGGTGGTATTCAGGTTGGCATTGGGGGATTTAGGTTGGGAGAGCTGTTTTTCCCTCACCTTCCACCACTACGACCCGGGTTCGAATCCTGCCTGGGCCAAAGTGGATTGGGTTTTCAGTTCATGCCAATTCCGTGTGTTTTCCCGTGAGAAGAATATCCTAGGGAAAACACACGTGATTAATATGCAAGGGTGGCATTTTTGTTTTTGTTTTTTAATCCCACCTCTAAAACCGTACCTCTTTCTCATTGTCTTCTTTGATTCTCTCTACATGTTTCTTCGGGCTTGCGAGCTATACAGAGCCTTTCGGGTGATCCTTGGTTTCATTACCATAAATAGGAATAATAGACCTAATGGAATCATGCTTTGTTTACATGTACTCTTTTCTATGTGATAATAGGTCCCTACTTCGTTTGGCGTCCCGACTTCGCTCCTCATGAGTAGGAGTAGGAAAGCGCATTATATAAACAGCCACTGTGGTGACACAATCAGATTGCTGATTTTTATGTACTGGTTGTATACCCCTCGTGGCGCGCCATACACATACAGCGCGCCGCATAATTGTATACTTTCGTGTATACAATGCATGTATACTTTCGTGTATCGATGTATACTTTCGTGTTAATAGCGTGATCGACACACGTGCGCAGTACGTACACCACGTTTTTCTTCTCTTATTGTAGTTGTTCACGTCGTGTGGCGACCACCGTTACTTCTCTATCACTTTTTCGTCGAGTTTTCACCAGGATTTTCGTTACTGATTATAACTGTGGAACAGTGAACATTCCACCGTTATTTATCCTCGTTTTGGAGGAGCATTTTCATCGTTGGTTGACTAGTGTTTAGCTACAAACTTCTGTGAAACGTTGTGTTAGGATTCACGTTTTGGCACCGTCGCGCGCGATATAACGTAGGCCACGTGAGCTTCGTATTAATGTCGTCGTCGTGTTTTTATCTTCTCCGTTCGTCTTTGTAATTTGTGGTGGATTCGTCTTGTGATAAAATTGTGTAGGCTTGACAAGCAACTGAGACTGGGCTTGTTGCATGTCTCATGCAGAAATATACGCTGCATACCAGGCAGCACTCCGGCCAGGAAAATCGCCAGACTTTGTCCAGCCTGAGCACTTGAATGTGTAGGTAAGTGTTAATACAAAAAAAAGCTTGCATCATTTTTAATTCACTTACCCCACACCATTTTACGTCATTGAAGGTAGGATTCACCATTAGTAATTGATTGAATTTTCATGAATGGGTGGAGTCGGGGGGTTGCATGTTATAGTAAATATCGTTTAACTGACTTGTATGATGTTTTACAATCATGAATGCTGAGAAAAGCAAAAAAACGGCGTTCGTTTTTAACCGGCGTCGAGCAGTGGTTCTTATGTTGTTCTTGTTTTTCTCGCGATCGCCGTTCAGCGATCAGGAATATTTGTTTGTAACATTACATTTTCCCGAACAATTACAAGATATCTAGCGCAATCATTTTGCTGGATGCCTACAATCATTATTTACTTTCAAATAAGTAAGATATTTTTGAAAAATTCGGTAGTAAAAATGTTCGATATCTGCAAATGGTGTATCCTACCTTCAGCTCACGGGTCTATTGCTGTTCTATGGTCCACAATTTAATATTTCGAATAAACAGCAACTTGCAGAATAATACTTGGGCTACCGCGAGTGATAGTGTAAAATATTGAATCTGCAACTTTGCGTACCCCACAGTTACGTTACAGACACAATACAAGTAATATGTTTTTAGCCTATCCGATAATTCAATGTTTGTAAAATGCTGTTGTAAAGATGTCAGACCATAAGGGGTCCGAAATGTGATATTGTTGGTCTTCCTGTTACTGTGTAATTTCCAAATGCGAGTGTCATTGGAAAATACTAAAGAGTTCATTTGTCTTGCAGGTGATTTGCTTTTGTTAATGTACTCACCAAAGAAGAGTTGTAACCGGTACATGTAAACCAAAATATTTGACCATGTATGAACTGAACCCAAGTCGAATTATTTCCAGATAACTTGATAATACTCACCGTTAAACAAAGAACAAAACAATTAAACAAGTTCTAATTTGAACACACAATTGCAAGTTAGTGAAGTGTGAACGCAAGTGGTAATTCATTTGATGCGTTGTTTTAATGAGCAACCACCTTTTCCCCTTTGTATTTTCCCCTTGCCAATTTGTTCGGCATTTTTCCCAGTTCCGTCTCATTTTGTAATGGCATATGGGAAGGCGATGTTAGATAAAGCAATTAACAGACAGAGGTTTGTACAATGGTTAAGCGATGATAAGAGCGGCGTGTTGAGACAAATAAGTTTGTTGACATTGATCACAAATCTTCGGACGGAGTGCCTTGTTAACATTTATTAGCACAACTTAAGGGGTACACTGTTATTTGTGTTAGTGTTTTTGTAAAGGTTCACTGCAAACAGAAGTCAAGTTTCCATCCAAGAGAACTGGCTTCAAATAATTAGGTATACAATCTCGACATTTCTCCGTGAGGAGAAACTGAGAGTATGATTTATTAAGAGGACGGTGTTTTAAGGTCAAAGGTTTTTAAGAGGGACGTATCAAAGCAAACAGTGATCACAACAATATTCAAATAATTATTCGCTTTAAATTCGTCGGTCTTTTATAGTTTTAATATTTATGTACACTTTTTGTTCATTAGATTTGTGGAAGGTTGTTAGAACAGTGAGTAAGATTATACCATTACAACAATTAGCAATGCTAAAACTGAGCGACAATGGTCACATGAAACATTTAGGGATACTTAGACATTGGGCCTAATACATTTGGTGTTTACATGTATGATTGGCCTTCATAAAAAAAAACCAGAAATGAAATTATTTGTGATTTGGCTGGTCAGTTTTTGAGATACTGGTAAGTGAACTTTGGACTAATGAGCATAATCTCATATCTCGAAAAGTATAGCACATAGAAGGCCAAGTTGTATGTCATTTTGAAGCCCATTGGATGATCTCCATTTCAATCGTAGCGTGAAGCATAGTGAACATTTGCAACAAAATGTCTTTTGAACTTGAATTATGAAAAGCCAGAACATGTGTTTTTAAGCAATTGCTTTTGCTTCTGCTTAATGAAATTTTGCTTTTTCTCGAGGCAATTGCCAGTTTTGTTTATGTATTTGGCCCAATGAACCAACGATTTCACAGACAGACAGGAACATCTATTATTCTGAGATCCACTTACAAAACTTCTAAACCGCTATATCAAGATCTGTTGCGACAGTGTGTATCGGTTCCATTTTATAATCCCGATACTAAGAAGAAGAAAAAATGAGGAAATATGAGATTAGATTCGTGGGAGAGAAGAGCATAATGAAATGGTTTGTAGATGGAGAAAGCATAAAGGCGACTATACACCAGATCCATTTTCTTGACTTGTTGACTATAATCACTGGAGGCAAATGAAAACAGACAAAATAAGAACAACAAAAACATGAAATAATCATTACAAAAGATGCAACAACCCACTACATGCCTTTGCAGCAATGTGACACGTAAGTTAATTGACTTGTGATATTTGATAGTGCGCTTTAGCTAGAAATCTGAGATGACGGTGAATTAAGGCACAAAGGATATTTTTTTTGTATACACTTTTTTGTATGGGTACCAACACATTCCCGATAAATTTACAGTCACCATAAACTGCCGGTAAGGGAATTGGCAAGAATGACGAGGAACAAAAAGACACATAATGGATGCATTTCCTCATCAAAACTGTGCCTTTTTTTCTGTTCAAGGAGAACATGTTCCAACATCTGCCAGTTTACGGGACTGTACAATTTATGGGAATTTGTTGCACCCGCGAATAACAGGGCCGAAATTTATAAAAGCCTGCTAGCTTAGCAGCCAACGAAGCCCTAGCAGCCTGCTAAATCCGTAGTTTGCTGCTCCGTGGTTATCAACTAATTTTGTATTCATAAAACCTTGCTAAGAATGTTGGCAGCTATAAGCATTTTAAGCACGCAGCTATTTAGGCAGTTCGTCAAACCAAACAACCGGAAAATGTGAATTTTCATGTCAATAGGGTATGGTGATGTTTTTGGATGGGTAAAATGACTTTTAGGAAAAGCAGTATTCAAATCTGATACATAAGGCCTATGTGTGCATTGAAAAATCTACATAAGTATGGCGATGTGGAAGGTAAACATAGTAAAGGGAAGAAACGTAAAGCCAAAAAAATTGATGAACAAAACTTATTTCTAGTGGAAAAGTTTGATGAATTGAAAGGCGTTCTTGAGAGTAAGCACAAAGACGTCAACACCAATCGCAAAAAGAAATATGTTTAGGATTGAGCTAGATTCTCTACAACCAATAGACAATTTTGAAACCTAAAAAATAGACTCTTAAAAACTAAAATCTGAATTTAGGAATCATGTTATCCAATGTAAAACATCCCGTAACAAATGACTTAGTTGCCAACTGTGACTTAGAGACACCCCAGATTAAGTCTAACGTTAGCACTTAGCAGCCAACCTACAGTGGCAACCAACTAAGCTTAGCAAAGTTTTATGAATATCACTTACAGTAGCTTCCAACTAGGCTTAGCTGTCAACTATGGGCCATTTTAGCAGCCAACTAGGCTTAGCAGGCTTTTATGAATATCGGCCCAGGTAATTTTCCGTAATTATTTTTTACTGCGTATTGCTCCCCGTACCGCCCGAACAACATGGTTTCATGCATGCTTGTCATATTGTTTTTGTTAATAATAAAACATTGTTGTACAGTTGATAATACGCCAAGTGGTTTTTTAAAACCAATTCCCAATGCTCCTTATCCGTTACGAATTGAAGAAACAATAATCCATACTTTGAAAACGTTCACAGAGGGTGCCGAATTTTAATGTCAGATGTGAGTACGTTCATCTACTTTCTAATCTCACAAACTTTCAAACTCAAAAGAAACAAAACCAATAGCCTAATGGTGAACGTGCGAATTTGAGATGACGTAACGTTACCTCATTATGCCCGGGTTCATACTTCTTAGCCCCACAACGGAGTGGCTTCTTCCACTTTTCCGGTAGGCAGCAATACATGGCGTCGACCACTGGACACAGCAAGCGGGGGTCAACCTCCGAAGGTTTGGTGTAGCCTAAAACAAAAGTGCATGAGTGTACTTTCTATAATCGATTTGATTATAGCACAACACTTCTTTAACCCCAACCGAATTCAAGCCAATAAAATTTAATTGCACCCTTTAAACTAATTGCCCTTTACATTTGGTTAGAGTTTAGAGTTCCCCACAATGGTGTTAAGATTTGCAAAGATGTAAAAGGTGTATATTACCCACACAAAACCTCTATAAAGACCCCATTTCAAAGGTAAATATTCAGTTTGCCATTAATAAGAAAGCCAATATCAGTATCTACAACTAAACCTTCACATCCCAACTTGATCGATGTTTTGGTAGAACTAGATTTTAACATCGGGAGCTTTTTGTGTGAATTCTTGAAGAGATTGTTTTCTGGCAATCACAAAAAAAATGCCCCAACCTGTGGCAAAACTTGCAATCAATCCAGTACTGATCACCGTCAGCCAAGCGATGGCGCTGTACCAGGCGTACGACACCGCGTACAGTTGGGCTAAGGCTGGCCTAGTAAGCAACCCAAATATACATGAGATTAACAAATGACAATAAACTGCAACACGCAATATAACATGTATAACAAGAGGAAGAGTTATATACCAATGAACATATGAGGAGAAGAATACATGTAGTTTAACACGGTGACAATATAAATGTTGCGTGTGCCAGAAATTCATTTCATTGCAAGACCTACCGTAACATTCGGTACAAGTTTGCAAACAGCGAAATATATCACTTACTTAGAAAAAGCTAAGTTCGGACAAGAAAAGCATATTGGTGTTGCCAAAGTTCCTTTCACGCGAACGTTGCCAACGTTGGCTAACGTTAGCGTTGTTCGCTTGAGTAAAACGCAATGTGCGCCAATTATGTTGGCGAACGTTAGCGAAAACGGCGAACGTCATTACGAGCTGTTCGCTGTTGGCCAGTGACGTTTTTTAAAGATGGCAGAGAGGTTAGCAGACTACAGTTTTTTTCTCACGTTTTTGTATTTGCGTTTCATACTTTTCGCTATAAACGGTGGATTGTTTTGGCATTCACAGGATTTTTTGTAAAGAAAAATATTGAGTTTGACAATAAAATTGGTGCAGCAGATAACCAACGAATGTCACTGTCACTGGGCACCGCCATTTTGAAAACGTATTTCTAAAAATATCGTTACACTTCAACTGGCGCTTAAACAGCTCGCGTAAGTTGAACGCACCCGAGACATTAACCAAAACAGGCACTGCATAACGCCTACCTTAGCTGGATCGCACATGCCAACATTAACATCACATTGTCATTAACATCACGTTTTTTATTTCTCCTCGGCATTGCCTTCTCCGCTTCTTGATAGTTTTATATATTTGTTCTTAATTTAACTTTTTGTAATTTTTAACTAATGAAGTGGAGTAAAATAAATAATAATAATAATAATAATTTGATGTTTATATTTTGTTGTGTTGTTGGGGGTGTTCGTTTGTTTGTTGGGTTGTTTGTTTGGGCTTTTATTCTAAACTGTTGTACCTTTCAGTTGGAGTCACCATTTGGGTCGTGTAGTTCATCATTGTAGGCGGTTCGGTGGTCCCGTAAGGGGTCGCGCTCCAAGACTCTGTTACGTTGTCGACCAGACACTCGTCGATAGACAGGGGTGGCTTGTTGAGGTTAATTGGCGGGTAGAACTGGGCTCCGATTCCGATCCAGAAAGAGAAGACTAGACCGCACAAGAGCCCAGTAGCTGCGCCCTTCAAATGGAACGAAATGACCGACAAATCAACCCAAAACGGAAACATCTGATTACAAAATAATATAGCCGGTTTACTGTGTGCCCAATTCCATGCCTGTATCATCAAAGGCACAATCCCTAAAATGTCCATGCTCCCACCGAGATTTGGAATTTTTGTGTTTTTGTTTGTTTTGTATAGGCCTATATGAGAGAAATAGCAACTGGTTTTGCTTGTTTGGTAGTCAAACTGAACGTTTAGAACCTTACTCTGCTATACCTTTTAAAAGCTACATGTAAGTCCTACCTTTGAGTTGGCCCACGGGAAAAATATTCCCAAGCTGAAGAGACCAAGAAGAGGGCCGCCAATCATACCAAAGATACTCAGGGCAGCCTAAGAAAACGGAAATCGAGGAGATCTTTTCGTATTATAGGTCTTAATTTGAATAGGTTAGGTTAAGTCTTAGATTATCTGGGGTAATAAAACACACCAGTCTGATATTCAGAAGAGTGGGATACTTTTGTTTTTGTTTACAAGTCTGTGAGAAAATCTTCCTAATGTATTATTATGAACTCTTACTCCCTATAACTAGGGCTTGTGTAAACTGTTATTACATTTAGATGGTTGGGAAAGGTTAAGTGGGCATGGACATGACTACTGGGAAACCCAAAGCCTTACGCTAGCCAGGGCTGAAGCCTTACGCTAGCCAGGTCTGAAGCCCTTACGCTTGCCAGGTCTGAAGCCTAATGCTTGCCAGGTCTAAAGCCTTACGCTTGCCAGGTCTGAAGCCTTACGCTTGCCAGGTCTGAAGCCTTACGCTTGCCAGGTCTGAAGCCTTACGCTTGCCAGGTCTGAAGCCTTACGCTTGCCAGGTCTGAAGCCTTACGCTTGCCAGGTCTGAAGCCTTACGCTAGCCAGGTCTAAAGCCTAATGCTTGCCAGGGCTGAAGTCTTATGCTAGGCCAGGGCTGAAGTCTTATGCTAGGCCAGGGCTAAAGCAAGCACAGCTGATCAACAACATCCCTGCAAGATTATACTGCCACACAACGCTTACCTGCAGCACATCTCCCAGCAGAGATGCAACGAACGCCATACCAATACACAGTAGCCCATATCCAGCAGCTGGGGAATGTTTATAAAGACCAATATAATTAAATGCCTACAAAACAAATTCGTAGAATTGGAGCTAACTTGTAATCTAGTAAGCGCAGATCATCACACAAGTCACTCTGAAGTCAGTCGCGAGACTTCGAGTGTTTACGCAACGAGTTATACAAATTAATGCGTTCTAGCCACTCTTGTTGTCATGTTGTGACATGCTTTGTATTGTAGCAACTCATTCGTGTACAATGAGCCTTGGTGATTACCTCATGACCAACTTGTTTTTGCAAATTTAATATTTTGCCTTTCACGGACGTTTTCATAAACACTGTATACTCAGTGTTGTCCCGAGAGATTAGATAACAAACTCAAGTGGGACTCGAACCCCGACCTCATTCTTTCTATAGTGCCGACGTCTCGCCACTCGACCGCAGAGCTCGCTGTGCTATTTAGCTGCGAACCAGCGAGCCTACGCTGCCGCAAATTCCATCTGATGAGACCCGTATTTGATTGAGAACTGTGACTGACTATAGTTACACGTATTTCAGTTGTAAATCACGTTGTAAATCACGTTGTAAATGACTTGTGATTTGCTCGTTAATACATTGTACAATTGTGATTGACCTGTGGTGAGAATGACGTGTGATCGATAACGCACCGAGACACTTGGTAATTTTTGTGTACTTCTCCTCCTCAATATCAGGCCAGATGCTCTTGACAATGTCTTCCCCGGTCACAGCGGCTAGGGAGTTCAAACCTGATGACACGGTGCTGTGTGAAAAGAACACAAAAAGGTAAATATAAAAATACAAAAATAACTAAACTAAATTGAACTTGTATACCCCTTACACAAAGAAAGCCACCTAGATTTACAATTAAAATCTTATAGACCTTATTCACGAATGTGAATGTATTTTATAAATTGTGAACAGTTAAATGAGATGATGCCAGACTACTTTGACATTCTAATCTCACTTTCAAGTATGTATTTAAAATGTAAAACATAAAGGTATGCTTAATCACATTTTAAAATTTTTATCAGACAAGACTGGTAATAATTGTTCTATCCGCAAGTTCCAAAAATGAAGATTTGACCTAACTTTCAATTCAAGATGGCCGACTCGCGAATAAAGCCCATTAGTTTACTTCCGGGTTTTGTCATACATCTTACCTCAGTGCAGCACTGAAAACAGCCGACACCAGCAGACCCGGGAGCCCCGGGCTCTTGTGAAATAAGTCCATCAGGAAATACGGGACAAGCTACAATATCAAACGAAAAGAATACTGGATAATTATCTTGCTCGAGGAAATTCCCATACTAGCATGACAGGCGGCGCTGACTCGCAAGCTCAGCCAATAAGAATACTGGAAAGCAAACTCGTTGAGCTGTGAAGAGCCAATGACGGCCGCTGCCTCTCCTCGTGACACGAGTGCAGATAGTGTATCCAGTCAAATATGTTGGTACATCTATAAAATAATGGTCATTCATGTGGAAACCCTAACCTCTAGGTTGTGTGAAAATTCGTATTGAAACCGATGTATTCTGCACCATTAGGGTTCAGTAAGATATTTAGTTGCTTGCGGTAGCACCGTGTGGTAAATCTCTTGGGAGAACCGAAGGGAACTCAACGTTTCGGACAGTATGCTCTGCCCATCGTCAGGGGACTGAAGAGTTCATACCTGATCGCTGGAGTCGACGTATTTCAGGGTGAAGGGGTCGCAGCCGGCGTAGTTGGCGTACATCACGAGGCCAGATAGACAAGCCAGAGATACCACAATCAACATTCCCACCACAGCAAGGAATAAAGCACTATAGATAAATCAATATGGATAAATGTGATTACATTTATCTGAATGAAGTGAATGTTTACAAGGAACTCCGTTCGTAAACTTTCTAAGAGAGTTGTAATCGAGTTCCCACTAGTCTAGTCACAAGTCTAGTCACAATTAAGTAAACTGGATGAACAATGACAAAGGAATCCTTCTGTGATGGGCTTCAGGGGATTTGTAATGGGATCGACTATAATTATGGGATCGACTAAAGTAATTTTAACGACAGACTTCCGTTCAAACTTAAAACATTTAGCAAATAGTTATTCAAAAGCTAAGGCAGCTTGCTGCTCATCTTGATTACATTTTTAGAAATTTTTACAAATGTATCTGCTTACTTTAAATGTGTAATACCGAAAGGCTTTGGTGCATTATCCTAATTGTGGCACAATGACAGATGCTACCGTTGCTGCAGCGATCAGTACTGCATAATTAAGTCAGTCAAATCAATAACTATTTAAATTTTGACACAGTACAAAACTGCCTTTAGTGCAATGACGCCACGCTTTGTTTTACACGTACGTACGTGCGCTTTCCTTCTATGGTTGATCTTGTTCCTATACCATGGTTAACATATGAAAGGTTTATTACTCGTGTTGGCTTTGGATACTATTACTAGGGCCGTTTTCCAAACCCCAGCATAGGCTCCAATCTCCAGATCCATCATCATTGCTAAACTGCATGAACGAAGCCAGAACAGAAACAAAGCTGGGGTTTGGGCATTGACCACGCACTTACAGTTGGGCAACTGGTTCCCTGCCGCAGGTCAGGTAGCGTTGGACCTGTGCCTGGTTTACGCAGTAGACGGCCGACCAGGTGAAGGTACCGCCGATTACCACCGACCAGAACGTGTGACGCACCGTCGGGTCTGGGTCGAAACTATACGGTGCACGGAGCATCGCAATGGAATTACATATACCAAGAAAAGATCATTGCAGCATCGGTTGATTGAAGTCGTGTATGAAAAGGTGTGCATCCGATTTGGACATTGAATAAGAACAAGAGCATACAATGTTATAGTCAATGAACCTGGTCTCTCGGTTGGCTTTATTTTATTGTTTAAAGAAAACTTATTTTATCCTCTGTTTGTATATATTAGGTGGAATTGTTATAATTCTGAGGTTGGCTTGCACTATTAAACATTGAGTATAAAATACAGGTTATAGCACACTAGAATGTCCTGGAGATTACGTGTATACTAAATGCTACTTTAACGTGATTTTGTTTGAATACGTCACCTATTAAGTAGACTTTCACATGAATTTAATGACAATATGAATTTATTGACAATTTATGAATTTATCTAAGATAAATAAAAGTCTCAATTCTTTCATTTTTGTGGCACTGTCAGTCTTTTTTTCATTCAGTCTGTTTGCCCCGACTTTTCTCCGACTGGAAAAAGCAAAACTAATTTTCCAGGCTTTCCTTGATTTCCAGGATGCGGTGGGTCTGACCCTGATAATTGCATAACCGCAAATTGTATCGAGTTAAACTTACTTGAAGAAGTCAATTCGACCGCCGGCCTCGGCCACTTCCCAGACTTTGGCGATACCTCCCACGCGCATGCTCCCTGCGATGATGAGCGCCAAGAAGCCACTGATCATGATGGTGACTTGGAAGACGTCGGTCCACAACACTGCCTTCATCCCGCCCTGAAGTAACAAAAGTAGACAGGGCGCCAGACCAGCGCCGTTGTATCGTGGTATCGCAACAAGACTTATGAGTGCATAGCCGGAAATTCCCAACATATATTTACCTTATCAAGATTGAGTGTGTTAAAAACTCAGAGGTATTATCTGCAGAATTGAGATCAGCAAAATTGTATGGACTTACGATTGTTGTGTAGAAGGTACACACAAGTCCGATGGCTACGACAGAACCCCACAGGTGAAGGCCGGTAACTGAGACAGATTGACACAACAAACATAAATAAAACGGTCGCGCACGGCCACCGTAGTGGTTTGCAACAAACGGAAAACACAACCGTACGATCTTTCCACTCTCTCATAGTACACGGCCACGTGAACATGTCGTGTTTCTCGGCTTCCTATGTAAAATATCCTGGAAAAGCTCTCACTTCCTGCACAATCGTGTTTCTCGGCTTCCCAGGTAAAATATCCTGGAAAAGCTCTCACTTCCTGCACAATGTATTGCTCAAGCACATAATAGACATACCTAATAGTCTAAAATGTTGCAATTTAAAGGTGTATATATTTATAGGTAAAAATGCAGTTCTTGTTTACCTGCACTAAGAGCAAGTGCTGGGGCGTAGATCACTATACCCATGTAGATGACCTGCAAAAAATAAATAAAACAATGACGATTGTGATTTTTATAGACAAACAAGTTAAGTTTTAGTTGGTAAAAGTATGTTTCTTCACCACATCAAATGTATGCCTCAAGAAACGCATTTGATGAATGCTGAGGGTTTTTTGGTTTTTTTCCAAAGTTCGTATGGACAGTGCATGCTTTATTTTATTTTATTCACGAAGAGGTGTTTGATTCTGGGCAGTTGTCATAACTCTCATCTTGGACACTTGCCCACTTCAACTCACCATTTGAAGGAAGAACGTCAGCATGCCGCAAATTCGCAGGGTCTTGTTGAAGCGAAGTTCCAAGTACTTAACAAAATAAAAAATACAAAAACAACGACAAAGTGTATATTATTAAATTGTCTGCAAGTGCAAGACAACGTTTTGTTGTCACGCTAGACAATAAGTAGAAGATACAGATAAGTTGGTGGATTTGTGTTGTCTCCATGTTTATCCCTACCTCAAAAACACTGGTAACTCGCAAGCGAAAGAAAATCGGCATGAAACACCGCCATGCCCAGAGGCCAGCGAGAATGTAGGCGAACCCGTACAACCAGAACATGGAGCCGTTGAGGTAGTTTTCGGCAGGTGTACCAAGAAACGTGATGGCTGAGATGAAGCTGGCTACTAGCGATATGGAGACGGGGACGGGGTTCATGTTACGATTCGCCATGAAGAACTCGGCGGTTGTGCGCTGGCGACCGCCAGTAAGGGCATGATAGACGCCAATTAAGCAGGCGATGAGCAAGGTGCTTACGAAGACAACATAGTCCGCCCAGCCAAAGATTCTCGGTACCACATCGAACGTCATGGTTTGTTGTATATCGCGCCCGTGAGAGGTGGTTGTAACGTCCAGAAAGAAGTGTGGAGTGAGCGTTCGACAACCGTGAAGATGATGATGAATTCAGACCTAAGTTCAAGTCAAGCGAACGTCTTTATAATATAAAGTAGTCAGCGAGTAGACAAAACATTCAGTTTTTCAGGATTGATACCACAAAATGCAGCCTTGGTGCTTCTGTTATATTTAATATTGCACACACAGTTGAGTGTTCTGAGAGTGAATAACGCGGCAAACGTGTGGCGCTATAGCACATTTCTGACGTCCAGTTAGCCTCTAGTAGTGTTGGGAGTTTACGTCTATTCATGTAAACCTGTGCAATGCCCAGGAGGAGGCCAACATAAAGACGGTCGACAATATGGAGCTGTCTGTATTGACATCGCCTATAAATACGACGGATCATGCGTGACCACACTCCGTGCCCTTCACACCAAACGACGTGGCCATGTCAACTATATACACAGCGAAGCAAGTTTTCTGTGACGTCACATTAACTCTCCTTGAGAAAGAAAAAACTGTTTCCTGTGGTCTCTCGTGGTATGATAGCACATGTAAATGTAGTTCCAAGTAGTAGTTGGGGTTTCTGACCAGATTATCAGTCACGTGATCGAAAACACGTACTGTACATGTACAAGCCAACTTGATACTACAACCACTGATGAAGGCCGGGCCGTACGTACGTACGTACGTACGTATGGGCCAACACTATACGTACGTGTAAGCTGGTCTCAGGAGATTTAGAGTTGAAGCCTATCCATGCGTAAATCACAATGGTATACCATTCATATCAAGCAGATTTTTTTTTATTGGGGGGGGGGGGAGGTTTATGTAAATTTGCCGACTCAGAGCCGAACGAGCGCGAAGCCATTTACGACGTGGTGTCCAGGAATTTAGATTCTAAATGCTCTGTGGTACAATCTGAGGCATTTCCTGGCTACTTTCCTCTGACTCTTTGAATCAAATTTGCCAAACATTTCTTGGCATTTTGTATTGCATTATTTTTTTCTGAGCGGAGGTCATCAGAGAGCGGGGAGGGGGATGACTGGCATCTAAGCAGTTCACTGCAAAATCGCCTATTTTTATAAATTCACTGTAGGCCTATACTGTACACATTGTGTAGTAGGCTTGAACTGAGGTAAGGACTTACTGTTCTGTGGTAACTTTAAACTCTCAGTGACCTGCCTAATGGTCACTTAGTATTACCATTCTTTACAAAAAGAAAAATAAGAGAAAATAATACACATGTGAAAAAGCGATCAATTAGGTCCCCCCCCCCCCCCCCCCCCCCCCCCCCCCCCCCCCCCCCCCCCACGAACGTGCACCACCACCTGAACTCATAATAGAAGCGACCTTAGCCTTTTAGCTTCACTTGCCAAGACTTAGGGATCGTACTCTATTCTCCTTGGGCATGTACTGTACGTGTTCTGATAACAAGTACAGAAGTGGAACAGTGCTAACCCACCTTTGACATTTTGTGCTGAAAGCATGTCGCAACCGATACAGACAGCATTGTTGTCGTGGCGTAGTGCTGTTCATTTTTGATAATGTTGTCTGGGTTTCTACATTTTCCTAAACAGCCGCCATTGTATGATTTATCCAGATGGTTTCTTGTATCTTATTTACCCTTTTGAAATGAAGAAGGGACGCACGAGTGATTCCGTTGCAACTTGGTACACGTATATATATTTTTAGTGTTCACTTCATTAATCGCAATAGGGAAAAGATAGATCAAAACCGCCTACAAGGACAACAAAAGTAGTCGGTTCAGATACACATTAAATGATTAAATCATGTTAATAATTATGTGGCTTTCAAATAGTATAATAGCCTAAAGGAAATGCTGATTGCTTGAAATAAGTTTTCGTTAGTATCGTAAGCCTGTTGTCAGTGATACTAGAACATTTAATATTTTTGTGTGTGAGATAGGCAGTTTGTGGTTTGAATGTTTCAGGTGACAGGTAATAATTTGGAGATTGTTCGGTATATGTTTCAGTCTGTTGGCCGCCAAATTGACAGGTTGGCGAATCGGTATAAACCAGGAGGCAGGAGGCGATGTTTTTTGCGATTGTCTCTGTAGAGGGATTGTAAGTCGGTTTGCTGGTACGGTATTGGTTTGCTCCACAATTTGCACAAATTGGCATAGGTTAATGACGTATTTGTTGTTTACTTATTTGAAACGCTTGTGTCTGCTTCAGTATTTTTGTCAGTTCATTGTAAAGCCGCTATTTCTTACCTCAAATGCGCTGGTAACGTTGAGCCGGAAAAAAATCGGAAGGAAGGTCCTCGAAGTGAACACGCCTGTGATGGAGTACGCGAAACCGTAGAGCCAGAACATGCAGCCATTGAGATAATTCTCAGCCGGTGTGCCAAGAAAGGTAATCGCCGAGATGAAGCTAGCTACCAGGGATATAGCGACAGGGACGGGGTTCATGTTCCGGTTTGCGAGCAGGAACTCCCCGCTCGTCTTCTGTCGGCCACCGGTCAGAGCGTGGTAGACACCGATGGCGCAGGAGATCAGCAGGACACAGGCGAAGACGGCGTAATCGGCGCCGCTGAAGACGTGCAGCTCCAGTCTGGGCACCGCCATGACTGCAGATCAGAGTAAGACGTTTGAAAGCTTCGTCTGATCCTTCTTAAACTAGTTTCCCTTCAAAACCCTGAACAGCATCAACTTCGCTCCCTCACAACAGCACCCTGTAACTGCTCTGCGGTGATGTCTGGCTGATAAACATAGTCTATACCTATACCAGGTCAAAAGATCAACAAGGTTTCACGGTACCTGGCGAACTCGGTGGTGAGTGGGAGGTTATTGAATACAACAGGCCTTATGTCAAAGGCTATACATGTTGTTGACAATGACATCCAGCTCCAGTATTATACAGTTGGGATAATGTGGTTTGCTGACAGGCGCCCTCTGTCGGTAGGAGCTCGACAAGTAGACTTTGACATCCGACATGTACATGTTCTTGAAACATTTTTACTAGATTCATTAACCAATGATGCGATTTTGAATATAAATGTTTCTGAAAAAGGTCAATCTGACCATGGCATTGTTCACTTAGACTGGTAAGATTCTTTACCCTGGTGTCCTCGGCGGTATTTTCTTTGTGGGGGCGTTACCACAAGGACCTTTTGCGGGGGAAGGTAAACGGTTACACGTGAAAGTATTGTCGGGTTGTGTGTTACTACCACAGAGCTATAATGTTCAATTACTAGAGCGCTAACCCCTCATTCCTATGCGCAGAGATACTTTGAACCCATCCTGCGCGCACACATTTTGAATTTGTGTGCGTTTTGTAGAAAATAAAATTAACTGATTTTTGAAAATGTACTCTAAATGCATTGCGCGTGCGTGTAGAACGTACGCAAACAACTAAGTGCGTCATGTTAGTTAACACAAGTCACGGCCAAATTTGCGCTGTTTGCGCAGAGGAAAAAAATAAACGCTCATTTGCCGATCGTGCGTTTGGGTTTTGGGCGTATCAGCTTCGAGAATACTGTATATAATACAAACGCACGTATAGTATGTAAATAGCCGTACAAAATCCGTATGTTTCCAGGTTTGTGCACAAACATGTGTGCACCCAGCAGGTATCACTTTGTACATCGAGCCAGCGCTCTATAGTACTCCTTTCTGGGGTTTTGCAAAAGCAGCAATGGCCTTCCTAGCTCTTCGACTTCTACTGGATTTGACAGAAACATCCGCCGCGTCAAATAATTCAATGGAACTAACCAAGACGTTGGTACAGGGATGGAGAATAAGTAACAAGAGAACAGAATCACTATGCCAAGTAAAAGTTGAGACAATATAACCATTCTTAAACACAATGAGTTTATCAGATACGGGATAGTTTAGTGGTGCATGTCTTGCCCTTGCTATCTATCCACAGGTTGTGGGTTCGAATTCGACTGGTTATTTCGCCATTTGAAAGATTTTGCTTTTTGCAGACTGCAAAGTGTACAGCAGTACAGGTCGTCTTGAATTAACTGAAATACAACTTTCCCAACCATTAAAGAGGTTCTGATACAGATAGACATCCATGGCAACACGTCAAGCCTTGACCAGTCAGTGAACTTCCTGAGCTGGAGAGTGGGGTACACGCCTCAGCGTTGTTACCAAGAAATCCGGCACATTAATCGACCAAGGCCTTGGGTGAGGGTAATGACATTGGTTTGCACTTTTCTTGCCATTGGGGAGCTGTTTTGCTCATCAGTGATTTACCTTTACACGTTATGTGTTAAAATTTGCAACATTTGTACACACCACGCAGCCGGAAATACATGTTTTATAGTTCAACTTGACCTTTGTTTTCGTTGAAGGTTTCGTTGAAAGCTTCGTTATAATCATACAACACTTGAACACTCAATTGAACTCAGTGGGCGATTATAAACCGGCCTTTACGGTTCGTAGGACGTATAGAGTTGCTGGAGGTAGTGATTGAAGTTGTCTCCCTATACTGCAAGCCTGTTCACTTGTGAAATTTACAAAATGCAACGGAACATTAGTTATAACATAGAGAAAGAAACATATTTTTCTCTATGGTTATAACAACAGTGTCCTTGACAATCCCTTGTGAATCTGGACAAAATCGTTGAAAGCATAAAACAAACATTCTACTGAATGAGCCATGACTGAAGTTGACTCTCTCTCCCTTCGGCTAGAAACGTTTGTTTGTTTGTGAACGCTGAGGTCACTTATTTTACCCTAGGTTTTTTCGTTGTTTTTGTCGCTGCACCGGTAGACTTGAGGAAGCCTCGGGGTCATTTTTTGTAAAGGGGAGTTCATGGGGTTTTCCAGCCCAACACATACTCCACGTTTCCCTGATTGCAGGCGAACTTAATACACGCCTATGCTGTTAGTGGTATTTCTTTTTCACTTTTTTTCTCTCAAAGAATCAGAGAAAACGCTTCCTATATACACACAACTAAAAAAAGAGACCATTTCAGAAAAATACCACTATGCCCAACTGTTACCGTGCTTGTTAATACATTTTTACCCTAGTAGTTCAAAAGTTGTTCTTATACTGCTGTGACAAAAGCAAAACCGTCAGAGGCGCATACTGTATGAGAATGCCACAAGATCTCAAGACGTGTTTCAAAACCACAATTAAGTTTATCATCTAATACTACATTTGTTGTGTGCAAAAAAACGAAATGGAGCTAGAACAAGCTTAGGACCTGTTTGCACTTTGCAGGGAATAAAAACTAAATCCAATAAAGGATACAAATACTTATGCGCCTATCAATTGCTCCCCACCCTCCCGGGCTGCCCCACTTATGAGGGGGTTTAATTACGCCTTTTTAAGGCCCAGGGTGGGGATTTTGGTCACTCATTTTGATAATGTTTCCCCATCATCAGAAGGTAAATCCATGAGGTGGGGGTTCCCAGGAGTGTGGATTTTGTTACATTTTGGTGACATTCCCTACGTGTTTGGGTGGGGCAGCCTTGGGGAGGGATGGTGGGGAGGGATGGTGGGGGCGCATTGTCGACAAAACGTACCTCAAAGGCACTGGTGACGCGAAGACGATAGAAGATGGGCATGAAGCAACGAGACGTCCACAGGCCGGTGAAGATGTAGCTGATGGCGTAGAGCCAATACATGGATCCCCGGATGTAGTTTTCGGCAGGTGTGCCCAGGAAGGTGATGGCGGAGATGAAGCTAGCCACCAGGGAGACGGCCACAGGGTAAGGGCTCATGTTGCGGTTGGCCATCAGGAACTCGCCCGAAGTGCGCTGCTTACCGCCCGTGCAGGCGTGGAAGACCCCGATCCCGCACGCCACCGCCAGAGTGCTGGCGCAGACCACGTAGTCCGCTGTATGGAACGCGGTGTCCACCTTAGACATTGTTGTAACTGCTGGTGCTGGACACAATATGGCGTCCCAATCGGGTGAAAAATGATACTGATGGCTCGAAGTTGATGAATCTATAGCTGGTTACTGGTGAATCTGCAGGGAGATACAAAATAGCACACACAGTGAACTAACTAACCCTAACAGTCCTGAATGTTCCACATTAAACAAATAATTAAACAAGCTTTCAAGTGAACGAATCAACCAAATACGAGGGCTTAAAGTTTCGACCCCAAATCAGAACCCATATGTCTGTGTATTCCTTATCAAACCGTGCTCGGGGGGTCACTGTTCAGTATTTTGACGAATCATATAGTTGGGGATTAGTAAAACCACTACCGTGATGGAGCATTGGAACTAGAATAGCTAGCTCCATGGATGGATATTTTGTGCCCTTCGTTCAATAAATTATGAAAAGAGCTGCACAACTTGTCTAAAGATCAAGATGTGCGCATTGTCGCTGTACACCCACGGGGTACCTCCATTGACGAAAGCTAAGCTTTCAACGAATCTGATACCTCCCCTGCTTGCCCTTTGCTAAGTCTTCGCGGACACGTGACCAGAAAAGCTGAATGGGAGACTAAACTTTGACCTTAGACTGGAATTTCCAACAGGTGCCAAACAGAACATTCCTTCATATTCCTCCATGCCAGAAGCAAACGTTTTTTCTTCCAATTTTGGATTGACAGCAGGGTCAGTTTGCCCGTATACAACTCGACCACTAGCATAAGTGGCACTTTCTTCCATAGGTTTTCAGCTTCTCGTTTACTGAATTCCTCTGGCGTTTTTGTTAATATGTTGGTCAGCAGATTTGCTGCACTGTAAACAGTAATCGTAAAATAACGGGTTTTTCCACCTTTCCAAAAATTGCCGTATTTTTATTTTAAGGGATTTTGAAAGTAAAATTACAGTAGTGTGCCTTGAAAATACGGCGATTGTTTGGGTTTTTTACAGGTGGAAAAACCCGTTATTTTACGGTAATTTTTTTACAGTGTGGGTCTGGATTTTCCGACAGCCTGCTGGTCAGTGCGTCGATTCTCGCGATAGGATTAGGATTAGCAGTACAGCTAAACTGTGGCATATGTTAGGTGACGAGCAGAAAGAAAACAACCGCGCAGAACCGTGAACTCGACGTTTCGGACAGCGGTGTTGGTTTGTCTTTGGAAGACAAATAAAATATGATGAATTGTCAAGTTAGTTGAAATTGCTCACTGTAACACACGTGGAGTGCCGTGGCCCCGTGGCCTCGTGGTCTGGGGCATTGAATTCGCCGTCTGTAGGTATTAAGCTGCAGGTTGTGGGTACTTTGAGTCCGGCCTGGGACTACGGTGCGTGTGCCCTTGGGCAAGGCACTTTGTCACGCATTGCTTCGCTCCACCCAGGAGTAAATGGGTAACTATAAGAAGGCCGCGATGATTGTTGTTAGCTGCTTTGCGCTGAAAACGGCAGGATTAAGCTGTATACTCCCCAGGGAGCTGAGAAGTACAGCGCCTTGAGTACCATTCTTGGTAGATACGTGCGCAATAAGAACTGCCTATTATTATTATTATTATAATAATATTACTTTACTCTAGTCAAAGCAGTTTCGGATCAAACACGGGAACAGCAGTGTATGTGTACTTAGCTACCTGAGAGTGGGGATGGTACAGCATGACCAGACAGAAAACAAGTATGACCATACTTCGGTAAATCTTTACTCTTCAATATAGACAAACCAAACAAAGAACAGCACAGTTGTTAAGGGTCCTATCGCTATACATGTACGTAAAGGTTATACACAACATTTGCTTTTGCTGTAATTTTCACTAATAGATGAATTTGTTGGGTTAGTAATATAATTTTACAGCAATGATTACACTGACCTGTTTAAAGTTGTGTATTTATGGAAGCTAAAGCAAACCCAGACAACAAATGTTGTTCTTGTAGTCTGGTTCCCTGGCACTACTTCGGACGAAACAAGGTAATTGCATTGACCGTCCAGAAATTGTCAGGAAACCACACCTAGCTGGTTGCGCTCTTTCACAAAACCGATCCAATTGACAACAAAATGTATAGACAACAAACTAAAGTTAGTCCTTTTTTGTTTTAATGGGAGCATCAGTTTTTAAGAAAACCACTTGTTTTTGAAAATGACAGCGCACCAGGTGCCATGATTGATTTAACAGGATTGAGAATAATGTTCACTTTATATACGGTAATGATGCCACTGACCACAAGCAATTTTGAAGTTTTATAGGTCATGGGTTTTCCGGTCATAATTATTGGTTCAAGTATATAAATTAAAATGGTAGCACAAGGGTTTTGGCAAAAGTAGAGCCACTGCACTAGACCTGCCATCTATTTTAGTTGTGTCACAATCCTTCAACTGAGCCCATGCAGACCGTATCGCAGCGCGCGCAGGACTGATGGTCGTGAGATCAATTTGGATTCCCCAGATTCGGACTTCTAAACAACTCGGTTGGACTCCCATAACCTGTCGGGTCAAGTTAAAGGTTGTACCCTTTAGAAGAACCGTTATTAGGTTTAATATGGAAACACCACCCCATGTGGTTTTGGGGTTAGTTGTTATGGAAACCCTGTATATGCCTCCGAGTCAGTCCAAGGACAGTCCTTGTGCACGGTTGCCAACTTGTTACCACTGCTTCCCAAAAGAGGCAAACATATCTTATCATTGTTGTTGTAGGTATACATTCACCTCAAGGAGGTCGGAAGTTCACGTTTTAGTAGAAAGAGGGGGAGGAGGGCATAACTATAAAACGAAATGTACTGAAGCACAGATTGCATGATAAATTATGACCTAGTAAACATTACACAAAAAAGACAAGTAGTTATAGATTCCAACAGAAATGTTATCGTTTTTGACAAATCATTGATTACGCCGGTATTATTTATCCAATCAAACGCAATTCGTTAGATGGTATATTGTTGATATCCGAATATTAATATCACTCGATGGCCTACACTTTACTTGATGGCCGATAGGAAACATAATGGCAGTCAGATTGCTTAAAAATACAACTAAAAACATGATGAAGTTTGGCACACAGTCAGCGTATGTCATGAGAAGGATATTGAATTGGCATATAGGGCCATCGCGTGCAGATTTGAGCTTGCAATAACATGCAATGACAGCAAATTTGACAATTTGGAAAATTGCTTGTTATTCTATATATATTGTTTGTTTATTTTATAATTAGTAGTGCGTACAGTATTAACTTTGCATAAAGTCTATGGGTCTTTTCAAATCCCTAACTTCGACTTTTTCTTAGGCTTGCCAGGTAGGATACACCATTTGCAGGTATCAAAACAAAATTATGCCGAATTATTAAGAAATATCTTACTTTTTTGAAAGTAAATAATAATACTAGTCATCCATCAAAATGATTGCGCTAGATATCCTGTAACTGGTCCAACAAAATTGAATTTTATAAAAGAAATCACGATTGCCGGACAGCGATCGCGGACAAAAAACAAGAAGACGCCGGTTGAAAACGATCGCTTTTGTTCCCTCGGCATTTATGATTGTAAAACTACGGACAAGTCAGTTAAACGATATTTACTATAGGCCTACAACCTCCCAAATCAACCCATTCCTGATAATTCAAGCAATTACCAATGGTGTATCCTACCTTTAAGTCGAGTTTAGGTCTTACAGCGAGAACTCCCGCCACGTGTAATGTATGCCTGTTTGTGCTTCAGAAACTTTCAATCGATTTAGACATGTTCACAAATTTTCATTTTACTCCATTTCTATTTCCTTCTCAGTGGTTCAGAAGTCGGAGGCGAAGCCGAGGACGAAGCAAAGGTTTCGACGGAAACGATTTCGTATCATAGAGGGAGGCAGGAATGATAATAACACGATGTATCGCGGTGAAGAAAATCTACATGCATAACCCAAAGGAGATTATGAAAATATTCAACCGTTTCAATCGAACGGCCAACGGTACTTACGATTACTTTGTCAAATTCAGCCTCCCACGTACTGCACAAAATGTGACTGGGGAACGCGGAACAACAGTCAGGATGAAAGGCAAGTAATCATAATACTCATAATAATCACAATACTCATAATGCACTCAACATACCAAGTATTATAATGTACATTGTATAGGCCTACGTGTTTCGACCTTACCTGTAACGTTTCCCCTGTCCTTGCTATGCGGGCTCCGCTCAGCACGGTACGGACGGCTGACAGTCTTGGTTGCAACTAACTCAACCTTGAACCCGGATAAGAGCTCGGGTTACACACCTATATTCCGAAACCCATTATGTTCTCACTACTCAGCCTATGCTTCGACACCTCTCCTGTGTTCCGCACCCCTCTGTTCGACTGCTCAACCTTTGTTTTGACACCCCTATGTTCCGCCGCTCCTACGTTTCGACAACCCTAAAAAATAATGTATGTTACCACATGTAATTGAGTTACCAATGCAACAGGCTAGCACAATCTCATATGTGGGTTGTCGGAGGGGTGTCGAAAGATAGATTGAGTAGTCGGAACATGAGTAGTCGGAACATGGGGAGTCGGGAAATAAGGGTGTCGCAACAAAGGATGAGTAGTAGAAAGATAGCGGTGTCGGAACATGGTTGAGAATAGGAACATATAGGGTTTTCGGAACATAGAGCAACAACCAGAGCTCGTTAATGGATCCAAAGTTCGAGTATGGGGCGCCGTTTGTCAAATACATATTTAACCAATTTGCTTTTTTTTTGGGGGGGGGGAGGGGGCGGGGGGGGGGGGGAGGGGGCGGGGAGGGGGGGGGATGATCTGTCTCGCATGCTATAGCTAGCTCCTAGTCTTTGACAAAAAACACTGTATTTGACAGTGCGCCCGCTAATGACACGATTAGTTCAGCTCACTGACCTCAACACCTGGACGGATCATTGTCCATATTCTGCTGTGCTAACACTTGAAGTCGGCGCGAACTGGAAGTGCAACATGGCGTCACTGCTGTGAGCCAATGAAATGTCCAGTTGTAGAGGTCAGTGGATTTACCAACCAACTGAACTCTACACCTGGACATTTCATTGGCTCACAGCAGTGACGCCATGTTGCACTTCTCTGCATGCCGACTTCAAAATGAAACAATGGATGATCTGTCCATGTATAGAGGTCAGTGGTTCAGCTCCATAACTCACAATTCCCGTGTTCGATTACTTCCCCCGCGCTTATCACGGACCCGGCGCGAGTAACCGACCGGCAAAGGCCATGCTAAAATCATGGCTGTAACGCCCGGTGATGCGCCAGTGCAGCGGTGGAAAAATTCAAAAAGATAATGTTTTAATCGGAGATAGTTGGGACGACACAGCGACAATTTTTGAGAGTTTTTAAGGAAGGGGAAAAAACATTGAAAAAAAACGCCCGAAAATCGGTTGTTTGTAGGCTACATGTATTACGTAATTTCACATGTTAATTGAGTTGAGTCTGTCATTTCCCAGACTTAATTATTATAACATAATCAGACGGAGCATAACCTTTCACGACAGGTCGTTGTTTTGCCACCTTTGGAAAGACAACTATCTCAATGTAAACATTTGCATAAAAAACAGCTCTTGAGGGCGAAGTTGCCAAATTAGAGCCGATTTAAGGTTCAATTCCATTCTAATTTCACAGTATTACAAGCTGGGAGTCCTGTACATGGCTTCCATCCTTTGTTTTTTACAAACTCTCAAGTTCATGGCCCATAAATGCTCTTATATCAAAAACCCATTGAGGGTATATAAATCGTGACATGGTCTGCATGCATTATTCTTCCATATTCCTATAGTGCCACATTGAAGCTTACTAACAACAAATGGAATCTATTATTGATCTTTGTGTCAAATTAATCTATAGGAACCGTCCTTTGTGTGTAATATTGACCTGTTTATTTATCACCTGGATGGAACAAAGGAAAACAATGTTAACGCCTACCACGTTGGTTCTTTTTTTTGTTTGTTACGTTCATCATTCAATGAGTTTTGTTACCGTGGCTTCAATTATCAACTTATCAAGGGGCGGATCCACGAATGTTTGCAGGGGACGGGGTCATGCCTGACAGATTATGTTATGTCCGATTGTTGCGGAAAGGTGAACATAATAGGTAATCACATTGTTTACTGGTACTTTCTCATTCGTTACGCTCATTGTATACAGACACAATATGTAATAACCTGTGCAAAATGTCATCCAAAACCTCCATCTGTTTTAATTTTCCCTACACATATAATACAAAATTGTATGCCCAATTACCTTTACACAATACCTTTGTTATTTCACCTGCTTTTTTTTTTTTTTTACCAGAAAGGTCTTTGTGATCGAGTATGGTCCTCAATGCAATAGTTTCGTATGACAATAGATTCCGGTACGCAAATGAATATCCAGTTTTGAGGTGAAGTTTCGTCGTTCATGTAGATTGAAAATTCAGTTTAGGAAAACTACAGCTTTCAAGCAACACATAAAGTACTAACAAGCAGTTAACTGATAATAGGGTGTACTCACCACTTGTAACAGCTGCGCTGACAAGCGATCAGAGAAAGTTTTTACGACAATTTCCAGAGCAACGTATCCAACAGCCAAAGGGAGTAGCAAGCTTACGACTACGAGCTTTAGGAAGAAGCGGCTACGAATCCGGATGGTCGGATGATATGCACGGGTAGTATAGCCCCCTCTGTTGGCTAAGATTGTGAAGCTTAGCGCTACATGAAACGAGTATTCTCAGTACTTTCGGTGACAGTTCATACTCACACAAAATCTCAGCTCTTCAGCTCTTTCTAGAGCCCAGTTTTGGGGTTGGGACCGAGCGAAGCTCAGTACTGGATTGGGGGTAACTGTTATTGAAAGAAAAGCAGATGGAGCTAAATTGTTTTGTAATTTAGTTTCATAACATAATTATTAACATATATATTTCTGTTTAGTCTGTATAAAGATTTCGCAGTTTTGGTCGTGCCTTAATTTAAGTATTGACACTAATGACACAGTGCCTTCGCTCGTATGCACCGCCGGCCGCCCAAACCATGGTTAAGTAATTCCCCTAGGACGCATGGTGTAATTTCTTCGAGGCCTCATTGGATGGAAGTTGTTTGAACAATAACGCGGGTCAAAGGTCCTTGCTTTAATATAAGGCCGATAAGTTTCCCACATCAACATGTGCCTGTTCGGAACGGGCGGATTACAGTGATCAAAGCACTTTGGCAAGTATAATACCACGCGTGAAAAGAACAGCGCCCTCAAGCGATATAGAAAATATTGTTCGGATGTGTATGGCTGCATTTTCCTCGGTCACCGGCTGCCTGACAGTATTCAATTTACACAAATAAACCACAAGGGAAACTGACTATGTACATTTACCTAGTCAGTTTCTCTTGTGCTTTATTTGTGATCCCCACAATGTCGCTTCCTGCAGGTTGTATTGTAAAATTAGGTGTCATCCTAGCCACACGGCATTCTGGGGTTTATGACTTCTGACTAGCGCCCTCGAACAAAGATACTGACAATTTGGGAGACCAAACATAGGGCAAGATAGCTCAGTTGGTAGAGCGCCGGTCCGGTTTTCCGGAGGTCGCAGGTTCGAGTTCTGCCTTGCTAATTTCTGTGTTCGCTTTGAGAAGTATTCAATTTAAATAATTTGGTACGGGTAGGCTACTGGTGGGGATTCCGAGCAGACAGTTAAGTAAATAGGAGCGATTATTGACAGCAAATGAAAAAATTACATACAGAGGTTTGCTCGTTTATGTGTTAGATATCCTGAGAAAACAACCCTCAAGCGCAGCCGTTTCACCGATAACACCAGGCAACTGCGCTGGTAGATTAACTGTCCTCTCCGTTATCAAACTCTGTCGGTTTCTCATTAACAGGTTGTGTTGCGTTGTGTTGTGTTCAATTTGATCTCGTTAATATTTTGTATACAATTACAAAATGAGCATGAATTCCCGTTTTGAATGTTGTACAAAATACAATTGCAACGGTTTCAACAAAATATGGCAGTGTCAATTTGATTTAACAACAGACAAATAATAATGTGACCCGCTCCAGGAAAAGGTGACATAAGTTGCGCTATGCATTTATGAGTAATGACCTGTTAAAGTCAATAGGGATTATTTTTTTGGTCAGAATTTGATTTTCATTTTTTGTCTTAAATGACATCTTTAATATCCAAAGTTTCAGATTTAATTAACAAAAAGCTGAAATTCGATAAATAAAGTGAAATGAATTTTTTTAAGAGTGCATGGTTCCAATGTATTGTCTTAGTTTTGTTGTGTTTCGAAGACTGTTTTCTCAGTCGTGTATTTTGAATTCCATGGAACCATTAATATGCAAAAACGTCATATCATCGGAACGGGAGGGGCTATGGAGCTGTACTATGTACCAAATGAAAGCTTATATTCTGGACTTTTTCATCATGTACATAACTATATTTTTAGTTTTTGCGACTTATGTCACCTTTTCCTGGAGCGGGTCATTGTAAAATCAAACAATTAAAAGAAAACGTACTTTTAGTAAACAATAATTAATTAATAAAATACATGAATTGTTAATAATTATTGTCTATCATTTATTTTAGTTTCTTTTTAATATTATTTTAAATTTTAAGGGTTTATTTTCTTTTTTGATATTTTTTTATTTCCTGTTTTTAGAAGGTTGCGTCAATAAAATCGAAACAGTCAGGTATTAAGATTCTGGGCATCTTAAAGGACATGCCAATAGGACTTATAAACAGCCGTCAATAACCCACCGCTATTCCATTCCCGCTTTTATATCGCTGATAACTCTCAATTAATGATTCACCCTTCGTTTGCGGATCAAAAACAACTTAAAGCATCAAATATCAGCCTTCATCGATTTGCAAGTCGCCATCTCCCAGCGCATGTGTTCACCGTTTCAATCTCTTCCGTTCCAAACAGAATCGCCGCGCCGGATAACGTGCAGCACACACATAATACATACACATACGACGATGATTATTTAAATGAGGTGCGTTCTGCGTGCATATCAGAGATAAGAATTTTGCGAAGTCGGTCCGGTGTTGTCCTTGCGTGGGATGCAACGACGGTAACTGCGCATTTTTCCACGGGGAAATATTGCTGCGGAGGCAGGCGAGAGCTAGAGGAAGGAAAAAAAGGGAGAAGAAAGAGAAATAATCACACGGTGCGCAAACGCGGAGTGATTGGAGGAGATCCGTTGATTGCATACTGCTTCGATTCGCATCAACATCATCTCCCGCAGTGTTTTGTGAGGCGTTTTCGGAGCTCTCTTGTCCCCTGATTTTTGGCTCAATCTCAGGATTTTACCGCCACGACATCGGGAAAAGCGTGAGCTGCAAACATCGAGGAGGAGAAGCAAAGCGGGAATCTCTAGGAATCCCAGCTCGTTTTCACTCGGTGATGGATGCCTAGCCTACAGACGAGGGTTTCGAATTGTCGGTTTGCATTGGAAATAAGGTAGGTTACGCATAATGTGTGGCAGCCATCTTGTATTACTATACGTTGATTTTGCCTTGCCTCCCAGGTTGTGAGTCGAGTGCGGCTTTACAGGCGAAATAGATTTTTGCATCGCCTATCCCCCAGCTTGCAGTATTTCACTTAACATTTTTGAATATATTTAATTATTTATTCGATGTAAATTTTTGCGCATTCTATACTTGTAAACAACAACAGATTTATAGGTATAGAAGAAATTAAATCAGTGACATTAAAGATGTACTGCGCCTAAGTGTACCTATTTTTGAGTAATTTTTTTCTTTAATGTTCATAAAAATTGTTTTAAAATGTTGATGTTACAAACATATGTATATTACTTTTAGTTATGCATCAATTAACTGTATTTATTCCGCTATTTTTCGCAATTAATCTTACTCTTATTTTTAGTTTCGCATATTCCATTCCTTACATAACATTGACTTGTAAATTAAGTACCTTTCAAAATATGCCTATAATTACAAACAAATACGGTAATCTGGACAATTTTCCAAATCCCAGCTTCGTCTTCATCTTTGGCTTCCCTCATGCAGTTTGGCAATGACAGCGGAGACGGAACTCAAGCTGGGGTTTGGAAAACGGCCATGTTAGTACTGGTTTAAAGACGACATCCCATAGAAATCCAATATATAAAACGCGTCTACGATAAGCATGCATAATTGTTTCAACCTTGTGAATTGTTCCGTTTTAATATTATAGCCTCTTTACTTCGAAAACACAAATATATTTTGACCTTTTATAATTAATTGTCGTACGGTTTTTGTCTTTATTCTATCATAAATCCTCTCTGATTTTGTAACTTCGTGTACGCATGGAGAATTTCAGTTTAAAACGACGGTACGCTCGCGAAGGATGCGATAAAACAACAGTATACGGTATAGGAATATTATCGACTAGATGATTTTTTTATTTTTTTATTAGCAACGAACGCGCTCTATCGTCTTGGTCATAAAAAAAACAAAAGTTTCGCTTCGCCAAACCCCATTACACACCCGCTTGATATTGAAGACATCGTGTGTTTTTACACCATATACTGCCGTGTATTCCAAGGTTGGGGTTCCGAGAATATCTTTCCCGGAATCATGCATCGTCTGGAGCTTTATGTGTTTTTGTTTGTTCTAGATTCGAAAATGTTACGTTTCTCTGATCGATGGACCGATTGGTGTGTTACAAATAACACGCAAGTCCTGATAAAAATTAAGACTGGATTATTTTCCCGTCGAATCTGGTCTACCGTATTTTGTGCACACTTCGTTTGGGGGTGTTACGGGGGAGATAATTAAATGCGCGGCTAATTAATTACACGCAATCGTTGATGTCGTGACGCAACTCGTATGACGCTAGTATTACAGCTCTTCGTGCGAATAGAGATATTGGCCAAAACCTTTGCGTAGGGATATGCAAGTTGTTTTTTTGTATGCTTGATGAACACAGATGTACATAATTTGGCGTCATTTGTCTCTCGGGAACAAATTGTACTTACAGTGCTGGCTTTGAACTGGACTAGCATTAAGTGGGTGGTATTTAGTAGGGATAACAGATCGGGCTGCGATGACGTTAGTTACTGCTTATTTCTCGATTTGTTTGTAAAATTTTTTTTAAATTTTTTTCTCGAATGTTAAAATAATTATAGGTGCACGTCTCGCTTAACGCAAAGATAAAATTCATCGCTGTCCTTTATGACCGTACTTAATAATATTCACTCTAACATAATCTTGTAATGGTGTTTTTCAAATCCGCCCCCGGATATGCATTGAAGAAATGAGAAAAAAAGTCACTGCGCGCGGAAATGCAATTATTTTGTTTTGCTTTGAGTTCAATAGTAGACGTAGAATTTTGCTTCGAGGCCTCCAGGCGTGCGTATACGCGGCTGCGAGCTAATTTTTGATAGTGCACCCACTCAGTCGATATCACCAAGGACTTCGTTTAGTTGAAGGGCTGGAGGGTATCGAAATTAAATGTCTGTATACTGAACCCTCCAGTAGACTTTCCCCTAGTCTGAGTATCCGACATTCACGTGTGTAGTCATATACGCGTGTGAATGTCTAATAAAGCAACTGTAATTGTATGCGACCTGCGCGTATTAATTAATCAGTTGTGACGTCATTTAGATCAGAAATGTGGACTAAGCTGTGGAAGACGCGATAGATGGCGCCCGCTAAATTAACATAATCTTGTGGTCAAGACAAAGTCTCGTTTTGCGTAATTAATTGCCGAATATGTTTGCATATTATATAGACACTAACTATAGCGGCGATTCCATAGACTTCCCTCCAAATGGTAAAATGGTTATAATTGCTACACTGTGGATTGTTTTGATTGTGTTCCTACGTAGGACACTTTATTGCAACTGCTTCATTCTTCCAGATGCTTGGGGGTATTGCTGTGACGGAAAATTGCGTTCTTCATGCAAAGACATGATGTTTTGAAAGACAATGGGCTGTGTACATAGTCAGAATTATTACAGATTCCGAAAGAATGGCAGGTGTGGCTGTAGATACTGAGGATTGTTAATTTTGGGAGTGATTCCTTTACCATGCTGATATCTTATTCCTTTTTTGTTTGTTCGTTCCCCTTCACAGAATGGACCGAATGACTACAGCACGGCTATGATGAGTGGTTTCGCTGACATCACCTGCAATTAGAAAATCAACAGAATCATGGAGCACCAATCGGTAAATAACGGTGCAAATGGAGGGACACAATCGGTGCCCTCGGGCATGGGTCCCGGGGCAGGCAGTGTCGTTCGACCCCGCCCTCCTGTGCCCAAGCCGGCTCCTCCCCCACCGGCCTCTTCTGGGAGTATCGGAAGTGCGGCGGCAGGGACCGGGGCTGCCTCGCAAGCTGCCGTGGCCCGCCGCAAGCTGACCCGGCCGCCCCGGCTAGAGAGTGTTTCGGAGAGCGAGCACAGCGACCGGTCCTTGGTGGATTCTCCGGCCAGTTCCGACTCCTTCGGCGTCAAGTCCTACTTGCACAAGTTCTACGAGGAGGACCCGGCCTTCAAGGACCGGGACGACATCTACTGCTGTGACGACGAGGAGCATCCCTTGGCCGACCTGGCGGCCCGGAAGCGACGCCGCCTCTGCGGCTGCTCCCCGGTCTGGTGGAAGGCTGGAGCCTGGGTCGGCCTAAACATCCTGATCCTGGCCATCCTGGCGCTGGTTGTCGGCTACTTCATCACCCCAAGGAAGGAGGTCCTGGGCTACAACGAGGACATCCCTGTAGTAGATGAGGAGGCGCGGCAGTTCAACCGGAAACTGGACTCGGCCAAACTGGCGGGGCTGATCATGATGTGCGTCGGCGGGCTAGTCATTGCCGCCTCGCTCCTCGTCCCAAGCTTCTCCTTCGCAACAGATGACGACATCAGTTACCGAGAGGAGATCCGAGTGGATGCTGAGAACACCTTCCCGCCCTACATGCCGGTGGCTTCGCAGCAGGAGGCCGCAGAGGATGGTATACCGTACACCTCGGCTCTGACCAACGTGCAACCGGAGCGAGCGAAGGGGGAAGCGGTCGTAGCCGGCAAGGGTGTCGTGAGCGTTCAGCAGTGAAGCGCATTCCAATTTAGTCCCAACAGGTGTACACTCAAAACACCCGATGTCTAGCGAGACGTCGGTTCCAGCAAGTGGGAGTCACATTCCAAAACAGCAGACTATCCAAAGGTCTGCAACCCATGAACCATAACCAGGAAAGAAACATTGCTGTAAATTGTAACATTCCAATCTGAATTATGGACGAGGAGAATCGAAGATTTACCGTACGAGGATTATATCAGTTCCCGGATAAATCAGTCTGTTCGATTCCTTTTGAACAAGATGGGTGCAATCATCGTAAAAAGCAAGAATCTTTTGAAATAACAGCAAGCTGTCGCAATGACATAAAATCTAGGATACAGCAAGTATATGTCTATATGTTTCTTAAAATGAGGGAATTGTGTTGAGGATAAAGTCCCAATTCCTTGTTATCCCCAATGTTTCTGCCAATGAGTGGATTCGTCCACGTAACCTGTTGCCGTGTACACGTATAGCGCTATTTTTGGTACATGTAATACTGAACACTTTCCACAGATCAAGCCCTCAGTAATTTTCTAACCTGTAAGCTTGTATTTCCGACACCACTAACCACTGGTTAAGCAATTAAGGATGTTCGAGAATCGACATAACATCAAAAACAGCATGTGGTTATTTTTGTGTGTATTTTATCCCACATGGCCGTCCAATTATGACAGAAAATCCCCACTGCCAGGCGTTCGGGTTACTGCCCGCTTCCAGATTGTACTGAATCGCAGCGTCACTTTTGTTCTTAATGTTTGGATTAAGATAATTCGCAAGATCAAGGTTCATATTTTCGATGTGATCTCGGAAAACCCTTCACATGGTGAAATTGATGTTGTGTACACATTGTATGCAGCGCATCTGAGCCGCGGCGTTAATGCGGCTTAACATAATTCTCTGAAGGAAACCTACGGCATTCTGGGTAGCGTACCATGACCTTTGGAATTGTAAGCAGTGCATCTGTGCCGCAGAATAGATGACAACAAAACACCATTTGAAGGGTTTCTGCAGACCAAATCACATTCTATCCCTTTTCCAAAGATACAGAGTCTGAAAAAAAAAATACGCAACGTGATGTTCTATCGACATTCCAGGTGGATTTTGAAAAACAAAAGTATCAAATTAACGTTAAAAAAGGGGACGTGGAGTGTATACATTATGATTTTCGAACTAATCTTTGTAAGAAGATGTTATTGTTGTTTTTGATGCTTTTCAAAAGAAGATCAATCATAAATTTGGTACTGTGTGTTTTAACTGAGATGCGAACTGGCCAGTGTTTTATTTTCGTGTTAAAATAACGCACGTATTGACGTAACGTGTTGGTAAATCACGAAGGAACTAAAATGAAAAACGTTCATAACAATTGGCGACAAATTTAGGGACCAAAGGAAACCTCTATGTCTCTGTGTCATTGGAAAAAAAACTTGTGCTGTTGATGCCACCTCGATAGGAGAAACGTCAGTATCTATTATTCGATGACGTCACGGCTTCAAGTTGGTTCGTGACGTTGCATTGTTTTATGCGTGTTATGCGGTTTGACGTTTCTTGAAATAGATTACCTTTAAAGTAATGTATTTATTATTTAAAGTAATGATTTTTGTAGGTATAGACACACTCAGTTAATGCAATGTTTTATTGTATGCAAGAGGCACCGTATATCTAAGTCTAGAATGTCGTCCTGGACTAGAAAAAAATAGATTGAATATTTTTTATTTTTTTTCCGGCCCGGGTTATTTATCACAAAATCTCACTCCAGGCGAATCAGTTTTTTTTGTACGCGAGAGCGCCATTCAAGTACCAACTTCGACAATAACACAAGCCCACGACGTTCCAAATAGCAGTCGAGATATTCGGTTCTTATCAGATTGGAGAGCTGTCGTTTGGGTGTAGCGTACCGTACCAAATGACATCCGAGTTTGGTGTACGCTATGAGATTTGGACTTAAAGGTAGGATACACCATTTGCAGATATCGAAAATATTTACTACCGAATTATTAAGAAATGTCTTACTCATTTGAAAGTAAATAATGATTCTAGGCATCCAGCAAAATTATTGCGCTAGATATCCTGTAATTATTGAGAACAATTGAATTTTATAAAACAAAATTCGCAATCGCCAACCCCCCAAATCCACCCATTCATGATAATTCGAGCAATTACCAATGGTATATCCTACCTTTAACAGATAAAAACACAATTTAAATGAGAAGAACTATTTTTCTTCAAACCTATCGAAATTACGGACTTGATTTCCATTTGAAAAAAATAATCCGCCATAGCCGCGAATTAGGACAAAAAACATCCGACTTATAAACAGCGCAACATCATGACTCGTTTCCCCAACCTTTATGCCCACGATGTATATTATCCAACTGAGCCACCGGAGTGATCCGCGGAAGATGACAATTGTATTTATACATCCAGCTATGACAATGCGTATCTAATTAAAAGTATTGTAGGCCCTTTACAGTATACTTTTAATATAGGCACGCATTGTTATATATAGGTTGATGTATACATACAATCCGGATATTGTTTGGGAATAAAACGTTTACTATCGAGTCAGTCTCGGTTTTGTGTGCCAGGCCGCCTCTGAGAATCATCATCATCATCATCATCACTTGGTACACGGCAACAGAACTAATAGTTCCAGAATGCAGCTATATATTTAGCCGTTTCAACTGACACTACTTGTATGTTCCAATTACTCAAGTTGTCACTTATGAATTCATCTTCCTGGCTAACTTATACCTGAGGGGGCAAGGAATTTCTCATTATTCGGACAAGGCGGTGTCTCGGGAGGTTTGTTTGGTGCCAGCGAGTGTTCCAGATAAGTCACAGAATACCTGGATTCAGCACTATGCGTACTACAGGGTTTTAAATTGTTATAAACGGTAGGCATTTTCAACACTTTGCAGGGACAGGTGTTTCACCTAGAATTGGTAAAACAAATATGAAATGCAAATATTGTATTTAGGGGGCTGCATATCGTTTGTCTTGCGCGAATTAAAAACACCTGTTCATCGAAATTAATCCATACATTTTGTGGTTTACCGACGCCAATCAGCCAGTTTTGAAATTTAATCCGTTCATCAATTTGAACACATTATATTATTATGATTGCCTTTCAGTTAGTCTTTTGATCAATTTCTATCCACGTGGAGGACGGGAGATCTTAACAGCCTTCAGTTCCATGTCTTGTATAATTTGCCTCGAAACTCGTGAAGCTGCGTATATTATCGGTGCATCATTAAACAAAACTCCAGTTTAAATAAATGTCACCCTTCGATTTTCGAAAGTGGCCAGTAGACCGCATCTAAGCAAACGAAGCCAAGATAAATTGCCACCTTTCTCGGATTTTTTCTCTCTTCGGTTTCACCTCTGCCTGGTTTGCTTCGGGGGCTCCAACGGCGCAATTTGTCATCCCGAGTGCATAGTAATTATTGTGTCTCAACCCAACAAAATGAGTCGCAAGTCGCCAGTACTACTTTTGAGTAAAATGCACATTTGAACAGTGTCCTACGCAATAGGAATCAATGGAAACAGTCAGCGCCTATACCAAAATAACAACCTTACACTATACGATGTTAACCTGAACAATACACCAACATGATAAGCAAACGGTGTACGTTCTACTGCATGTGAACAACTAATACATGTACCTGAAAACTTGCCCTAAAGACTCGTTTCGAGGGATTCAGTCATTTATGAGATCGTACTAATTTGTTCAGTGGCGATAGAAGCTTGAGTGCCCTCCCCCGCCGCACATTCGTGTCAACACTCTGTAAAGAAGCAAGCAACAGCCAAAAACAAAACAAAACGATCCAGCGTGGCTAGGCATCGTATTGATTCGATTTGGCGGGAAAAGAAAAAAACGGCGTGAAAAAAAAAGCCAGCCGCGAGCTATCGAGCAAGCGCGCGCGCGCGAAACTGATGTGCAGGATGAGCAAAAAACAATATGCCGGCAATTTAATGCCGGGCACACGGAGCTGTGAATAAAATTAATCACGTTAAATTATAACGGTGGCCTTCTTTCAGAGTGTGTGCTTAATTCTATCGGACGCGAGATCGGTGTTTTTTTCATGCGACTTATTTATGAGTTCATTTGTCTGTGCATTTATTTTATGCGACAAACATAATTTCTTTTAGGTTTCGTATATATAAAATGAACACCTTCAAAGCAAAATATTAATTCTTACAACTTTCAGGGTCATTGCTTTATGGTTAATAATGCACGTGGTTAATATTATTGTTGGTTTGTTTTGAAATTGATTTGAGGTTATTTTGGAACGAGAATTTCAGGGAACTGTGGGAAAAATACTTGGGCAGGTATTTGAGTCTGTTTTGGCGGAACCGACATCAATTAAGTATTCATATAGTTGGTTATTTGACGAGAGGGCCAACGTCCGTGTTCTCCAGTCATACTCAAAATTGTTCCAAATGAAATAAATTTGCTATTGTGGAGAGTTGATCTGAATGCTGTTGGTTGTATGCAGTCTCCACTGCATGCCCATTTGTGTGCTCTGACTGCTTAAACAAAATCAACATTTCAACCAAACGAGGATTAATGCCAACCAAGTGGTATTCCTCTCATGCTGAAAGCCACTCGACGCGGAGCGAGCAACCGTGTTTATGGCGAGCACATTAACGACCCAACAATGTGAAGCGACACGGGCCCATTACTCGTAGTAATGTGCGGTGCTTATCAGTACCTCTCCAGTCGCCACTTTATGCTTGGCCTTTCAGAATGAAAGCCCTTCATGAATACATTTTCCCGTGAAAATACAAAAACAGATGGGAAGATAGGAAGTTGCCGTGAACTATCTCGTGCAGCGATTCTTGTATTTTTCACGGCACTTAGGGAACCTAATCCGGTTTCCCCTCAGCCTTGCGTTATGGTTAAAGTAATCCCCAAGATAATTTGGGCGAAGAAAAAGATAAACGATAGCCGGATTCGAACCACAGACCTTTCGACCAATAGCTCGCCTCTCTACCATAGTATCGGCGAGTTGGTTAAGGACGGCCGTTCTTTATAGTTCTTTAATGTAGCTGAGTTGCCAATGTTCTTTCTCATTAATATACATTTACGCACAAACCAGCTGCCGAATTTTTTTCTCGAAACGCTACACAGGTTAGTATTAGGTTTCTTCCGAAAAAAATGTATATGCTTGCATTTTTGCACGATGAACTTAAAGTTGTTGCACAACATGTACATTGCCAGAAGTGAACACAAATCAAACAACACAAACTGTTTTAATCTATAATTTAACCATGCCCTGATTTCTATACTAATTTAAAGTTTCAAGCTTGAGCGCAGCCATGTTGGAAATCAAGTCATTCAGTGGATGTGCCCAAAATTAAATCACATTTCATTTGAGACAACATTTGCTGATCTTTGACTACCGATGTTAGTTTTGAACTAGACCAGCTGTGGTTTTACTTGCTTGGGAGAGTTCGTGTTGTTTGGTGAATACCAAGAAATATAAAGAAAACACTGCATGTTTGCGCTTCGTTAACAAAAACAAATCCTATTTTATCCTATTTTAGCTGTGGTTTTACTTGCTTTGGAGAGTTCGTGTTGTTTGGTGAATACCAAGAAATATAAAGAAAACACTGCATGTTTGCGCTTCGTTAACAAAAACAAATCCTATTTTATCGAATCCAAAATCCAAACAGCTCGTGTCGGAACCGTATAATGGGCTGTTCAGTTCGCCTGCAGATCTTACACTTGCACTCGGCAAGCTTCGGTATCGATTATTCGGTTGAGTTTACCGGAAACTGTTTCTGTTTACGTTTCTGTTTACCATGTCTCTCTATCTTTTAATCAGGCAACCCGTTGTCAGGTACCCCGAAGGCGCAGCGGACTGATGTCTACAGGACATCGATCCTACGCGACGGGCGCCAGACTTTATTACATGCAGTGTAAAAGGACGACTAGTTTCGACGGATTGAAATTCAAGAAGGTTATTTTTCTCAATACAATATTGTATTTTGGTGACCATAAAGCTGAGAAGTCAACTTTAGTCATCCCGTAGTAAACAAATACGTTTCGGTGATTTTCGGTGCGTCATCAAAACGACGTGCAATCATGCATGTCGGTCATGGTTTGATCGTTACGGAAAAACGAGAGTCTGCCAAAACTCACTGGGCTGTTTTTGGTTTGTAAAAAGTATCTTAAAGGTAGTATACACCATTTGCAGATATCGAAAAAAATGTACTACCGAATTATTAGGAAATATCTTACTCATCTGAAAGTAAATAATGATTATAGGCATCCGGCAAAATGATTGCGCTAGATATCCTGTAATTATTGTGAAAAATATAATTGTATAAAGGAAAATTCGCGATCGCCGGACGGCGATCAAGAAAAAAACACAAATAACATAAGAATAACTGCTCGACGCCGGTTGAAAACAAACGCTGTTTTTCGTGCTTTTCTCGCTATCCATGATTGTAAAACTTCGGACAGGTCAGTTAAACGATATTTACTATAAAATACAACCCCCAAGTCCACCCATTCATGATAATTCAAGCATTTACCAATGGTGTATCCTACCTTTAATGTATAGATTACCGTGCGATGCATCGATTTCCGACTTTGCGTGGTACAATTTACTTGAGAGGCTGATTATTCTATACAGGCTTTAACCCTAACCCTTCCAAATCCTCCAAACTCAATATGATTTTGCGCACACCGTCTATACGGAGTTAGGGTTAATTAAGGCCGAATTACCCACTAAATAATCAAGCCCATTGCCGACCAAATAATCAAGCCTATTACCAGCCGATCAAGTCTATTATCAGTGTATATACCGTAAGAGACATGTATTTATTATAAACACGGCACAGGACAGCATCTCATGTTGTCTATTATTCAATATAGAACTCAGTTTAATATAGAGTTCATCTTGGGATAAATTGGAAAAACCGAGCTATGAAAAACTACCGCTATCTGCTCAGATCTAAAGTACAAAATATGTCCTTGGAGAAAAATATGAATCCTAAAAAAGTATTACCCTTGCGATGTAGTTTTTTTGATAAAACTGGTTTTAAAGCATTGCTTTTGTCTGGCCAATTAAAAAACAATTGGAGCTCAGTTTGTTGGAGAATTATAAAGATAGGCGAAACTATTATAAATGAAGGCGAGATGAGCTTTTTTTGTATTAAGGTAGTTTTTTAAGTCAGGATTTTTGTTAAATAGTGACTATACTTATACTGATTTCACCGTAACAATTAAGGGTAATTTACTAATAATATCGAAGAATGCCGGCAAAATCAGATTTTAAAACTTAATACCGTAATATGTTTCATTCTTCGCTCTGGATTTTATATTTATGCACATTATGTTTTTCTCAGGCAGCGAGGCGTATTGATATTAAAAAAGATAACAATAACCAGATCACTCACGCTCGGTTTGTTTCATTAGGGCGTAGGAATATATTTTCTGTTTACGCCAACAAGTCCCCGCACCGCGCTTTTGTACACAGAGCGGTTCGTTGGTTTTTTTTGGTAAGGGTTTCAATTCGGCGCTATAGGCATCGTTAAATTTTACGAACCGTGTCGCACTGTAAACACGTATATATGAAATCTAATTAATAAACCTCTCCCTGGAAACGAGGATGATTGTTCAATAGAGGGGTGAAGCACGCTGTGGATAACAATATGTGACCTGTCATCACAAAATGAGCGTAAAGTCGGCAAAATCAAAAATTGAGATGTGGGTATTTCTAAATTCTGTAGAAACAGAGCTTTCCAATGGTATATAACACTTGGAGGTTTGATACTCAATATTGTTTTATTTTTATTTTTTAGTCTGGAGTCTTAATACAGAGATTATGAGAAAACGGGCATTTCTTGCGAGATATTGTGTGAAAGGCATAGAAAGGCATAGAAAGGCATAGTCAAAATTGTCTCAAAAACTAATTGGGTTTTTATCTGATAGTCCTGAAAAATTGGGAATTGATTGTGGGGAATTTAGTCTTAAAAAAACCCATATGACTTTGACTAGCCGTACTGGGAAATCACTCCGTGCGACTCACGCTCATTTTGTGATGACAGGTCATATAGGCACGATATAGCGAGACCGATGTGAAGAAGTGCAATGCAGATTTACACGACCCCAAAATGATTGGAAACACAATTAACGGGGTGCCACCTGTGTTACCGTTTCTGATAAAAATTGATCGCCTTTACGGAAAACGCACGACCACTATGTTCTTTGTGACTGTCAGTCACAGAAGAATATCATCTTTAAAAATAATTGAACCGGTTTTGCCCATCACAAGGCCGAAGGCCACTCGAGGTGTGGGCTACAGAGAAAATCTGGAAGAACCAGCCCCTCACACAGAAACAAGATACATGTATGATCTCTTAACAGTATGATAAGGGGTTGGGATTGGGCTGAAATACATTAATAATACCTCTACTCGTCATGTAGAAGTGTCGTAGCCCAGGCCGGACTCGCAGACCACACATTCAATGCTCCTGACCGTGTGTACCACCACTATAGGCCATGGCACTTCACTGTTAATGTTTGAGTTTACATTGTTGATTTGGAAATTTGAATGATTTATTTCATTTTGCTTGCGTCGTGACACACACGGGTGCAGGCGTCGTCTTGCTGTCACGATCACACAGTAATCATATTCACTTTATTATGATACGGAAAAGTCGGTGTATATAGCATTGATGCCATAACCACGCGATTTAAGACCACACATGCACCAGAACAGAACCATTAGTCACGCCAGGAATTTGGGATAAATTATTCAACACTGTGTCTTTCACGGCCCAGAAACTAGGGCTTATTATTGGTTGTGATGAAAATTGTTTTGGCGTTAGCACACAGGGCACAACGAATGCCAAAGGTGCCATCCAAACAACAACAACATTGTTTTGGCGTTAAATGTCAACATGGGTGGCTTGTGCGTAAAGCACTCGCCTCTCACCAATGTGGCCCGAGTTCGATTCCCAGCCCGGACCATATTGTGAGTAGAGTTGTGCGTTGGTTCTCTCCTGTGCCACTAGGGTTTTTTTTTCTCCAGGTCCTCCAGTTTCTTTCCCTCTGGAAAAATCAAACACTTTCTATTTCAGGCTGTGCTCCGTATGAGTCGATAGCCAGCTGCCAGAGGCGTCTCACACGTGCCATGCGGCTCAACCACGTTGTAGCCGCGTCCGTCGCGAATCAGCATCTTAGCTGCGAGTAAGGATGATTAGCCTCCCCAATTATTATTAATAATAACCATGGTAATGTTGGTTTGACTAAGCAATGAATTGGTACAAAATGAATGGGCGGCGATCCAGGGGCGCGGGGTTCCCTCATAATTTGTGGGCGGGGCGCCAATGGTATAATGTTCCCAAATTTCCAGTACGTATTATATTTTGCCCCAACGTACCAAATCGCCTTATTGCTTTAACAAATGGATTTTATAGATATTGCCTCTTCGCCATCCTTATCATGAAATCTGCACAAAATTTAAACGAATTGGCGTTAAAACTGCATGTATGTGTACACATCCATGCATAATATGCAAGCACCTTTGTACCGCAACCTCTGTGATCAGAATATGTTCCGCCCCTGTGCTGCTCTCCTTCCCCGTCCTTCAATGTCCCCAATATTGCCAAGAGTTTCACCGATCACAGAGAAGCATTTTCAGCATACGGCTATAATGACTGGTGTTCCAAGAAACACGATCGATTTACCGCTCACGTGAGATGAAACAACCCTCGACCGACTTAGACAAGTTTAGGTAGACAGCAGCAAATTCTATCTTATTAAAAAAAAAAAGCCGTAAAACGTAAGACATTAGATTTCACTCGATATTATTCGTATACCACCACCTGCTTTTAATTCCTATTGAAAGGACACGTACGTGCGCAAAGACGAGAGACCAAACCTCGAATTTGCTAATTGCGACGCGGAGTATATTATAATTCTTGTATGCGAGTTTGTAATTATCCTTGTGGGATAGGTAAAGATTGACGACTTGACTTGACTCGACGCTCAGGATTTCCGTGTTATACCAGCGTCGGGCAGGGCCAAGAAAACTGCCGTCAGTCGAATAATCTTTGGCACGAGTCATGGGCCAGCTGCAATTATATTCCCGTCTCGTATACTGCTGGGAAATCAAGAGAAGAAAGCCTATACTCGACTCCCAAATGTGCCGGATCGGCAGGTGCTTTTTTTGTTTGAATGATGGGACACTTTTGCTCTGAAATTGGAGAGACACTTGACTTTATGCCAGAGTCGAATATGCGCGAGACATTATTTTCGAAGTGTGCCATTTCACTCAGTTTACCTGATAGCTTTTTTTGTTGTATAGCTGAAAGGAAATATCGTTCAACGTCTACCTATAGTTTAAACTTTATTGAAATTTATTAGAATTGGATGGTTTTGGGTCTCAAAAATTTATAGCAAACATGTTTACAGTACACTGACCTGTTTTAAGTTCATAGATGCCGAACAAAAACATGTTGTGCTCTGTTATACTTGTACTCTGATTTCCTGACTTTATTTCCCGAAAAAAACGGGGCAGTTACATCATTATAGACTTTGTGGGGAAATGTCAGGTCAGGGTGCCAGACTAGCTGGCTTGCACCCGCTCACGGATGTGTAACCGATTTCAAACACGTCAAAGTTGACTATTTATAACCAAGAGCAGTATTTTGAAGAAAAACAAAAGTGAAATGTGATATCAAAATTTCCCATTTTCTCGGAAATCACGGCACAACAAGGCGGATGCAACGATTTCACAGGATGCTTGACACTATTATTCACTTACAGTCGAGTGAAGTATTTCGCAATGGTTTGGAAGGTGTTTGTTTTTCGATGTTTGCAAATAATCGACTTGTCAGCACTACGATGCTTCTACTGCACAATTATAACTGGTATTTGTTTTAGTGACAACAGGGTAACAGTTGCTTATAGGTTCTCAGTATGCTTGGTTTTTGTATTGCTCAAAAATATGCCAAGGACCATTTTTGCCGATTCGGGCGAAACATCAATATAACACTATGCACGCCTAATAGGAGAGCCCAAGTAACAAATCAAGGTAGATTTGCGTTAAGACAGTTGATGTCTAGCAAGAACTCCCTGGTTAAATACTATTTGATGGGCCCCTCGTATCAGTTCTCCGAATTGTAAACCATCTTCCTGTTTTTCTTATCTCCTATGTCTCAGAAAGTAGGATAGTAATGATGAGGGCACCGTTGCCTAGCAACCAGACACACCGTGGCATGCCTGTGATGGGGGACCTCGGAAAGTCCATGTGGTCACAACCGACGGGACTCAGGTTTCCCGTTGCCGGTAACAATGATTTACATTCATTCAATAGGCGCGTCTTGATGCACCAGCGATGGCGATTTCTTGGGGGTGCACTGGCCTAATTCAAGTCCCATTGAAAACAGTGTAAAATCAACAATGTTTAGGACCAAGTTTCATGCACACCGACATCACTGGGGTTTATCAAACAACAATCAGATTATTGTCTTGGTCTTTATCTTTCCATTTCTTTTCAATTTTTAGTAGGTTAGCCGATTACATTTTTTAATATTCACACCAAAAGAAACTCACCTTCCGAAAAGTGATACTTCCCGAGCCTGCAAGCAGCCATTTTACAAATGGCATCCCTCCACATTCTAGGGCAATTAGGACCCATTTTTCAACTGTAATTTTGTCAAGTCTGCCCTCGGATTGAAGCTCAAAAACCAGGGAGTTGATTCTATGCTATATTTACACAATCCCACCATTTCTTTCACCAAACGGCATCCTTTTTCAAAAGAAATTGTCACATTTCATGCAGATGAGCTCGCGTAGAAATTCTCCTTTCAATTAGGGTGGTGCACCCTTGGGGGAGAGAAGGAAACAGGGAGATGGACACAATCTGACCATAGAGGGCGCTGTATAAAGTGTATGCGGGCATGCCACTGACCTCTACACCTGGACGGATCATTGTCCATATTCTGCTGTGCTAACACTTGAAGTCGGCGCGAACTGGAAGTGCAACATGGCGGACCCGAGACGTCACTGCTGTGAGCCAATGAAATGTCCAGGTTTAGAGGTTAGTGGATTTACTCTGTACGTTTTGTATTTATAAACATTACGTAATACGTATCGTACCAACACCTAGACATTTCATTGGCTCACAGAGTGACGTCGTGGGTCCGCCATGTTGCACTTCTCCGCATGCCGACTTCAAAATAGAACAATGATGATCTGTCCATGTATAGAGGTCAGTGGGGCATGCATGTACGCCCGCAATACACGGATGTACAGGGTGAGTCAAAACGATATCCTCTCATAGAAGATTTGTTTATTTAATAATATGTAGCTAAATATGGCTAGAGAAGTAAATAATATTTTGGCTTGATACAGATTTTTGAATTTCTGAATTAATTAATTAACTATAATTCACAAAGCTTCCTGACAGTAATATTGCCGAAAGATCAGTGACCAATAAAGGGAACGAACAACACACTCTTAAACACTCCAGCAACACTAGCCCTGAAGAAGGACGCCAAGTCCGAGAATTCGGCCCCCGCCAATAATACGGGTGAGCACTTTATTTGTCTGAAGTCATCACATTACACTCTAAAGCGTCCCTGGTCAGACTGACCCAGAATCCGAGTTGGAAAAAACTAAAGATGGAAAAAACTAAATATTCAAACCTAGTTTTGTTTATCACTTGCTGGGTTTGCTCTTTCGAAAACACATGATTCAAAGAGATCACAATCTGCTTTTTTATACAAACCATTTTTTGAGTTTGGAAAAAGTCATCTTCACTGTTAAATTGGTCCTGAAAACCATCCTTCCTTAATGACTAACGAAACGGAGCGTCTGTATTTAAGTTTAAATTTTACGCTTGTCATTCCAATTTTGTTTGGTTTGGGGGGTTTATTAAATCACGGATATTCTTATGAATGAACTCATCAAAATAAAAAAAAGCCCCTAATGTCAGTATTCATCGGTAATTTCCGTCTTTTGATCGTCCCTCTGTCGCATTTTATTTAATCTAGATTTGAAAATGGCACATGCGCACAACTGTATGTCGCTATACACAATGGCAGAAACAGCGGTGACATGTGGGCGTGATACCACCGAAGAAATAGCTTGTATTGTAATGTTGTTCTTGAACACTATAGCCGTATTGCCGCGTTAAGGTATTAGCTTTGTACTGTAACCTTTCGACTTTGAACGATGACGTAAATTATACAGAGAGATTGACACCACTGATTGCCAATGCAATGCTCAATGAAACATAATCAACATGCGAGTATTGTATTTTATATGTACATGTACATGTACATGTACCCAAAACGCCATACACTCAATAATGAAGTCGCATGTCGTGCGCAACATAGCCTAAACAGTACGTAAGAAACTTCTTCGCGGGGCGGGGGCGTCGTGATGAGTGATTAAGGCAACTTTGTAAAGGTGAGTGTTGTACACTGAGACCAACATTATTGTTTCTTCTCTTCGAAATTTGCGGTGAGCATCACGTTGCTCGACAAAATAATGTGTTGCAACTTATATTATGCGAGTTATTCGAAATAAGCCATTGCATTGTGGTCAATTGAAACGCAACACGAGTGCGAACTTGTGTCAACAAACCATGAACAAACAGTCACGTGCAGCTAATTCGTGCTCACCGCAGGTACGAACATTTCATTATTTGTAACGTACGTCTAGGGTAATGCCCAAGTATTCATCATAATATTGCTGAATTCGTCAAATTCAATATGACTTTTCACAGGCACTGTATAATAGGGGGCGGGTAGGGTAGTTTAATTAATAAAAACAGTGTTTATTTTGCTGCCTACTTTTGAGGGAATTAAATACAAATTTATAATAATTGGGAATTAAAGGGTATAAATGCATCTGGTTTTTTCCCCCTCACTTTAGTATAAAGTCACATGATTGTGGCAAGTAGTTACCAATTCAATCAATAGGCCTATGGCGTCAACTTGGTTTCGGGTGATTTCAACATGTCGGTGTTTTAATGCCACAAAATAACCAACTTTGTAAACACTCAAGTAAAGGTCAGCTCATGACTTTATCGCTTATCAAAACCACAAACCTATACACCGGATAATGCGATTTAGATTTATAAGTAAAATTACCGAATTATAAGATCGGACTGCTGGAGCACCAAGGTCACAATTATTGTTCAGCGCAATTTACTGGATTTGCGTTGAGCATGGGTTGAACTCGGTCAGTGGTTGATGTTACTTTGTTAGTAACCTGCTGGGTTGCATGCACATTAAAGGTAGGACACACCATTGATAATTCCTTGAATAATCAGGAATAGGTGGATTTGGGGGGTTGTATTTTATAGTAAATATCGTTTAACTGACCTGTCCGAAGTTTTACAATCATGGATGTTGAGAAAAGAAAGAAAAACGGATTTCGTTTTCAACTGGCGTCAGGCAGTGGTGGTTTATAATCTTGTTCTTGTGGGTTTTTTTCGCGATCGCGATTCTATTTTTCGGAACAATTACTGGATATCTATAGCGCAATCATTTTGCTGGATGCCTATACAATCATTATTCATTTTCTTATAAGTAAGATATTTTTTAATATTTGCGGTTAAGTTGAAGTTCCGCTTTTGTTTTCGGATTATGTACATATACATACACACACAGCTTTACCTTACATACGCACTGTGGACATTCCTTTGTCTTCGTGTAGTTAACAAACTTTGACTAAATACTCATTTTTCTCGCTTCCCCAAAACAAATTTACCCTCAAATTTGGATTATGGGCCTCTCAGCTGTCCCTTCTATCTTTTCTCTATATAACCGTAACCCGTTTTTCCTCTAGCGCTCTTTTTCGGAAACTGAAAAACGGATTGTGGACGTGTGAAAGTCCACACACGGTAACCTCTTCCCGCATCGTGTGGACCTATATTGTTCGGAGGTCCACAGTGCGTATGCAAGACTAACTCAGAATTGGCGAAAGAAGGTGTAGACATAGGTACGTACATGATGCCAGTTCAAAGAATATTTAAGATTTGCGAAATATGATCGCTTTTACACAGAGATTACGAAATTGTTTGAGAATTCCATGTATACAGTCCAGAAATAGTATTATGTATCGCACATTCTGTAGTGGCGAATTATTTATATACCATTTTTAATTCATAGAAAGACAAACGGAGTTTAAATTAAAATGTACGAAATATGATCGCTTTAATTACACAGAGATTTCGAAATTGTTTAAGAATTCCATGTAAACAAAAGTGTATTTTAATTCAGAGAAAAACAAACGGAGTTTAAATTTTGAGCCTGATAACAAAAAAAACAAAAACGGGAAATATATTGTAGTTATCAATATCAGTCTCTATACATTAATAACTCTTCAACCATTTTTCACAAATATGCCCGACTGTAAACGACAATGTCAATCGGAAAAAGTCGCGTGGTCACGTCTAAACCGCCAGTCCCAATGTGGCAATTTTGTTTTAGCGAACCACAAGAAAACCGTACGAAAAATTGGTACAATTAGAGTAGAATGGCAGTGATTTAGGCCACGAAATAATTTTAAAAACTGGGATTGCCATAGGCCCTATCTGGATAAACAGGAAAATATTCGGCGAAGACGTACAACGACGTGTTACTTTATTTCATTATGTGTATTTATATTTGCAAATTTGAAAGACATTTGAAGCAACATGAGCACGCGTGTGTTTAAATAACACTGCGCTAGGAGCGTAATGGCATAGAATATGTATTTATCCTACAAAAATGGCTACTGGTGTTGTAATATTGCTAACGCGTTTGTGCCTTTAGTTAACACCTTGTGCGCCTGCAGTAAGTAGGCCCCATTGCAGACTCGCCACCATGGGCGCGTGTGCGTCTCTTCACCACACCGGAACCGTGAAGAATAGGTAAACGATGCTGTCTGGCCATCCAGTGCGTACTAGTGCGCGCGTATTCAAACTGCAAGCTTGAATGTAATACGCTCGCGCTTTCCTGACATATACGACATTTTTTTCATTTTTGAAGCTTCGGTTTTTCGACTGAAAAACCTGTAGGGACGACAGAGGTACGTACGTACATGTACATTTAATATAAATCCTTGCTAAACAACGCGACGTCGAAATATCATGTTGGAACGGATTGACTCTATACAAAGTAAAACATCATGTTAAACATGGCGTCGCGCGTTAAACGCATCGACTGAAGTCTTAATTTAAATGTGCCAATATAAGACAATTCCAGGGGTTAAGATCGCGTAAGGCACGATAGGACAATTACATGGTGCAGCAAGATCGTAGCCATGTAACTAGGTTGGCCTTATTGTCTCCTTCTATAGACACAAACATTTTAATGAACACCGGGTACCTACTCGTACCAAAAGGAAGCGTCTTCCTCTACGCACTACCGGTGTTGTCTCACCGTGTTGACACACCCGGTCCGCAAAATAACTTTCGAAATCGTGTTAACTTAATATTAACTAGTTAAAGTGGCATTACCCTGAAATCCCCGAAATGTTCATGTTTTGGATTGTATACTACTGTATCCTATTTCAAACTGGTTGAAAGGAAACCAATTAACCCAATGTCTTATACCGTTCCCGAGAACAACCTGTTGTTTACACCGGACACGACGGGCTACGCAGTACGTTTGTTTTCTGTCGTTTTCATTCAATGTACAAACACTCGTTTTGTGTTTGTCACAATATTACACACAGCACAAAATAATGCACACATGTGGTTTCTTACACGTCCGCAAAAGGCGAACACTATGGCTGGAATCACGACTAAGCCTATACCCAAACAGCCTGGCTTTTATATGTTTATATCACTGACCTCTATACATGGACAGATCATCATTGTTTCATTTTGAAGTCGGCATGCGGAGAAGTGCAACATGGCGGACCCACGACGTGACTCTGTGAGCCAATGAAATGTCCAGGTGTTGGTACGATACGTATTACGTAATGTTTATAAATACAAAATGTACAGAATAAATCCGCTGACCTCCACACCTGGACATTTCATTGGCTCACAGCAGTGACGTCTCGGGTCCGCCATGTTGCACTTCCAGTTCGCGCCGACTTCAAGTGTTAGCACAGCAGAATATGGACAATGATCCGTCCAGGTGTAGAGGTCAGTGGTTTATATCCTACTTTTAAATGGTCCTTCCGATTAACATCATTTCGTTCGAAACAAATTGTGTAGCCCAATTGGGCGATTTCCAGAACATATAGTGTCCCATTGAACAGCGCCGTGAAATGATGCCCTAAGCTACGAGTTTGGAGAAGATGACAAATGATAAGATGAAGATGATAAATATATCAAAACTCTTCATGTGTCGGATCTATCAAGTATAAATGGGAACGCTTTAATGTACACTGCATGTATGTGTACATCATCTACATGTACGTTTGTTTGTTTGTTTGTTTCGGTCACTTCAATCGGCCATCATAGAAAAAAACGACTCCTGAAATTAAATAAAGTTTAAGCTTCCATCAACACATCCCCCGTGCTAGCACCTAAAGGGCTAGGATCTATCTAGGGTTGAAATTAAGTCAGTAGTTTGTCGTTATAGTCTGCCTGCGCCGCCGTGACTGACATTGTAAATCTACCACACACCCGGCTGCGATTTTTTTTTTCCCAAACAGGTTTGCACAATTTCATGAATTATTCAGTAGTTGCGTTGATCGCTGTACAACACTTAGGTTCTAGGTCTCCTTTTCCCCTTAAATTAAAAATACTCTAAAGATATCAATTTGACTAGGAAAAACGAGGTGACCTACTACACCAGGATTCGAACCCGGGATCTTTGATCCATAGCCAATCCCACTATCCACTACACTACGTATAGCAGCTCGACAACAGCTGTTCTTTAAAGTGATTTATTGTAACTAGTTAACTAATAACAACAATGCTGTGACGTCATGTTTTTTTCCGATGAATAAACATAACTTCTCATCCAAACTACTGAATAATTCATGAAATTTTGCAAACCTGTTTGGGAAAAAAAAATTCGCCACCCGGCCAGGGGTTACGTTACGTTCTCTATGCGTGTAGCGAGCGGTATAATATAAAAATATGTGGGGCGTTCTGTGCAACTTTGGTCCCAAGATGCCCTATGTTCCAATCACGAACGTTGAACGGCGGGCATGGTTTCTCAGCGCTGGTTCATTTCGATGCACGGACAAAGAGGACAGTGTATAACGACTTGATTTAAAGTCTAGCATCTAGACGCGACGACGTACGCGTACCACGCCTTGGGCCAAAAGTCGTGAAGCTGCTAATGTTGTTTAGCATGAACATTCTTCCACGCGTATAAATGTTTTGTTTATTCATCCGCGACTCGAAATGACTCGCCCGGTTATATAATTATTTACAAAGAGCCGTTCTAAGAAACTTAGTTTTGATTCCAGCTGTTGCAATTCTCAGACGTCTCCGAAGGACCGTTCTAAGAAACCTGGCCTTGATTCCAGCTGCCTTCTTATTCCTCCATGATTAAATTGATTTAAAAATCAATTAACATCGTGTGGTGTCTATTTATCCACCTTGTGGGCAACGGCCATTAATGCCGTTCTACTCTGATTAAAAAAGTCGGTCATTGGATTGGATCTGATAAAGCACTAACTTCACTTGAGCAGTTTACTTGTAGTCAACTGTTTGAATAGACAAAGCTCACGCTCTTTTCAGCAGCAACAATAGCAGAGGACTTTAAGGAAAAGTCCATTGTGCCAAGTGGGGCGTGCGTACCACACGACCCCCATAGTGCTGGAAAAAGTTGTGTCCATACAAAAAGGAAATTCCCTGGTCTCATGCTGTCGAGCTCATAATGTGTGACTCAAAGGAACAGGAACAGGTCGATAAAGGAACAGGTAGAGACAACAACAATCCGATTTTTTTACTCTGCACGCACGGGGGTCATTCGTAATCCAGCTATTGAACACCAGCTATTGGACACCGCACAGCGTGTGAGTCCCTGGAATGCCAACAGATTCGTGTGTGTACACACACAATCGGTCCCCAGTGCTAGTGAGAGAACAGAAACATATGCCAACCAGCAAACCCGTGCTTTTCACCGGTAAACAAACGTAACTCTCAAACTAACGTTTCCCATCCTTTGTGCTGGATGATGCATGTAGGCGGTGGTGTGAGATCGCTTTTACATTTCACCCTGTGTGTATCAGGTCTACCATTTTGTGTAGTACCAGTAGAAGTAGCTCTGTATAGACAACACGTTTACCAGTAATAATAGATATTGAGGAGTGCACGTTTATTCGCAAACATATCTTGCCGCGGTTGGTGGTTGCATGCTGCGCGTGGATCAAAGTCTTGTGTTTTTGTTTTATGAAGACTTCACAATGGACGACGTGTCATGTGACATGTAGTCTAGCAAGACCGCTTCCGTGGTTGAACGTTGCTGAGCTACCGACTCTGTAGAGAAACCTTTCTCTGTGTGTATATGTAGAGCAGCACTAGGTAAGCAAATGGTATGTTCTTCTCTAATCCAAGTTGTATAAATGTATTGTAGGACATCGAAGTTTTTAAGTCATAGTGGTCGCTACGCTACAAACAAACAAACGTATTGTGTGCGTACTTACATGACCCAGTTGTAGCATGGAGGAATGGTCGTAGTATGTACTGTGGAGGAATAAGAAGGTTATTCCTCCATGGTACTAGCAATCCTCCATGGTACTCTTGGGTTGTGCACTCGGACCACAAAGCTAAGTGCTCATGGTCAGTCATATTCAACGACTACATGTACAAGGTCAAGAGGTCAAGTGCTGCAAAAAACTTGTTCCACCATTATATTATCTGCTTCATGTCAAACCAAATCCGAGCATCTTCAAATTTTGCGCGCGCGTTGCTAACGTCGTTTTTATATATACATATTTTGTTTTCCTGAATTTTTATTACATGTATTATAGAGTGAGTAAAATTGCCCTGACTTTGTTTTGCAATGCGATTAATACGCGCTGTCTATCGTTTATACGGCAGTGGACGATCTGGGCCCCGACTTGGTCGATATCGTATTGACAATACTCTGGACCTTTACGATAGCCACTGCGTAATATTTTAGTTTTTATTAATTAATCATCTTTGGCCAATGAACGTGCAGCATTGGTGATGTGGTCATCAGAACATTTACATATTTTTTTTCTGAAAGAAAAAGGAAATTCCCTACTTTTCCTACTCCTAGGCATGTTCCTAAAATTATTTCCAATTTTCAAATGTTTAAAAATCAGAAAACAAAACTACTAAATCATGTTGTTATACCTCTGTATTGGATTGGTATTGATCCAGAACGATCACGTGTCAATGGTATAACGACGCATATCCCACCCCGTGTAATATCATAATAGTGTGAGGGCGTTATATCACCCGGCTGCTGTTCTAATTCTGTGAGCTGTATATCGTTGGTACCCGCGCAATACGACACACTATTGACGATAGTAAACTGTATAGTGGAGCAGCGAACGAGCAGACGATCAGCTGTTTTCATGCAGCGTACGTGATAAGTCGAGTTTGTTTCGTTTGCGTTGTAAATTAGTGTTTACTTGAACCATGGAGGAATAAGAAGGAATCTTATTCCTCCATGTTTGAACGTTTCGTACCTTCAGTCCCCATAATGTCAGCTGTGCTTCAAGACGTAGATATATAAAAACAATAGTTGACCGTTGTGATGTCGGATATTTTAAAACATTTTGTATGTGTCTCAAACACCTTGGAGAGTACTTAGGTATTTTTCCCTAATTTTGAGAAGTTGGGGTATTTTATTCACTGTGGTATCTGGGTATATGGCAGTATATTTCGCTAGTCTGCCCCCTCTAGCATAGCGTTCAAGGGCGCTATCATCGGTGATAGTGAGCGAATTCAACTTGCTTCGACTTCGAGTGTTCTGTAGTTCTTATAATATTTATAAATGTGTGTCGGTAAAAAAACTGATTCAGGTCTAGTATAACCTTTAGCTTACACCTGTAATTCTGACTTAATTAAAAACCCTAACTACCCCAAACCCATCAAACTCCAACTGCAGCTTTCGCTATATAGGTTTTGGCAGGTTTGGTACCAAACCGTAACAACTTGTTGTTAGACTTTGTTTGACTCAGTACCAAAGGCCCAGGGAGACCATGTTGAATTATGTGAGGTTCAGGACAGAAAGGCATGAGACTTGTCAAAATGTTAGAAAATTTGAGAATGCACAGGCATTTATACGTGAGTGACCCACATTGTCACGGCACAGTTCCTGGTCAACTGTAAGTGTATGTACACTTACACCTTGTATGTGTGTCCCCACTAAAACACATAATACCACTGGCCAGTTATCACTGTTCCAAGTCAATAAAACTTCAACTGTTGGAGTTTGGCAGGTTTAGTACTGTTAGGTTCAGTACAGTGTACCAAAAATTACTGAACATGTCTGAGCTGTTGAAGTTTGTTACGTTTGGTATGCTTCCTAGTGCGAGAGCCTAAGGGGTTAGGGCCAATTTTATTTGATGTTTCGAACATTGTGCAGTAGATTTACACTTTCTACAAAAGAGCCTTTGCTGCATAAGGCCGTATTCATGAGAGAACCGGATATCACTTTTGTCGCACTTTCAATTGTATGGTTTCGTTTGGCAAGTGCTATTTTCCGTAGGGTAAAAATTATGTTAGCGGGTAGGTATGTAGGGCAGTGAATAGATATTCATACGACTCGATTTTTGCGTGAGCGACCGGACCAAGCGAGGGCCGGCTGGCTTTAAGCATAGAGAGAGAGTTCCAGTCCTAGCCGAACGTGTGTACATACACCAAACCAAAGCCGCCACGGGGGCCGATTAGTCGGAATATTGTGACAGCAATACCGACTTGCCCTGGGGCTCCCCGGTAAGGCCAAGGTTACGCGATTCTATTCACTGCAACTTTGAAAGGGGCAACACCTTCGATAAAAGAATCACCACAGGTGTGAATTCCCTGCGCTAGTCTCCATTCAAAGCCGTTTGGAGATTTCCAAGGAACATTAATGTGACCATGAAGAAATAACGTGACAAGCTTTAATACCCAATGTGCTATATTATATAGTTTGTGTATTCAGTACATCTTTGACCGGTCATTGTTACATCGCTGCCGTAATAAACGTCCAAGTTCCCCTTAGTCTCGAGTAAAGGTAGGATACACTATTTGCAGATATAAAACTAAGAAACACAAATTAAGAAATATCTTATTACATGTATTTGAAAGTAGATAATGATTCTAGGCATCCAGCAAAATGATTGCGCTAGATATTCTGTAATTGTTCCAAAACAAATTGAATTATATATAAAGGACGCGGTTGAAAACCGAACGCAGTTTTTTTTCTGTTTGTTCTTTCTCGGAATCCATGATTGTACAACTTCGGAGAGGTCAGTTAAACGATATTTACTATAAAATACAACCTCCCAATCCATTTGATAATTCAAGCAATTACCGATGGTGTATCCTACCTTTAATTTATCGATAAAGTCTAATATTTGTCGGTTTAACTCCATTGTGTACTTGAATGAAGACTATCATCATTGACGCGCGCTCACTACCGACACGCATTATTTTACTCGGCCAACTTTTTTTAAGCGACGGTCCTGCTTTTTTTTTAAATGTCACTGTAATCTTTACTCGTGGATTGACATCCTATTCGATTTCGAAATAAATGTATATTATGTCTTCGAACGACATGTTTGTGGAAAAACAGTGTGGCCAGTGCTTTCTCGAGGTCAGAGGTCATAATTATACTTCATTGATTTGATACAATGGTATTGGAATGCGTGTGCTTTGGAAACAAAGACCGATAACAGGGTCAAAGAATAGAATTCGGGATATGTCGTTTTGAAAATAAGCTTCAGCTTAGCCCGAGATAACCTAAAATCTCAAAACGTTGGGTATATTGAATTAAGCTGCCTTTTTGTTCAAACTAGTGTAATCCCTGTTAAAACTGAATGAGTTCCACAACACAACAGTGACCTTTACGATCAAATCTCTACATTGTATGGTTTTGTAATTACCAAAGTTTTTTCTGGCAAGTTCAGATAACGTACTACTAGACACGTACAAAACGATCAACCTGATTGCCACAAACTACCATGCCCTCTTGTTGTGGTATATCCGTTCCCTACCCTAATTCTTTATTTTAGGTGCTGTTATCCTAGTTATCCTATAGAATCACAGGAAGTGGCTGTGCGACGTGCATTCGTATCTAGAGGAAGCATTTGCAGAGCCTTCAAACCTGCTGCCGCGCCGATTTATCTAGAAACATTATGCCCAGTCCTGCTGTACAGGAAGCGGAAGTTGTAGGTTTGTTATCTATGGCGGGACAACCTACCACTCGTTGCTACAGCCACCACACATAAGATTGTTATAGTCGAGCATAATGGTGCAAAATTATGATAGAATTACTGTGTCTCTACCTTGGGAATCTGGAGGCATTAATGCAATCACAATAATGAAGACAAACCACGTTTGACAACCACGCACACCCATATAAATGCTTCAATCTGACAGGGCGCCTTCAGTCGCGTCCACTGCAACTCTTTATTGTATTACAAAAACGGTGCAACTAATTGACCAATCAACAGTGTAGTCCACGTTAATGTTATGATCGTAATGACGTTACGGTTTCTAAAGTCGACTCCGATTGGCTGGTGCGCGGGGTGGAATAATATGTACATGTATGTTGATCGCAACATACATTAGTCGCGGAGGGCTCCGTTGAACAAAAAACGGGTGGTACTTGAGCCAGAAGCCAATTTCATGGAGCTGCTAAGCACAACAAGTTGCTTAGCACAAACAAATCTTTCTCAGAAAAAAAAGGTTACTAGCAAACTGACTCCGATTTAAAGCAAAAAACAGCTACCAATCACAAACAATACACATCATCTGAAAATTTGGTTTGTAACCCCGTTTTTGCCAAGAAAGACTTTTCATGATATTGCTTAAAGCATTTTTTATGCTTAGCACCTCCTTGAAATCGGCCCTGTGCAGGTGGTGGGCGTGGTGGCACGATTGGGATATACACCTGTGTTGTTAAATCGATCACGAACTAGCGCACGTAAAGCCACTATTATAATAACACTAAGCAAAAAGACTGGTATACCTGCAACTGTAACTTCCGGAATGGATCAACGTGTGTTGGTTTTGCGCAGCAGATGTAACTTTCCCGGTTTGTTTTCGTTTGGAGAAAAACAAACCCACAATATTACGCACGACCTCCGATCACTCCAGGTTTAAGTCAACCTCGTTCTCATGGTGTCGAGAAGTAACCCCCCTATCACCTGCTTTCCCAAACAATTTGGATACCTGTGCAAATTGGAAATAGTCTGGTGCCTGGCTGCACTTTAAATTAGTGTTCGTGTTTGTATGCAGTGTCTGGAGTAAAAATAGACTAAATTCGAAGCAGCGTGAGAACCAAAACGAGGTGTTTTTATCCCCTTCAAATTTAGCCTGTTAATCTTTAATATCAATCGAATGTTTAGCATCACATAAAATATTATTGTGAGCAACATGAAATAGTGTAGATTGTTTTTAGGTAGAGAGGAAACTCACATTGAACATTAATATGCATAATAGGCGTCGTTGTTATGTTTCGAATCTGAATACGGCGAGCGAGTTTCCAATCCAGGGTTTACTAAATCGAAACGAGGTTGGAAATAAAGAAAGCCCATGGGACGAGGGTGGATTCAAGTGCCTCGATATTAACGGAACCATTATTTTGAAAACGGCAATGTTGAAATGTTGGTCCAAACATTGTGTGTACCTTTTTAAAGGTTTACCTCGAGTGAAGTCGGAGCTGTGAACAAGTTTTACGTTCACACAGACTGCATGTTGACTTAGACTTCAATGTTAGCCTTGAACTCAAGTCACGGGATATCCTGTGGTGTATGTTCCCATCATGCGGCCCGGATATGTGGACTGCTTTCCAGCCGTCAAAATGAGTGTTACTCTAAATAATTACCGCGAGCAATTTCATCAGCTCACATTATTAATTTTGTTCTTATTCTGATTTACGCGGGATTAAAAAAAAAAAAAAAAACCTGAATAGTGCAAAATTCTCTGCAAAACTGTATGGCAAAACTGTATCGGCCATTTTTCTCTGTTTGACTTTCAAAGTCTATACAGGGTGGCCCATAAAAAAAACGGACAAGCACACCTCCACCACCCAAAACCAAAACCATGGATGGAGAATCCTTCTAGAACAAAAACAATACCAAGAATTCCTAATTTTGTTCAGTCTAGTTTTAACTCGACCCTATTTTGGTATCTCTTTTATTCTAGAAAGACTCCATACCAGTTATACTATACAACTATAAGGTTATAAAGTAAAAAGAACAGTGTCAAAACAAAGTATTTCAAGAAAACTGCTCGCTTTACACGTTAACGCTCCCATTTTGATGTACCCGGAAGTTTGGTTTCTCGAAAAGTCTCGTATGTTCTAGGAGTCAACTTACACGGATTATGTTACCCAATGGTATGGTACGCCAGTATAGCTTTCCTGGGAATGGTTTTGGTATCTTTCGTCACTTTCAGACACTAAATGGACAGATTTACACTCGAAATCAAAACGTCTGATAAGTTTAAAAGTTAAAATATATTGAATCATAAAACGAAAGTGTTCGATCTCAGGAAAATTACACTAATGATTTTTGTTTTTAAGTTAACATTTATAACTGTATCCTATTGAAATAAAAACGGAATCTTGACAGTTTAAACCTTCAGCGCAACTGTGAGTGAAACTGTCATTCTCGCAGTCTGTAACTATATACGAGTGAAATTCTTTAATCGCGATTTCCATCGACTTTCGAATGAACTGGTTCCAGACTTTGATAGACTTTTCACTCTAGTCCCAAGTTTCACTCTTTGCATGTGGTTGTACAATTCCTTGTACTTTCTCTTGGTATAAAGGATGTCTAACAGAGTAATAAGGAGCGACAGTATTGTTTCAATTTCAAGCGAATCGAGGATGAACCTTATTATGAATTCTCTCTAAATTCTCTCCAAATTCGAGAGAGTGAAAATCACTCTGATTGTAGATTGAAATTTACATTGAAAAAATAAAACCCATAATATTCCAGTTAAATTCAATTAGATTTCGATCTTTTTCGAGTGAATTAATTTTACTCTAAAACGTCTTGTTCCTAGAGTTTGACTGTAGAAGTGAATGTTCACTCCAATGGAGTGAATTTAACTGCGGGCCTCTAAAACGATCTGATAAACCAACCCCACTTGATATGGGATTCCAAACGTAACAAAGTTGAATGATATTTGAAATAAGAATGTTGAGGGGAACCGAGACCTTTTTATTTTACTGTGAAGTTTGAGCCTTCCTGGAAGAAACGCTGCCTTTTAGGAAGGCTTCTAAATTCTACCCAAATATGTTGTAAATTAATGTACTGCGTGCCCAGACCCCTCAGGGCGGACAGGCACCTCACCGGCGTAGGCGACGGTACATTCCCCCCCCCCCCCCCCCCCACAACCACCCCCCCCCCCCCACCCCCTCCCCCCCCCCCCCCCCCCCCCCCCCCCTCTTCCCCCCCCCCCCCTCCCCCCTTTGTTTGTGTGAAAAACCTGAATCTGCGGCTGCATACTTCCTTGATTAAACCATTTAGCTGCTTTTTTATGGAACTTTTGGGATTGTTCTCATTCTACCAGCATTTTTCAGTGAAAATGTCGCCGTTGCAGTATTTTTGCTGGTGGTAGGCGTAAACATGACTGGTTCCCAACTGCTCTCGTTGGAATGAGAACCGAACAGAGCAGGGAAGCCTTTATTTATCCTCGGGGTCGGTCCGGATTTTTTTTCAGGCGGCGCGGTCAGGGTTTTCCCATTATACAATTTCTGGTAAACTCGTTCACTTCTTAACAATACAACATTTTGAAGTGCAGGCAGTGGAGTTTCCCCGAAAGTTCCAATAAAACTATGGTCTCATTACTTTAAACTTGGTATGTGAGAAGATACAGTATTAAATAAACTGATCTAAACGGATAGGACCAAACTTGTTCAATTTGTGCCGTTTGTAACCCTTGTATTTTGTAAGCATTATACCAGTACACCTTTATATAGATACATCATTTATTCCATATCCTGCAATTATTAAAGCTTGTATTTTCCAACTTTTGTCTTACAGTTGCGCACAACCTTCCTGCGAAGTCACGTGGAACACTAAAATAAAACAAGGGAGAGTTGGTTTCCTGTGTTCTACCGGTCGAGCAATAGGGAGAGAGTCCGGCTGCGCTGTATCAGGAAGTATAGTACCGAAGGCCGACATCATCAGACACCAAGTTTTGCTCTCCTAAAAGTGGTGGTGTGTGAACCAGGACTAATCTTTCTCTCACGAAAAGGGAGTGAGTCTAAAGTTGAACTGCGGATTGTTGTGATACCTCGTCATGGCGTCGTCTCCACACAGGATTATCTGCTGGGTCGCGATATGGGCTGTGCTGCTGACCGCGACAACGGGCCTTGAAGGTAAATTACTTAGACCCAAGTCGGCTGTGCAAATTGAAAAACAAAAACCTAACCTACTGTGTTTATTACAGTCAGGATCTATGAATGGTAAATGTACATCCCCAATGGGTTTATAGTACACGGTACTGGCATTTGTGAGAAAAATGAGACAGAACTGGGCACATGTTGAAATGAGGATAAATTTCTCCTTACGATGCTGTTTCTTGCACTTCAATCAGACATTCTATTAACAAGTTATGGCTGTTTAAACTTTGTATTTGTCAACATGTCGCAAAAGTAAAATGTTGAGAAAAGGCCTTTGAAGTTTCGAGTTTTGTACGTGTGACATGGACAATTGTCAATTGTTTGTTTTCTCATATAAAAACACTTGTATTGCACTACTTGCATACTAGTTCTTAACAAAATATCGTTAGTAGACTTATCGATAAATCACCCATTCATTATTTTGCAGTTTTTTCCCACTATGCCCTTTGCCCATTTTGCCCTCACATTTTTCCTCGCCTTGCGTTTCTGGTATTCCAAGCTCGATTTTCACTAGTTGCATCTCGTGCATTTGGGTTGGTCAGTCGCTATTTATAATTGGCCTATCCCAAAACGCACCCTTAACGTCCGATGCGTTCATTAAGGGTAAAGTACACAGTACAATTTTCATAGGCCAGTGAATTACTGCAGAGTACTGCATACTGCAGTTTACTCGAGTAGCATTTTGTATTAATGAGTGACGTTATAGGGTGATTCTTTTTTTTTCAACCGTTTTAAAGGTAAGATACACCATTGGTAATTGTTTGGATTATCAAGTTGGGTGGATTTGGGGGATTGTTTTTTATAGTAAATATCGTTTAACTGACCTATCCGAAGTTTTTCAATCATGGATGCCTAGAAAACAAGAAGAAAAACGGCGTTCGTTTTCAACCGACGTCGGGCATGCAGTTGTGGTTGTTCGCGATCGCCGTCCGGCGATCGTGATTTTTATATATAAAATTTCATTTTTTCGGAACAATTACAGGATATCTAGCGCAACCATTTTGCTGGATGCCTAGAGTAAGATACTTAATAATTCGGTATAGTAAACATTTTCGATTTCTGCAAATGGTGTATCACATTTTTACTAATGCCCGGTTTACTTCATACTTCACGCGAATGCGATGCGAATTTGACCTCACGAAGCATTCACTGCAAAATTCGTCGGCGTTCAACGTTTGCAAATTTGCAGCACGAAAACTCGCCCTGGACGTCGCAACGCGTATAATGAACCGGCCTTGGAACAGTTGTTTGAAATGAGGCCTCCACAACAAATAAATCTTGTTGGTTTGCTGCCCTTTTCATTAATAATAACAGGGGGTCTTAATAACAATAGTTGTCATGCTTATGCATGGTCCGACCCTTAATAAGGGGTCCGTTTTTTTCGTGTCCCAAACCCCGTCCATCCGGCATTATGGGGCCATGCGGCAGCCGATATCAGCACTCGATCAATCTCGACCCTTACAAATGGGTGGATAGAGGCAATTGTAGTTAAATGTCTTGCCCAAGGGCACAATTTTTGTGTTCCTGTCAGGGTTCTAACCCACGCTCTGTGAAGTTAAAAGAACATTTTTTGTCGGGAGGAAATAATGTGATGACGACAAGTTACAAAATAGCACTCGTCTATGCTTTACTAAGCTTTATTATGGCGCGGGTACCGGCATTTATCCCCATCGCTATAAGCTCAAAAGAAAACAACGGAAGGATTGTGTTATCTGCTTATCCAACTAGCTCTCTCGAATTTATAACGCTAAACAAGCGCTTTAAAAGCCCACTATAACACTCCCACTAAGTTGACAAACTTTATTTGTTTTAAAAACGTGGCTTGCCTTTTTTTTTATCTATTCGCACTGTTGTTCGCACAACCCGTTTTCAAGGGTTTGAACTCTTCGATCTACATACCGCCTTTGTCAATTAAGGGCGCCGTTCACCGCTATACTACATCTTCACAAAACAAATTTGACGTAAACTTACAGAGGCATTTTATAATTCAAAGCACTGCCGGTAATGATCATTGTTATTGCACATAACATGTAGACACTTCGTGCGCGCCCGGCAGTATCGACACTAGATAGGGTATACTGGTTTGAAAATATCAATAGTCCGATCCAAAATTGCCGATCCGATTCGGTTCGTACGTGACGGACTGTCGTACACGCGCACGCACACGCACATTGGATAAACGCTCAAATATTCAGCATTGCCATTCAACATTTCGGAGCATGGACTAGTCTTGGTTGCAAGAAGTCCTAATCGCGGTATGCAGCGCGCGTATGCCATGACTTTTAAATGGGTCGTCTTGGCTAACTCACATAATCGCTCGAAAAAATCAGAGCAGAATTTGTGTACAGCATGCGCGTGCGACGTTGCGTGAATAATCGCATGACGTAACATGCATAATCGCTGACGCATTGGTCAAGTTTATGTTACGTCAGGTAATTATGCACGCAACGTCACACGCGCATGCAAATGCGAGTTAGCCAAGACGACCTATTCGAAGGTCTATGGCGTGGTCTATGCAGCGTACGTTGGCGGCTTACGCGCGCTGCATACCGCGATTAGGACGTCTTACAACCAAGACTAAGCATGATATGGACACGCCAACTCCAGTATTTTTTGTTTTGAGGAGAATGGTGTCCAATTCCGCTAGCAATAGTTACCACATGCATTGGGCCTTAGGTTGACATGTTATTCGTGTTGACAGGTCACGCTTTGAGAAAATGTAACATGAGTGTTGTGAACTCAAGATTAGAATACCACGATTGTTGTTTTTATGATTCATTTGTCATCAAAGGGCTGCGAAAGTTATTTGCTTTGGCCTCGCTGCCGAAGCAAATATTGTTGTTATTGAAGTTTCAGTGGTTTTCCCCATATTATTGTTATTGCAGTTTCAGTGATTTTCCCCATTCGATTTGTACATGGTTGTTCAGACAACACACTTTTTAGCACTTTGCAAAGTCAGTTCGACCCTGTGTATAATTCCCCACGCAAGCTCAGCCCAATACCGGCGACACCTTTTTATTATGATCGGGTCTGAGCAGTTTGTAGAGTTCGGCGCACTTTTGAAGTCATTGGGCTTACTCACACGAAGCAAATTGTGTTCGTTTACGAACACACTTCTAGTTTGTTTTTTCTTCTGTTGTTTTCCATTCTCAGAGCGGGTATTGAAAGTAATCTGCCCACCTAAACGATAACACATATCGAAACTATGAGAACAAAACAATGGTGTTGACATAGCAGGCTTGTTATCTTAATAGTGTTTCTAGTGTGCCACTGCAAGTTGCATTGTACCTATACGTGCGAAGTTCAAGTTGTTCTAATAGTTGTTATAATAATAAGATGGAACGAGGTATACCGCGGTACGCTTCGAGTGGCAAATTTAGAAATTTGGACATCTTAATGTTTGTGTGTAGGGCTGTGCATCGTAACCAAGCACCCGAGTACCCGACCGTTGGAGCTATTATAACCGGTTCTTGGGCATACAATCCGGTACTCATGACCAACATGGCAATTAAAGTATATAGTTCGCAACTTCTCAGTGAAATGTTTTGATTGTCATTTGGGGGGGAAATGAAAACATGCTAAAGAGGGGTAATTAAAAATATTGAATGCTTCGCGAGTGGTGAAGTAAAACTAGCCTACCGAGGTTATCCATGGAGCATTCTGTTTTCCCGAGGCGAAGCCGAAATGAAATGGAATGCTCCATGGATCACCGAGGGAGGCTAGTTTTACTACATCACGAAATAAATCATTCAATATTTGTTTTATAACACCTCGCCCACAGATTCTGCTTGGTTTTAATATTTTAAAATTATTTAATTCTAAATACAGTTAAAATAAACTTTGATTTCAATACAAAATTGCATGGTGGAAATGTCTTTGCTCTTTTCTAAACCAGCCCTTCCCTTCATCCATTTTGTGTATACTTTTTAAAAAGTTTTTATTTTCTTCAATTGGAGAGTATATACCCAGCACGCGATATCCTATACTTTATACACACTCATCACTATTGTTACCTAACCCATCCCCCCTTGAAACCTAAAAGGAATTCCTGAGATCCCGGGAACACAATGGTCAACACAAAAGAGAGGGGGGGGTTTCTCTGCCACATATCGTGCTTCATATGGGAGAGTACCTGTTTACCCGTAAATGCACATCCTTTAAGTTTGTGTAGGCCTGTAGTTTTTTGTGCATCCCAACAGATAATTTTAGCCGACATGCCGAACCTAACTTTTTTTTATTTTGAGGAACTACCGAAAATCGCACGGAGTTAATGGAATAGTCTAAGGTCAGTGTCCACTTTACGAGGACACTCAGAGACCTGCCTGTAACAATTACAGCAGAAATGACCTCAGCTTGCGATTCCTGTTTAACTTGAGATTTCCTGAACCAGGATGGCCCGTTGAGTGTAATGGCTGTCTAATCTACCTCCTACGCAAAGATTAGGAAGTAAAGGATATCCTATACCCATTTATCCGCCAGAATCTTTTTGTTGTGCTTTGATTCACAGTATAGATCACCGGTAAATTTAAATGTAGGATACCACATTTGCAGATATCGAAAATGTTTACTGCCGAATTATTAAGAAATAGCTTACTTATTTGAAAGTAAATAATGATTCTGGGCATCCTTCAAAATGATTGCGCTAGATATCCTGTAATTGTTCCGAAAAAATTGAATTAATAAAAAAAAAAGGGACATAACTACTGCCCGACACCGGTTGAAAAACGAATGCTGTTTTTCTTGCTTTTTTTCACGGCATCCATCGGACAGGTCAGTTAAAGGTAGGATACACCATTTGCAGATATCAACAATATTTACTACCGAATTATTAAGAAATATTTTACTCATTTCAAAGTAAATGTTGATTCTAGGAATCCAGCAAAATGATTGCGCTAGATATCCTGTAATTATTCCGAAAAATATAATTTTATAATGAAAAATTCGCGATCGCCGGACGGCGATCGCGATAAACCAAAGATAACATAAGAAAACTGCTCGACGCCGGTTGAAACAAACCGCTGTTTTGTGTGCTTTTCTCGGCATCCATGATTAATAGTAAAACTTCGGACAGCTTAGTTAAACGATATTTACTATAAAATACAACCCCCCAAATCTACTCATTCATAAAAATTCAAGTACTGACCAATGGTGTATACTACCTTTAAACGATATTTACTTTGAAATACAATCCCAGAAATCTACCTATTCATGATAATTCAAGCAATTAGGCCTACTAATGGTTTATCCTACCTTATTAAACAAACTTCAATGCCACAACTAGTATATCCAGTACATCCCCTCAAAAACAAACCGGCGCAGAACTTTATGTTGAGGATTATACCCTTCAAATAAACTCGCTAATCGCCTTAAGCTATTATTATACTTATTTATTGATTACATTTCTTTACCTAGGGTGTGCCCAAATAGTTTAAAAACTGGTTTTCATTTGAGGCCCTGCATACATCATTAAATAAAATTGTATGAATAAAAAACATATCAAAAGTCATCGACAAGATGTCTGTTAAACGGAATACTAACAATAACACATAGAACTACAAACCCTTTTACACAAAGAATATTTACAGACGTATACAAGGATATATACTAGAATACAAAACATTTATACTGAGGTACGTGCATTAACTTTTAGAACAGTCCTGTTTAAGGCCAATTTACGGGATGGGCGAAAACCCGCGAAAAAAACTTTGGGTGGGAAAAAGAAAAAGCGGACATTCCCATCACAGTGGCAACCAATTTATAACTCTAAGATCAGTGCAATTGGCAGAATATCTAACGGAGCTCCGATTCAAATGTGCCTATAAGTCCACGGTTCGCAATTGTCCGGGCAGATTATTCTAAATATTGGCACCACTCACAGCAAAACTTTCGGCGTAACTTTTTTTTGGGGGGAAAGAACTTTAGAAAAAGAACTTTTAGAAAAGTCTTGGTTATCTTTCAGACAAATGTGAAGAAATTTATTCCGAGTGAAGTATACATAACCTCAACATCCAATGTGTAACATTCTGTAATAAGATTTGTTTTGGATCATTATTATAGAATGAATCGTTTCCTAACAAAAGAATAAGAAGTGAAAGAGGAACAGAAATATACGACGGCAACTTTTGTTTGTCTATTGAAATTTGTTAAACACATGTAATAATACAATTACACATAATGAAATTAGGGGGCCTATATTAATAAACGAATAAGCTATTCTTTACATTAATTACATTTTTTATACCAGACAGGAATATCAAACACTAAGTAATACAATGGAGGAAGAATTATGTTGCCGTTGCCGATTTTGCTACAATTTGACCATGAGATAGCCAAGACTAAAAGCTTACGACGATAGAACATTTTCTGATAGAGGTACGGCTATCAACACAAACGTGTGGCGTTTGGGGGAAACTGTGTGTACAGGAAGGGTGTAAATTGTGCCACATGGTACAGTATGTTTTGTTTTATGTCATACGTCATACCTAACGTTTGATGGAGTTGGCGGAACTTGAAGGAAAGGCTGAATATTCTTATTCGTACAAACTTCCTTTACCCGTTTAGTTTGGCTTTTCCCCATTTTCCCCCTTTTCCCCCTTTTCCCCCTTTTCCCCCTTTTCCCCCGGGTTGTTTCTAGGCCCGAGTTTGCTTTATTTACTTGGAGTTTCGGACTTCTGCCAACTTTCCCCATTCTTTCTGGCATCTGTGTATCTGTAGATATGCATGTTCTACAATCAAATATAACATTAATGGTTGCCCTAGCGAGATGTCCTTCAAGAAAATTAAGAGAGAGACTATACATAGTAATGTTATCAAGTATACAAGTGCGGAAATCCTCGAAGATAAACGGCCTCCTTGTGTAATCACTCTTCTGGGCCTCGTGGTTCTTGTGGTCTCTGACTTTTTTGGTCGATGTCGGGGTTTTCCTGTTTCCTGTCACCAGTTTGAAAGTTTGGGGAAATTACAATAGGAAGATGTTGTATCATTTGTTTTCTTCTAAGCCACAACACTTTTTTTTTCCGCACGTGGAGACGAATATTTTGTACGCAAGACGAGCTACCGGGAAATTCAAGTCTAACCTTTTCACCCATATACGTCGAAACAAACAACAGTCGAATTGGATGATCCCTAAATATGTTTGTTAGTGTCGTAGTTGGTCCCAAATACCGCTGGAAAGCCAGTCCTTTAGGTCAATTAAACATGGATAGCCAACATTGCTGCAGAAACGCAGACACCTCAAGTATAAACGACGCAATCTAAACAGGCGCACAATATTGGCTGGCAGCGATGCTACCAGAAAAAAAACACGAGCCAGATCGCAAAATTGGCCTTCACCCTCGATGTATATAGCCTGATATGAGGTACAAGGGTCTCCCCAGCTCTTGTCCCATACCCATATACACAATCCAGACTATTGTTACCCAACACATCCCCCTAGATATCTGAAAGAAATTCCTAAGATTCCAGGAACACAACGTCAAGCGCAAGATGGTATCCCCTTTGTCCCATTATCTTCTTGCTGTATATGAATATTTAGGCCTTTACATGTTATTAGTATGAGTATATTTCCAACATCTCTACCTATGTAGTGATTTCCATGGCCAAAACCTCTCGCAATCCCAGCAACGGCGATGTGCAATTGGTGGGTGGGACCTCGCCCGCAGAGGGGCGGGTGGAAGTCTTCTACAACGGTGCCTGGGGAACGATATGCGACGACGGATGGGAGATGTCGGACGCCCAGATCGTCTGCAAACAGCTGGGCTTTGCCTCTGCCAATTCAACAAGGTGCTGCGCTGCCTTTGGTCAGGTACGTACGGGGGCCAAATCTGCCTAAATCTGTCACCCTGATTCCTCGTCTAAACAGAGCCCTAAACTAAACCCCATACAGCCTTTTATGCAAAATCTGCCTAAATCCGCCTAAATCTGCCTAAGTCCGCCGGAATCCATCACTCTGCTTCTTGTACATGGATAATTAAACAAAATGTGAGTGATTTGGATGGATTTGGTAAGGTTAGGGTTATAAGTCGACCTATAAAAATAATAATTGACTTAACACTGATCTAATTGTGGTCTTAAGCCTACCTACCTACAGCACGCTACGCTTCAAGTTTACGTGCTAAAGTGCTTTTGCAATGTTGAGGAATCTTTTGCCTTTTTTTTTTCTTCTAGAAATGCCATGAAAATATATTGAGCTTTGGTAATGCTTCGTACTACATAATTTTATATTTTCCTCCTTTAAAAAAAATGTTCAGGGTACTGGAGTGATTATATTGGATGATCTTGCCTGCAATGGAGATGAAACCAAGATAGGTGATTGCCCCCATCGAGGCTGGGAACAACACAACTGTGCTCATACTGAAGACGCTGGAGTCGTTTGCAATGGTATGGATGCACCATGTGTCTTGTATCCCCTCGGTCTCTTTTAAGTCTCTTAAGTCTCTTAAAGTATTGTTCTAAACTGAGGAAGTTGCAGGCCCATCTCAATAAGAAAAACATAGAGTCCTTCTTATGTTTTTCTTAATTATTTCAGCAAACATATACCTCCTTTTTTACTAGGAAAAGTACGACTAGCTGGCAGTCCAAACCCTCTCCAGGGCCGGTTAGAGATCTTCCACGAGGGTGAATGGGGCACAGTCTGCGACAAAGACTGGGACCTGAAGGACGCCTCAGTGGTCTGCCGGCAGCTGGGCTACCCCTCGGCAAACTCCTCCAGTATGGTCTACTTAGGGGCTCCCTCCACGGCCCCGATTCTCCTGGATGAGGTCTCCTGTATGGGGGACGAGCAAGGGGTGGAGTACTGCGAGCACGGGGACTGGAAGAACGCCAGTGCGGATTGCACACATAGCAGGGATGCGGGAGTCATCTGTACACGTACGTCTATTGTACCAACATTATTGACCACATTTGTCTCAGAATCTAGTAGGATGGTTGGAAAGATTTTTAACATTAGCGACACAGATTCCAACCACAAAACTAAGACAAGTTGTTTTTTTAAAGTGATAGTGGCGTTAATGAACTCAAATTCAATTTAATACACCTTAGTCATGTTGGCTGGGCTTGATGTCCAAAAGTTGTCTAAAAAAAAACAAGTTGCAGAAGTACATGTAAGCATGTCTACAATGGGAAGTGACATTGTTGAAAAATAAAGTACTCTCCAATTTCAAATAAGGTTCTCAGATTCGTCTCAAAGCCTCTTATGTCTTTATAAGTTAGTAACTTTACACAGTGCGTCCATGTACATTGGACTCTTGACCAAAACCTGAGATTTTTTTTTACCTGCGCTTTCAGGACCAATACGTCTGGTTGGTGGCAATGGACCCATGGAAGGTCGCGTAGAGATCCTCAACAATGGCGAATGGGGAAGCGTCTGCGACAAAGGCTGGAGCTTCCAAGATGCCGTGGTGGTTTGCAACCAGCTTGGCGGCTATGCAGCCCAAGAAGCTACAAGGGGATCCCAGTTTGGGGGTGGGGTGGGCGTCACCCACATGTCATTCGTCAACTGTGCCGGCACGGAGGCTACCCTTGAGCAGTGTTCAAATTCCGGTTGGGGTAATGCCGGCGAATGCGGGCACTCCAACGACGCTGGGGTCATTTGCACACGTAAGGAGCTCAATTCCTCTACTTGCCCAGGCTCATCAGTTCTACTCAACTATCTCTCAAAAAGATTTCGGAAAACTCTAGTCTTCACTGATACCATAACAGTATTCTTGTAGGTTCATACTGTCAATATATCTTTTTTTTACAGCTTCCGTAAGACTAGTTGATGGTCCGACCCACATCGAGGGTAGAGTTGAGGTGTTTAACAACGGTCAATGGGGAAGCATCTGCCCCGAGTCCTGGGATGCCAAGGACGCACTGGTAGCCTGTCGCCAGCTTGGCAACTACCCATTGGCAGAGGAGGGTTGCTGTCCGCCTTACGGAGCCGGGGCTGTGGTGGTCCTTGACAACGTGGTGTGCACGGGCAACGAAAGTAGGATACAGGACTGCGAGCACAAAACCTGGGGCAATGTGGATTGCTCAGGTGGGCAGGCCGCTAGTGTAAAATGCCAGGGTGAGTATTAAAGGGATTGATCATGACAGCCAGCTCTGCAACCTTACAGTTTTTGAGCAGTTAGCACTTGAGCTAAATAGAAGTAGTTTGCTCAGCAATGAATAGTTACCATGCAGTCTTTGAAATATTTGGAGTGATATATTGCACAGTGTTCAATGTTACAAGATATTAACCCTTTGACAGCCAGTATTATCAGCGTCCCTTTCCTCACTGCACGGGATTATACACATGACTGCAAAAAAGCCTGGGTCCAGTAGCTGCACTGGAGCGTGCAGCAGTCTCACAGGCCATGTTCACAGCTGGCCACAGTATTTTATAAATTTGCAGGCAGCGGCTATAGCCGCTTCCTGTCGTTAAGGGGTTAACATACATGAAACTTTGTGTTGATTCTCTCTGCAGCAACGGTCAAACTTATGGGTGGCTCTCATCCCTTGGAGGGCAACGTCATGGTCCTGCATGAGGGCCGATGGGGCAGCATCTGTGACGATAACTGGGATATCAATGACGCTCAGGTTGTCTGCCGCCAGTTGGGAAACTATGAGGCCGTGGCCGCCACCTGCTGCGCCAAGTATGGTCAGATGGCCGAGGAGATCATATTGGATGATGTGGGTTGCCAAGGGGAGGAAGGACGGCTAGAGGATTGCTACCATGCCACTTGGGGATCACATAACTGTGGTGGCTCGGAGTCTGCGGGCGTCACCTGTAGAGGTAGGAACTTGGCATTCAACCCTCTGCAAAGCCAGAACTAATTTAATCTTAGGGCTTTTTTTTTTGGGGGGGGGGCCTTTTTTTTTTAAAGTCTTGAAAGCTTAAACCTGCTCCTCATTAACATTTTTGTATATTTGAAGCGTACACTAGCCAAGGGAAACATTTTTGTAAGGGTTATGCCACTGACTAGAAATTCTGGCAAGTCCCTCTTTTTACCAAAATATCATGTATCCTATGATAATTCTAGCTGGCTTTCTCATACCACTCTCACAAAAACTTGAGTACTCCAGTGGGATAAAATGACACAGCAACCTTCTTTTTTGCAAATGTGTATGTTAGAAATGGATTCACCTTATTTCAGAAATTCGGCTGGCTTTAGACGACTCGTCCTCGAACCTTCCAAAAGGCCGCGTGGAGATTGTCTACAATGGCGTCTGGGGCCGAATCTGCGGCACAAACTGGGACCTGAACGACGCCAACGTTCTGTGCCGGCAGCTGTATAACAGCACGGCGGAATCAGTCCATTCCTTCAAGAATGGCTCCGGCCCAATCCTGCTGGCGAACTTCGAATGTACGGGGTCGGAGAGCAACATCTTAGATTGCAACCACCAGCCGTGGGGAGACTACCCATGTGACAACGCAGATGCTGCAGTTGTCTGCAGGGGTAAGTGTGTTAGGTTCAAGAAAACAGTATGCAACGGCACAATTTGGGGTAGAAATATCAATTTTCGGTATAAATATCAATTTTCGGTATAAATAACAAGTTTATTCAAGTTTCAGATTTAGTAACTTTGCCTTAATCTCAAACTCTAATAACCTCACCTGAAACATTTTGTGATTTGGAATCGCAGCATTATGTAAATTGAGTTCTTGTCTGTACCTCCAAAAATGGAGTCTTCCCATTGCATGAGGGGAAAGATATCAATATCCCGTCTTGGGCCAATGTTAAAAGGGAACTGTGGCCCACAAAGAACAGACAAGCATACCGTACTTCTTCACCCTGAGGCCCAAAACTACACCAATGGATCAATAATCTTTCTGGAAGATTTATTGGTATAGGTTTTAATCTAGAACGATTCTCCATCTGTTGGTCAAGGTAGTGGAAGTATTCATGCCTGTTTTGTAGGCCACCCTGTATAATGTATTTTGCCATTACCTCTCTCCCGTAGGGGGACTGAGGCTCGCTGGGGGAAGGACTTCCTTAGAAGGGCGCGTGGAGGTGTTTCATGACGGTCAGTGGGGCACGGTTTGTGATGATGGCTGGGATTTACTGGATGCAAAAGTTGTCTGTACGCAGCTAGGAAACTATGAGGTCAGACCGTGTTTTATATTCAAATGGTTGTATCTTAATTTGTAGAGGCGGGGGCAAGCTACACAGTCACGATATACAAACAAATTATATAAGGTTCAGTTTGAGTATTTGGGCAAAAACTCGGTTCTCAGGGATATGCCACAGAGTCAGGCAGGCAAAAGTATAGTCGAGGTGATTTTCAAGTCGATTACAAGTCGGTCACATAAGGCCATACATTTAACTAATAACTGTTAACTAATAACTTATTTACTGAAGTTATATTTTAGTTGAATAACGATAGCTTATATTGAGGCTCAATGACTTACAACTAAAGTTGTTGAAAATTAAGTGCGGTCTTGTATACGAATCTGAGAAAGGTACTAGAAAGCCCAATCCACTTCTCGGACTAGAGTTTTAAACCTACCTACAAGTAATGGGGAATACCACTTACATCATCCTTATGGTCTCTCTGGTGTTCCCCTACCTTCCTTGTCCCTGCCCCTTGAAGGCTCTTTCGGCAAAGTGCTGCGCCAACTTTGGCCAGGGGACCGGGCCTATACTCGTTGACGGACTCGCTTGCAATGGGGACGAGGAGCTCCTTGAAGACTGCAGGCATGAGGGATGGGGAAATCACAATTGCCAACATTACGAAGATGCCGGAGTCATATGCACGGGTTTGTTAATTTTCGGACTCTGCCGACTTCTGCAGAATTTTTTAGTTGCAAGGAAAAGTTTAATATACACAGTCTCTGGTCCCTGTTGAATCATATCTGTAGACTAGTTGAAGTTTTTTTCTGTTAATTAAATTTTTGTTTATTTTTTTCCCTTTAATTTTTATTTTTTTATTGGAACTAGCGCTGTTGGATAATTTATAAAATATATAAAACAACTAAACGGCCTGTATTGTTAATTTAATTCATTTGTTGCAAGTGCAGTGCTACAGTATTGCCCAAATGTACTGATTTCTTTGAAAGAGTGAATTTTTTTTATAATGAGGTGACATTGGGGGTATGAATCTGACGTTTTGTCCGGTAGATCTAAGATTGACGCACAACAACGGAAGCGTATCCACCAACACATTGACTGGTCGGGTGGAGGTCCTCAGCAGTTCAGGCGAGTGGGGCGCCATCTGTGGGAAATTATGGGACAAAAAGGTATAAAACATCGATTATTTTGTTTTAAAAAGCCATTATGTGTAAGTGGATAGAGTAATATGTAGATTGGCAAATGGCGGTATGCATGCATGCCCGAATGTACAAAAGCCTTTGTGAGAAGCATTAAGAAGTACGCAAGATCACCAGTATGGAATGGTGCTTCCCTGTATGTTCTTCGGTCCCACGATGCACTGCAGATAAAATGTCCCAGAATGTTCCCAGGCATCCCCCTTGAGGCCTCCGTCGTGATGTGGCTGACCTGTCCGATTACATCAGGCAGCTCAAGGAAAATGTCCCAACCTTGATAGCAACAACATCCCAAAACACTATCCCTTGACTATTAGACAGGTGGTATATCCAGAACTGCAAGTCTTCAGCAACCCTTCACACCATACACCCGACTGTGGAATTCTCTTCCTGAGACTATCGTGGGGATCAGGAGGCCCGAGAAATTCAGGCAATCTGTGACCCGTTATCTGAGTGTCACCTCCAACTATCTCTTGGCATAATTTGGTCATCATAATCTACAAAGATCTGCCGTTTTGCCTTACACTTTAACACCCAAGAGCAATTCGGGTGCTGTTGAACTGGTCCCTTTTGTCGATTTCTGATTCAACTTCACCCTCGCATGTGTGGTATGTTTATCATTCAAACGCGTCTAGTCGATCGATGACGTCAAGTTGATCGATGACGTCAAGTCGAGTTTGTGAGCTGATGACAGGCCTTCGCGTTGTTAACGAAGCAAAATGTTGGCACGTAATTTGTATTTTAATACTTTATTTATATTATTGTGTCCACTTAATTTAGTGCAATAAACATTTATCTTTATTGCAAAGAGTTATCATCATTGGAGAAATGTATCGTAAACTTTCGCAAAGCTTGCTCCAGTTTACTTTTCCTCCATCTGGAAACCGTGACGTAACTCGCGAGTGACTAGAAAATCCATGGTCCTGGGCTAGATTGATCCAGTTGGACTAGCTGGATCAATCAAACCACAGTCAAACCACGCAGCGTTCGAGTGACAACTAGATTGACTAATGGTTAAGCTCCAGGCTGATGGTAAAAATTTGTGTGTGTAAAATATTTCTCTAGGATGCTGAGGTGGTATGTCAGCAGCTGTTTAACACCAGTGCCATGGACACCAAGGAGTATTACATATCCAGCCCAAGCCAGCTCATCAACATGGGAGAGGTGCAGTGCAACGGATCAGAGGGTCTGTTGATCCAGTGTGAGCACTCAACAAAGCCTTTCACTGCTCAGACCTGCCCTGGAGGCCAGACGGCGGGGGTACTGTGTAAAGGTGAGGGGGTAAAGTTAATGAGGTAACATGTGGATTGAAGCGGTTAGTGTTAGAGGAAATGGTGCTCAAACTTTAAAAGTCAAATACTATTCTAAAGGTAAACTATTCTTCTAACTGTTTATATAATGTTAATGTCTGCTTGGACGATCTGGGGTCAATGTCATGGAACTGCTAATTAGGACAAACATTTGCTTAGCACAAAAACAAGTCTTGCTCGGTAAAAACAGGTTAACAACCAAAACTCTGTGTGCTTTTCAAAGCAAACAAACAATATACATCACCATCTTATAAAACTACATTTACCTGAAAATTTGATTTGTAATTAGTACCCTGTTTTTGCCAAGGAATAATTAATTGTCATGCTATAAACAATATTTTGTGCTTCAGCTCCATGAAATTGGCCCATGGTTCCTTTGGCAAACACAAATGTATACAGCTCCTGAACTTACCGAACTTGTTCTTTTTTAAACTTTCCAAAATAACACAATGGCCTATTTGGATTATTCCATTCAGATATCCGCCTGGTTAGTAGCAATCGGCGCGCATTCGGTGCTGTGGAGGTGCTGGTGGACAGCCAATGGGGTTCCATATGTGCTGACAACTGGGGGCCGACTGAGGGCGCTGTAGCCTGCAAGCAACTCGGATTCTGTGCTGCAAAAGGTATGCAAGAGTTCGACCCAAGCCCTCTCAATTAGGTCATCAAAATTCCATCACTTATCACAAGTCAATATGAAGCCAATAGAAATGGCATGTGATACTTAAGCAGTTCATTTATGTTAATCGCTCATATTCTGTTGTTCTATAGACTTATTATCAAACTCGACTAGGCCTACACCTCTGAATTCCATTATACATGGTGGCCCACAAAAGAAACTGGACAAGCATGATCAACAGAAAGTCATACTTGTGGGCGCAGTTTAGTTAGATCTCGCTGCAAAAGGACCTCTGAATTTGCTTCACAAAATAGGGTATGGAGCTAAAGCCACTGGCTCAAAGTCGACATATCTTGGCACCATTTTTCTTCTATAGAAAGTGTATCCATCCATTGGTACAGGTAGTGCCTCGGATCATCAGGGTAGTGGAAATATGCTTGTCTGTTTTTGTTGGTGAGCCACCCTATCTGGCACTTATTGTTCACCTTGTATCTTCCTCAAGGAACCCAGAAGGGCCTTCAACCAGCTCGTACCCAGGGCAAGATGCACTTCTCCAGCATGAACTGTTCAGGGTCGGAGACCCGACTACGAGATTGTCAGCACACCTACGGCGGGTTTACATGCAATGGGCTCGTCTTTGAGGCTGTAGTGCAATGCAAGCGTAAGTTACATTTTGACCAGAAATTATCTAGACAAACTAAGAGCTATTGGTAATTGTTGTTAACATGTCAGCTGATTGACTCACTATTTTCCAGTGGCATAACTTGGGGGCCAATTTGGATCCGGTTTTTTTATGCAAATCGTCCATCACAAGGCCAACTGGAAGTGTGGGCTTCAGAGATAAGTGTGGAAGACAATCTGATTTCTCCACGAGTTCATAGGGTTTGAATGTGTAAATAATCCACTGCAAGTCATTAATAATGCCTCTACCCGTATTAGGCGTAGAAGTGCCATAGCCGAGGCTGGGCTTGATTCCACATCCTGCACAACTTTTAGCAGACCACAAATTTATTGCTCCAGACTATATATAGGCCGCGGCACTTCCTAAAAATGTTCCAAAGTTAGGAGCCTTCAAGTCTACATGTACTTAAAGTCAAATCTTGAGACAAAACAAAGGATTTGCCAACCTCAATATCTGAGTGAGGGTTAAAGATTGTCGATGTCTTCTGTGTATCTCCAGCTGGCTGCGATTGGCCGGGACCCATCAGGCATGGCAGCTTCAGCCGGAACCTGTCATCCTACACGCCGTTGACCTACATTACAGTCAAATGTGACGCCGACTACGAGCTGATCGGCAGTAAAACGCTGCAGTGTGTCACCGGCTGTGAGTGGTCGAGGCCCACGCCAGAATGTCAAAGTGAGTTCAGTGATTACTTTTCAGCTATCAAAATGGGCAAAAACACAGTAATTTTTCTAGCTCCTGCATGACCAGCTCCCACTGACAAAAGATATATTGCCTAATTTTGGAAACTGCCAACGCAGCTAGGCAGGATGCCTTTAAGTTGGTATAGAGCACCGGAATGGCAATCCAGAGGTTCCTGGTTCAAGTATCGCTCTAGTCAATTTCTTGGTTGTTTTTTCAAAAATAGTATGAACTGCACCTAGACAGTTGTTAAAATGTGCTTTCTCAAGCACCTTTATTTGCATTTAAAAATAGTCTGAGAATGTGATACATGTATTTACAAACTTCATTCGTTTATCCTGAACGTTTAAGCACATTTTACATTCATTTGCCAAGTGTTTATGTTGAATAAGAAGAATTATAGCCACGCCTCAATAAAATGGCTTCTCTGCACTGATCATTATCGTGCAGCACTGTGGTATGATGCCTTGTAAGTTGTAACACAACTGTCAAGTACTTCCATGGTATAAACCAGTATTCACCTCACACATATACCACCATGACGTAAAGGATGCCAATATGCATGGATAGATATTCATGTACATCGGGTCCTTGGTTTGTTGTCGAACTGATTTGTGCATGCCCCTGAAAGTTTGTGTCAATTTCAACAGAAGTGTTGATGTCAGCAATTCAAATTTCATTCAAGCCAAGTGAAGTCACAAGTCATTTTGTTTTTCCAAATCAAGTCTCAAGTCATGAAATAGCGACTCGATTGAGTCAAACTCCAGTCCGAGTCAGCGACTTCACTCGAGTCGACGACACAAGCTTAAGCATTACCTTGTTGATGATTACCAGTCATCTGGTGTGTTAAGAATGGTTGCTAATCTATTTTGCATGTCCGGCATTTGGCGTGTTTTCTCTTGTCCGTGTGTATTTCAACAACACTGACAATTTGTGTTTATCGCCTAGGAATTTCAAATTGCTCGACCGACAACGGCAAAAGACAATCTGTTGGAGCTCCAGGTAGGCAGAGTCTATATTCGATCTAATTAATTGTGTTACAATGTAGTTTTCCCCAAGATGTTTCGCTTCTGACACTAAAACTGTTGTCGGTAAATATTAAGTTACAGAGCCAAAAGCACTGGCTATACTAAGTTGGTCATGTTCTATAAAAATATCAATCAACTTATTCAAATCACTGAAATCAAATCAATCATGTCAATAAAAATAAAAGCCCAACAAGTTTTCAAATCTGTTTAATCTATCAAATCGGTTAAACCATATCTTTATACAGAGTGGCCCACAAGCACACCAACACCATGCACCCAATGGGTGGAGAGTCCTTCTAGAAGAAAAACGATACCACCAAATCCCGATTTGGTCCCAGTAGTTTTAGCTCTAGATTCTATCTGAGTGTCATTTTTCTTCCAGGAAGACTCCACATCCGTTATACCAATTTTTATACAGTTTAATTTTTATCAGTTCAGTTGGATTTTTTTAGGGGAGAGGGCACCCTGTAAACAAATATGTCATTCAGCCAAAAAATGTACGAGTCGATTAATCAAATATACATTGTATGATTCTGGTTTTTGTTTTTGTTTTTGTTTTGTAGCTGGTTTAGCAGGTGGGGTCATGCTCATCATAGGCATCCTACTGGGAGCTATAGTAACGATTCTGGTTGCCTGCGTTGCCTTGTACTTAAAGGGAAGGAAGAAGAAGTAAGATTGTTTTCCCTGAGTGGTATAAACCGTCCAGAAACATCACCTTTCTCAGAGTTGTATTCAAGTCCCTGCAAGTCCTTTTACACAATTCCAGTCACAATTCCAGTCGCAAGTCTTTTCTCAAGTGCAGTCACAAGTCCTTTTATAAAGTTAGTCGTAAGTTCTTTTATAAAGTTAGTCGCAAGTTCTTTTATAAAGTTAGTCGCAAGTCCTTTTATAAAGTTAGTCGCAAGTCCTTTTATAAAGTTAGTCGCAAGTCCTTTTATAAAGTTAGTCGCAAGTCCTTTTATAAAGTTAGTCGCAAGTCCTTTTATAAAGTTAGTCGCAAGTCCTTTTATAAAGTTAGTCGCAAGTCCTTTTATAAAGTTAGTCGCAAGTCCTTTTATAAAGTTAGTCGCAAGTCCTTTTATAAAGTTAGTCGCAAATTCTTTTATAAAGTTAGTCGCAAGTCCTTTTATAAAGTTAGTCGCAAGTCCTTTTATAAAGTTAGTCGCAAGTCCTTTTATAAAGTTAGTCGCAAGTCCTTTTATAAAGTTAGTCGCAAGTCCTTTTATAAAGTTAGTCGCAAGTCCTTTTATAAAGTTAGTCGCAAATCCTTTTTTATAAAGTCAGTGGTTGAACAATGACAAAGGATCAGGAATGCAGCTTTGACATATACGACATAGCACAGCTGACAACAGCATTCCGGAAAAATTAGCAGGCTCCCAGGACGCGGCCATAGCCGCTTCCTGGCGTCAGCACCTTAGTTACAGATTTTAATAAGGGAACAAGACTTTAAAAAACGTATTTGTTCTCTATACATACTTTCCTCTGTCTTGTTTGTGTGCGCAGTATTGGCCGCGGTAACCCAGCCACCACCTCGGCCATTTGGAAACCCAAAAGGGAGTTTGACGAGATGAAGGAACCTGTCCTGAGCTTCAGCTCCATGAAGGGGGACGGGGCGGGGCCTGAAGACGGAATGGGGGACTGCATCTGATCGCATCCAGCGGTGGCGCTATATCTATGTATCTTAGGCAACACATTGATAGGAAGAGATCAAGGAAAGCTGTGCATGATATTTTACGGAGTGGCCAAACAAATGTAATCTCTCAGGCCTAACTAAAAAAAATTATGAAGTTGCTGGAAATTTTTTAGTTCCTAGCAAATAAATTAGAAGAACACCTGCCACAAACTGTACACTTCAATGACTTCCCAGCTGCTAACCTGTTTGTCAACAGCAAATATTTCCATTGTACTAAGTTGCAAGCGGCCATCTCTGCACCGAGATTAAAACGGGTCCTGATAGTCTGGAAAGCATACATGTATATCTCAAAACCAGTCACTAACATAATACCGTTGGAAATAATGTAAAATCAAAATTTCGTATACTATTTTTAACATATCTACTTTGTTTTATCGATATATTCTTAAAGTTAAATCTCAATCTACCATTAATCTCTGCTACCGCTTGTTTATATACAAAAGTAGATGTACATTTTTAAAACAAACCTCATTGTGAACTAACTGATGTATATGAAAGACAATGGGAAGTGAGAAGTTCGTGTTTGTAATGAAAACGTCGTTTGTTTTTTGTGTAATATGTAAGCAATGAGTTAAAATCGATTGTTAAAAAGGGGTTTATTTGTGACATTTTAAGCGGATGAGTTCATTTATTAGGGATTGTTCTTTGGACTTGAATAAGATGTTTTTAAAAATGTTTAGGAAAATAAATGTTTTAAACGTGATAGGTTGAACACATTTCAGTCAAATCTGTTTGAATGTCAGAATTGGTGGGGCTTGAATTATATTTGGTTTAAGTGAACGATACCTAACATTATACAACACCTGAATGAATCCCCGTTGTCTAATTAGTGGATCGTTAATCACGTGCATTCAATTATACGATTCAAAAGGTTATATTTAATGGTTCTGTTCAACGGTAAATGGAACGTCTATTGCACTGTCGCCCTCTGACCAATCAGATAGCGAGAATTTAATCAGGCGTTGTATAAAACGAATGAGTGTTTCACGTTATTGCGATAAATAATAATTTCATTCAGTGACGGACGGAATGTTCCATTTTTCAGGGGATTCTTTCCATTGCACAAATGTGAAACCATTCATTATTTGTTTTATGCTACACCTGAATAAATCCTCATCCGATTGGTGAGAGGGCATCAATAATGTGTGACCGTGCAACGGAACTTCTATTTACCGTAGAATAGAACTTCATTTTTTTACGGGGCGGCCTCGCCGTGCGTTGTGAAAAATAATCCAGCGGCATGGTCAACGACCCTCCAATCAAATAAATGGGATTCTTTTTCTTCAGGCGTTGTATAAGTTTCACATATTGAACGTTTATAATGCTCGTGCCTTATTGCCTATAAGTTTCATAGAAGTGGTGGGTTTTTTTGCTGTCGGTCAATCTCATCAGGCGATCGAGTGATACGTTATACGCGTGGTTTTTTTTTGCAACGGCAATCACAATTTAAGATTCTTGTGTCTTAAAATACAAATGAATCAAGATATGAGACGGACGGAACCCCCCTCCTTTGTAGTGGTCATTGTGATTGCGAAATGTTGTGGCTTCTCAGGAATTCTTGTTAGGTTTTGAAGGGCGGAGGCTATAGCAATAGTCTAGTGAGTGTATATGTATGGGAGACTAAGACAGGAATCTCTCGGTATCCTAACGTGCTGGGTATATTAAATTAGATCTTATTTTCTTAATTTTTTTTTTAATTGCACAGTTTTGCCATCGTCTTAACATTTAATTATAAATGTGTAAATACATTTGTATAAGCATTTTCTTCGTATACAAGACGGTTATGTTAAGTTATACCGAAATTAGGGTGATTAATCTGAACATTTTAAATTTAAAACCACATAATTTTTCTGTCAGTAACAAACCCTATCACATTTGTTTACATTTTATTGCATTTAATCGAGGTATTAATGTTCATAATGGTGTCCAAAATGTTAAAAGCAGATTAAATATTAGTCATTTCTGACGTCGGGGTTTTTTTTGGGTAACAAATTTATATAATCGGAAATTATCAGCTTTTAACAAAATACTATGTAATATAGACAGGTAACTGGCTCAGTTTTGTAGGATCATTAATATAGTTTAATATAAGAAACAAGCCTGGACGCAAAATGGGTTCTTGCTCAAACGGAATTTATCTGTTAATCGGTTTTGCTCCCGAAGACATGTTGTGCGTGGCAACCCCTATGTGTAACAAAAGCTACTCTGTCGATTATCGAAACATACTGACCATTTTTGATTATTGTACATTGTACATTACACCATTTAATTATGATTGTCATCTATGCAATAGGTTTTGTACGTATATAGGTGAAAGGTAAATGTATATACTATGTAGTACTATGTATATGAACAGAACAGTGTGCAGAATAGATACACGCTTAAAACTAAAGTGTTGAATCGACATTATAAGTGTGCGGTTAGTGAGTACTCTTTAACAGTTCGGATTTCAACCAATAAACTGATGAATTCAACACATCGAGTGTTGAATTCATCAGTTTTATGTATGGAATTCAAACTTATAAAGAGTAGTCACTGAACGCAAACGTATAACGTTGATTCAACACGTGTGTTTTAAGCGTGTAAAGGAAATTGCCCAAGAGCTGTGCACTGTTAAATAGTCACGACTTTTGTAAACAATGTCACTTTTATATCGATGCATTTTAATAAGAAACATTGAAGAAATTACCACTAGTGTTTACCTCATCTGTTTCTTGCTTGTAGTGTGTTTTCCCCTACATGATGCAATAATATTATACCGACTTGTTCATATTTTCGCGTTTTTGTATCACTGTGGAGACATGGCTTTGTTCTCGTGTACAAAATGGTTATAAAGTCGAACCCGTTTTTCAAAATGCTCCCATTTTAACCACAATTATTTTCCTGAGTTAAAATTTCGACCCAGTATACCCTATATTATACCCAAACATTAAGCCTAACCCACATTCTAACCCTAGTTTTTGAGTAATTTAAGTACAATCCAAAAATCTAATTCGTGAAATTCCTAATGGAGACCTATTCATCTATAGAAATTACCCTTTGGAGACCTTTTCACTCACATTGTCCCCATTGTGTTCAAGTCTCTATAGAGGGTACCGTATTTCGCGCGCACCACACACACAAAAAACAACACAGAAACATAATGGTGACTCCAAACTATTATAGTTACAAATACGAAATACCACGAACGGTATTGTCCTTTCAGTATCTATTTAATTTTGTTACTGATGCTAAATTCTTTCACGCGAATGGATTTGCACATTTTTTTTTTTTTCTTTCAATTTTTATTTAAAAAAAAAAGTAAAGCATTGTCGACTAACTCGTGAAACTTAAACGGGGTATTTTGTCACTTCCTGCTTTCGATTTATTTATTTGTTTTTGTATTTAGTGCAAATGAGCAAAAACAGTAAATTGTATTATGGTTCGGAATGCTCAGTAAAATAATAGCAACACGTCGCGGTGCGGCGGAAGACTGTGTCGCAGTTTGATAAGAAATATAGGTTGGTTATAAGTTTAAGCTTGTTGAGGTATCGATTCGTATGAATTATATTGATGGAGCGTAATCGTGGTCAAGTAATACATTGTATTCGCCTCATCATAGGCCCTGCATTTGCGCCGTGCTCCGGTAGATTTAGCGGATTTCGTGCATACAGGACCCGGTTTAGTTCATATCACATTCAACGACCACCGTTATATAGCGTTTGTCTGTCGAATGAGTAAGACTTGTCGCTTTGCACTTGTCAGAATTCTCCAGGAATTCCAATCATCTCGAGACAATACGGCAGAGATAGAGAGAAAATAAATAGTAACTGGGATTACTTTCGTCTGTCGTTCCCTTCGCAGTGGCTACACAGCCGGGGTCGCCAGGCCTCTGACCTTCATGTTCAGCCAGCGCGCAAAATCAAATCCGAATATTAAAATCAGCGGCCGGTGACGTCACCACGAGGAAGTGGTAATTTAGCGAAGTGAAACTGTGGCCCGCCTGTGCCAGCATTGAGTCGACTTTAAGGCTTACCCTTATTTCTGTTTCTAAAGTCCGGTGCAGTTTCTACAGTGTTTTTGAGTTTGTTCATACAGAGCTGCAGATGTCTAGAGAATATAGCGTGGATGGTATTATTCTTTTTAGGCAGGGCTTCCTTGCTAGCGCGAGTGAGGCGGATGCGCAGTGGTGAGTAGCCCCGGAGAATCCCCCGTTTTAAATCACGGCCAGAAATAGGTTCTCGGGTTGGTCTTTAAAATATAATTGTGAACTGAGATCGGACATGATGGCGTGTTTGGATTGAGTAATGAAGTAGGCCTGAAAAACATTGCTGTCGGTTATGAACAACAGTAGCAGCAGCACACGGCGTATGATGGTCTATGAAACAACGCCCAAAACACGGTAAGTCTAGTAATAGCTGTATGTAAGTAGTTCAATGCAGTGGACATACTTCGATAAGAGGAGTACGCCTCTGTTACCTAATCACACATCCACTATAGTCGGGTAGATTGTTGACAACATGTTCAAACAAAAGATAAAAGCATAGAATTTGGCACGCAGAGTTTGTCAGGAGAAAGACATTTGACTATAGGGCCATCGCAGATTTGTCCTTCAAATGTCAAAATGGCTACCATTGCATGTTATTGCAATTCCCCTATATTATAGCCACATTATGTCTTTCTCACTGACTCGTCAATCTTTCATCATCAAGCGAACCAATTTTATAATATTTTGCACTAATCTGTCTGACTAATCGTGGAATGTATAAATCTCAAATGGAACCCAATACAACTTGACTGATATTATTGGATTGGGTGATTTTTTGAAACTCACAATAGGCCTAATGCCGTTTTTAGTGAACCTATGTCAGGTATTTGACTTTGCGTTTATGATTTCTTTCAACACACTTCTGGTGTTGAAAGCACTAACAATTCACGGAATTTGAACTCTAACAATATAAATCAAGTTACATAAGAGGATATAAGGTAGAGGGAATCCCCTTCAAACTGATTGAAGTGTACATAATACTTTGCACCTCTTGTCGGAATAAGAAGGCATGATCATACTGAACTCTGTTTCGGATAAAACACAATCACATAATTTGGTACAATGTAAATGCAGGCTGCTGTGAGAGATACTATTGACGCGGTGTACAACTGTTAGATGTTGTTATTTTATAATAAGTTTTAAAGAGAAACGAATTCATTCCGACCTTTCTGTTTTGTTTGAACTCTGACTCTGACATGAAATGTATACTCACAGCAAATAAGGCTAAGCTAAGCTGTGGCTTAACAAAAAATGTAACATACACTCAACCCGGGAAGATTGTTTCAACCGGGTTTCAACCTTTCTCTATGTTTCAACCCAACGCTGCTTTTATCTTCATTATCATCTCAATGAAGGTCAATCTGTTTCAAAATGTTGAAAAGATATGAATCTGGGACTGGGAAACATTTCCAATTTAGAAGATCTTCTCGATAGACTCTGTACACAACTGCTGAAGTAGCGTCAGGACACTACATTATTTCCTTCAACCCTGGCATATCCTTGAAAATCTTCCAGGAGCTTGTATTTGGATAAATGGGAGGAGGGGTGCCAAGAGGTACGTTCGGTATGTATCTTGTCTGATACATGTATAATATAGGCTACGTTAGCCCTGGTTAGTCACACAATGACAAGCGTACTGAGACACGATTTCGTATTAATAAACCCCCTTGATGGCATTATGAAGGTTGCACTATAACAGGCGCCGGTGCAGTAACGAGAGCTTCCACCCTATTATGCCGGGCAGCCGGCTCGGAAGCCGGCTGGCAGATGCACCTCTCTGATGCGCGCTGCTGACCCCTTGGCCGGAATTCCGTGGGAGGGGATTTGTAGTAGGATCTCTTGGTCTATACGTCGAGAGGAAAATTGTGCCTTCAGGAGGCAGTTTTACTGATTATCACGCCTCGAAAACTATACAATAAAAGCACCAACAAGGTAAATAACATACCGTGTTTCAAGACGAAAATGTTTGTTGTTGATATTTTATCCTATGTCTTTCTTTGTAAACAGAGGAAAAGCGGATTACTCTGTGAAGGAGAACAAGCAAATTTAAGGAGTTAATTTCCTTTCGTTACTCCGAAGCTGACAGTCGGTTAAGGCGCGTATACGCTCACCACATCGACCCAGCATGGGCAATAAGGAGAGCGCCCATAGTAACGGACTCGACGGGCACGATGGCTTCGACCACAGCACCTCCACCATCACCGTCTCCTCCGCTAAACTGGGCCGGGACCGGAAGGACCGGAAGGACAAAGACAAGAAGCCGAAGAAAGGCAAGACTAGTCGTAAGGACTCCGTGAATAATGCCGCGAGTAGCGGCGGTGGTATTGGGAGCGGTGGGGCAGGAGGTGATCTGGACCGTCAGAACCATGTTGGTGGAGACGGAGGTGCCGTAGGCTCCGTAGGAGTTATGATCTCGGCTGGCGTGGGAAATGACCAGATGGGAATCATGCACTCGTCCAGTACAAGACCTGGTAAGTTTATCGTTAAACAAGTAAAATCACCAATTTATCACAATCAATCGCGAGTCAATCACAGGTCACTCACAGGTCAATCACGGGACAATTAGAAGTCAATTAGAGGTCAATCGTTAGTCCAGTATTGCAAGTTTGGTTATAAAATAAGTCTGTTCGCTAGTATAAAAATCAAGTCAATTCACAATTAATTATACATTGCAACATTTTGATATGAGATGTAAATTGTTAATTTGTACCAGATGAATCAACAACACAAAATGGTGATTTAATCATCAACTTTTTGGAGCCACGTGCGTATTCCGTTCGCGTATCGAATCTAATGGTTCCTAATACTATTAATCGGTTCAGTGCGTGATTAAAAATATCAAGCAGCAAATTTTGAATTAAAATCGAAATATTAGCATATTTTTTTTCTCGGAATTTGATACAGCATTTACAGAGATAAAACTTCACAAGAATAATAGTTGTCTGAGCACTTTACATTTGGATTTTGAGCAATATTTTCAGATTAAAACAATTAAAATTCACAACTGCATGATAAAATGGTGCACTGCGGCTTTTATTGGGAAGTGCTTATGATAAATAAAGGTGAGGTTTGTCAACAAATGACTTTAATTTGTTCATCACGCTTCTCTTGAATGAAAACTATAGTTTTGAGTTTGGACATGTTGTCCGCATTTATGACGCTTAGCGGATGGGCGTTTTTCAATTTTGCATTGTGGTTGAATTGAAAGCTTATTTATTATGAATGCCGCAATTTTTGCGCAAAAAAACTATTCTTTGTACACAATATAAGTTGTACAGTTGATAAGCGAGTAAACTTGGTATGCAGCAATATACAATCACACGCACTTCCTCAATAACTTCAAACGGATGTTGCATTATTACACGGTTCTCGTGTGACTTTGGGAAATCCCAGACTCTGTTGGTCGTTAGCAATTAAATGCTGATTTCTAAGACTCGCAAGCAACTAACAAATCTGCACCTAAAAATTGTTTTAAAGGTAGTATACACCATTTGCAGATATCGAAAAAAAAATTACTACCGAATTATTAAGAAATATCTTACTCATCTGAAAGTAAATAATGATTCTAGGCATCCAGCAAAATGATTGCGCTAGATATCCTGTAATTATTCTGAAAAATTTAATTTTATGAAGAAAAATTCGCGATCGCCGGACGGCGATCGCGAAAAAAACACAAATAACATAAGAATAACTGCTCGACGCCGGTTGAAAACAAACGCTGTTTTTCGTGCTTTTCTCGGTATCCATGGTTGTAAAACTTCGGACAGGTCAGTTAAACGGTATTTACTATAAAATACAACCCCCTAAATCTACCTATTCCCGATAATTCCAGCAATTACCAATGGTGTATCCTACCTTTAAATCATGAAAAGCCTTGAAACTTAAAAAAAGGGGTTGGCTCAAAACACATTATTTTCATTTTGGAAAATCAAAGCATAGGCCTACATAAACATTAATTTGAACTACTCGGAGGTTATACCTTTTATTTTAATCGATCCTTCAATTTTTATATGACAGCTGGTGAACGTTACAAAGCACTCTATGATTACGAAGCTAGGACGGCAGACGATCTCACTTTCCGAAAGGGGGAGATACTCATTATCACAAATAAAACGTAAGTTAGGCTCGTTTTTCAAACCCCAGCTTCGTCTGCGTTTTCGTCTTTGTCTCCGTTCATGCAATTTGGCAATGATGACGGAGCCCACACGGAGCCTAAGCTAGGGCTTGGGAAATGGCCTAGGTTAAATCCGTTTAAGAATGCAGTGGCATGATGCGTGTTGACACAAAAATATTAATATTATAAATGTGAATATTTGTTTTGGCAAACAGCGACCCCAATTGGTGGTTAGCTACCTCGATGCTGACAAAGCGGGAAGGGTATGTACCGAGGAACTACATCGAGCCGGCGGACGTACTTCAGGCGGAGGAGTAAGTTACTAAATCGTCAGTAAAAATATATGCAGATATCTTGCACTTGTGTTGCCCACTGGGAGTCCAGTGTAAATCAAGATGACAAATGTAATTGAATAAGAGTTTTGTTACAAATGTTTTACCAAATTAAGTACCTTGTTTTAAAAAACTGGATGGCTTTTAGGGATTCACTATGTAGGCCTACTACGTACACAAATTTATTTTGTATAATCTCTAACAAAATGTATCAACATTGTTCACTTACTTTTTTGAAATGATCCCTTTTCCCCCCATCCGGTCTGACTTTGTAAATATTCTGACTACACCAAATACTACAATAAGAGGTAATAGTACCGCGATGATTTTGGTACAAGCTATATTCCCTCGATATCGTCTGCTTGTCTGGAAATATATCTAACGCTTCCCAAGCGCAGCGTAAAGTGAGTAAGTGACATGCACCGCAGGAAACGAGCACTTAATTCAACTGACAGAGGGGCACTTGGAATCTGGTCGAAGAGGATTATTAGTGTAGCTAAATAACGCCCTGTGCCAGCCCGTACCCCTATAGCCTGGTGCTTGTTCTTGCAAGCAATTGTACTGAACTATCAAACTGTCTAGTTATACAGGGCCAGGGTGAACTAGTATGGACGATTTAATATATAAGACACCATTCACATCTAATCGAATCACGTTAAATTGTATCTATCTTGGTAGTTTTGGCGCCACCATTTTATCCAGTTCACGCATGCGTGCAATATTACCCAGACTGTGCTTATTTAATCCCCTTTTTGTATGAATTCCTACTTTGCAATAGATAAATAACAATGAGAATTGAGGGTGGGAGTTGTAAAAACTTCTCGTAAGATGTACAAACTGCGAGGGTAGATTTACCCAGTGTCATTTTAACCAGTTCGCGCCGGATGACGTATATAAACGCAACATTTTTCCCAGATTCAAAACGGATGACGCATAAACACGCCAAGTTCAAGTTCGGAAATGTATGTCAGCAGCGAGCAAGGCCGGAAATGCGTGGGTGTGCTTCCCGGCACTATCGGCCTGAACCCGCTTCGGATCGAGTTTCCTTAAAAATAATCCCGCCCGTGGGCTCAGCGATGTTAAAATAATCCCGGCGCGAACTGGTTAAAGTGTTTTTTCTTTTTCTTTCTCAAAACAAAGAACTGGTTTCTTTTTATGTTTCTGTCTGACAATATACGGTCCATGCTGTGTTGTACCCTCTGATGGCAAAACTATTTCTAAAACAAAAAATGTCTGCTGTATGAAATGATACTTTACAATTTGGGGTTTTGGATATTTTTTGTTGTTAATCTTTTGGAAGCATGTTTATGTAGGCTATGATGTTCTTTCAAAATGTTAGTATCATACCAAATTCACTCTCTACAGCGATACAAAGTTCTGAACGGATCTCCAACTTGCAGTTTTAAACGAAACTTTAAACTACAAACGTTTGTTTGTAATAAGACTCACCTGTGTACTTGTGTCTTCTCTTCAAAGCTGGTTCTTCGAGAAGATGACGAGAAAGGAAGCGGAAAAGCAGCTTCAACTGGCCGGTAACTCCCGGGGGACATTCCTCATCAGAGGCAGCGAAACAAGTCCAGGTAGCAGTACACTTGGAACACTACCACGATCCGGATGAGCATTTATCTTTCCCTTTAACGGGGAGATTGACTTAGGATTATACTCTCTAAATGTAGAAGAGTGAAAGCTCACTCTCATAGAGTGAATCTGTTATAAAATCACTCTAAAAAGAGTGAATTGTCACTCTTTCGAGAAGCCATTATGGAAGACAACTCTAAAGAAAAAAAAGAGAGAAAGCTATCTTTCATGTGGCTCCTTGAAAGAGTGAAAAGTGACTCTTTTGGAATGACCACTCTTCTTCGGAGTTGTTTTCACTTTGAACCACTCAATTTCATTCTTTTTGGAGGAGTTTTACAAGAGACTCGCTCTTTTAAGAGTGAGCCTTTTATTCTTACATTTAGAGAGTATTGTTTGTGCTAACATTACTGGAAATGGTGGTTCTACTATTGTAGTTATATCCAACAAACTTGACAGCAGCAATGACCGACAGGTGTTTTGAAAGGAAAGTGTAATAAACAAATAAACAAAAGCAAATAGCTGAAATAAACAAAAGCAATGAGATGTACATGTAATTAAATTCGCAGATTGGTTCGCCTCATATACTGATGGTAATAATTGGGAAAATAGGGAAAATATAGGGGGGAATTGTGCCTTTGATGATACAAGCATGAAATAATGGCACACAGTCTGAAGTGTGTCATGAGAGAGATATTTGGCTATAACTGGCCATCGCAGATGCTTGTCCATTGAAGAAATATAGGTAGAATAACAAGCATTTTTTATTTTAAAAAATGGCTATCATTGCTTTGTTATTGTACCTATATTTCTTCGAAGGACAAATCTGCGATGGCCCCATAAATGAACATCTTTTACATGACATGATCTGTGTGCCAAATTCCATGCTTATCTCATCAATCTCATCACCTATCTCATCACCTATCTGTCGTACTGTTGAGAGTTACTGGATATTTCTTCCCGTGACTGAAAAGTAAAAACAGAATTTAATTTGTTTTTGTTTTCATTCGTTTGTATTCCCATCAGGTGCCTACTCGTTATCCGTGTTGGATCATGACGATGCCAGAGGCTTCAACGTTAAACATTATCGTATACGGACGCTAGATAACGGTGGCTACTACATCAGCACACGTATTACTTTCCACACCTTGCACGACCTGGTCAACCATTATACAAGTGAGACTTCCATCTTCTGAAATAGTAATCAGGGAGATTTTAAAATGTATACATTGACAAATTAAACGTGAACTGGCGAGACTCACACGGTCTATTCAAGGGTTCAAATGGCGCCACTGCTGGACAACATTAATGACAAGACATGGCCACCACAAAAACAACAAGTGCAAGACCAAGAACTTACCAAATTGCTATCGCTGATAATGAACAACAAATCCTCTTGCTGTTTTTAGGCCAAGCAGACGGTCTGGTCTGCCGTCTGCTCAACCCCTGCCCTCGCCAGAAACCCGCCATGTTCGAGATCAGCAAAGACGTGTGGGAGATCCCGCGTCGCTCCATCAAGCTGGAGCGCAAGCTTGGCAACGGGCAGTTCGGCGAGGTTTGGGAAGGTGCGTTGCTGGAGAGAGCCGAAGAGCATTCCCGTAATTTCATTTTTTGTCGATTTTTTGTGGGATGACAACGAGCGTTCGGGGAACTCAGCTTCGTGTAGATGGCCCTGACATCATAATTTCCAGCCAATAAAACTACATGTTACTGTTGGGGCACACTTGGGCGGTGGCAGATATTTCAGACGTTCGGGTGGTTACCTCGCATGTTCGGAATCGTTCAGTGTTGGCTACTGCGCATGTTCAGAATCGTGCAAAGACGAACAGGTCAGAGACTTGAGCGAGTGAGGTCGCTGTAACAACGCAATTTTCTTCGCACAAACTACACAAATTTTAAGAAGTTTATAGTACCTTTAGGCCTACTTCAATCTTAAATTAGAAAATTGCAAAAATGAAATTCTGGAATACCATATGCAATCTTACGTCAATACCAAAAGGTTGTTACAGCGCCCTCATTTTGACCCGAAATACGGCATATTGAAAATTAAATTGTTGTCTGCTGCCACCAAGAGTAAAAATGAAAGCCGTGTTTTCCCCGTGCCTTAGGGCATTTTCAAAACTTTTGCTTCGTCTTTGGCTTTGGCTTCGGATTCGCCTCCGACTTCCGAATCACTCAGAAGAAAATAGAAATGGAAGCAAACGGAAATATTCAAACTTCTGGGTTCATATCAATCAATGACTTGAATGTTTCTGAAGCACAACGGCCACCAGAATGTGGCTGGAATTCTCGCAGTTTGGAGCCTAAAATCCCCTTAAGCCTAGTACGAAGACGAAGCCAGAGATTCGAATAGGCCCTACAAAAAGCCGTTTGCGAAGCTGGTTCCTCGAACGGTTGGTTCGCATGACGGTGATGCTATGGATTCCATGTGGATGACTTCAGTCTGTGCTGTTTGATGATCGCCTGTGGCATGCGCTTCTGAATGGTATTGGTAACCTACTTTGTAATATCTTAACCTACTTTGTAATTTCTCTGCTTGTCTCTCTATAACTAAACTGTAACATTTCCTGCTTGGTTTTGAACGTTAGAAATCCAAGAAAAACATAACATGTCCAAGAAAATATAGTGCATATTTGAACCTTAAAAGGTTCAAGGGGTGCGTATTTGAGTTAGAGCTGAACACTAATAGGTTCCATTTTGCACCCTCAGGGGTGCTTCTATTGTATCAACTATTATAAGGGTGCAAATTTAAACCTTTATTTCCTATAGAGTGTACCGCTACGCCAACATGGCTCTTATAGATTGCTGTTTGATCACTGATAAAAATAATAATAATAACAAGGACAACTTAAACAATGTCAAAATAACCAAACCAATCAGTTGATAAAGCATGTCTACAAACGACCTACATAAATTCACGAATGCCGTTGTTTCGACAGTGCATGGACACTCCTCTTCTATTTTTATTTCTGTGTCTATAGAGCTTCTCTTTCAACACGAAGCAAGAATGTGGCTGTGAATCTTGGAGATTGACATTGTTTCATTTATCGAAAAATGTCCTTGTATGAGAAATTCTCCACATTAAGATGAACACGAATCATCTTAGTTTAGGCACATATCAGTTAAGGCACATGTTCTGGAATGAAGACATATCAGCAGAATTTATCTGGGGGCTGGACCTAGCCTCACCAAAACATGCGTGGACCTTCTCTCTTACGACACCAAAGACCGGTGGTGATGTTATATTGCGATATGCTCTTGTGGCCTTCTAAGACAAAACTAGAAAAGACAACAGTAGGTTTATCTTGCTTCTTCTCCATCCCAGGCACATGGAACGGAACCGTGCGAGTTGCCGTGAAGACACTGAAAGAAGGCGCCATGGACCCAACGGCCTTCTTGCAAGAAGCAAACATCATGAAGAAACTGCGGCACCCGAAGCTGGTAGCCCTTCTCGCCGTCTGTTCAGAGGGAGTACGTCTTGTAAACGCACTTAGCCAGTCTGGGCTCATCGGATCGCAAGATCCGAAAATGCTAGGCGGGAACAACATAATGTTGAACTAGTTTTTAAGTGACATGAAACGTGCATGTTTAGAACGATGTGTCAGTGACTCAGTGTGTAGTAAATGCTTGCCTAGCAAAAATAAAATGATTTCCATAATAAATATTTGGGGAACTTGTGCCTCAAACCCCGCTTCATTAAATAATAATAATAATAATAATACACAGTTCTTATAAAGCGCACATATCCTAGACACTAGATCAAGGCGCTGAACAAATTAATACCCCTGGTCACTGGGCCATTTTCAATCCTTAAACCATCTCAGCTCCCTGGGGAGTATACAGCCTGTGCTGCAATATATGCGCTACTAGGCTAAATCAATCACAATAACCACCTCTGCCCTCACAGGTACCCATTTGCCCCTGGGTGGGGAGAAGCAATTATAGTTAAGTGTCTTGCTCAGGGACACAAGTGTCACGACCGGGACTCGAACCCACACTCTGGTGAATAGAACACCAGAGCTTGAGTTCGGTGTTCTTATCCACTCGGATACGACACCCTACAAAGTAGAGAGAAGACAATGAGAAGAAGGTACAGTTTTAGAGGTGGGAGGAAAACCCCAGAAGAATATCCTGGGGAAAACCCACGGAGTCAGGCAGGGACTGAAAACCCAATCCACATATTGGCCCAGGCGGGGTTCGAACCCGGGTCATAGTGGTGGAAGGCGAGGAAAGAACCGCTACGCCAACCTGACTGCCCCGGCGTATTCACTTTAGGCATGCTATATTTCTGATGAAGACCATTCCCCAATCATTTTCAAAACCGCCGTGTCTCTTGCCAAAACTTATTGAGACTTCTTGGCATTCTACAATACTTTCGAGGCGTTGTCGCTTTTTGGCAAGTAAATGAGCATTTCCTGTCCAAACCCCTAAATCGGCCACAACCCAAAAATCCTGCTAAACAAATGTTGTTCTCGTTGAAAGAAATCTGCAACAAATTTGGCCAACCCACAGAATGTCAAATAAGTTGTTTGTTTGTTTTTATTTGACGAGCAGGAGCCAATCTACATAGTAACAGAGCTGATGACGAACGGTTGTCTGTTGGACTATCTACACGAGGGTGAGGGGAAACAACTTCGGGAACCCGAGCTTATCGATATCACGGCACAGGTAAAACAAAATATCTCCCTGATTTCTGGTGATCTATAAGTTATACAGGGTGTCTTTAAAAATAAGATCAACAATATAACGGAATACCACACGAATGTATAGCTAGCATCGATAATATAGATATGGTTTCAAAGATACTGGTTTTCACTTTAAAATAAGACATCAAACGTTTAAATTTGACAATGTTTGACAGAGTTATGAATTATATCCTAAGAGGGTCAAATTGACCATGGGACCAAGTTTTTCGATTTTGTTTTGACACTGTGCAAGTGTAGACTTGAAGTCAAGTCGAAGTCGTTACACAATTTTGTCTAGGTGGCTCAACGCTGGTTTATTTTGTTGGCGCCTGCACAGACAAAGACGACAGTGTCTAACGTCTTGATTTCAAGTCTACACTTGCACAGTATCCAAACAAAATATTGACCCCTCTTGGGAAATTTCTCCTATACTTAAAACTGCCATTTCCTGTCTTTGTCCAGGGATAATTCCACGAAGTGTTGTAGTTCACGCACAAGACTAACTTGCCTTTAAGGATCCCTGGCTCATGGCAATATCCCCAACGTGGGAAATCCTATAGGTCTTGGAGATTTTAAGCAGATGTCAAGAATCTCTTTTTAAGTCCACCACCAAGAGGCAGAGCATAGTCGTTGGGCTTATTCAGTAAAAGTTTGTAAATTGTAGAAAGAAGCTCAGTAGTACCACAAGCCTAATACACCTCTCTTTAGAAATAGATTTTTTGGGACGCACTTGCATATATTCAGGTTGCTGACGGCATGGCGTACCTGGAATCACAGCGCTTCGTCCATCGCGACCTTGCAGCCAGGAACATCTTGGTAGGGGAACTCAGAAACTGCAAAGTTGCCGACTTTGGACTCTCGCGTATCATTGAGGATGAGTACATCGCTAAAGAAGGTACATTATCCCACTATATAGTGGAATCCATATTAGTAAAGTATCACTAGAAGCTAGCCTGTCACTAGATTCCGAGAAAGGGTTAACACCTACTCTATAACACATTTTATTTAATGAAGTCTTCGTCTGAAAAATTGTGGAAGATTTTGGTTGTTTTTGTATTTTCTAGGTGCAAAGATGCCTATCAAATGGACCGCTCCTGAGGCCATAAACTTCGGCAAATTCACCATCAAGTCCGATGTCTGGTCTTTTGGTATTCTTATTTACGAGGTCATTACAAAGGGGCGGGTGCCTTATCCAGGTAAGTAAAGAGCGACCTCTTGTGGCAACTGCGTTCTCCTGCAGGATTGAATCAAGTAGCATGCATTATTAGTGGGGATTTACAGCTAACTTGCATTGGGCGAGAGCCCTCTATATTGAGAGCTGTTTTTACGTCGAGTCACAATCACAAAATGTATATTGACTTGTGTATATTGAGCACATTGACTTGGTCACAAACCTGTTTATCCTAGTATTTTTATGAACGACATAATCAATTAAACGCGGCAGCACAGGAACTGCCTGCATTATGAGACTTCCTCAGATTGTAAATATGATTTTCCTTTAATTATACTCCGGTCCTATTTAGAACCCCACGCACTCACAAAAGAAATTTCCCGCATGGCTTATTGCCTTTCATCATGCAAACCTTCGAATCTCATCTTAATTCACGAGAGTAAAGTTTCTCTTCTGTTGTTGTCCTCTTTGAAGGCATGGTGAACCGCGAGGTTCTAGACCAGGTCTCCCGTGGCTACCGGATGCCCAAGCCTCCCGAATGCCCGGATCAGCTCTATGACATCACCAAGCAGTGCTGGGACGCCGTCCCTGAGAAGCGGCCCACCTTCGAGTTTCTACACTCCTTCCTGGACGACTTCTACCACGCCTCGGAGATACAGTATCAGTAACAGCACGAGCTCGGCCGCCATCTTGGATTACGTGACAGCCATAGGTATTTTTTTATTTTCCACGATGTGGCGGATACGGAGTTGAATGTAAAAAAACAACATAGAATTTTCCGTAAGGGATAATCAAAATGGTATGTTCTGTCATCATGAATGCCACATTGAGAAGGTGAGAGCAGTATAAAGGCGTTATTTTATGGGTACAAATGCCAACAAATGTCGTTCATTGAACCTTTTACCTTTACAGGAATCTTAAAATTAAAGATTGTTAAAAAAAAGTAATGGTTGAAATCTAACATGTAAACTTAACACGTGAAATGCATCTGTTTATTACCCAAAATGGTGTCGTAACAGCGCCCACATTTCAACAAGAATTATGGTCGACACTAGATAGTGTAAATGTGGCGCAAAAGTCGTGTATTTATTTACTTTAACTGGTAACCCATTCAGTGGAACACAATAATTGGTCCACCGAGGGGCCCAGTAAAGAGAAGACAACGTGAAATGTTTTAGATGTGGGAGGAAAACCCCAGTAGAATAATAAACCCACGGAATCGAGTAAGAACTGAAAACCCAATCCACTTTTATGGGGCCGAATACATACAAACTATATTAATAGCTTTTTCTTCTAGGTTTTTGCTTACATTTGTATACACACACAAAAATAAGAAATTCCTACCATAGTACCAAGCAAAAGCTTATACTCTCAAGCAAAAAGCTTGTTTCTTGCAAGCAATTAGCAATTGCTTAAAGACGTATACATAAAAACAAGTTTTGCTTTTGTCATTAAGCATTTGGAGCTACTGTTCAGAATTAAACCTAGCCATTTGCTATAGTATAGGCAAGCTTTAGAAAAAGCTGTCAGTCAAAGCAAAAGGTTATGCATAGGTTTTTGAGCAATTGCTTTTGCTTTCGCCTCTGCTTGATGAGCTTTTGCTTTTGCTTGGTGCTTCTGCTTATAAGCAATTGCTAGTTCTTTGTATGTATTCGGTCCGTTGGCCCAGGCAGGAATTAAACAGGAGTTGGAGGCGAGGAAAGCTAAACGCAGCAACACGAATGCAAACCAATTGTACTCGAAATAGACTTGTTCTGCTCAGATTAATCTATATCGTGTCCTTTGCGATGGCAGATTATTTGCAAAAAGAATATCAAGTGATGCGATGGGAGAAGCCTCGCTCTTTTTTGGAAAAAAAATATCCAGGTAATGGATGATCATAAAGTCCCGTCACGTTTGTTAATATTTTTAGTAATCAAACCGGATGGGACCTGAATTTGTCTAAATATATGTAAATAGGTCTTCGCTGTAAGTAAATGTAGGGTTGAAATACAATTATTGGAGTAGTGCAAGGATATGGACATATCTGTTAAAATGTAAATATAAAAAATATACTTGAACCTGCGACCTCCGGAATACCAAACCGGCGCTCTATTATGTTGGCGGTCTCCCAAATTGTCAGTATCTTTGTTTTTGCAAGTCCCGCCTTGCCTATTTCTTTGTTCATTTTGAAATGTATGCAAATTTACCTAGTCAGTTTCTCTTGTGGTTTTTTTGTGTATTAGAAAAATATGTGTTATAGTAATAACAGAACGTTGTCAGTTATGATTGCAATAATAGTTGCCCAAAAAAATATAAAAAAATAATTAGCTGTAAAATGTTTCCTATAACATTTATTAGCCACAATTGCAAAGCATTACAGATCCTCTGTTATATTATAAATTTGGCCAAATATAAACTGTACGCGTTGGTACACCAAAGGTTACCTGCAAAGTTTGTTAATGAATTTGCTTATTCATAAACTTATTTAATTGTATGCAAGCTGCTCTTAAAACTGTTGTTAAAATGTACATAAATTGCTACGGATATAGTATGGAGGAAGTTCTTTCGAAAGAGTGTGTTCAGTCGAGTTTGTTGTACAATCCATTTGTACAATCGACCGTGAAAAAAACCTGTGAAATAATGGTATAGTGATCATGGTGTTGGTGATGGTTTGTGGCACTGTAGCTGCATATGCAGTGCATTTACTCCAGAATTAAGTGATGCTTTATCGAAAGTGCAACTATGCCAGGAAAAGGATATATGCAGCTATATCATTACGACAATTTCTAATCATATTGAGTTGTTTAATTTCAATTGTTTGTTTGCAATAGTTTGTTTGCAATAGTTTGTAAAGTATGTGTATATTAATTGTCTTAATTTAATATTGGAAAGATATCGCTTCAAGACTGCAGAACACATGCGATCTAATTATTTTATATATACATGTATGACGTAATTTATTGAGGAACCGCCCAATTTCTATAATTATACATTGAGTTTGGTTTAAAATGTAGCAGAGCTTATAAGCATCTCTCTTTTTAAATCTATTATAGTATGCTTTTTTTCTTTCCTGTTTCTTTTTTGCAAAATACAATCAGAAAACAATATTTATTGTGAAGGTCCATTTTAATTATTAATGTCGTCAAAACGCCGTCGCTGACGCATATGACGTCACACAAACCGCCCGCGGCCAAATTCGCGGTCGCTGTCGCAGACAATAGGGCGCGTGATAATGTTAAAATAACAAAATTGACTTCCATTCTCAACAAAAAAGACGTGCGGGTGACTTGTTCAAATTTGAGTCCGGTGCTGTCATAGCGCGTCCACGCCCTGCTTAATTGGTAAGTCATCGTTCCAGATTTACCTGATTCCCTTTGTTATACGCACCAAGGCTTAAAGGTAGGACACACCATTTTCAGACATCAACAATATTTCCTACCGAATTATTAAGAAATATCTTACTAAATTGAAAATAAATAATGATTCTAGGCATCTAGCAAAATGGTTGCGCTAGATATCCTGTAATTATTCAGAAAAATATAATTTTATAAAGACAAATTTGCGATTGCCGGACGGCGATCGCGAAAAAACGCCGGTTGAAAACAAACGCTGCTTTTTCGTACAATTCTCGGCATCCATGATTATAAAACTTCGGACAAGACAGTTAAACGATATTTACTATAAAAAAATACAACCCCCCAAATCCACCCATTCCTGATACTTCAAGCAATTACCAATGGTGTCTCCTACCTTTAATGTCTTCATAATGTTCTGTATGCCGCATGTTAATGGTGTTTAGTATACTCTTTTACCGGAACTTCAGTATAGTGGTAACTTATAATCCTCGAGCAGTTAACGGTTAACTACTTCTTTTTGGCTCCCTATGGATTGATGAGTTTAATCAGATGCGATCCAAAAACCCACTGTCGGCAACTTTCATCGAGGGCTTGGCAAACAAGCAATCTTTTTTAGGACCGCGGTGAATTAATCAAAGCTGTTTGTCTTTCACTTGGTTGCGTAATGGTGATTCTTGACGGGCAAGATTTGACATTTAAGGCATTGTATACCACTTTGCAGCTATCCGAAAAGTAACCAACCGAATTATTGTTAAACATATATTGGACAGAATGTAGTAGTGTCCTGACGCCACTTCAGCGGCTGTGTACCGAGTCTATGGAGTATTTCCTAACAAAACTGGAAAAGTTTCTCAGTCATGGAATCATGTCTTTTCAATATTGTTACACCCATTGACCTTATAATAATATTATTGATTATGAAGAAAAACGGTTTCATTAGGTTGCAACATTCTTTCAAAAAATAATAGTCTTTCTGGCGTGTTGTCATTATTATTAAAACAACACTAAAAGGTTATTTACAAAGATACGTCTCAGAGACGCATTTTATTTTTGAAATATCCGTTGGTATAATGTTTGTAATCCCTGAATGGTAGTGCGCAAGCGTTGACACGACGTATACGAGCGTAGTTGCCATGATTGGTCAGTTCAGCACGTGGTATTGCGCGTACCGCTCTTGGTGGAACGAGAAAACATGCGCCGAATGCCGACTTTAAGCGCAATAACAAATATGACTTGGCAAATTTTGAATGAAAAATTAGACCTTTTATTATTGTTATCTTGCAATAATAGGCCCCAGCAGAATTCACAGAGATAAAGCTTTATCAGGTCAATTGTCAAGCATCCGTTTTTAGGTTTTTATTTTTGCTTAGAAAATGACAAATGACTAGATGACAAATGGTCTATACTCGCGCAATATTGGGCGCAATATTATAATAGATTTCATGTGATATCAAAATGCGCAACGCAGGCCTAGCCTTTGCGTCTCATGAGAAGCTCTTTTTTTAAGAGCATTTTTTTTCGGGGCTTTTAATATTTGTGCTATTTCGGCACGATACTTGTTATCAATGCACTTCATGCACAGTAAGTAATACAATTAAAACGTTATAAAATTAGTACCGTCCAAGACACATCAAATTGTATATTGCGTTTGCTTATAATGACTTTTCTAAATGGCTGCACTGTCAGAAAAAACAATGAAAACAATTCCTGAAAATGTTTAAAGATTATTAGGAATTCGTTCAAATCAGTGCAGCTGAAATTACACTTTAACATTCGCAACTGTTAATGTGTGACTGCGTTTGAGCAAAAGCTTTTTCAAGCTGACAGATACAGCGTTTCTTTTTAACAGCGTTATTATTTAATTAAATTTGAAACCGAATACGAAGCTTTTTCGTTGCAGGTTGGAACCTATTTACATTTCTACTTTGACCAGACTATTCGGAACCGGAATGACCCCAATTCTCAAATTTACTGTAATACATACATGAAAGGTTATTATCAAAAGCAAACGTAAGCCGATACGTATAGCTTCGCATATTGGTTTTTTAAAGGGCGCTGGTGTGTTCCGTATAAAAGTCCAAATCCTCCACTCATAAGAGCGACTTAAAATATACTTTAAAACGTCCTGCTAAACTTCGTATTGAAGGCCGGGAGACAAACTCATTTTCTCTATTGCCGTAAATTAACCAATGAAATAATCTAAACAAAAATACACAGGGATTTGAAAAGTTCGTTACGTCTGAATCATAACTGCAAGAAACAGAGAAAGGGTGCCTATAATCGCTGTGCTTTAACCTATACAGACAACGATCTTCACTGCAGAAGTATGTACGGACACGTCATTCCCCCATTGTCTATTATCATTATCGCCGACAACTGCATCAAGGATTTGGGACATACATTGTATACCAATGCACAGAAAATTTTGACTCATGAAATACTGACTAATTGGTTGTATTGCGCATCTCTCAGCGGACTGATATTGATGAGTGAAAAGTCACGTGTTGGGATTCCAATCTATTATTATGGTTATTTAAAGAGACCGCGCGGATACTATACATTGCCTATATACCCCTCCCATCTCAAAGCCTCGCCCCGCAATCATAGGAGGTTATGAACGCTTCGCGATCACCGCGAAGCACGGCCTGTTATTGTATCTGCGTTACACCTGTGTCATGATTGGACGGGAATCGACTGCAGTCAACCGGAATAAACCGAGCGCGCCAATCCACCACTCAGCCATTTGTGTATTTATTTTGCCTAGCGCTGGAGTCGAGTGTGGGGAGATAGAAAGATGGATGCTCCCAATCTGCGCACAGATCCAAGCGGCCACTGAATTTCGCGGTAGAGGGAATTGATTTATCGGAGTTGTGTAGAACCAGAACCCATTACAGAAAACTCTCTGTACCGCGACAGCTGTGAAGCAGTATCGGTCAGTTGGCAAGATTAAATCTGGTTTATCAGCAGGTTAGACCTAGTGAAGCGTATTCTACGGTGATGGATGGGGCGAACCTCCCTGTGAGTTCCTCTGATCCGAAAAGGCGCCATTGGCACATTGCATGATGGTGATGTGAACAACAACAGTTCTATCGCCGGACGTACTATTAGACGTGGACATTAATCAAACGTGTTTGTTTACTGATTTGTCAGGAACCATTACTTTGTCTTCACCTTACGTTAATTGTGTGCGGAGTTCGCACTGGCTATAGTTTTACACGCGGGATTCTGCATTGAGCGTCAATTTGGTTTTATTCGGAAGAGAACGGTGAACACGTCACGACGTATCATTGGTCGACTTCGGGTAGAACATACCACACGCACAGGTAAGATCAAACTTGGGCCACTTAACAAATAAAGAAACAGAAAAATAAGTCCAACTCTGTTATTGTTGGTACTGTATTTTGTGTAAACTGCTCTTTTCGAGGGGCTGCACCGTTGTTGTTGTTGTGGTAGTTGTTGTTTTCACCAAAGATGTACGTGAATGCGACGAGATGTTTTCCAATATTTGTTTAATTTCAAATCATAAAGACTTATTTATTACATGTCCTTACCCAGGGTGTGCCCAAACAGTTCAAAAACGGATTTTCATTGGGATCCTGCAGACATCATTAAATAAAATTTGGAAATAAAGAAAAACATCAGAAGTCATGAACAAAATCGTGAACTGACAACTAACAACAGTACATATAAATACAACAACATTTTCACTAAATTACAAACAGAATATTCACAGACGTGCACGGATATTTACAGGAATACAAAACATTGACTTTTTAGGTATGTCCGTCATTAACATTTTGGAAAATCCTGTTTAAGGCCAATTCTGATTTACGGGATGGGCGAAAACCAACTTGAAAATAATATTACGGCATTTCGGTTTACGCTTTATTCCTTGTACCATTTTATCTCTCATATCTCGTATTCAGGGTTGCCTAACCTGCATTGTATTTGACGTAATTATTTTTCGCACGAATAATTTCGCGCCAACGTATCTACAGCACGTAGATAAACGTCCACCCGTTGTTTTTTTAAAGGCGATACAATTGAAAAACATTAGCTCATTGGTCCGCAGTGAGCTTTTATCAGAAGGAGGTTAATGACCAGTATCTTTGCGATTATTGCATTTTAATAAATACCTATAGGATAGTTGCTGGCTTCTGATTGGTCGAGACTCGATCACGTGGAGGGCATTATTTTGTAGTAATGACCGGCTTCAAAGAAGAAGCGAATAAATCTCCCCTGAACCAGCATTAATCCAGCATCATGTGAGCCAATGATTGGCCGAATGCAACTGTCCTACGGTAACTTGTAACAAGGACGCGCCAAATCTTGATACTGCGCGCTATAAATGTACGCGTATAGAACGTTTTTATCTATACGCGCATAGCACAAATTTGCATAGCACAAAAACGTCTTGCTCCGTAAAAACAGATTATGCAACAAAAAAAAAGCTGAATACCATTCACAAACAATAAACTTCTACGAAAATGTTGGTTTGTAACCCAGTTTTTGCCAAGAAAGAATTTTCATGCTAAGAAAATTGTAGTGCTTACACGTTTTATGAAATTGGCCCCTGGTCTCAAAGTATGGGTAATATAATAACAACATATATTGAAGAGACAGGGTACATGCATAAGCTAAAATATGCCCCCTGAACATGAAAAAAAAAAAGGAAATATCGCCGAAGGAAAAGTCACGACATTTAGAGCATTTTTACAATTTTTCTCGTTAAAAAGGTATTTATTAAAGAGAATAACAGTGCGAGGACCCGGACCGAACCGAAGGCGAGGTCCATTACCAGCGTTAATCCCCCAACCCGGTCATTATCACGCAGTAATGACCGGGTCCTTGCACTGTTATTACCTAATTAATATCGACCGCGTTTGTTCTGCCGTGCGCAATAAAAACTCCATTAGTGTACTGGCTGAGAGTCCAATTATGTATTCAATAAAGCCAGTTCGGTAATCCAACTGCGCATGTGCACAACAAGTTTTTGACGATTTTTCTCTTGAGATAAACGCGGAAGATAAATGCACGCAAGAATATGAAGGACGTGCTAACCGAATCCGTAATCTGTGCATTTGTTTTCGTGCAATCGAAAACACGATGGAAACTTTGGTTCGAACAAAAGTTTGAAAACACAAGACACCTGAAAACACTTCGCTGTCCAAACGTTGTGGTGGTTTTTTTTAAGAAAAGTTACTTCAGAACGCGACGATCTCTGTAAATCTGGAAAGGGAAATCGTCAAATATTGTTGTACTTTGTGCACACGCGCAGTTGGAATGCCAAACTGGCTTTTTGACGATGATCGTTTGGTCGGTAAGTTCATTATCAACTGTACAGCCTGTGAGAATGATAAGTGTAGACGATGTGCCCTTTGACGTCACGTGTTTATATCTGTATTCAAATGTGCCCGGCAGTGATGCGCACCCATCGTGTTTTACATAAAATTTGCTTAAAGAGTGACGTCGCAGGTCAGATCGCCTTTGAATTATGTGACCTCTGATGTCATCTCTTAACCAAATGTATGTCAAACATGATGCGTGCGCATACTGCCGGGCACATTTGAATACAGATGTAAACAGAGGCACATCGTCTATAAGAAGTAAGTATCGGCCCCGTGACCTCTGACGTCATACCGGTTATACTGTCGGATAAAATCCGACGCCACTGCGCCGAGTTGTCGCCTCTATCCCCGAAGTAATAAAACTCGTTTGCACATTACGTGTCGAAAAAACATACCCGAGATTATAATGTTTTCCTTAAAAAGCAATTCAATTTAACACGACAATGAGACATTTATGGAACAAGCATGTTCCTCGGCTCATGTGAAAACAAAACTATATTGAAATTGATCCATGCTATCAGATGTATACACATTTCGTATTGATACCTTATGTTTAAACATGGAGGAATATAAGAAGGAACCCCTGTATAAAGTACACTCTTATTAAACTCACTTGTGCCACCAAAAGCTGGCATCTGACAGGTGCAGGAATGTAGTCTCTGTTTCAACAGTCGCATACATGTGCCCATTAGATAGTCCAGACGTGACACGCGCGTATATAGATGCAATCGGCCGAATGACAACGTGCTCGGGAATGAGTTTGGCGCAATTGAAACTGTGACTTGAAATCGAAAGCTTAGAATCTTTTTGCCCATTCACTGAAAGCTAAAAACCCATGAAGCTAGGTTTGGTTGTCAAGCACCTGTCTTTATATTTTTATCACTTCTGCTGCTTCAAGCGATGAACATCGATTTGAACACTTGTTTTCTCGGGGCACATACGTACGTTTGTACGTTGTATCAATAAAATAGACTAGAAAAGTGTTCTTGTTTTATTCTTCTGCAGAATGACGAACAGAACACTTAGTCTGTCTTTTATATCTATTTTTGCTTTAAAATACAGAGAAAGAATGTTTCTTCATCGCATAATCCCATCTTAACGGTGGTCAGTCATTGCAAAAATGTTGGAAAAGACACGAATCTATTTAAACATTTACTAGAAAATCATACTCTGAAAAAAATGCTCTCAACTCTCCACAGACTTTGTACATAACCAAAAAAGAATGGCGGCAGGGCACTATACAATTCTTTCCAAACACATTACCAAAATGCAGGCTGTAATCTTATTACAAATTAATTTAATACACGTCCTATGCTCCACAGCACTGCTCTTGGATTGCCCCGACTGTCCCTTAATCCCATTGCAAGGATCCATCATTTCCCCCCTTCCTATGCCCCTGGGGACGAAAACCTAAGTAAGTAGGCTGCATTCACCTTCCAAAGCAGCTACATGATTCGCCTTTACCTTTCAATTAATTGAACATCTCTAAATGCGCAGTCTTCCATTAAAGCCTCCGGCTAAATTGGAGATAGATTATGAACGCTACATTTGATATGTGGCGTAGGATGTTCAATGTTACAAGACGTTGTAATTGTGGTTTGGAGAGACATTTAAAAAAGCATTGGGTGTGACAATGCATTGTTTTTCTAGCAGCGTTTCGTTCCTAGATTTGAAATAGAGCCAGAAAGCAAAAGGTCACGCGGCGAGCTGCGTATTTTTGTTTAAACCACAGCGAAGGGTTTCTTAGTATCCGTTTCCGTTCTTGAAAGCAGACTACATAGTACTGAGTGCACAGTATTTAATGTACTCTGTGTCGTTTCCCTTCAAATTTTCAAAACTGTCCCGAAGATAAATTTGACTAATAAGACAAGTAGATACTAGTGGATTCGAACCAGGGACCCTTTGATCTATAGCTCATCCCACTATCCACTGTGACAGGTCGATGATAGCCGTTCTTTTAAAGGTAGGATACACCATTTGCAGATATCGAAAATATTGACTACCGAATTATTAAGAAATATCTTACTCATTTGAAAGTAAATAATGATTCTAGGCATCCAGCAAAAAGATTGCGCTAGATATCCTGTAATTATTCCGAAAAATATAATTTTATAAAGAAAAATTCGCGATCGTGAAAAAACAAAGATAACATATTAAGAATAACTGCTCGACGCCGGTTGAAAACAAACGCTGTTTTTCGTTCTTTTCTCGGCATCCATGATTGTAAAACTTCGGAAAGGTCAGTTAAACGATATTTACTATAAAATACAACCTCCTAAATCTACCCATTCATGATAATTCAAGCAATTACCAATGGTGTATACTACCTTTAAATAACTTCGTGTATACTCGTTGACTAGTAAATGCTATGACGTCGTTTTTTTGTCTAAAGCTCTTCGTAGTTTACTTTCAAGAGCGCATGGGGCACTATTTCTAGAAGAAACCCTTCGCTATATTGTAAAAAGAAAATACGCCTGCGGGCTTGTCCGGAGATCTCGCATGGTCTGCCTATGGGTATTTTACACTATAGGTTGCCCTTTCTCTTGCTTTAATATTTGGTCGAATGGTTTCTAACCGTAAACCACCCCAAGAAACATTCATGTTGGAATTTTATCTTGGCAGTCTTCAAGAAAAATCTATACAACATCGGCTTGCGGATGGGTAAACAAAACCACCACATTTTATTTACGACCTTTCACATCCGGCATTTTCGTTCCCAGGTCTCCTTATTCATAAACGTTTGTTCGCACATCGCGCACTTAAGTGAGACCCGGAATGTATTACGACGCAAAGATTTACCGACCTACAGCCGATGAGGTTTAGGCAAAGATTGTTTAGCGCCGCGCACAGCGATCGGAATGTGTTGAATTTAACACTTACATGAGTTCGGTGAGTTACCACACTTATCATTTACACTATTCTAAACATTCAAACCAACATAATTTGGTATTACGGCATGCAGCAGCACTCGGGGGTTTTGGCCCAATGTTTTAATTATACATATTTTGTTGATCAGCTTAAACCTTAATGCTTAATGTAAGCAAATTCTGGACAACGTGTATAAAATGCAAGGGCTAAATATTAACCTTGACGGTTGACTAATCATATTATACAAAATGAAATAATCTCATCTTATTAAGATACTAGTTCATTAAAATGTACATGTATAATGTTCATGTCTGTTTCACACCACGTTATAACAAAGTTTTCACAATGATTACTGTGTTAATGTTGACTGCCAGCTACGAAAAACCACAAAAACCCGTGGAAAAGTGGAAACGTAGACCTGATGAATGCAAGTCAACGCCTTCAGGCTAGGGTAGTAACGATCACTCTGCTCGTACTATATTTGTAATGAATACAATGAAATAGATGAAACTTGGAACATAAGTTCAGAATAACTTCTTTTTAGGAAAAGGACCCATGTTAAAAATCGTGTGCTGTCGTTGCTGCTCGCAAGCGTGAAGTGTCTGTACCACTGAACCGTATACATCATTTACATAACAATGATAAAGTAGATTTATTCTAATTCGTCCGGCACTCAACCGAGTAAATCAACATTTTGAAAGTGTTGAATCCAACATTTTTTAAATGTTGAATCCAGAATGTTAAATGTTACATTTAATTTAAGTGTTAATTCCACATTTGTCAAAGTGGTAACTTTTAAAATGTTGAATTAACAGTTGAATTAAGTGTTGGATTTAACATAGTAAATATCGTTTAACTGACCTGAAGTTTTACAATCATGGATGCTGAGAAAAGCAAGAAAAACGGCGTTCGTTTTAAACCGGCGGCAGGCAGTCGTTCATATGATGTTCTTTGTTTTGGTTTTTTTCGCGTTCGCCGTCCGTAATAAAGTGTGTAATTAATTTCACAGCTGGTACAAAAAGGAACTATTATAAATAATTATGTTTAACGCAGGAGACTATTTTCCATTAGTGGTGCGCCTCCAGCACATTATCGCCGAGTGCAAACCCCCACTGTCATACAGGACTTGATATCCAGGGCCCAATTTCATAGAGCTGCTAAGCAAAAAAAATTGCTTAGCACAAAAAGTCTTGCTCATTAAAAACAGGTTAGCAGCCACAATTATACCTGTTTTTCATGCTAAGCAAAAAAACTGCTGAATATCAATTTAGAACAATAAAGTTCAGGTAAAAATTTGGTCTGTAACCTCGTTTTTGCCAAGGACAAATTGTCATGCTAAGCAAATTTTTGTGCTTAGCAGCTCTATGAAATTGGCCCCAGCTAGCTACAGCTTCGCACTTAATTGTATTTATAGTACAAAGAGGTCTCCCGGGCTGTTTGAAGGCTAAAATCGAACATTTTTTTTTTCAAAGATACTTTTGGTATATGTGACCCACCACCCCAAAACCAGACTAAAGTCGAAATTTTTCATATGAGAGATTTTTATACCATTGGATTGCTAGCGTTTTAAGCTTTAAAATGATACATCACATGCACCAGTACCGCTATGGAATGAAAAGTAACGACGCTTCAAAAGGTGACATTTTGTTGCCATTCGCGGCAACAAGTTTGCTCAATTTGAGTAATAGCAACGACAACAAAAATCAGGAGAAGGCCGATATTATCACTTTCGGGGATTTTTAAAAAGGTTTAAACATGAACAGCCTATAAATTAGAGTTTTAACTAACGATTTATGAAAAAAAAAACAATCGACCCGCAACACATTTTTGTGTGTACAATGCCATATCTCGAAATGGCATTTGCCGACTTCCGCCTGGTTTTGGCCTGGTGGGTCACATATGCAGTAGTGGGATTATTAAAGTTATTGTTATTGCGTACGTCTATTAAACTTTTATTGAGAGAATAATTATGTGGTTGACCGGTTTTAAACGGCTTAAAAGCGGCTCGTTGGCCTGGACGCTACAATTACCATCTTAGTTATGGTAAATATAATTCAGCGCGCATTCTAAACCTGCTAATTAGCGGTTTATCGGTGTCGATTAACCCATTTCTTCGTTGTAAATTATTATGCATAATGTATGCTTTTTTGTTTACACACACAAAATGTTACCTGCCTGATGTTCATAAACTATAGGCCTATTTATTGGATGTGTGCTGTGACCGATTTCTCGTTATCGGCCGACTTCTTGTCGACCGCGTTTTGGTGAAAATCTCCATGGGAACAAGGTGTTCTCTTATCGACGTATAGTGGTACGGTACGGTTGACCTGAAACGCCTTTGCGAATAATCGATAACACGTCAAGTGTTAATTAAAAGGCATGCAGTTCAATTCCGATCGTATAAACTGGGAACAGGCAAAGTTGAAATTACCATATAAATCGAGGCCGGTGGATCCCTGTTGTGGCAAAAACATGCAGAGCTGATCACATTCGCGTTAAAAACAGACGAAAATTGCCTATGGAATAATATTTATTTTATGTCCTTATATTTCACCAGATACAACCGATGACTGCGCGGGAAGTGAACGGTGAATTTTAGGAACAAACCGAAAACTGGGAATAATAGTAGATATTGTGTTGGCGGTTTTGAAGTCGAACCTTTGCAAAAATTGGCAATGGTCGACAACGAAGAGCGGGCGTCGGTGCCGCGCGTACGCACCATCTCGGCTCTGCTGCGTTTCGGCCGCAACATGGGACTGACTTACGTCGCGACCAGTAACGGGAGCCCCGAGGGAGGAACCAAGATGAACCAACTCGGGCGTGGCCAAGCTAAAGACAAAGGGGACCGCACACCCGTCACAGAGGAAGAGACAGTCGGGGTGTGCTCCATCGCCGATAGTCCCTATCGCATTTTAAGGGTAAGTTGCACAGTAACAAAGAAATACCTTAACATTTTTTTTTACTGTCGTACCATAGTTGTATTTACTGGTAAACCGTACTTTTAGGGTGAAAAGTCTAGCAATTCAGCCACTTTACAAACTTTTTACCGTACAAAAAAACAAACGGTTTGTTGTCAAATATATCTACGGTTCCACCGTAAACAAATACTGTCAAAGAGCCAAAAATAGGTTTCGTCGGAAATGAGGAGACAAAAAATACAAAAGGGATGCCCTAATAAATTTTAAATTGTATTGTTGCGTGTAGACGTACCGTACCCCAAGGAATTGGAATTAGATTTGTTGTTCATTAATGTCATACAAAAAGTATTACGCCGACGGTTGGCCTTATCACGTCTTCTCTTTTCAATAATGGCCAAGCATAGAGCTATATGTGGCCAAGATATAATTCGATTCGATTTGTTAAAAAAAATGATTTTTTTTTAAAGTAGGGGATGCGGTTGTTGTATACGTACCTATATCATACAACAATAATAAAACGATCTTTCAAACATGAGCAATAATTTCATTACCCGCGAAACTGTCTTGGGACTGCTTCGAGAAAAGCTTTTAGATCGAATAACAATCAAGGTTGGCTTTTGGTATTTCTTTAAACATTCTAAATGAAATTGGATTTTTTTTGTACAACCAGAATTGTTAATTTAGAACTTAAAAATCAAACTTTAGCTAGGCATCTTGACTTTAATCAAAACAGTGATTTAGGTAACACAATACCTTCATGAAAGACTATCGATTAGTAGATGCTGCTGAAGTGTTAATGTGTTAACCTTGCGACGTGCGGCCATTTTGTTTTTACACGAACGCGCGTCCGTACTTTTTTTCAAAGTCAGTTGTATTTCGTGTGTAACCCCAATGCTGTTCGGTTTTATGGCTTTATATGTCAACACAGTACTTTCCCATAGTGTCTGAATATATTCGATCCCAGCTGGTGTTGTTGAATGGGGCAAGGCAACAATAGCATGATTATTTGCTTGGGTAGGTCTGGTAAACCCACACTTGAATAGCCCATTTATGTGCACAAAGTAATGAAATACTCGTGCGGCAGCACTTTCCTTTGCAAAAAGCTGTGTCACCGGATTAACCAGGGTTCAAGCGGCACTTACCATGCTATTCGGAATGCTTTGAACTAGGAATACAGTAATATGAGATTTGTTTAATGATGACAAATCAATTGGGGTTTTTTTACGGCGAAGTGACTTCGAAAAAAAGTAACAGCCAGACGGCGATCGCGAAAAAATAAATAATAACATAAGAACAACTGCCCGACGCCGGTTAAAAACGAACGCCGTTTTTCTTACTTTTCTCGGCATCCAATGATTGTAAAACTTCGGACAGGTCAGTTAAACGATATTTACTCTAACATACAACCCTCAAATCATCCACCCATTTACGATAATTTGAGCAATTACCAATGGTGTATCCTATACCTTTAAAACCCATTTTTAAGAGAATGAATTTGCACGCCAAGTGTTGCCGTAGGCCTATACAAATTTGCCGTGTGAATCTTTGCCGGTGTGAATCTTTGCCGGTGTGATATGAAAATAAGACTCCTGTGAAAATCTGACCCATTTCCCCTCTTATTGGCTAAACCCTCTCACATGACCGGTCACATTCTCCTGATTATCACGATCATCACCCAATTAAGCATTGCGCAATATTGACAATAAGTCCGTATTTCATAGTCTTAAATGCTACACCGAGCCTTTCTTTTACAATCCTTGCCATAAATTGGGCGCTAATAATTGAAAGCGGTGTGTATATACACGACGCGAGTATGATTTTTCCCGATGAGTTAGTATTCCATACGCACTGTGGACCTCCGAACAATGGACGTCCGCAGGATGCGGGAAGAGGTTACGGTTTGGACAGGTCCACAGTTCGTTTCGCCCTTTCTGAAAAAGAGCTTTAGAGGGAAAATGGGTTAGGGTTATATATAGAAAAGATAAGAGGAACAGCCCAGAATCAAAATTTGAGGTTAAGTTTGTTGGGGGGTAAGCGAGAAAAATGAGTATTTAGCCAGCGTTTTCTTAACTACACGAAGACAAAGGAAGGTCCACAGTGTACGTATGTATAAGGTAAAGCTTGATGTGCTATCAAGTGTATTTACCTATACAGATTCCCCACCATGCTTTGCTGGATTAAGTTCAACTTGATTATAGTAGGTATTATAACTGGGGTCTATTGCTGTTAATGCTACGGAATTACCTAATGCTGCGCGTTCCTGTCGCTAGTCACGCGACACCGGGAGGGCAGCGTTGTTTCCGCCGTGGAAACACCACTTCCGGACCCATCAGTTAAAACCTCTTTGCGAGAAGGTTGCGTGGAGATTCGCAATTACCGGAGTTGTTTTTTAACCGACCCGCATTATATCACTACATCCCAACGACATGTCAAGTCCGGTGGATTCAACGTTTGTAATATTAGATAGTGCAAAGTCATGCTTCTTCTGGCGAAAATGTATTGTATTTTCCCCTACTGTTTTGTACTACCGTGTCATCCAACTTATTAATATCCTGACATGGTTTATCTCAAGAAGAGAGCGCATTGTAATTACAGAAAAGACGACGACACCGCTCATGTTATTTATCACGGGACGTCGACATCCTAAAATTAGGTTGACGACATCGTGAGATTAATTATCATGGGTGTCAACATCCTGCAATCCCGTGATACATCGTCGCAAGGTGTCGTCATCCCGTGGTAAAATGATGTAAGGATTTCGTCATTTTTGCTTTTAATAATGTTACACTTTATTACTAGCCCGTTATCATCCATCACGAAAACATGTTCCCTTCAGGACAGAAACATTAAAAGCTTCCAACCAGGTAGATCGATAGGCAGCCACTTCGTGCGTGTTATGTCATCACACTAGAAAATAGCATGATGTAAATTTGCATTCAAAGAGGACTTTATTAGCATGATGCGATTTTAACAAAGAATTTCCAAATTCTCAAAATTCACATTCTCAGTCTAAATTCAAATCCTGGGTTAAGTCCTTAATATGATACATCATTTGCAGCTATCGAGAAAACAATTACTACGGAATTATTAGAAAATATCTCACTTATTTAAAAGTAAATACTGATTGTAGGCATCTAGCAAAATGATTGCGCTAGATATCTTATAAATTATAAATAAATTAAACATTTATTTAAGAAAAATCACGATCGCCGGACAGCGATTGAGAAAAAAACCAAAGAACAACATAAGAACGTTTTTCTTGTATTTCTCAGCAGCCATGATTGTAAAACTTTGTGCAGGTCAGTTAAATGATATTTACTATAAAATCCACCCAGCAAAATCCACTCATTCCTGATAATTCAAGCAATTACGGTGTATCCTACCTTTAATATTCAAATTTACGTCTACTGGATTTACATTATTTATGACGTGTCAGTATTTTGTCACAATACATTGACTCCTAATAATAATAATTGGAAACGAGCATGCACATATATAGTGACTATGCATTTTTATTCCACCAACGTATTATGAATTTCGTCATTTTCAATATATTCAGCGTACTTTCTAAACAAGCACGCGTGTCATGCAAATGTTATCGTTGGGCCTTAAGTAGGCCATAAAATATCTATAATCTCTCGTTTCCAATTTTGTATTATGGAATTACATGCATTTTCGTCTGGCGTTATCGTATACCCGCATGCACCAACACTCAAACAAACCACATTGGTTATAATAGTCCATGGTGTTGGTTTGTTTGAAGGTCGCGAGTTTTCAAACCAACGGCAAGCTGAACTAATTAAGTACAAAAGTAAACACCGTTAAGGTACCAGTATCTGTCCATACATCGAGAGTTGATGAAAAACCCACTCATTATACCCCTGGCTCCAGTTATCGTGCAACGCGCAGTGGCTGTATAGTGAAGGACAAGAACGAGTGTTCAGAGAGATTAATGCGTTTCCCGGATCGGTGTTGTCTCTGCCATCCATTATAATTATTAGCTATAGGTCGGAAGAAGCCGACTTCAGCCCGCGAATAAAATTGTTAACCAAACAACGTTGTATGCAATGGACGGCGTGCAATTTACCATCCGTTGATCGCGTATTATACTGTACTAGGTTGTGCCTATAAGTATAAGCACGGCCACAGTTGTAAGACACAATGCGAGTATTCCCTTTTGCGAGATAGAGATGAACAGAGAAGAACAGTTCACAAGATGAACCCGCTCCGCAGATTGTCAACTAAGACCAGCTTCGGTCGCTCCAAGAAGGAGCCCGTTCGGGAAGAAGTTCAACTCATGCTCAGACCGCGACCGAGTCGAAATTTGAGCAAACACAAATGGAACACTTACGACCTGTGCGGCGGAACATCTGAGGACGATGAAAATGAGTGTCAGGTGGGTCGCGCGTGAGGAGGAGGAGGACGAGAACTAATCGTTGATCGATAATCGGATTGATTATGAAATGATCATTAATCAGTAATCTATCTATATCTATTAGTGGCTGCATTATCGGCGATCATTAGTTGTTATCACACATTGTTACATATTCTTTTTGTGATTTTCCCATTGACAGTCCCTATCGTATCTATTTGATCTACTCATAACCAGAATAAGCAATAAGAATAATATGTTTACCAATGGCGACATTAACAGTGATCAGTCGTTGTTATTCCACTACGTGCGGGATTTGTACGTACTTTAGGTAACCTTTACGTATCTTTTTATGTATACAATTCACTGTACACTTTACCCGTATTTTACGTATCCTTTACCCTTTTCGTAACCTTTACGCGATTTTCAAATTGCAGATCTAATTGTGCTACTAATCGGTAATGAACAATGAACGTTAATGAACATAATCGATTATTTGTCCTACTTTTTGCTTTATTGCATTGTGGTTTATTCCAAGATGGCGGCTCTCGGCAAGTACGATGAGTTCGTGCGGATCTACAACGCGGACCAAAAGAGGTTGGCGTTTCGGGACAAACAAGGGGCGGGGGCGCTACACCACGCCGCCTCCCGCAACAGAATCAAAATCATGGAGTTTATCCTGCAACTCGGCGAGGGTAGGTTGTGGGCGTTCTGTAAATGATAGGTCCAAAAGAGTGTCAGATCGTCAACAAGTTATAAAAGCGCAATTAAGCTTTAAAGGGATCGTATACGTTTGGTAATTACTCCAAAAATTAATGGCAATAAAAACTTACTTGGTAAAAAGTACAGCAGCTTTGGATAGCATAATGCATTTTTAGAAACTGTTCACTTCGAAGTACTGCGGTTAAGAAAAAAGATATAACTTCTTATCCCTAGAAAATTGAATCTGAGAAGCGTTACTGCAGTGACGTTTCTCAAATTGTGTATTCCAATGCAGATTATTCTTCCTACGTGGACATAACCGCTCCAATTTTTCGGCAATATCTCAAAATCGCTACGACCTTTTGAAACGAAATTTTTACAGGTTCAGTTTTATGGTATACATCCATAACTATATAGGATTGAAACAAACAGTGGGTTCCAATTACCAAACGTATACAGTCCCTTTAATGCGAGGCAAATTTGATGTCACAGAGCATTCGCTGCGAAATTCATTGGAGCGCAAAAATGTGTCAAGACGTCTAAAAATTTGCCATTTTGGTTTGCTTTCGTACCGACTAAAACCGTCTATAAAACAAGCAAGATTGAGGACAATGAATGAAAGTCGAATTACTGCGCAGTCTCCTGAACCACCATGAGACGGCCATTTTCAACAACATCCTGTATTCGCAACTTGTGTGATAAAGCTTCTAGGAGCAGTTTTGGCTGTTAATAAATTCTTCTTGCCCCAATCTAATAAGATGATGCGTAAACAAAATGTTCCAAGATAAGGAACGTACTGTGACCTGCTCTACAATTTAACGATAGCCCGGAGCTCGTGTCACCTCCTGCTTTGATGCTAATTTTCCCCCGACTTTTTTTTCCCCAGCGGTACGAGTTTAGCTTCTCTTAAATCCTGGAGGCATACACGATTTTTTAAAATTTTACTCCAGGAAAGACGTCTTTTGAATATTAACAAATGCCTTTAAGTGTAATTGGAAACCATTTGCACGGCATGGGTTTCTTTGTCTGCCATGTTTGTGTTGATAGTTAGTCCCCGCTTCACTATGCCATGCAAATGTTGATGATTAACCAGCACGACCAACATCGGTATATATAGGTTGGTCGCGAAAGTCGACTAGACTAGTCCAACCATCGTCGACTAGCGTGGGTTTGATCAGAGTTAGTCGAACTATATAGTTAACTCTAGTCCTTGATCAAACTTGCTCCTAGCTGGCAGATCCATCCCACATTGCCTTATAGAATGCAGGCCGAAGATTGTAGATTTCTAAATTTTTTGGGACGTATACCTCCCAAACCTCCTACTAAGCCATCGCTCAAATATCACGCTCCCCCGTCCTTTTTTCGGCTTTATCTGATTCGGTTTGTTTTGCTTCAGATATCAACATGACCGACTCTACAGGTAACACACCTCTCCACGTGGCCGTGGATCGTGAACAACCAGAGGCCATCAACTTTCTTCTGGACCACGGCGCGTGCAGCCAACAGTTCAACAATAACAACATGGCGCCCATCCACCTAGCCGCGGACAGGAACAAAACCAAGGCTCTCGAGGTCAGAAAAGAAGCTCTCAAGACGTCATAATCATGGCGTCTTCGATTTTACGTCGAAATTAAGCAGAAGGAAGATCAATGAGCGAACAATGATATACATTTTATTTGGTGCACATGCCAACGCATGGATGTTATTCAAAATGTGGCGTCAGGAAATTATGCATAATACCCGAAACGTATCGACCTAGGGTGTTTTTGATCGTGTTGGGAATATAACAACAATATGGCGGGAAAAACGAGGCTATATTGGACAAAAAAACATACATTTGACAACATAAAGCTGTAGCCTTCCTGCCAAAAACGTGAAGAGGCTTCTTGCTTAGCTATTAGTACCTGACTCGTGACGTGAGTCTACATTGCGTCTGGGATGGACTATCCCTAAACGACACATACCTTACTTTATATAATTAAGATTATAAACAAATACTCATCAATTTGTTTAAAGTCCCACCTTTACTTATTTTAATTGAACACACAATACACAACATAACGACTGTCTCAGCAAAGGAATTGTTGTATTTCAGGTTTTGGTAAAGCGCCCTGACATTGATGTGAATTACCAAGGCGATTTTGGCCAATCTGCTCTTCATTTTGGCGCCATTAAGGACAACACGGAGGTGGCGAAGATACTTGTAAGTTTACATTAAATGGTTTCTCTTGTGTATTCATGCCAAAGTTTTGAATGCATATTTTTGAGAGATGCATTTCTCAGGCTGCTTAACGATACTGGGAATTCTTAGATTCATTAAGCTTTATCTGTCTGATCTTGTTGTTATCCATGTCTTTTCAAGAGTATTCTACCTTCTTTCATGGTGACAGATTCTTTTTTTCTTGATTTTGCTGTTAGGTAATTCCCACGCCCTTTTTATTTAAGTTTATTGGTTTCACTATCAATGAGGATTGATAGCTACGAAGGTAAACAAAATGGTCCTCATGTTGTTTTGGACCCCCAAAAAAGGATCAGTTTATTTTTGAGTACTTTTTTTCTTCAAATTAGGTAACTTCCGAGTAGTTTGGTTTCGAGACTTGAACTTTGAATACCTTTCTTTTTGTAGCTACATGCACCAAACATAAACGCGTGTGTCCGAGATAACAACGATGTGTACCCCATGCACGCTGCAGCTACGCACGGCTCGGCTGGGGTACTCGATCTTCTGATTTCATTTTGTAAGTACGGTTGGGTTGGGTTGGGTTGGGTTGGGTTGGGTTGGGTTGGGTTGGGTTGGGCACGGTCAGGTAGGGCTTAATTATGTTGGCAATGAGAACACGACTTTTTGTCTTATATTACACAAATAAACCATGGTGGGTTGACTGGGTTTCAAATAATTTTGGTTAACAATTGAATATTTCGTTGTTGGTTTTTGGTTGGATTTTTTTACAGACAACATCAGTCTCACCAGTGACATGGCCTTGGCGTATATCGACAGAGAGGGGAACACAGCTCTCCACAGTGCCGTCAACAGCGGTGACTTTGCCGCCGTCAAATTGTGCCTTAAGTACGGGGCTCGCATCGACGTGCGACAGGTTATTAAATGCAAGGTCGGAACCGAAATGAATCATTTAAATCTCTTATTTAGGACGAATTGAGCATAACATTTTCCACGAAGGTTTCATCACATGTTGAATTGTTTACTATTTGGTGCTGAATACCTGACACTGGATACATCCACAGCTTTCAGATTTTTGTTCAGTTCACAGTCGATTTACATAACAGTGATTCTATGCCCTGAAGAATCATATCAGAAATGGTTAGGCTGGTTAAAGTGATGTCCTACAGGGGTATCCAGTTTCTTGGTGTTGACAGTCGATCGATGACCGTAGAAAGTCTGTCCGGAGTTCGTTCTCATCCCCTTCTTGTCTGTTTGTTTCAGGGCGAACAGGCCACCCCACTCCACCTTGCCTGCACCCAGGGCTCGCTCGATATCGTCAAACTCATGCTGTCCACTTGGCAGACGGACAAAGACACGGCGCTTAGCGTTCCGGACTGCCAAGAGCAGTTGCCTCTCCACAGGTTGGAACACTTTGTGATCATGTGTAGTTCTCTACATCCCCTCGCATTATCTTTGGGGGTGCACTGGCCTAATTCAAGTCCCATTGAAAACAGTGTAAAATCAACAATGTTCAGGACCAAGTTTCATGCACACCGACATCACTGGGGTTTCTCAAACAACAATAAGATTATTGTCTTGGTCTTTATCTTTCCATTTCTTTTCAATTTTTAGTAGGTTAGCCAGTTACATTTTTTAATATTCACACCAAAAGAAACTCACCTCCCGAAAAGTGATACTTCCCGAGCCTGCAAGCAGCCATTTTACAAATGGCATCCCTCCACATTTTAGGGCAATTAGGACCTATTTTTCAACCGTAGATTTTTGTCAAGTCTGCCCTCAGATTGAAGCTCAAAAAAGCATGGAGTTGATCTTATGCTATATTTACACAATCCCACCATTTCTTTCACCAAACGGCATCCTTTTTCAAAAGAAACTGTGGGGGCACATTTCAGGCTAATGAGCTGGCGGAGAAATTCTCCCTTCAATTAGGGTAGTGCACCTTTGGGGAGGCTCTTGCTTTGATCTAAACATATCGCCTTCATGTACAATTTGTATAAAACATGTTGGCAACTTTGACCTGTTTGAAAAATAAACATCAAGTCAAGAACTTTAGGATGGTATCAGAAGGCTCGATGTACCTTAACACTAGTATAATAAGATAACTTGGAGTTGAAAACTTCAAGGGTATATGCCATGCTCTTCCTCATATTATCACCATGCATGATCGATATTTATACATAGGCCTATACTACATGTACCTCTAACTGCACCTATCATAATTCAGTTAACTTGTCATTATCACAATCAATTACTGGATGTGGGGGGGGGGGGGTAGATTGCAAAACATCTTAACCCCTCCCTATAATCACCTTGACTTGTTTTGCCTGGTTCCTTTCTTGTCTGTCAGTTACTCTTACTCTCAGCAGTCATTGCTGTAATCCTTTCACTGCATATTACAATTTGTATTTAAATTTAAAAAAGGTTTGGGACCTACCTCATAATCACAAGCTGCTTGTCCACATCTTGATGCTGAGAGACGTGTCTGCCTTTAGGTTGTACGATAGCAACCATGGCAACAGCTAATCCATGAAGCCTTAAGTGCCGGCCGTGTGTTCTACAAATATAAGTTAATCATGTACAATGTATTACAATAGTACTCCATTTGCAAGAAATACTGTTTGTTGGCAAATATAAAGAAAAACCCAGTCGTTAATTCTAGATCGATAAATAAGTCGTCACACTCGACGTTGACGTCCATGACAAGGCCACGACGACAGTGATTACACGTCAGACTTGTTAGTGTATTATTATTAAATCATTATCAACAAAGCTACTCAAATGTTAACTAGGTCTATGTATTATTAATATCATCAGAATGAACAAATGCATAATTTTTATTTACTTACCTTTTCGCTTCCGAAAGATGGGTCCCCTGTCAGCAGACACCACCACACATACGATGACAACAAACATGTAAATGAAAACAAGCCCAGACTTGACGAAACAATCGCATGACGCAATAGACCAATCAAAATAGTTTTGTTTGCCAGCACCTATTTTCAGCACTTCGGACACATTTTGCTCCAGTGGTGCTGGTTCATGTACGTGAAGGGCAGGTCATTGAGTAGCACTCACTTTTTAGCACTTTGTTTCTTAGAGTGCACCCATTCATGATAATCAAAACAAATACCAATGATGTGCCCTACCTTTAAATAATGAAACCTTTATGTTTTAATTGCACAGGGCAGCCATGTTTGACCATGCAGAAATCGTTGACTACCTCTTACAACAGGTAATAAATAAAAACAAAATACTTTCTGTCTCCTAGAGAGTATGAAGTATCTGTATGAAGTATCTGTATTCAAATTTATCACAGTGTATCACGATTACCAATTGAGATCTCCAAACACTTCTCCACCTGAGGACGACCAGAGCATACTGGTCGAAACGTCGTGTTAGACCACAGGTTTGAATTCCTGTAATATCCTTGTATTTATAATAATGTACTGTTATTTTATTTGATGATGTATGCAGGGCCCCAATGAAAACCAGTTTTAAACTGTTTGGGCACACCCTGGGTAAAGAAATGGAATAAATAAATAAATAAAAGGTTTTTATCGGAACCACCTTATACCTCTTCTCAGAAGAGATCCTTTCATATAGTGTTACCGCAAATCTTTCTATAAGCAAGATTACGGTACCAATTATAAGAAGTGGATCACACTGACCAAAATGCAGACAGACAGAGCCGCAGTCCACAGTTTATATTGTCTGTGTGATTTGTAACAACCCCTGAGTAACAACTTCTTTTCAAGACTTCTTGTACTCGTTTTTTTCTCTCAGGGCAGTTACATCGACGCCCAGGACAAGAACCAGCGGACGCCGCTACTCCTGGCTACCCAGCGAGGCAGCTGGCGGTCCGTCCTGCTACTTCTAGAGAGAGGAGCCGACGCCACGATGACCGACTACGAGGACCGGAACGTCTTGCACCTTATTGTTTTGTACGGAGGATCCCTGGAGATCCTGGGGAGAGAATTCTTTAAGGTTGGTGCATGCTGCTTCATTGACTGTTTTTGACAAGTTTTAACTGTCCAGTGGTTGCATTCAGCAACAGATACAGAAACTGCAACAGCAACATGCCACGTATGGAAATATAGCTCAAACATTTTTTACTATCGCATCCAGACAGTTTGATGATCAAATCTAGACCTATTAGACATCCTTGACACCATATCAAGCCGGATCGTTGCCTTTACTGAGTTACGCATATAGAGGGTGGCAAAAAAAACGAGCAAGCGTTCTTCCGCTGCCATGAGGGCAAATTTGTATAAAGGCTAGAGAGTCTTTTGGCAACAAAAATGAAACCAAGATTCTCCAGGAATGGTATAGATAGTTTAGGCCTCGGGGTGGTGAATGTGTGCTTGTCCGGTTTCTCTCTTGTTTTGTGAGGCAAAAGGGGGAAGGGGGCTTGTTTTCCTTGAGCAAATAAAAACAAACTACTTAAGAAAAATAGATGCGCATTTATCTGAATAATTACTTAATCTAAATATCGATACTGTTGATTTTTTGTTCACCATTCTCGTCATAATTGCTATCCTCAAGAAACCCGAAGCGGCGATACTCCTGAACCACGCGGACAGCTCCGGCTGCACCCCGATGCACTACGCTACCAGAGAGGGCTGCATCAAGGCGGTCCAGGGTCTCATGGAGCTCGGAGCCACCGTCAACCTCAAGAACAAGGACAAGCAGTCACCGCTGCACTTTGCGGCCAGGTGAGTTCGCGCTGAATCTAGTAGTAAAATGGCTGTCTGTTAGATGACCCTTTGTTATGTCACTTAATGTCAGATACTCGCTTGATGTACCTTTGTAAGGGTTGCACCATTTGGGTTTTCTGCCTTCCTTGGACAGACTATTGGCAAATGTTGGAAGAACTTGTGTTTTCCCACTCTATCTGTGAGGTTAAAAAAGGAATTTCTAAACTACCCTTCTTTTTAGGTACGGAAGGTTCAACACATGCAAGCAGCTTCTGGATAGCAGCATAGGGCCCAATATTATCAACGAGACGGATAGCGAAGGGATGACCGCCTTACACATCGCCTCCTGGTTCGGTCATTACCGGGTAGTTAAGCTCCTCATGTTCAAGGGAGCTCTGCTTCACAAGTGAGAAGCAGTGTGTTAGTCGTATAATTTATGCATGACATCACAGCCTAATATGCATAAATCAATACTAATAAGTAGGCAGAGTCATAAATATGTATAAAAATCACTTGTTAATACCAAACACACTACTGTGAGACTTCTCAACGTCCTTCATTGGCGTATGACTTTCTGAGTGCTTCTCTTTTGCGTCTCTGGGAGTCAATGTCGCAATGTTTCTGACGTTTAGAGTTAACTTGCGCGGGGTACCAAGTTTTCGCAAGTCCCATATGAATCAACACGGCTTATTCCGAAGTCAATCTTATGTCAATCAATGAGTCATCGTTCGAAACTGTAACAAAAAATATTCCTTATTGTTAGGTCTTCTTTTGGACCAGTGACCAGTGAATTTTGTGATTTCTTGACTTACCCAATCAGTTCTGGTGTTTTTTCGATTATGGCTAAGTGCCGTTTACTTTTCTCTTCCAAAAACATATTCTGGTATTGAAAAGTGTTTCCATCTCTGCCATCTCTTCTTACCATAAGGGACCACAATGGGCGTTCCCCAATGCACCTGGCCGCCATGGAGGACTACACAAACACGATGGACGTGCTGCACGCAGTTCACAGTCACCTATTTAACTGGAAAGACGACGAGGAGGTATCAGACTTAGAGTCCTGTGCCCACCTTGATACACCTTTAGGTTCCTCTCCTCAGCATTTAAGAAAGACGAAAACGAGACTCTCTGAAGTGTCACTTTCCCTTGCAAATGGACAGCGGTTATGCGTCATGAGATTTGTCCCCGATTTGTTTTTATATTTTTCGTCAAGTGATATTACAGAGTGTTAGTGGCTCAATACCATTGCCCTGACTGGCACCGCGTCATGGAGAGGTTTCATTATGGTTAGGTAGATTATTACCGAGGTATGGGGTCTTTTATGCAGGTCGCCATAGTGTCTTCGGTCCCCATAACTATCTCTCAACACGCGTGTGGTTTCCACAACCACAGAACAAGTAGTGTCGCGGTATATGTTTATTCTTTTTGTCGGCTTGTTACTTTATATTACTTTTTTTTTGGCGTAGAACACAGCTCTTCATCTGGCGGCCATGGAGGGCAAAGCCAACGCCGTCGTGTTCCTGCTCGACCATGGCGCAGAAATCAAGAGGAACAAGAACAACCAGACCATCATGGACGTCACCATAGTGGCTCAGAATAAAGACGTGGCCTTGGCCATCATTGCCCACGAAAGGTAGCAGTTTCATTATTATCGGACCAATTTAACCAGTTGACATTGACTGCATGGCTCCAGGCGCGGGATTGTTTTTCACGAACCTCGATCCGAGATGGGTTCAGGCGGGCACCTGTGGGTAGCACACCCAAATATTGTTGGCCTTGTTTATTTGTCATCCGTTTTAAATTCCGGGAAAAATGTGCGTGTATACACGTCATCCGGCGCGAGCTGGTTAAGGGCAAATAATCTTTTGAATTGTGTTGATGCCAGTTTGAAGTAAAAGTTGAAGTGCAAATTGCATACTAAAATATGTGGGGTGTTGTTTGTTTTTTGTTTTTAATAAGGTGGGTTTCAGATAACTTTTCAGTTGGTCACTGTCCTTGTGAAAACTAATGGATCTCGTGCAACATACTAGGAGTTTTTTGCAAAATACTTTGAGTATTTAAACAGCAGGCATAATGATAGCATTTGGATCTTCATTTTGTGAAATCACAGCTTGTGTCATTTCGATGATGATTTGAATTACTTTGGTGTGGAATTTGATTTTGTGTTTTAATGTTAGGTGGCACGAGGTGATGATGCCTTCCTCGGACACGAGGCCGCACATGTTGGGTCTCGTAGAGCACATGGCAGAGGTGGCCCTGGTGAGTAGATTGGACTGCGAGTGTGAAGTTTCAAGACAATAAGATAAAGGTTCTCAAACCCTTATATATATTGCTATCTTTGCCATGCAAACCTTCAAATCGTATAATTATGATTCAAGACATTGTTGTTTAATATCAAAATGTAAGAGACCTAGCAATGTTACTTTCAATTCATTTACTCAGTATTTCCCTAATGTAGTTGAGATATTTTCCAGGGGTAGGCCCTATCTTGTCTCTGGTCGAACATTGTTTCACAAAACAAAATAAAGTAACGCAAAATAGATATGAGTTGGATAACTCTCAATAATTATAATTTTTTTTTAATTATTGTTATTATTTTTTATTATTTGTTTTTTACCTGCAGGCAGTGCTGGATCGCTGCGAGGAAATTGATGAAGGTATATTTCGATGCAGAGCGGTAAGAACATGAAAATTAGTCTAGGTGTGAAACTTGATTTCGTCAATTATTAGTCTAACATGGGTCAATGGAGCTGCTATGCACAAAACAATAATTTATGCTTAACATGAAAATTGAGTTACAAACCAAAATGTCCGGTGATGTATATTGTTTGTGGCTGGTTCTTGCTTAGCATGAAAAGCTTTGGCTGGTAAGAGATTGGGCTGGTAAAACATTTTGACAGAGCAAGGTTTGTTTGTGCTTAGCAAATATTTGTGCTGAGTAGTTTCTTTTTTTGTGTGTTTTTTTCTAGTATTCGTACGACTTCCGGTACCTCCAATGCAGTGCGCAGTTACAGCAGAACTTCACCGATGATGACAAGACGGCGTATGTTCCCCTGCTAGTCCTCAACGTAAGCCCGTTTAAATCAAAGTCATTTTATCTCAACATTGTAAAATGTCACAGCGAAGCCTATACAATGTTACAATTAACCTATTTTGGTCTCTAAATCTCTGCTTTGCAGACAATGGTAAAATTCAACCGCATAAAACTACTGTCACATCCAGTGTGCGTCAACTACTTGTCGATGAAATGGTAAGGTCTGTTAAATAATAGTTTGTTGATGTTTGTTCCGACATATTGTAAAATACCTTCCATGTAAATTGAACCATCCCTTAACAAACTAAAGCGTTCTTAAGCGTTCTTACGCGTTTCAACGCGTTCCAATGCGTTCCAACGCATTCTAACGCGTTTCTTCTTTGTTTTGTTTTATAGGAACGCATACGGGCGAACCTACCACATGTTAACCATTCTCCTGTACTTGTTTTTCCTGGCGTTCCTGACGATGTTTATAACGCAAGCTGTTCCCCTCCAGCACATGAAAGCCGCTATCACTAACGACTCGTGCCAGGTCTACGAACGTTCTGCTCAACAAATCGACGTACGTTATTAAGTCTAGCTCCTGTCAGAATTTTAAAAAGAAGGGAATTGCAATTAGTGATCAGTCATTTGCACGTCTCACCCGTGTTGAATCGCAAATCAAGATGAAACGAAGAGAAACGATGCGTTGAATAATACAGTGAGGTTGTCATACAGTGAGGTTGTCATCCACTGATGATGTTCTGACCAATCACGTTAATGTCCGACATCCGTGCACGCGCGTATAACGTGCGCGGCTGTTACATGCGCAGTGTGGCATGAGATAGGAGCATTGTGCTGCTGTATGTTTCGCACCTGCAGTGCACAACTGCGTTCCACCACGCCACGTGAACAATGCAAAATGGAAAATAGTTTGGCAAAACATTGGCAACGTTCGCTCGAGTGAAACGCAGCCCATTGTTGTTCCTGAGGCTGTAAAGATTAACTTGTATTAACTTGTGGATTTCTTTTAATTACTCGATTACGACTCTGCATGCCTGATCGAATTGCAAGGAAGTCTTGTTTATACCAGAAGTCTTTCGTTAAAATAAAACTTTGTTTTAATCTTATCACACAGACGCCACTGATCCACGAAGTAAACAAGTGGATATTGGCTGTGTACGCCGGGGTCAGCATTCTAAAAGAAGTAGGACAAGTCATTCACCAGGTGAAACATTTCATATCAGAATAAATAAGACTATATTACTGGTTTAGCTTTTTATTTTACGGTAGCGTACAACATTTGCAAACATTTAAAAAACAAAACTACAAAATGAATTTGAAGTAGATGTACCTTGCTTGACTGTAAGTGGAAGCACCTAGCAAAATTAAGTTGTGCTGTAATTGTTTTTTTAATGGATCAATTTTCAACGCCCCCCCCCCCCCCCCCCTTCAGTTTGTCTATATTTTGTTTGCAATCGAGTCGACATCCGTGAAGGGGTGCTAGTCTGATTCCCTGACCTGACAAGTCCCTGACGTCTACAAATTGCTCCGTTTCGGCTAAAGTAAGACTAGGATCGTCAGTTTTTACTCTTTTACATTATTGTCACAACTACATTACAACTACAATGAAGCGGTTTCCATGTGAGGCAAAATGATAGTTAAATGTGAACAGAAGCTTGATGAACGTAATCCCTTTGCTTTTAGGCCATTTCCTTTTTTTCATTTTTTTTTATCTTCCTTTTACTCGTAGAGGCAGAAATATTTCAAGGAGGCCAACAATGCCATCGAGGTTGTGCTGTACGTCTCCACCATGCTCTATGTCTGCCCGTTCTTTGTGGATATTTACCTGTATGAATTGTCCTGGCAGACGCCGTTTGGTGCAATTGCTGTCTTTCTGGCCTGGTTCAACTTCCTTCTCTATTTGCAAAGGTACAGTAAACAATTACCGTAAAATTCCCGGTAAAAGAAAGCCATGCAGCGCGGTGCCAAACTTCGATCGTGTTTTTTTTACGGTGGGACTGTAGTTGTATTCACTGATGAGCCATATTTTTACGGTAAAATGTCCGTCAAATTGCAGAATTTACAGAGTTTTTACTATGAAAATACGGTTTACCAGTAAATACAACTACAGTCCCTTGCACCTTAAAAAATACGGTCGAAGGTTGGCATTTCGCTGCACAATTTTACGGTAATATTTTACGGTAATATTTTTACAGTGTAGTTTGAAGAATTTAGTACGACCTATTTACAAAGCCTACATGTACATAAGAAACCTTTTTTTTAATCAGGCGATTAAAAAATAGTGTACCAGATCAAAGACTCGAAAAGTCAAAGAAATACTTTTCTTAAGTCAAAGGCATTCCTGTTGGTTAATTTCATTAAGAGTGTACCTCTTTAAACATGAAAATTAAGAGTGCCCAAAGAAGCGATGAAAATAAACACGAAGATGTCATGATTTATTTCGTTTGTTGATATCAAGCCTTAAAGTATTCCGACACAAATGACCCCAGGAAGTACCCAAGAAGAAGTTTTATTCTTACTTTTTTTCTACATTTTACCTTGGTCTGCTCGCAAGCTTGTGAACTTTGTTTCCCCTTCTCGGCTCCCAGGTTCGAGATATTTGGCATTTACGTGGTCATGTTCCTCGAGATCCTTCGAACACTCGTTCAGGTTCTTTTTCTCTTCTCAATCCTCTTCGTCGCCTTCGGTCTCACCTTCTTTATGCTTCTATCGCAAGAGGTAAGAATCGATTCCTTGGATTCTGAAATTTCTTGGTGTTCGTGGTGTTGTTGCCCCCTACAGTTCGCGCCGGATGACGTATATAAACGCAAAGTTTTCCCCAAATTCAAAACGGATGACGCATAAACACGCCAAGTTCAAGTTCGGAAATGTCTGTCAGCAGCGAGCAAGGCCGGAAATGCGTGGGTGTGCTTCCCGGCACTATCAGCCTGAACCCGCTTCGGATCGAGTTTCGTTAAAAATAATCCGCCCCTCGGCTCGGTGATGTTAAAATAATCCCGGCGCGAACTGGTTATTAAAGACTCCTTTTGTGAGCAGGTGGAGTTCGTAAAACTCGTTTAACACAGTGACTTGATGTTGGACGGTGAATAATGCGTTTCCAGCCGTGATATCATTTTTATTTATATTTAGAATTGTTATAGCTTTTAATCGATTTGTTTTTATCCATCGAGTATTCTTATACTTATTGTATTTTGGACTTTCCTTTTTAAATTAATTTTATGTTCGCTTTACTTCTAAATTTAAATACTGTTTTATTGTAATTTTATAATATTGTACAGGGCCCCATGGAAGACCACATACTGATGTGAATGAGAAACCCTGGTTAAATATAAGAAATAAATAAATACATAAATTTGATCTCTGGTTTAATAGCCTATGTCAAACGAAATAAACAGACCTGTATTTTCAACTGGTTTCTAGTTTTCTTAATAAAGAAGAACTGATGAAATACGGTTCTGCACTTGTGAATGTAACACTGTCATTATGAAGTCATGATGTACCAGAGTTGTTCGAGTCCCTGCAAGTCCTTTCATAAGACAAGTCCAGTCGCAAGTAATTCCCTAAAGCCATAATGCAGGCACAAGTAACTGCAGATTAACAACGACAAAGGAATGCTCCTGTCAAAGTTCGTTGAATAGCTTGTCAATTGAATTGGGACTGAAGGACTTAATTATGGTGGGATAGAGACTTGTGATGGACTCGACTGCATCTCTGGGACACACTGATGCTTTGGAGCCTTAAGGCTTTGGCCAACATCTTGGAGCTTTTTGAATTGCGCAGCCGCAATATTCTGCTCCCGATGAGCCATGAGGTTCCTGTGATGTTCTTTTTTACAGTTGAGCAAAGCCCACGCCTCCCCCTTGCTGTCCGTGTTCCGGGTGTGTACGGCTCTAATGCTTGGAGAGTTAGACTACATCAACTCCTTCGTAGAGCCCGCCTCGGACTGTGATCCCCTAACCATGCCGCACACCGTAATCACCTTCGTCTTTCTCTACATCTGCGTCTTGCTGCTCCCTATACTCCTCATGAACTTGCTGGTAAGTGGAAAGAAAGCATTTGAATAAATACTGAGAGGCAAGGAAGATGTTTTGGTAGACGAGTCGTTTTCGGAGTCGAGTAAACTGAGGTGACAAAATTAAGGCACCTGGCAAAAACTCGACGCTTCGGTTTGAACACTGGGGCTTTTGGAATTGAATCGGCCTTTTGACAACAACTAAAGTCTCTTTGTAAAATGTTTAGGTTGAGTTGCAATGGTCAACTCTGAGAGTTTTAATGTTCAACTCTGAGAGTTTTAATCGGGTACACATCTAATCACAGGTTGACGGAAGTCGCAAGTTCAATCTAAACTGCCTTAAAAAGTATTTCCTGTAAATTTGTTATCCATAGCAGGTGCTAATTGGTGGTAGACTTGTGTGAATGACTTGTGATTTAATTGATACTAACTTTGCTATTTTTGTGAACTATTTTCTCGGATCTTATAGATCGGTCTGGCCGTAGGCGACATCGCCGAGGTTCAGTACAACGCGCGTCTAAAGAGCCTTGCCATGCAGGTGGAGTTACACACGGACCTGGAGCACAAGCTGCCTGAACGCATCCTGAAGTACGGGGAGAAGGACTATCTGACCGTCAAACCTCATTGCCATAGAGGCTTTCTGAGAAGGGTGAGAGTCTGACTCGTTTAAAGACAGGGCGTTAATCCGGAATACGGACGTTACTTGTTACTGTTTACGAAAGCTTTTTATGCCGTCGTTGCATGTCTCTATTTTGTTTTTCCCGGCTCAGATTTGGCTGAAAATCATGCAGTCGACCGGTATGGAGGAGGGCATGGCCAAGGAACGTCCCAGGACCGCTGCCGACGTGCACATCAACGTGGTTCACGGGGAGATCATGAAGCAAAAACGAAGGTGCGTGAACCAAGCTTGCATACAAGGCGCGGAATGACAATAACCATCGCTTTCTCTCAGTGCCAGTAATTTGTGTCATCTTTATAGACATAATATCGAACGTTTGAGCTCGTCGTACTATGTTGCTAAGGTCTGCAGGTCTCTCAATACGTTGACCTCAACAGCCCATCTACCCTCTTCAAAAATCCCAGACCGACAGCTCATTCTACCCCTCCTATAGAAAAGTCCTGAACCCGCCACTGGTAGGCCTACATCCCATGACGAAATACCAGACTAAGTCCTGAGTCCCGTATCGCGTTTGCCTTCTCAAAACGCGCCCCGTTTTTCAGAAGAGTTCTTTAGCAGGGTTTTTCAGAAGAGTTCTTTAGAAGGGTTCTTCAGAAGGGTTCTTCAGAAGGGTTCTTCAGAAGGGTTCTTCAGAAGGGTTCTTCAGAAGGGTTCTTCAGAAGGGTTCTTTAGAAGAGTTTTTTAGAAGTTTTTTTAGAACAGTTCTTCAGAAGAGTTCTTCAGAAGAGTTCTTCAGAAGGGTTCTTTAGAAGAGTTCTTTAGAAGAGTTCTTTAGAAGAGTTTTTAGAAGAGTTCTTTAGAAGAGTTCTTCAGAAGAGCCTTTTCAGAAGAGTTTTTCAGAAGAGTTCTTCAGAAGGGTTCTTCAGAAGGGTTCTTCAGAAGGGTTCTTTAGACCATTTGGAACGCGCACCTCAAGTTTGTTTATTTATTCTTTTTTTTTAGGATGAAGGAGATCACGAGTCAACTGGATAAGCAGTACAACCTGCTTCGTCTCATCGTCCAGAAGATGGAGATTCGCTCAGAGGCAGATGATATGGACGAAGGGGAACACCCGTCCGGACGAAGGTGAGTTAAGATCAGAATCAGCTTGGTTATTTCAAATGAATCAAACTATGATGCAGTCGACTCCTTCATAGTTTTACCACAAGTGTATGGCCACAAGTAAAGTTACAAGACCAGTTACCAATACAAGGTAGTGAACCGAGCGGCAAGATCGAGCATTATCTTAATTGTCACATTTTATTTAAATGTCTTGTGACTGACCACTTGTGGTTGACTTAAGATTGTGAAGATTGTGAAACACAGGGCATGCAAATTAGGACATTCTAGGCATTTTCCATTTGATTGAATTACGTTTAATTCTTGGCGTTTGAAGACATTTTTGATGACAATTTTAGGCTTATTATTATTTTTTTCCATTTCAGTATTTGTATTATTCCCATAATCTTATGTGTGAATGTACTCTGCAAAACCTGTGATGTTAGTTTAACATTATTTGGCAGTGTATACTGGTAGTGTAGTTAGTTTAACATTATTTTGCAGTGTATATCGGTACGCTAGTGTAGTTCAATTATACCGGTTGCCACATTGTATACATTTGCAATAACCGGCCAATTTCCTTTTTAATGAAATCTACCAATATCAATTTAGATTCATTGTATAAACAGTTCAGTCTATTTATCAACAGGGGCAGTACCATGGCAAACATTGTCCGGCACACCATGACCCGTAACAGGCTGCCCAGCCAACGATTCCATCGCAAACTGTCGTCGAGACTCGAAGACAATGGGGAAGCCACGGCGCCGAACGGTGATAGTCCGGTGGCTTAGTGAAAAAATCGTGACCCGCCGGATTAAAGCACCAAACTTGGCACACTTGTTCTATATGACCCACTGAACAATTCTAGAGGGGGGTGCCCGGCTTAGGTGACCTAGGTCAAGGTCAGCATGAGGTCAAAGGTCACGTGGCATGTAATTATGTTTGAATGCGGATATTGATGGAAAATCAAGGTTGAGAAGCAATTTTGTAGACACTAACTTGTGTAGAGTTGTTCTATAGGACCAACAGAACCATTGTAGAAGGGATGCCCGGCTTAGGTGACCTAGGTAATGGTCAGCCTGAGGTCAAAGGTCACGTGGCATATAATAATGCTGTTTAAATGCACATTATGATTGCAAATCAAGGTTGACAAGCAATATTTTAGACACTTAATTGTGTAGAGTTGCTCTATAGGGCCAATAGAACCATTGTAGAAGGGGTGTCCGGTTGGGATGACCTTTATCAAGGTCAGGCTGAGGTCAAAGTTCACAAGGCATATAATACTGCATAAATGCAGATCTATGATTGCAAATCAAGGTTGACAATTAAGATAGGCTTTAAATCTTATACTTGTTTTCAAGGACCTAAAGGACTATTCTTGATGGGGTCCCGGTTTGGTTGACCTAGGTCAAGGTCAGGCCGAGGTCAAAGGTCACATGGCATATAAAACTGTATAAATGCAGATATGATTGGTTAAGTGACAAAAATCAAAGGTTCCACAAACATGGAGATTCTTACAAATTAAGCTACTTTAAGGCCCGGTCACACAGCCTTTCGCGTCTGTATCGCGGGTGAAATTTCGCAATTTTTTTTGGCCCGCGGTTGCCCGTGGTGGAAAATGTGCAAAATTGGCTTACCCGCGGTTTACCCGTGGTATGCCCGCGGAACAGACGCCGGCGACTGTTCCGCGTCCTTATCGCGGGTGAAGCGCGGCGGTACCGCGGCCTACCACGGGTATAATAAAGCAGCCGAACCGGGCTGTAGAAATCATAATCATAATAATTGACGTCTGGAGCACAACTGACGAATGCTCGGCAAATCGCGCTTTTTATATACCTAAAATCAGACGTTGTACGGACGCGATTAGGCCGTGGACAATCGTATTTGGGACGTGTACAAGACGCAATTGAACGTGATTAGGCCGGTATTGGGGCGCGCTGTTTACGCGGAGAGGGCGTTTGTCCGTGCTTACACGCGGTACACACGCTAATGCACGTGATAACAACGCGGTACAGACGCGGAACAAACGTGCTATGACCGTGCTCCACCCGCGATTACCCGCGAAAATTTCGCGTCCTACCGCGTGTAACCACGTCTTAACCGCGGCCGTAGCACGTCCTAGCACGTTCGTTCCGCGTCTGTACCGCGTCTTTACCGCGTGTGTACCACGTGTACCGCCCGCGATTACCCGCGGTCTAAATTTTTGGGCAGCCCAAAACTTTTTCGCGCGGCCAACCGCGTGTGAATTTCTTACCGCGTGTAACGACGGGTAAAGTACGGCTGTATCGCGTCTTTATCGCGACCTCAAAGCGTCCAACAGCGTCTGCTTCACGGGCAGAAATTTTTTGCCGTGATTCGGCCGCGATACGCCCGTGGAGGGCTGTGTGACCGGGCCTTAACAATTTAAATCAAAATTTCAAATGTTTATTTGAATAAATCCAAGATGGCGGCCATATATGTTGTAGAGTTTTTTAGATTGAAATGTTCAAACAGAAAAAGTGATGTTGTTTAAGTGATGGCTTAAAGGCACTGGACAACTTTGATAATTGTCAAAGACCAGAATTCTCACGTTGTTTTTGTGTTTATTGGGAAGCAGCGTAATCATACATGTCAGTCACGTTTTTTTTAATTTTTAGAGCGATTCTCGGTCACCTGGGAAGGACATTAACGTGAAGGACGTGTAATACTGGGTTTTGTGGAATTGTCTTTCTTTTTCTGTTAGGCTATTATAATTCTAATGGAGTGCTTTTGCAAGAAGGTATAGCACAGAGAAACCGGTTTATGCAGGCATACTTCAAGGAATGATCAGTTAATTTTTTTGTCTTTTTTTTGATCAATTCTAGAGTTAACTGCAGTGAATCAGAACTCATTCTATGTGGGAAGGGGAGGGTGTTTATGGGAGTTGTCACAAGTCAGAACTTTTTCTCATCGTTTTCGTAATTTTTTTTGGAGATGCTGAAGCAGTTCTGCTGCGTGAAGTATCATTGGATTTTAGGTGGTGGCTTGGTCTGCAGAGATAAATCTGTATAATTTATGATGTGCTGGTATGCCAGCAGTGTGGTTGCGTAACTATCCCGCCCAGAGCGTAATTCTTAATTTAAGTTTTTTTTCTAGTGATATACGCTTCATGGGAGGTCAGTTCAGGCCACATTTTTTTCTGCGAGATTGCAGTCTGTAGGAATGGGGGGGGGGGGTGTTTCGTGTACAAGTTTCAAAAGAACCCCTCCGTGCTTTTCGTTATTTTTTTGAGACGCGGAAAAGGTTCTGCTGACAAGTATCATATGAATTGTATTTGTGACTGATCTGCCGAGATAAATCTGTAATTGTACGTTAACTAGTGGGTATGCTAGAAGGTGGCTGTTTGACTGGTCTCTCCAGAGCGTAATTCTTAACTCTTTTTTCCTTTTTTTGTGTAAGACACGCATCTGGGGGTCAGTTTTAGCCACATTATCTCTGCTAGATAACAGTCCGTGGTTGGAGTTCGTGGACGGGCAAATACATCAAACGTCTGCAGGCCAATTGGGTTAGACATTCCCTAAAAGCGGGAGTTTCAAACCCTGTCTCTGATTTTGGCGACGCAATGACTGGTTTGTGTATTGCCACAGTGGTCCCTTTGTTTTTAGTTCACACAGTGATTGATTATTACCGGTGGTAATATGCCGTCCCCTCTTTTTTTCCCTTTTTTGGAAGGGGAGCAGGGCATATTTTCTGTGCTATATCATGCACTTCATCACCACCCTCTTATATAATTCATTTTGCTTTCCTTGTTTTTATTTGTGTGTCGGTTTATATGACGCATGGCAAGTACAAGGGGGGGGGGGGGGGGGGTTGACTTATTTATTTTGTTTTAGTCTTGAGATCCATTTCTTTGATCATTGTTTTGTTCTTTCAATAGTTCCAATAGAATTTGCAGATTCTCCTCATCAAGATTTTGTTCCTCTTGCTTGGATTGTGGAGATGCTTTAGTCCTAGATCGAACAAGTTCATCTTTTATGTTTTTGTGCCGTTTGTATGCCAGGATGGGTTGGGTATCAAATAGCCTATTCAGATATTCGTTTTCGCTAATCAAGGGCCAGTGTTTGAGGATAGCCCGTTTCAGGGCTGGGTGCGCGACATGTGGGTAGTATGGTAGGACGAACACCAGTGGGATATTGTTTTTGTTTTTTTCACGCTTAGGGTCCGCGGGAGTTTTTCCCCTTTGAGAAAGGAGAGCTAGGTCTTCGTTTGTGTATCCGCGCTTTTGAAGTTTGTCTTTGAAGAATTTAACCCTCTCCTCAAAGTCTTTTGAATGGGTACATATACGTTTGTATCTGGTCACTTCGCCCTTGATTAATCCGCCAAATACCGACTTAGGGTGTGCTGAATCTCGAGCTAGGTACTGAAATGTATCAGTTTTTTTGGTAGCGACTCGAGTATCCAATATCCCTTCATGTATAAATCGTTCGCCTTTGTAGATAATAAGGTCGAGAAAAGTGACTTGGCGGTGCGAGATCTCAGACGTGAACTTCAGCGTAGGGTGAATTTTATTAAGTGATTGCACTAGGTCAACAGCCTGCTTTTCATTTCCGTTAAAGATTATGAGAACATCGTCTCTATATCTCATGTAGCTCACAATTGAGGGATTGTGAGGGAGGATTTTGTCTTGTTCGTATTTGAATAGAGTTATGTCACAAATCTCCGGACTGCATTCGCTGCCCATGGCCACGCCAATTTTTTGTCTGAAAAACTTGCCATTAAATTTAAACGTGTTTAGACGCATAATGAGTTCAAGGAGACGTCGCGCGTGGTCTGTTGTGGGCTTGGGTATTGCGTATAGTCTGTCATCGGCCATTGCAAGTGCGTCACAAACTGATTCAATTGCCTCATCTTGTGGGCAGTTAGTGTACATGGATACTATATCCTGCTCCAATGTCAGGTTTTTTAGTTTTTCAAGCACATGCCCAGAATCGCGTGTGTATGTGCTTTGCTGTTTGACAATTGGGAGCAAAAAATAGTCTATGTATTTGGATATGGATTGAGTCGGTCCTCCGCAACCACTAATGATTGGCTTCCCCACGAACCGTGTTCCTTCTGGTACTTTTTTGTGAACTTTCGGTAGGAGGTAAAGGCAAGGTGTTTTAATGTCGTGGTTGCGGGGGTTAAGAAACTCCGATATGTCTTTCGATATGAGTCCGTCCACGTAGAGTTGGCGTATGGCTTGAGAGACTAATTCCGCGGTTTCATCGGTCAAGTCCCTGTTAATTTCTTCATAGTGGGGGCCTGTTAATTGTCGTGTCCCTTCACGTATGTAGTCTTGTTTGTTAAGGACGCACACACCGCGCCCTTTATCGAATTGTTTGATGATAATATCCTGTCTTTTCTTAAGGCCAGATAGCGCAACACGTTCTGCTTTTGTTATATTTAGTTTGACATTTTGAATTTTCAGTCTGGATAGTTCCTCCAGAGTGCCTTCAATATATGACTCTAGGTTTAGATTGAAGGTAGGTTGGGGAGTCCAAGTTGAAGGTAGTTTGAACGGGTGTGAGCTTATAGGTCTGACTCTCCCTGCCATTCTTAACCGTAATCTCATCTTTCTGAAGAAGGATCGGGAATGGCGAAGGATGGTCGACCTTTTTGGTTTTGGGGGGGTCGGGATGAAGTTAAGGCCCCTGCCTAATGCTACAAGTTCAATGTGGGAGAGTTGAGCGTCTGATAGATTTTTCACATAAGGCATACTTTTCTTGACCCTCACTTTTGGTTAGAGGTGGTATGCACAAAAACTTTGATTTGCAATCATATCTGCATTTCTACAGTAATTTCTTCAGTAATATATGTCATATGAACTTTGACCCGACCTTGACCTAGGTCACCAAAACTGTACACCCCCTCTAGGGTGATTATGTTGGTCTTATAGAACACGTGCAAACAATTTAGTGCCTTCAAATCTAGCTTGGCAGCCTTTATTTGCAATCTTATCTGAATTTATAAAATATTATTTAACATGTGACCTTTGACCTCGGCCTGACCTTGACCTAGGTCACCAAAACTGTACACCCCCTCTAGGGTGATTATGTTGGTCTTATAGAACACGTGCAAACAATTTAGTGCCTTCAAATCTAGCTTGGCAGCCTTTATTTGCAATCTTATCTGAATTTATAAAATATTATTTAACATGTGACCTTTGACCTCGGCCTGACCTTGACCTAGGTCACCTAATCCGGGCACCCCCCTCTAGAATTGTTCAGTGGGTCCTATAGAACAAGTGTGCCAAGTTTGGTGCTTTAATCCGGCGGGTCACGATTTTGCCAAAAATTGGCGCTAAGCCACTGGACTATGACTCCAGCACGGCCTGAAACGGCCTTGTCTTAGATTATTTTAGACAAATCCACAAACTGATATGAGCACAGTCTGTAACACCGGGTATTCCGGTTCACAGTCATCTGGATTATGGACTTTGCAAACAATTTTATGTGACTCTGCAACAAACATTGCACAACCGAAGAAGTGGTGTCAGGATACTGCCATTTCGTTTTGTGTTCAGCACAAATCTGCATGAATCTGGTATCATTCGAAGAACATTCTGTACTGACAATAAAAAATGAGGTGTTTATAGGCGCAGATCAATCATAAAGCAAAGGGGTCCCTGTGTTCCTCGGTCCCATGTGTTCCCTGGTCCCATGTGTTCCCTGTCCAGGTTCTCCAGTCCCTATGTTCCATGGTCCCTATATGTTCCTTGATCCCTAGCGTTTGGTCCCAAACCCTTTCGCACTGGACTTTTTTGGATAAAACCTATCGAGACCGTACTTTTCCCATTTTAAGTCCAGTGCAGACAGCCTACTTTTCCCGAGTCCAGTGGTTACTTTTACTGGCCAACTGCTGCCCGGGAAAACTTCCCAGGTAACTTTTCTCGAGACGATAAGTCCAGTGCGAACACCGCGAGTCGGTGACTAAAAGCGGCTCAGGAAAAACGTACATCCATGAGGGATCGGGGAGGGGAGGGATCGGGGAACATGGGGATCGGGGAACATGGGGATCAGGGAACATGGGGACCGGAGAACATGGGGATCGGAGAACATGGGGATCAGGGAACATGGGGACCGGAGAACATGGGGATCGGAGAACATGGGGATCAGGGAACATGGGGACCGGAGAACATGGGGATCGGAGAACATGGGGATCAGGGAACATGGGGACCGGAGAACATGGGGATCGGAGAACATGGGGATCAGGGAACATGGGGACCGGAGAACATGGGGATCGGAGAACATGGGGATCAGGGAACATGGGGACCGGAGAACATGGGGATCGGAGAACATGGGGATCAGGGAACATGGGGACCGGAGAACATGGGGATCAGGGAACATGGGGACCGGAGAACATGGGGATCGGAGAACATGGGGATCAGGGAACATGGGGACCGGAGAACATGGGGATCGGAGAACATGGGGATCGGGAAACGTAGAAACTGGAAAACATAAGGATCGGGGAGCATCGGGCTGACCCCCTCTAGATCTGCCACTGAGCAAAATGCATCAATCGTTGTGAAAAACACATTATTTTGTTGAGGGTATGGAGATTGTAATTAGTACTTTTCATTTTTAACGAACAGATGTTTAATCGTGAATACTAAAATAATTATAAAATCTCTTCATATTAGTATTGGCTCTTGATTTCATTGCCAGTCGGGAAACTACACAGACAACTATCTGTGCTCCCAGTTCGTTTAAATAACTTTCAATTATTTACGTACAAACCTATGTATGTAACATTAACATAAAGCAGTGCGGAGATAGATTTTAAAAAGTCACGAACTGTTTCAGAACAAACATTTTTAAAACTTATTTTACCATTAACTGTTAAACTTATTTTACCATTAACTTTCAAACTTGCGTCTTCTCTTATCTTATTGGGCGTTTGGTGTAAATTGTAATGGTTTTTATTTCTGAAAAAAAGATAGGCGTGTCGTTTCTTTTGCGATACTGTGTACGAAGATCATTAAGAAAGACAAATGACACGTGCGAATCATTTTGTATTTAGCAATGTATTAATTGTTATCTTCTTTAAAGGTAGGATACACCATTGGTAATTGCTTGAATCATCAAAAATGGGTGGATTTCGGGGGCTGTATTTTATAGTAAATTTCGTGGTTTAACCTATCGTTTACAATCATGGATGCCGAGAAAAGCCAGAAAAACGGCGCTCGTTTTCAACTGGCGTCAGGCAGTGATTCTTATGTTGAGAAACGTTGACAAATAAATGGCCGAAGTGTGTGTAATCGATTAACAGCGATCTAATAAATGTTTGTTAATCATACTTCTCGAATTTTGAGGGAAAATAGGGTCATGTCTGTGTTCAATTATTATAATACATATAAATAATCTCTAAACGACATAAAGGGCGCCCTATCAATTCTGTCAAACGGACAGAGGGCGTCCTGGATGCGCGCCATCGATTCACTATGAAATACTACGTGCGAGAATAAATTTGAATAAGGGCCCGGGTACCACTCGCCTAGCCTATAAATGCGACTAATTGTAGAAATGTTTGTGTAGATCAAGTATTTGTGACTTTTGTCTTCCAATTCGGGTGATTTTTTTCACAGTAAATACCAACGTGTGGATTTATTTGACATAGAAGCGGCCGGGCTACATTTGGGCCAACTGAATGACGACCAATTTATAAGGGGTGGTTTTGGGGGAGGTGAATATAAACTATATATAATATTTGGTCTGCCCTGATCCTAGTAAGATTAAAAAGAAAACGGCCCTAGGGCCAGGTTCTTAATTTTTAGTGTATAGTTAAAAAACACAATGCCAGCCACACCTGAGCGTTGCGAGGCGGCGCTGTTTCCGTTTGATTTGGCGTTGTTTGCATATTTTGAAGGTGTTGTTCACCCGTACCCCGGCCCCAAAGAGGGCGCCCTATCGATACTATCCAAGATGGCAGCGTCCATACGGAAGAACGGTTTTCGGGGACTCCTGCAAATTTTGGACAAAGACCTCAGGTTTTCGGTAAACAATTCCAATGTGTGGGCAGCCGCGCGCAAGCACTGTTATTACACAAGTGATGTGCGAACTCTAGGAGGAGTGTTTGGCTGTTGTAATATACAGAAGAGGCACCAGTTCACGTACCGGGGACGACTTTTCCGGTTAAGGCTGGACACGGAGTCGAAGTGCAAGAATTTCGCGGCGTCTTTGTTTCCAGATGAGCGGGCCCTCGTTCTTTCCGAGCTGCAGAGTCTGCAAGAACATATACATATAAGTACAGGTTCGACTTTTAGTTAGGCATTCCATTTCCAAAAAAAATTGTTTAAATAATGTTGCATCAAGATGTCAATTTGTACATGTATTTTTGCACAATTTATGCACTGACTTACGCCATTCCCAAATGATTTCCTTTTTAATATATTTTTGTTCGATGTGCTACAGACAGATTTTGTCATATTAAAAGTCAAACCTTAGAAATTCCCATGATTTTTCCTGAATTACTCACTTCATTCCTAAACAAAAAAGATTGTACCTAGTAGAGAAAACTTCTTTGAAAATTTAATCGCTGAACTTGAACAAAATCACGTACTTGTGCCTTGTTACAGACTTGTCCGTAAATTCACAGGCAATGTTTGTCATCCAATCCCATGATGCCTTGAAAATGTCACTAAGGTTTATTTACTTGTTTTGCTTGTAATAATGCATTTTTTTAGGCAAAGGTGAAATTCAGCCACCATCCAAAGCGCAGTTGAGGTTGGGTGAGTTGATTGATCTAATAATATCACTTTGTGCAAATTTGTAATTAGAAAGCATTTCACTGAAATAAAGCAGAAATATAATCACGTGTCCAACATGTAGGCCATAATAGAAATGTTGCCAAATGGTAAATTTAGAAAGCTGGGTCTTTATTTTGGGGTTGTTTATTTCTTTATTTTTATTATATCTAAATATATTATGTTTCAACATTCCAGCAAATTTGGGTGAAGAAATTGTAATATTCTGGTTTCTGTCTGAAACGACATTACACTTTTGTATGCACAAAAATACCCTTGAAACTGGCAAAACAAAAATTTAAAAGTGGGTTAAATAAGAAGGGCATTTCCAAAAGATTGCATTAAATCAACAATTACATTGCACGGGATCTAAGCATTCAACGATTTTCATTTATGCTTAATCCTAACCCATTCCAGACACAGCGCAGTGCATCAGGTAAACAAGTCTGGTGCACTTTGATGCAATAAGCTGTCAAACACCAGTGCATAAACGACCACAGTCCAAGACTATGAGAGCTAATCCCCATTAACCCTAACCCTTTTAAACAACGCCAGATATGGATTCTGCTGTGTTGGGTGACCGCAGACTCTGAAGCAGTTTGACCATTAGATTTCTGACCTGATGGATCTTGCTGCACTGGGCAAGGTTTGTCACTTTGACAGTTGATGCACTTTTGCTGCATCTGGCAGGGTGTGTAGCCACAATACCCTGGATGGTTAGGCTTAATTAATGCCCTATTATTCATTAATTGATTTTGTTAGCCGTAATTATTCCTCGTTTCTGCTCTGTTTTTTTTGCAGTGTTGCTGAGTAATGGCATTCCATTCATTGGCTTCGGATTCCTGGACAATGCCATCATGATCGTTGCAGTAAGTAAACAAAATTAAAAAAATTAATCCACTAGCAAAGTTTGACCTCCAATATATTACTACATTTCCTCAATATTACTTCCTCAAAAGTGCTTATTTTGCTCTTTTATTAGAAAGTGATACTCATTTTGTTAAGGATTTTTTTTTTTTTTTTTTTTTTTAGCTTTAAAGAAGGTCATCTAAAGGCAAATTGAACAAAAATAGTTTCTCATCCAAACCTTTTGAAAAAAAAAGCATTTAAGGGAACTTTTTGGCGGTGGGAGGAGGGGGAATAATTAGGAGCCATTTCTGTATACTATGCTCTGAGAGACTGCAAACGAGGAAAATTACGATTAGAAGGAAAGTGCTAATGTAAAAATGATTTTGATTATTTTATTTTTTGTTTTGTTTTAAAGACAAAATAGCATCAAAATAGATTCCGGCTAGGATGAGAAACTCGGTTTTTTTTGTGGCCTAATAGTGATGTGTGCATAATCCTAATTTGTTGATATCAATTTTTTTTTGTTTTTTTCAAAGGGTGATTACATTGACCTGACTATCGGTATCACGCTGGGCATCTCCACGATGGCAGGTGGGTATGAGATCATTCTAAGGCCGTAGCTATGGCTACGTCTGTTACCAACCCGTAGTTGTAACGGGCAAACGCCAAGACAATTGCCATAGACAAGAGATTCTGACGCGGCCGAAACGGGCTTCCAGAGCTATGGCTACGTCTGTTGCCAGCCTGCTCACACGTAGCTGTTATAGGGGAACACCTAGACAATAGCCATAGACAAACGATTTGGAAACGGCCATACTCTTCCTAACAGTCTCTACCCATACATATTACTGACTGATCAGCCTCTCAAGTAACTCTCTGTACTGAAATGCAAAGGATTGTTGGCAGAAAATATTAGAGTTTGGGGGCATGCACAGGCATTTATTCGTGGGTGACCCACGGCCGGTGACAGCACAGTTACTGGTCAACTGTAGTGTATGTACACCATGGTGCGAAATACGGTACCCTCTGGAGACTTGAACACAATGGGGACAATGGGAGTGAAAAGGTCTCCAAAGGGTAATTTCTATAGATGAATATGTCTCCATTAGGAATTTCTCGAATTAGATTTTTGGATTGTACTTCAATTACTCAAAAACTAGGGTTAGGATGTGGGTTAGGGTTAGGGTTAGGGTATAATATAGGGTATATTGGGTATAATTTCAACCCAGGAGAATAATTGTGGTTAAAGTTGAAGCATTTTGAAAAACGTGCTTGACTTTCTAACCATTTTGTACACGAGAACAAAGCCATGTCTCCACAGTGATACAAAAACGCGAATGCGTGTACTGGTATGTGTGTGTCCCCACTCAAGCACATAATACCACTGGCAAGTCACCACTGCACCGATAGTGAACAATGCATTGACCCATCTAGTACCAAGTCAATGTAATGCAGTGACCCATCTATATCAAGTCGATCAAACTTCAACTGTTGAAGTTTGGCAGGTTTATTACTGTTAGGTTCAGTAGTGTACCAATAATTACTGAACCTGTGTGCAGTTGTTGAAGTTTGTTATGTTTGGTGTGCTTTCGAGTGTGAGAGCCTAGAAGGTTAGGGTTTATAATGATCCACCACAATGCACTCACATGTCGTAGAACCATTGCTATGTTCTATTTCCATTTCCTTTTCCATTTCAACATTTAGCAGTAAGACAACAGAAGTAGATTGGCTGTATGATAATTTTTAGTTTTGTTTATCGATTTGAAATGTTTACTTTATTTTTGGTTTTTGCCTTCAGCTGCTGCCCTTGGCAACCTTGTCTCAGATCTGGCTGGTGTTGGGTTAGTACATGTTCATGCTCCAATATTTTGTCATGTTCAATTCCACACCACTTTCTTTCTCCAACCAACGTCTGGCCAGTCCATACACTTTTCAATAGAGTTGGGGATTATTAATGTCAAGTTTGAGATCAGTATGTTCTTTCCAAACAGGTTAAAGGGATCGTATACGTTTGGTATATATCTATAACTATATAGGATTGAAACAAACAGTGGGTTCCAATTACCAAACGTATACGATCCCTTTAACAGCCAAAACTTCATGTAGTTTTTATGCCAAGCAGAATTAAACCAGCTATACATCACCTGAACATTTTGTCTGTAACCCTTTTTTTGCCAAGGAAGAATTTTCATGCTAAGCAAAATGTTGTGCTTAGCAGCTCCACGAAAATGGCACCAGGTTGCGACATTCTTTCCGGTGTCTTTATTCCAAAGTCGTTGATCTTCTCATTTGCAGCTTAGCTGGCTACGTTGAGTCTCTAGCCGCCAAAGTGGGAGTTCATCCCAAGGAGTTGACCCCGGAGCAGGCGGATATGAGGAAAACGCGGTGGGTTGCTGGCATTGTAAGTTGACATTGAATCATCAACAACTCCGCACCACCCCAGCCCACCCCTACACAGAACATAGACTCTCAAATTTGTGTCCTAGTGGAGACATCTCTTTGTTCTCGTGTACAAACTGCTTAAAAAGTCGGGCACCTTTTTCAAAATGCTCCTATTTCAACCACAATTAATTTCCTGGGTTGAAATTTCGACCCAATATACCCTATATCATACCCTAACCCAAACACTAACCCTAACCCACATCCTGAACCTAGTTTTTGAGTAATTTGAGGCACACTCTAAAAATCTAATTCGTGAAATTCCCTGTGGCGACCTATTCATCTATAGAAATTTACCCTCCGGCGTCCTTTTGTCTCCATTATACACATTGTGTTCAGGTCTCCAGAGGGTACCGAATTTCAGATCATTCTGGCCTGTGCGCACACCTTTCTACTGTCTAATTGAGGCTTGAGGCTTTGATGGTTGAGAGCACAAGAAGTAATTTTCGCATAATTGTTTGTGTATATCATATTAAAGTAACTGAAAGAAAATCCAACCACCTTCCTTTTAAAAGACAGTCGCCTCCCATCGGTTACATGTACATGTATTTGCAGATATCTTTTACCTAAATTCATCTTAAACTATGTAGGAGAAGGGAGGTTTCTTAAGTAACACTATACCAGTCACTCCTTAATTACAAAGGTAACAAAATCATCAAAAACAAAACTACCATTCCATTATTATGAGATAATAGACTTGTGACTGGACTTGTGACGACTTGCTACTGGACTCGCGACTGGACTCGCAACGGCGCTCGCAACGGCGCTCGCAACGAGACTCATGATGGGACTCATGATGGGACTCAGGATAAGACTCACGATAAAACTCACGGCGGGACTCACGGTGGGTCTCACGGCATGACTAATGGCATGACTAATTTCGGGACTAATTTCGGGACTCATGACAGGACTCATGACAGGACTCACGATGACTTGTGACAGGACTCACGACGACTCGTGACAGGACTCACGACAACTCGTGACAACTCGTGACAGGACTCACGACGACTCGTGACAGGACTCACGACTGTACTCATGATAGGACTCACGACTACTCACGATGAGACCCACGGCTGGACTCGTGACAGGACTCGTGACAGGACTCGTGACAGGACTCGTGACAGGACTCGTGACAGGACTCGTGACAGGACTCGTGACAGGACTCGTGACAGGACTCGTGACAGGACTCGTGACAGGACTCGTGACAGGACTCGTGACAGGACTCGTGACAGGACTCGTGACAGGACTCGTGACAGGACTCGTGACAGGACTCGCGACAGGACTCGCGACAGGACTCGCGACAGGACTCGCGACAGGACTCGCGACAGGACTCGCGACTGTACTCGCGACTGTACCCGCGACTGTACCCGCGACTGTACCCGCGACTGTACCCGCGACTGTACCCGCGACTGTACCCGCGACTGTACCCGCGACTGTACCCGCGACTGTACCCGCGACTGTACCCGCGACGGGACTACATCCCTGGTTACACCTGTTTTTATTTTGTCCTGTTTTTTTCTTGGAGGGACGTGCCGTCGGTCTGGCGATTGGATGCATCTTAGGAATGTTTCCACTGCTGTTCTTGGGAACCAGGAAGGAAGTTGAGGATTCGCCAACAGAGGGCGCTGCATCAGCAACTGGCGAAGAGCCGAAATCACAAGGATAACGCTAACCAACTGTGTGAAAACAAGCAATAAAATGGTGTGCAGCATTTTTTTATCTCGCTACAAACCAGTGTGTCAAAGAGTTTTTTGTGTCCTATTTGAAGGAAAATCTCTTGATTCTCAGGGCATTTTCAATTTAAAGTACAACTGCTGGTTGTCTGTGATTTGTAAAAGTACTGAATATTTTTGGCTGTTGAAAACTTGACTAATTATTGTTCAAGTACTCAGAAGACCAGTATTTGAATTGTGCTGCTAACCAGTGCGCGCCGGGATAATTTTAACATCACCGAGCCGAGGCTAAAGGACATTTCCGGCCTTAATCTGGGGAAAACTTTGCGTGTATATACGTCCTCCAGCGCGAACTGGTTAATTAATTAACGCTAACAATCCCCATCCAGTCAAACTCCAACGCCAGGTTTTGTTGGGATCTGTTAGGATGGGTACCGTACTCCTAAACTAATTGTCTTTTACAATAATTTAGGCATGTACCTCCAGAATCAGAGTCCAACAGTTTTTTTGTGTACTGTTTGCCATAATGGTGTTGGGATTTTACCAGGATGCATATGGTTCCTAGCAGGGATGTAGTCGAGTCCATCACAAGTCCCTGTAAGTCCCTGCTAGTCCATCACAAGTCCTTCAGTTCAAATTCAAATCACAACTATTCAAATGAGCTTTGAAAAAAGCATTTCTTTGTCATTGTTCATCCAGTTACTTGTGACTGCCTTTATGAAGGGACTTGTGACTGGCTTCACGAAAGGACTTGTGAACGGGCTTGCAGGGACTCGACTACAACCCTGGTTTCTAGTAAATGACACTGGGGATTTGGGGTTAATTAAATTAGCTGGATTTTGAATTTTGTGGATTTATGGATTTTCTTTGCGAATTTTTTTAATTGTCTAATCATTGACGGAGTGATTTTTATCTGAGATGTTTTAATCTCATTTCACATGCACTGTTTTACGAATTTGTTATTGTTCATCTCTTTTACAATGCCCATGTAACTCTAAAATAAATTTTAGTCTTTGGAATGTTTTTGGTATTTGAGTATAGAGGTAATAATGATGTAATGCCTTGAGCGATTGTCTGGTGGATACTTGTGCTTTGTAAATAGCCATTGTTGTTCATACTATTACAATAACTACTACTACTACTACTACTACCGCTACTACAGGGTGTCCATAAAAAAAAAATACCCATTTTCAATCTCCTATTATTGCAACACTACTGAATATTTCTGAAAAAGACAAATGTCTGTGGAAAGGGTAGTGTGGCCTCTGTCCAATAGTATAAGGTTCATTATGTCATTGTCATGGATGACTGAACAAACAAGACATTTATGAAAGGCACTAACATCGGCACTGTGACAAGTTGTTTTTACTTGAGTGACAAAGATCGGGCAGTTGTTTTTTTAAGGACAAATTCTTTTGCTGTTTAAACACATTGAACAAGTTATGACAGGGTCCATGAATCTTTTTTTCTGATGCTTTTTTGTGTGCGTTACACTTACCTGACAAATTTAAGGTGATGTACCCTCCACATGGCCACTATTCCTGTTAATGCATAGCTGGCATCTTCGTCTCATATCTCCTACTGCCTTTGCCTTATCATCCCAACTTGTCACAGTGCTGATTTCAGTACCTTTCATAACTGTCTTGTTTGTTCAGTCATCCATGACAATGACATAATAAACCTTGTAGAGGACAGAGGCCATTCTACCCTTTCCATAGACATTTGTCTTTTCCAGAAATATTCAGTAGTGTTGCAATAATATGAATTTTAAAATGGGTATCCTTTTTTTAATGGACTTATTAACATCATGTAGATATTCCTGTGTCTGATGTAAGATTGTGCAATATTACGAACCATCATATGAAGAATAGTATATTATTTAAAAAGTATAGATTGAAGTTTATTGGACAATTTAACTTGTTTGTTTGACTTAGTTGTAATTCCCTTCATTACTACTCTCAAATTCTCAATGAAATTGTAAAAAGGACTATGTGATAACATTATATAGGTCCTTCTGATATGGTTGCTAGGTAACTGTATAACCTATTGGTACTATTAAACTAGGAATATTTTGTTCATTTTTCTGCTAAAGCTACTGGGCAACTTATATTTGGTTTTCTGTACTGTATTATTTCGAAATTTCGATTATATAGACCATGTGCCCTCTGTTTACATCTTTATTCAAATGTGCCAGTCAATATGCGCACGCATCGTATTTTACATCAATTTGGTTAAGAGGCGACATCAGAGGTCGCATAATTCAAAGGAGATCTGACCTGCGGCGTCACTCCTCAACAAAATTGTATGCACAATTGAATACAGATGTAAACACGTGACGTCAGAGGACACATCGTCTATAGTAACAATTTTGTATCTGTTAGGTGATGCAAACATGTACAACTTTGATACCTTAATTGTCTGAAAGTCTGGGTGATTGTTTATTTGGACATCTACCATAAAACGTATTCTATTAGTTGTTAACATTCCTGTAAAATGTTTTCTCTTTTTTAGGATTAATATAGCAGAGTTGCCTTGTAATTTGTATTCAAAATAGGCAAAAAAATACATTTTATGCAAATTAGGTCCAAATATTATATTGTTTAAAAATGCTTTAAATTCCCCTAAAATCTATTTGTATGGGGTTAGCCTTACATTGTTATGCAAATTAGGTAAACATATTATATAGCTCAAAAATGCTTTAAATTCCCCTAAAATGTATTTGTAAAGGGTTAGCCTTGCCTTGTTATGCAAATTAGGTCAAAGTATGATATTGTTCAAAAGTGCTTTAAATTCCCCTAAAATTTATCTGTAAGGGGTTAGTTAGCCTTGCATTGTTATGCAGGTAACAGCCTTATATTCCGACACCCCCAATGTTCCGACACCCCTTTGTTCCGACAACTCAACCTTCCGACAACTCAACCTTCCGACAACTCGACCTATGTTCCGACACTCGAAAATTAGGTTATGTTGGCCTGTTAATAGACTGGTTTGTTGGTGACAGAAGGGCCCATGCACATTCCTTGCCGTTTGTTCGTTTTTTTATTTCGAATCATCAAGTCTCTTCTGATACTCGGGCCTATTCTAGTTAAATCCTTGCAAATAACAGGGGCAGAAAAAGGGACAACACCGCCTCCGATTTTTCCCTTGCCGAAAAGGACCGAATTCCCCGTAAAACAACGTTAAATAAAACAGGACATTTCAGGAAAAATCAAATAAAAATACGTTTTTGTTGGTCAAAAATAGGTCATATTTCACAAAATATTTTCAATTTAAGCTTTGTGTTTATGGATTGATATTCCTCTTGCATCAGAGATGATATTTAAGACGTTTGGAGAAAAATCTTTTTTTTGCCATATTTAGATTTAGAAAAGTGGGTTAACCCCTTGGATTTTTTTTCAATTTTTGGCCCAAAATTATATTTTTCCTCAAATTTTCGAACAAATGTCTTATTTAACGTGAATTTCGTTCAAATTCCAGTTTGAATGGCTTCTCCTGTCCTGTAGGCTTCTTGTGAAGGAGTTTAAAAAAAAAATATTGGGTCCAAAAATTGAAAAAAATACAAGGGGTTAAGCCACTTTTTTATCAAAATTTGGCCAAAAATAGATTTTTCTTCAAACGTCTTAAATATCATCTCTGATGTAAGAGGAACATCATTCCATAAAAACAAAGATAAAATTGCAAATATTTTGTGAAATATGACCTATTTTTGACCCAGAAAACACTATTTTTATTTGATTTTTCCTCAAATTTTCGACCAAATGTTTTATTTAACGTGAATTTCGTTCAAATTCCAGTTTGAATGGCTTCTCCTGTCCTGTAGGCTTCTTGTGAAGGAGTTTAAAAAAATATAATTTTAGGCCAAAATTTGAAAAAAATACAAGGGGTTAACCCACTTTTTTATCAAAATTTGGCCAAAAATAGATTTTTCTTCAAACGTCTTAAATATCATCTCTGATGTAAGAGGAACATCATTCCATAAAAACAAAGCAAAAATTGCAAATATTTTGTGAAATATGACCTATTTTTGACCAAAAAAAACCTATTTTTATTTGATTTTTCCTCCAAATTTTCGACCAAATGTTTTATTTAACGTGAATTTCGTCCAAATTCCAGTTGGAATGGCTTCTCCTGTCCTGTAGGCTTCTTGTGAAGGAGATTTAAAAAATACATTTTTTGGCCAAAAATTGAAAAAAATACAAGGGGTTAACCCACTTTTTTATCTAAATTTGGCCAAAAATAGATTTTTCTTCAAACGTCTTAAATATCATCTCTGATGTAAGAGGAACATCATTCCATAAAAACAAAGCTAAAATTGCAAATATTTTGTGAAATATGACCTATTTTTGACCAAGAAAACACTATTTTTATTTGATTTTTCCTCAAATTTTCGACCAATTTTTTTATTTAACGTGAATTTCGTCCAAATTCCAGTTGGAATGGCTTCTTCTGTCCTGTAGGCTTCTTGTGAAGGAGATTACAAAAATTAAATTTTTGGCCAAAAATTGAAAAAAATACAAGGGGTTAACCCACTTTTTTATCTAAATTTGGCCAAAAATATATGTTTTTTCAAACGTCTTAAATATCATCTCTGATGTAAGAGGAACATCATTCCATAAAAACAAAGCTAAAATTGCATATATTTTGTGAAATATGACCTATTTTTGACCTAAAAAAACCTATTTTTATTTGATTTCTCCTCAAAATTTCGACCAAATGTTTTACTTAACGTGAATTTCGTCCAAATTCCAGTTGGAATGGCTTCTCCTGTCCTGTAGGCTTCTTGTGAAGGAGATTTAAAAAATAAAATTTTTGGCCAAAAATTGAAAAAAATACAAGGGGTTAACCCACTTTTTTATCTAAATTTGGCCAAAAATATATTTTTCTTCAAACGTCTTAAATATCATCTCTGATGTAAGAGGAACATCATTCCATAAAAACAAAGCTAAAATTGCAAATATTTTGTGAAATATGACCTATTTTTGACCAAAAAAACCTATTTTTATTTGATTTTTCCTCCAAATTTTTCGACCAAATGTTTTATTTAACGTGAATTTCGTCCAAATTCCAGTTGGAATGGCTTCTCCTGTCCTGTAGGCTTCTTGTGAAGGAGATTTAAAAAATACATTTTTTGGCCAAAAATTGAAAAAAATACAAGGGGTTAACCCACTTTTTTATCTAAATTTGGCCAAAAATAGATTTTTCTTCAAACGTCTTAAATATCATCTCTGATGTAAGAGGAACATCATTCCATAAAAACAAAGCTAAAATTGCAAATATTTTGTAAAATATGACCTATTTTTTACAAAAAAAATCAATTTTTATTTGATTTTTCCTCAAATTTTCGACAATTTTTTTATTTAACGTGAATTTCGTCCAAATTCCAGTTGGAATGGCTTCTCCTGTCCTGTAGGCTTCTTGTGAAGGAGATTAAAAAAATTAAATTTTTGGCCAAAAATTGAAAAAAATACAAGGGGTTAACCCACTTTTTTATCTAAATTTGGCCAAAAATATATTTTTTTTCAAACGTCTTCAATATCATCTCTGATGTAAGAGGAACATCATTCCATAAAAACAAAGCTAAAATTGTAAATATTTTGTGAAATATGACCTATTTTTGACCAAGAAAACACTATTTTTATTTGATTTTTTCTCCAAATTTTCGACCAAATGTTTTATTTAACGTGAATTTCGTCCAAATTCCAGTTGGAATGGCTTCTCCTGTCCTGTAGGCTTCTTGTGAAGGAGTTTAAAAAAATATAATTTTGGGCCAAAATTTGAAAAAAATACACTTTTTTATCTAAATTTGGCCCAAAATAGATTTTTCTTCAAACGTCTTAAATATCATCTCTGATGCATGAGGAACATCATTCCATAAAAACAAAGCTAAAATTGTAAATATTTTGTGAAATATGACCTATTTTTGACAAACAAAAACTATTTTTATTTGATGTTTCCTCAAATTTTCGACCAAATGTTTTATTTAACGTGAATTTCGTTCAAATTCCAGTTTGAATGGCTTCTCCTGTCCTGTAGGCTTCTTGTGAAGGAGTTTAAAAAATATAATTTTGGGCCAAGATTTGAAAAAAATACAAGGGGTTAACCCCCTTTTTTATCTAAATTTGGCCAAAATAGATTTTTCTTCAAACGTCTTAAATATCATCTCTGATGCATGAGGAACATCATTCCATAAAAAAACAAAGCTAAAATTGAAAATATTTTGTGAAATATGACCTATTTTTGACCTAAACAAAACTATTTGTATTTGATTTCTCCTCAAATTTTCGACCAAATGTTTTATTTAACGTGAATTTCGTCCAAATTCCAGTTGGAATGGCTTCTCCTGTCCTGTAGGCTTCTTGTGAAGGAGTTTAAAAAAAAAAAATTGGGGGCCAAAATTTGAAAAAAATACAAGGGGTTAACCCACTTTTGTATCTAAATTTGGCCAAAAATAGATTTTTCTTCAAACGTCTTAAATATCATCTCTGATGCATGAGGAACATCATTCCATAAATACAAAGCTAAAATTGTAAATAGTTTGTGAAATATGACCTATTGTTGACAAAAAAAAACTATTTTTATTTGATTTTTCCTCAAATTTTCGACCAAATGTTTTATTTAACGTGAATTTCGTTCAAATTCCAGTTGGAATGGCTTCTCCTGTCCTGTAGGCTTCTTGTGAAGGAGTTTTAAAAAATATAATTTTTGGCCCAAAATTGAAAAAAATACAAGGGGTTAACCCACTTTTATACTTGGAAGCAATTAAAATGTAGAACAAACATATCTTGGTTCTTTGCTGCAGCCAAAAGCAGCCCTTTATTGGACCAACAACTTCTTCAAACAAATTAAAACATATATATATGATGAAGGTTCATCTCAGTGACCCCACCATGGTATAGCTGCGGGCGGCTCACTAGCGTGATGCCCGACTTTTACTTGGACCGACAGGGTCTCTTTTTTGGGTTCATCTCAGTGACCCCACTTGGACCGACAAGGTCTCTTTTTTGGGTTCATCTCAGTGACCCCACTTGGACCGACAGGGTCACTTTTTTGGGTTCATCTCAGTGATCCCACTTGGCCCGACAGGGTCTCTTTTTTGGGTTCATCTCAGTGACCCCACTTGGACCGACAGGGTCTCTTTTTAAATTTAACTGTTATGATTTAACTTCAATGTGATCTTAACACAGATGTGCTGTTCAATCGTCGTACGGCTGGATCGAACAATATAATCTCTCGGGGAACAGCAAGAGAGATCGCAAGTCTGTGTAATAATATACATACTACATTTGACTACAAAAGTTTTACAGAAACAAACTACTGGCTGTCTGAATCCCGCAATTTAGGTCAGGCAGACAGCAACTCAGGCCATTAGGCGGAATGAAGGGGAGGAGGTGGGATAACAAAAAGTTTAAGAAGTTTTGGTCAACAATTTTTTTCTGAGTTGCTAATAGCTGCAACCAAATTGGCGGCCCGAATGCCTCGTGTTCCGGGTTAAATACCCAAATTCTTCGGACTGTCTTTTCTTCTCATTGGTCAAGGTAGGATATCTTCAGTTCTCCAGTGGTCAATCTTACCTATTAATTTGCATATCTACCAGATATAACCTTATATGGTAAGGAATTTATTTCCCCCCTTCTTCTTGAGCAACCTTCTAAACGACCAAGCCACGTTTCTTAAAAGTTAAAATATACCCGTCCTAAGGGGGGGGGGGGGCTATTATTGCTGGTTGTGCAATTTTTCAGAACGACCTTAGAAACGTTTTGCCTACGACGCAAAAAAGAGTTTAGGCTTTATGTGCCCCAAGTATAACGTATTTTATCTTTTATGGATAAAATTAATTTTATCTAAATTTGGCCAAAAATAGATTTTTCTCCAAACGTCTTAAATATCATCTCTGATGCATGAGGAACATCATTCCATAAAAAACAAAGCTAAAATTGCAAATATTTTGTGAAATATGACCTATTTGTGAGAACAAAAATCTATTTTTATTTGATTTTTTCTCCAAATTTTCGACCAAATGTTTTATTTAACGTGAATTTCGTTCAAATTCCAGTTGGAATGGCTTCTCCTGTCCTGTAGGCTTCTTGTGAAGGAATTTTAAAAAATATAATTTTTTGCCAAAAATTGAAAAAAATACAAGGGTTAACCCACTTTTTTGGCTAAATTTGGCCAACAATAGATTTTTCTCCAAACGTCTTAAATATCATCTCTGAGGCATGAGGAACATCATTCCATAAAAAAAAAGCTAAAATTGGAAATATTTTGTGAAATATGACCTATTTTTGACCAAGAAAACACTATTTTTATTTGATTTTTCCTCAAATTTTCGACCAATTTTTTTATTTAACGTGAATTTCGTCCAAATTCCAGTTTGAATGGCTTCTCCTGTCCTGTAGGCTTCTTGTGAAGGAGTTTTAAAAAAATTAAATTTTTGGCCAAAATTAAAAAAAATACAAGGGGTTAACCCACTTTTTTATCTAAATTTGGCCAAAAATAGATTTTTCTTCAAACGTCTTAAATATCATCTCTGATGCATGAGGAACATCATTCCATAAAAACAAAGCTAAAATTGTAAATATTTCGTGAAATATGACCTATTTTTGACCAAAAAACACTATTTTTATTTGATTTTTCCTCAAATTTTCGACCAAATGTTTTATTTAACGTGAATTTCGTCCAAATTCCAGTTTGAATGGCTTCTCCTGTCCTGTAGGCTTCTTGTGAAGGAGTTTAAAAAAAAAAAATTTGGGGCCAAAATTTGAAAAAAATACAAGGGGTTAACCCACTTTTTTATCAAAATTTGGCCAAAAATAGATTTTTCTTCAAACGTCTTAAATATCATCTCTGATGTAAGAAGAACATCATTCCATAAAAACAAAGCTAAAATTGCAAATATTTTGTGAAATATGACCTATTTTTGACCAAATAAAACTATTTTTATTTGATTTTTCCTCAAATTTTCGACAATTTTTTTATTTAACGTGAATTTCGTCCAAATTCCAGTTGGAATGGCTTCTCCTGTCCTGTAGGCTTCTTGTGAAGGAGATTAAAAAAAAAAAATTTTTGGCCAAAAATTAAAAAAAATACAAGGGGTTAACCCACTTTTTTATCTAAATTTGGCCAAAAATAGATTTTTCTTCAAACGTCTTAAATATCATCTCTGATGCATGAGGAACATCATTCCATAAAAACAAAGCTAAAATCGTAAATATTTCGTGAAATATGACCTATTTTTGACCAAAAAAAAACTATTTTTATTTGATTTTTCCTCAAATTTTCGACCAAATGTTTTATTTAACGTGAATTTCGTTCAAATTCCAGTTGGAATGGCTTCTCCTGTCCTGTGGGCTTCTTGTGAAGGAGTTTTAAAAAATATAATTTTGGGCCAAAATTTGAAAAAAATACAAGGGGTTAACCCACTTTTTTATCTAAATTTGGCCAAAAATAGATTTTTCTTCAAACGTCTTAAATATCATCTCTGATGCATGAGGAACATCTTTCCATAAAAACAAAGCTAACATTGCAAATAGTTTGTGAAATATGACCTATTGTTGACAAAAAAAACCCTATTTTTATTTGATTTTTCTTCAAATTTTCGACCAAATGTTTTATTTAACGTGAATTTCGTTCAAATTCCAGTTTGAATGGCTTCTCCTGTCCTGTAGGCTTCTTGTGAAGGAGTTTAAAAAAATATAATTTGGGGCCAAAATTTGAAAAAAATACAAGGGGTTAACCCACTTTTTTGTCTAAATTTGGCCAAAAATTGATTTTTCTTCAAACGTCTTAAATATCATCTCTGATGCTTGAGGAACATCATTCCATAAAAACAAAGCTAAAATTGCAAATATTTTGTGAAATATGACCTATTTTGGACCAAAAAAACACAATTTTTATTTGATTTTTCCTCAAATGTTCGACCAAATGTTTTATTTAACGTGAATTTCGTCCAAATTCTAGTTGGAGTGGCTTCTCCTGTCCTGTAGGCTTCTTGTGAAGGAGTTTTACAAATTTTAATTTTAATATTTGGCCAAAATTTGAAAAAAATACAAGGAACCCACTTTTTTATCTAAATTTGGCCAAAAATAGATTTTTCTCCAAACGTCTTAAATATCATCTCTGATGCATGAGGAACATCATTCCATAAAAAAAGCTAAAAAAAGCCTTCATTTATTAGTATGAAATTTGTTAAAGAAATTTAATAAAAATGCAAATAAAAGATACTCTGATAAAATAGAACAGATACTCAAAATATGTTACTCATGTTTATTTGTATTTGGCACATTACAAATGTTATACTAAATTAAATACAATGACATAATTGTTCATACATTCAGCAACTTTTGTTTGTAAAATTCAAATTACTAGTCATATTATTACAACTCCATCAACTACAGAAAAAGCCAGATACGCAGTGATAAGGACACTTTTTTGTCGAACAAGCGCATAATCTTAAGAAATTACCCAATTGCCTCACAGGTGTTTACACTTTACAGTACAGGTTCTCAGACTTGGTTCCAAATTGTAACGAACCAATCGTAACCCTTAACCTACAAAATGTATGGCCAAAATTTATTGTGCGCTACCAACTCAGCTGAGCCCTTACACTTTACGTTAGTCTCAGGGTGCTATTCAGTCAGAATTACCAATCGAATTGCCAATCTCACAATATTTCAGTGTCTTAATTTTAAAGCCAGGGGTGTAAATCGAGGCGGATGGGGGATGTTTTTGATCTCTAGTGTATTATGTTGTCAATTCCCTTCACCCGCATTTGGAATTTCCATATAACCAGACAATCATATTTTGGTCATTTCCCATCTCCCCCGGCCCCACCCCCATCCCACTTGCCAACAGCAGAAGCAATGCCATGCCATGTCAAAAGTCACAATGAACATTTAAAGGCTAAATAGGCAGCTGCAGTTGGTAAAGCACCACTGTGACAAACTCACACATTGTAGGTTCGAATCCAACCTCGGTTCTTCCAGTTACCAAAACTTCAAAGACAACAGGGCCCAATTTAATGGCTCTGTTTACCGTTATCTGAAAAACAAATCATATTTTACGCTTAAGCAAGGAATTTTGGCTTCCTGCGCATGAGAACATCTCGTAGCTAAAAATGATGTGCTTACAGGGTTAGCACAAAATGGTGAGTGCGGAATGCTGTGGTTATGGCAGAGCCATGAAATTAAGTCCAGGGCTGAGCTGGTGCAGCACATATGTGGAAATGTATGGGTTAAGGTCAGGCTTATCTTGTTCTTTTATCCTTCAACCAAATATAAGACATTTATAGGTTTCGTAGCTTTAGAAAAAGGAATTAGGCAAGCTTTGAGAACCAATAGGTTGGCAGTATGAGCTTCCAGTACTAGCTATATGGGTGCAGTTCAGTAACAGATCTTGCGTCTGAAGCAAGCTTGGAGAACAAATAGTTTGGCAGTAAGAGCTTCCAGTACTAGGTGCGGTTCAGTAACAGATCTGGTGTCTAAAGCAATTAAGCTTGGGGAACCAATAGTTTGGCAGTAAGAGCTTCCAGTACTAGGTGCATCAGTAACAGATCTGCCGTCTGAAACAAGCTTTGAGAACCAATAGAGGTTGGCAGTATGAGCTTCCAGTACTAGATGCAGTTCAGTAACAGATCTGGCGTCTGAAGCAAGCTTGGAGAACCAATAGTTTTGCAGTAAGAGCTTCCAGTACTAGGTGCAGTTCAGTAACAGATCTGGCATCTGAAGCAAGTTTTGAGAACCAATAGGTTGGCAGTATGAGCTTCCAGTACTAGGTGCAGTTCAGTAACAGATCTGGCGTCTGAAGCAAGCTTGGAGAACCAATAGTTTGGCAGTAAATAAGAGCTTTCAGTACTCGGTGCAGTTCAGTAACAGATTGGGCGTCTGAAGCAAGCTTGGAGAACCAATAGTTTGGCAGTAAGAGCTTCCAGTACTAGATGCAGTTCAGTAACAGATCTGGGGTCTTGCCGACAGCTGACCCTGCTCTCTTGATGGTATCGCTGACTTTACGCTCAAGTCGGTAACCTGTGTCCCACTCCTAATAATAAAAAAAAATAAGTACGGTCAACACAGGAAGTACACACACTCGTGAATTACTTAATGACTGAGAATCAACCATTGTGTTCCCGTTTGTTCCTGTACCTAACCCCATTTACCTAACGCTTATCCTAACAACAAAGGACAAAGTTGGACAAAGAAACTGTCGTCCGAGGATTCTTGTTCCCTTTTTACAGCAGTTTACACAGAATCCACATACGTTATTGTTAATATTTGTATCCACGTTCCTGGATGGCTGCTGCTTGTTTTTGGTCGACCTCATCTGCTGGACAACTTGCACATCCCTACTGGCCTGCACATTGAATACATGTTCCGGGGCCATGTTGTTGGACAGGACTGGAGGGGGCTTGGAGTTGATGGCCAGGGAACCTGGGTTGTTAAGATAAAGGATCAATGAATTCAGGTTGGCGTAGCGGTTCTTTCCTTGCCTTCCACCGCTATAACCCGGGTTTGAACCCCGCCTGGGTCAATATGTGGATTGGGTTTTCAGTTCATGCCCGATTCTGTGGGTTTTTCCCAGGATATTATCTTAGGGTTTTCCTCCCACCTCTAAAACTGTACCTTCTTTTTTATCGTCTTCTCTCTACAGGTTTCTTCAGGATTGCGAGCTACAGTGCCTTGAGCGCTTTTGAGGGATCCTTGCATGGTTTCATTACCAGAAAGAATTATTAATAATAATAATATGCACTTGAACACTATGCATTACTTTCAGCCAAGGAGGTTTACAATCCACCACAAGCCCCTGTATTAAGTCCATCAGAAGTCCTCCAGTCCCGATTCAAATCACAAGCTCTTCAAATGACCCGTTGCAAAAGCATTTCTTTGTCGTTGTTCATCCAGTTACTTAATTGTGAATGGCTTTATGAAAGGACTTGTGAAAAGACTTGCAGGGTCTTGAAGGGAATTCTGCTGTCAGTAAAAATATTTAATAACAGTGACTTTCTCACAAGTGTACTTCAATCTGACGGTAGGATACACCATTTGTAGATATCAAACATTTTTACTTCCGAATTATTGAGAAATATCTTACTTATTTGAAAGTAAATAGTGATTGTAGGCATCCAGCAATATGATTTAACTAGCAATTCTGTAATTGTTCTGAAAAATTGAATATTATACCGCCAAAATAAATGGCCGATGCCGGGTGAAAACGACCGCCGTTTTTGTTTGCTTTTTTCTCGGCATACATGATGGTAAAACTTCGGACAGGTCAGTCAAACGATATTTGCTATAAAAAATAACCCCCAAATCCACCCATTCCTGATAATTCAAGCAATGGTGTATAGATACCTTTCAAAACTGACTTTTATTCCTCACCTCTCACTAACTGCACTCTCTGTCCAAGTTGCAGAGCCACCGTACCCTCATCCTGGGGATCCCTGTCAACTGGGACCTCACCGTGGGTCTTGTGCTGCTTATTATGATGCTGGTGCTGCTGCTTGGGATGGGACGGAGCCCGAGTCTGGCTTGGTTTGTTTGGACTGGATGGAGTATGGATTGCTGTGTTGAGATGGGACGCGGAGTTTGGTTTGTTAGGACTGGACGGAGTCTGGTTTGCTGTGTTGAGATGGGACCGAGTCCGAGTCCTGTTTTGTTTGTTGGGATTGGATGGAGTCTTGATTGCTTTGTTGGGATGGGACGGAGTCTGAGTTCGGTTTGGTTTGTCGAGATTGGATGGAGTCTGGACTGCTTTGTTGGGATGCGATGGAGCCCGGTTTGATTTGTTGCCCCTGTGCCAGTTGGCCTGGTCCCCTGATCTGACGGCTTGGTTCTGATGTTGGAAAAACGAAGACGAATAGCCAATCGAGATCCATCCTTTAAATGGTTTTCATAAACATTAGAGTAAAAACCATCATAACAAAACAAAAAAAATATTGCTGGCACCATGATATAACATGATATAAATCAATATTTTCATTATTTTTACTTTTTGTCCCCTTTCGAAAAACATTTTATCATAATCATTTTATAATATTATAATGTATACATTATTGGGAGGCAAGGTATAGGTTAGGGAGATAATTCATTGTCTTCCTAATGTCACGGCTCCTATTTATACGCAAAACTTTATCGTTGCAAATAGGCTAGATCGATGTATTGCCAGTGGTCCAAAACACAAATATATCAATGTTTGTTTGGGTAAGAAAAGGTAAAATTGGGGTTAAAAGTCTGAAAGGTTTTGTGCAGAAATCTAAAGGTACTATTTCCTGTACGGTAATATATTTATTATTATTATCACAAGTCCCAAACCTCTTAGACACTTTGTTTAACTCTAACAATCACTATCCAGTCAAACACCAGGTTTTGTTGGAATCTGTTAATTCTTATTCCTCCATGGTAAAACTGATTGTCTTTTACACTGGGTTCGGCATACCTCCGGAATCAGAGTATAACAGTTTATGTGTACAGTTTGCCATAGGGTGTTGGGATTTGCAAGGATGGGTATGGTTCCTAGTATAAAATTACACTAGAGAGTTAGGGTTAATGAACACCCGGCTGGGGCATTCTTACCTTCTTTCTCTCCGCCTTGAGGGAATCCTCAAACTTGACGGAAGCCTCCTGCAGCAGGCTGAACATGTGCTGCTGATTCAAGTTGATCACTCTGTCATGCTTGCTGACAGGATGTGTGTGCCTTCTTTGATGGTGTTGTCCTGTTATTAAGTTAATAGGAAAACGGAGCAATAGTATACGGAATAATGTAATTTATTTCTAGATTTGAACAAAGAGATCGACTGGAGAAGGGCTTGATGAACCTGCGACCTCCAGATTTACCATTCCGATGATCTACCAAAATGAGCTATACAGCTCTTTGATGGCGGTTCCCCAAATTTGTCAATATTATAGTTGAGGGGCAAGTAGTCAGAAGCAAATGTCACGTAACCAGGGATCCTGCCCAAAGTCCAGGGGCTTGCAGGTTCAAGCTCCCACTCCAGTTCTTTGTTCGAGCCTTTACTTCAATTTCTTTGTTTCAATCCAAAATTATAATGATCCTAGTCAATTTCCTTTTGTGGTTTATTACAAAATGTAATTCAACGTTTACTGCCTGTGACAGAGTTTAGCAAATATTCCAACAACCTCTGAAAATAAATCTCTGTACAATTTGGCCAAAGTACTCAAGACTATAGTATCTGGGAAGGAAAGATCTAGACACGCCAAAGTTTGGGGTGGCCAAAGGCAAAGCCAGTTGAGCTGCTGAAGCGCAGAGCCTGAAAGACCTACCTTGGTGTCTGTCCATAATGATGTATGGGCCTTTATATGCTTGCGTCGTACAGGACTTATGTGTGTCAGATGAGGGCTTAGCTCCTGATCCGGTGTTTTTTCTTCGTGGACTCTGACACAGGCCAGTGGATCTCGGAGTTCCAATTTTGGCAGACTTTACTCTAAGAGAGGAAACAAAAATGTTGTCCCCCAATTATTTTTGGCAAATTTGAAGACAACATCATATTTTCGACTAGTCCTAATTATTGACCAACCAAAAATGGAGTCAAAATCACTGTACTAGATCAAGATCCCAGTAGTTGCTCCAGCTATTCATAATTTGAAGTGTATAATAGTATACAAATTTGAGATGGAATTAGCAGGACATTGCCACTGTCATCCTTAGCAGTCAGTCATACTCTGAGAAACGACACACGGAAGAAGACACAGAGGCAGACCAAAGGCAACATATGCCAATATACTCAAGAGGGATGCGGGGGTAGAAGATACTAGGGAGCTAGATGCCTGCATTAGGAATCGTGACGATTGGAGGATCCGTGCCAGGGTTCAGCTGTCGCCGACTTAGTGAGTGAGTATAGTTTGTCTGTTCATACCTGATATTTCCACTTGGAACAGTCTGATGGACGCTATCTCTGCTCATCAACTCCTGTAGCTTCTTCATATTGTTGATACCTCCACTGCTCTCAACGCCTTCCCTGATCACTGCCTTTCCCTCCTCGGTCCACTCTCTGGGCTTCCCTGTGCTGGATCGCTTCCAATCAAGTCTCTGCGGCATGGCATTCCTCCCGGCACCTTCCTTTGTTTTACCTGACTTCACACTATCTCCTTGCCGTGCCTGTCCTGTGTTGGAGTCTTGATTGCCTTCCTCCGTGGAATGGAGAGTGGCGACCGGGGTATGAAGCCTTGCTCTAGGTGAGTCGTTTCCTGTCCTGGACGAAGAGAAGATGCACTGATGCCCATTTGTCGCAGGGCTGGATCTGGTGACTAGTACCTGCCGGCCGTTGTCCGTCGTTTTGCAGCCGGCAGGTTGGGCAGCCTGTTGGGGAAACCGGGAGTTCCACGCCATCTTGGTCAAAAGCAGAGTCTTCTGTAGGTTGGGGTTAGCACCGTGGGGGCGGAAGTGGGCGTTCACCGGCTGGATGGGCAGCCGCATCTGCTGCCTCAACGACTCGATCGTCTGAGCTGGGGTTTTGGCGGAGCTGCTTGCCCGACTGCTCTGACAAGAGTGCACGTCTTGCCCAGATGAGGTTTCCGACATGATTTGGTCTCGATGTGCACTGCACAGCTTCACAGGCAGGTGGTTGCCCTCCGGTTTGTTCTGTGGTACACATTGATCGTTACCCGAATTGCCATCTGACAGCGCCGTCTCCTTTACGATGTAGCCATGTTTGTAGTTAAAGTATTTCACCATGTCAATGACCTTCATGTCGTGCGCAGTCTCGGCGTTAGTTTTGATTTGGGAGATTCGGTCGTCAGTTTCGCCGACTTCGACGCGGATCTTTCTGACTGGCTGTTTGCTGCACTCCTTTGATGTAACAGTCTCTCTGACCGGTCCATCCCCCTCCGAGTGTGCTTGGTGCTCTCCGGCTACATCCGATTGATTATCTCTACCATTTGAAACATATCCTCCCATTGGCTGATGGTGTCCATGGATTTGCCCCTTCTCTGATTTCATTGGTTGATCAGGTTGTGTCGTGTCATTTGCAGGAGATGCAGGAGGGGAGCTGTGGACCTTCGGTTGCTGGGCACAGGACGGGTTCCCAAAATTGTGGTACCTGGCCATCACGCTGTTGGCGGTCGTTGCATTGCCAATGGGACGTGTCTGAAAAAGTAACCAAAAAGTAACCTGCATTTAGTAATGTCAAAGAAGCCCAAAAATGCTTCGACTAAAATATGCTTTTCCTACTAGACCTCACCGGGGCTAATTTGCCCCTGGATCGCCACAGGGGGGGGGGGGGGGGGGGGGAGGGGCCTACACACTCTCTGGTACCCCTGCGCCGGCCGCTGGGACACTCGACCAACCGGTAAATATTTGGGTGCCAGTACTCTGCCCCTGGGTAGAGTATCCATAAAGTAAAATCTTAATTTTATGACGATGCATAGAAAGCTTAGAAAACTTCTGTGAAAGTTATTTCCTACCTTGGCTCCAGTTTGGGGAAAAGTTGCCGTCTTCGCTCGACTGTAAAATAATTAAAACAATTAAATTAAAAACGAACAAAACATATGACTATCAAATATGATGTAAAAGGAATAGCATTAACACTTATTACAGCCTTACTATGGGATCAGTCATTAGCAACATTTCAAATATAAACATCTTAGATGAGGACAATAAAAGTTTTGTTTTTTTCACGAAACAGTCGTTGAATCACCTCTGCCCGCCAATTTGAAAATAGTTTCCCAATCTACTTTTGCAATATCAATGAGAAATATAATTAGAACCATTTTAGTAAACATACATCCGCCTTGATCTCTCCTCAATGGAAACCACAGACAGCTCAAAATCTGCTGACATACACATCCTCCTGTGAAAAGAAAACAAGCAAGCTTCCTTAAGATTCTTTCACCTTTTTGTTTGTTATTTGACTCTTTTTCCAGGAATGTTTTCTGAATCTCAACATGCAGCATTTTTACCTTGTACCTTAATTTTACTATGAATTATGAACCTCCCAACTATCCCAAACAGATAACTCACTGGAGGAGCTAGTGGTATAAGTGCCAAGTTAATCACTGGCCAAGTTCGATCAAGGAACTATAGTTAACTAGTGGTTAGTTCGTGACGTCGTTGGGGCATGCACACTGAAGTTGAAGTGCGAACGACTCTAGTCGAACTATTGATAACTGCCAAACTGGTCCTCTCTGTAGTGTGCTATTTAAGCGGCTAATGGTTACCATCGATTTGACCAACCGCGGTAGGCTGGTCGTGAATAGTCGACTAGACTAGTCCAACCATCGTCGACTAGCCTGAGTTCGATCAGAGTTAGTCAAACTATAGTTAACTATAGTCCTTGATCGAACTTGGCCCTAATTGACTGTGGTCAGTAGCTGGATGGTAGACCATTCCACATATTGTCCTGGTTGGTGGCTTGTCTGAGACATGATAGGGCTCCTTCATCTTAGCCTGCGTCATATAAGTGCCAAGTTAAGCACCATTGACTGTGGTCAGTAGTTGGATGGGAGACCATTCCACATATTGTCCTGGTTTTTTGGTGGCTTGTCTGGGACACGATAGGGCTCCTTCATTTTCTTAGCCTGCGTCATATAAGTGCCAAGCAAAGCACTATTGACTGTGGACGGTAGTTGGATGGGAGATCATTCCACGTATTGTCCTGGTTGGTGGCTTGTCTGGGAAATGATAGGGCTCCTTCATCTTAGCCCGCGAACGTCTTTCAGATTGGACGTAAAACTGTAGGTCCTGAGCATTGTGTATTGCACATAAAACACTCCGGCCCAATTTCCCGGCGTTGCTTAACAATTAGCAGAAAAGTTGTGCTAACTGTCGCAGAAAATTTGGCTAACCTTATGGCATTTTTGTGCTAACGTTTGCGCATGCATGGAGATTCTATTGTTACGTACGTCACTGATTTGAGCAAATGTTCCCGCTAGGTTAATAGTGCTTCTTGCCGTGCTTATTACTGCTTACAGTCTCCGTGAAATAGACGCAGCCTCTGTCAGCAGAAAATCGTGTACTTAGCAGTGCCGTGAAATTTGCTCCAGGACAATTATCGTGAAAGAAAGGAGCTTGCCCCAGGTTTTGTTGGACCGACTGCACGTTTAGAGTATAGCTTATGTGATGCACATTTGATCATATTTATGGAATTTGCGCAAACAATTACGAAATATTATTATTTCTTCATATGATCAATCACCGGTTGTCTGGCTTTCGTTGACTGGGCCGAACCATTCCAATGACAGTGGGAGTTCTCATTTCCATCCGCTCTTCCTCTGAAAAAAAAAAGAAAAAAAAAAAAGGAAAAAATACTCATTAACAAATCTACTGGTAAGGAAAAGAATGTACACTACATTTTCAGTTCCAACATTTATCAAGTTTGGCAGTCTGATAACATTTATATCTCAAAATATTTAATGTAAGAGAAAAACCAGGAAAGTAGGAGCAAGGTGGAAAAACTAGAAAAAAGTAGGAAAAGTAGGAGCAAGGTGGAAAAAGTAGAAAACAGTTGAAAAAGTACAAATTGAAAAAGGTGAACAAATTGAAAAAAGTAGGACTCTGAAAACCTACATTTAACAAAGATTTATGACTGAACATTTCACCTTGTTCCTTTTGCTCTGGCGCTTCTTGAGGGGGTGTCTTCGGCCTCTCCGCCACCTCGATTGGCTTGGGACGTTTCACCTCCCTCTTTAGCGTGTGGTCCGCATCCCAGAATCCCTTGCTCAGTCGGTGCTGGTCCATCAACAGGTTGTAGACGGCACTGGCTTCGTCCAACCGGTACTCGTGCACGCTGGCCTCTATCTTGGCTGCACTCACGTTCAGCAGGAATGCCATCTTGTCTAGGATCTGTATAATTGGCACGGTGACAAAATGCAAATTGTTGTACAGCGTGTACCCGGGAAAAACAAAACAACTAATGCAACAATTTGTGTTGAGGATCGCAATTGTCCTGAGCTTTGGATGTATGTTACAATCATGTCTTGGCCATCTCGTAGTCGAGTTTAAGCAAAATCACTGATTGACTTGCGCAACTTAAAAACCCAATTTGCAACATTCTTCCTTCCTCATGTTGCGTTGGTTGTTTTTAGACAACCTGTATAGGAGGGATACCAACATTTTGGCATTACATCTTAAACTCTTTTACGAAAGTAAATCCTTCCTCCTGGAAACAAAAAAAAAGCAACGTGCCGAACCACAACTGTTTTTTGTTTCCGTTTCCGTACCAATCTCTTGACCTCTGGGTCTTTCGGCAGTTGCTGGTAGGGACAGAAGGGCATCTCTCCTAGACTAGTTATCCAGGGGTGAATTTCGACATCCAGCAAGGGAAGGCGTAGCTCGGGACTCGGCTCAATCAGTTGGCTCAACAGCTCCTGGCATTCTGAAATCAAAAAGACAATCAGGTTTTGATCAACCCTTAGAGTGGTGTAATTCCGTGTCAGCAAGTGGGAAGTGCAGAAGAGGGGGATGATCAAAAACCTAAATTTTCTCAGCCATGGAATTTTGTTTAAAGGGCGGTGGTATATTTTTGTATAACTATCAGCATTTTGGGGGTTTCTCACCACAACCAATCTGTGAGGGGGGAGGAGGGTGGGGTTAATGGTCCATTCCCCTGGACTCAGTCAGGTGGAGGGATATACCCTCACCTGGCCCCAGGATTTATGCCCTTGAATGCTAAATGCAACTGTAACCCTTAGGATCAACTTAGAATCAAGTCTTGCTAATGAGCCAATTTTCTTCAAAATATCTGAGCAATCAACTGTAACAGTTTTTAGGATCACAGTGCATTTCAAAACACACTGTTATATCGTGTGCTGGCACACTGTAACTTTATTGTTCGATCTTTTACAAATCAAAGTTTTACAATCATAGATGCTGAGAAGAGCAAGAAAAATGGCATTTGTTTTCAACCGGCGTCGGGCAGTGGTTTTTATGTTGTTGTTTTTTTCGCGATCGAAGTCCAGCGATCGTGAATTTTTGTTTATGAAATTCAATTACTAGGATATCTAGCGAAATCATATTGCTGGATGCCTACAATCGTTATTTACTTTCAAATAAGTAAGATATTTTTAAATAATTCGGTAGTAAACAACCTTTAAGGAAGCATAGCACTCTCGGCTTTACCTAGGGTTCTACGGGATATAGGGATATACGTCATCGGTCGATTGGGTGTTAAATGTCACATCACACACAACAGCAGTCATCAATAATTGTTAAATGTACCCTCTGACAGATGAGCCATCTCCCGACCGTGGATGACCCCCAGTCCATTCTGAATTTGCTGCATCAGTCGCTGACGTCTGTTCTCCGAGTACGGCGTGGAGAACGGCAACCTCCCTGTTACCATGGCAAACATGTTGATGCCTCTGCAAAGAATAACCATTGCAAAACACGATATATATTCATTTTCCCCAATTTGAAATATTGGCAAATAGAAGTACATGTACATAGTCAACTATAAAAAAAAAATATTAAAAAAAAAAAAAAAAAATTGCACAAGTTTTCCTTAGAATTTTAAAAGTAAGGTGTTCACTTCAAGCCAGTTTTATACACTAATCTAAAAAAGTTTGCGTTTATTGCATTTTGCGATAAAACTCTTTAATTCAAACAGAACTCTTAAGGTGGCCCTGAATGTTTTTGTTTTTATAACTACACTACTTTCCATAAAGACTTTTTCTGTATTAGGTGTGCGCATTTACGGGTAGTACGGAACTCAGGTACTCGGATGAAAGAATTAACCGGGTATCCATAAAAAAAAATCATACAATTTTTAATTTCAGCTGTTGCTGTTCATGATGCGCTTTAAGGCCAGTTTATATTTCACGCGAATGTATGATTGATGCAGTCAAAAGGGAAGGGGGGGGGGGGGTTGTTCAAAATTTGCAAAAAAAAGGGTTAACAATTATTCAACTAATAAAACTGATGAAACATCTAATGGAATACTAGGATATGTAAGTGGCACCTACAGACTCCATATGTCCACCTCTGGGCCGTACTCCTGGTCAGTAATAAAGAGCTCTGGGGCGGCGTACTCTGGTGAGCCACAGTGAGTCTTCAGCAAGTAGTCTGTAGAAAATATATTGCTTAGGCCAAAATCTACAACCAAAGAAACAAAACAAAACTAAAAAGTTCATCTTGGGCCTCCTTGACCATGAATTCTAACAACCAGCCATGATTTTTATGATAGGCCTCAGCTACAATGGTTATATTATACAATCATGAATGTTTGTAAGTGCAATGGTCAGAATAATTTCATGAGGTTACTGATGGAATGTTCCATTCCATGTTCCATTCCACGAGATGAAGCCGATTGGAATGGAACATTCCATCACGAATCTGAAACATTCGTCATTTGTTTTATACAAGACCTGAATAAATCCTCAGCATCTGATAATTGGCCAGAGCACGGCTGCTGGCATGGCTGTGCAATGGAAGTTTAATTTACCATTGAATAGACCTTTTTTCAGTGGGGCCGAAGCCGTTCCTTGGGACGAACTATTCAATGACACATGATCAAAGATCCATGACAGGGATTTTTTTTCAGGCATTTTATAAACTTTACTAATATAACAAATTTATGATTAGAATATAAAAACTACCCACCAACAATCTTTAGGTTTTTCCTCTTCTCGTCCAACATAATATTTTCCATCTTGAGGTCCCTGTAAATAAATCAAAGAAAAAAAGAAAAACAAATGTAAAAAAAAACGAAAAAAGGGGAAGAGAGTATTTGAATGGAATAAACAGGTTACGAACAGGGGGGCCCCGTACGTGTTTGATTTTTGCGTGATTATTATTCCTAGGAGAACACAAAATTGGTTTTTCAGGTTCCAATGTTTTCCCGAAGAAATAAACCACATTGGACTACGTCTGCAAGACATCTTGTAACACATTTTGCGGTGAATGAAAGAGAGGCAGTCTTCCGCTCAGACCTCATAAAAACCCAGTGAATAAGTGCTGAAAAAGGGCCCACAACTGACAGAACCTTGAGACGTTGAAACAAATTAACTTCAAAGTTGTACCTGTATAACCTCGATTACAACTTAAAAGAACTCCGCTCATTTTTGTTAATCCCACCTGCAGGAAGGGGACCCTGGAAAGTGTTGTAATGCATCCCACTGGGTCAACCACAACTGAGCCTGGTCTTTGTAAAGAAAGACATTATGGAAGCTGCAAGCATGGAAGGAACGCAATGAAGTCAACAGCTCCTTGGGGGTGGGCGCTGGGTTTGAGAGCAACCCCGCCTTAGACTACCTTGACATTCGTGCTTGTCATTGGTTTTGATTTGCGGTCTGAAAATATCCAGCTTGATGATTTTCACTTGCGTTTGAACCCCGCTTCGCCGTCCGTCAGTCTCCTGACGACGGGCAGAGCATACTGTCTGAAACGTTAATTTCCCTCTGGTTTACAAACCCCGCCTTAGACTACCTTGACATTCGTGCTTGTCATTGGTTATGATTTGCGGTCTGAAAATATCCAGCTTGATGATTTTCACTTGCGTTTGAACCCCGCTTCGCCGTCCGTCAGTCTCGTGACGACGGGCAGAGCATTCTGGCTGAAACGTTAGGTTCCCTCCGGTTTACAAACCCCGCCTTAGACTACCTTGACATTCGTGCTTGTCATTGGTTATGATTTGCCGTCTGAAAATGTCCAGCTTGATGATTTTCACTTGCGTTTGAACCCCGCTTTGCCGTCCGTCAGTCTCCTGACGACGGGCAGGGCAGGGCAAACTGTCTGAAACGTTAATTTCCCTCTGGTTTACAAACCCCGCCTTAGACCACCTTGACATTCATGCTTGTCATTGGTTTTGATTTGCCGTCTGAAAATATCTAGCTTGATGATTTTTACTTGTGTTTGAACCCCGCTTTGCCGTCCGTCAGTCTCCTGAAGACGGGCAGAGAATACTGTCTGAAACGTTGAGTTCCCTCGGGTTCACAAACTTAAAAAGAAATTTACCACATGGTGCTACCACAGACAACTTATCTCATTGCTTTTGATAATTTTGTTTCCTAAATTGGACACAAAACTAGATTGTGCAAGCAGTGATATTTTTTTTAAACACAAATTTCAACTTATAAATTGCAGCGATTTGCAGATCTTGTGAGGTTTCAAAAATAGGGCCAAGGTAATTTCCAGTTTGAACTGAACTATCCAAACATACGTACCCAGTACTAAAAAAAGAAAGAAATCCCGACAAAGAATCAGGTCACATTTAATTCAATTTGGTTTACATTCAAATCGCATCGCCATTGCAGAAAAAGCTCAAAGCTCAAAAGATTAGTTTCCAACTTGTTCGGCGCCTTGACCCCGCCTAGCTTCGGCCAAGGTGTCTGGGGCGCGCGTGCAGGCCCCAAGCTTACCTTTAGAAGCTCAACAATAGATCGCAAAAAAAGTCCGAGGAGGGCTGGCAAGTTGCCAACTAGTTCTCGGTGAAAGGACAAAACAGGTGAGAAATTATGAGCCGAAGTATTCAAGTATAATTATGGACGCTCAATTTGAACTGATTTTGAAGCTAAATGAAGGAGTACCCACACGCTTAACTTTAATCAACCATAATGTGTGCGGTCAGTGACTACAAGTTGGGATATTAAACATTAAACTGATGAAATGTCACACATTGAGTGTTGAATTTATCAGTTTATGCATGGAATCCCAACTTTCAAAAAGTAGTCCCTGACCGCACACTTGTAATGCTGATTTCATAGCGTGCACAGGCTTCTCCAAGCTTTCGAGTTATACTGCAAGTCTGAGGAATGCCTGTTTATCAATTAGACGTATTGTACTTTTTTTTCACTGGATGTTTCAAAGTTTCGACTTAATTCCAGACTGTCTCACAACTGGTACAGGCAAGGTCGTTTAGTAAAATGGTTTCATTGAAACCGGCCCCAGAAAACACCACTGCCTTTCAGCAAAAGGAAAAGAAAAACAACCCAAAACCTTGAATTTGTAAGTCTTCTGGATTATTAAGGAACTAGGGCATCACACCAAGGTTTGACAACATAGCTTATTTTATCGATGACCTGAAAAAAAATACCAGACGTAGTAATCGTTGGGACAGATTCACCCGGCGCGTTTAGTACTGGCAACTTGACTGGTTTTCACTTCGCCACCACCGTGCAGCGTCGGTATTTTGACGAGGCCGTTTGTAACCTGACATGTCCGCCGCGACAACATAAAAAAGAGTCCCATAAAGTTTTATTAAGAATGTGTTTAAAGTTTTACACTTTAGGGTGTATTTGTTGGCGGAGGAATTGGCAAAACAAGTTTTATATTGTTGTCAAATAAAACGTGAGTGTTTGGGAATTGTGGGGGGATTTTACTGTAACATACTGATAGATTAGCCGTCTGTGGTTTAGAGACAACGGTTTTAAAGGTAGGATACACCATTTGCAGATATCAAAATGTACTACCGAATTGTTAAAACATATCTTACTTATTTAAAAGAGAATAATGACTCCAGAAAAATCCAGAAAAATGATTGCGCTAGATATCCAGTAATTGTTCAGAAATAAAAACGAATTGAAAAAAACAAAACAATCCAATCACCGGGCGGCGATCGCGGAAAAAAACATGAACATAAGAATGACTGCCCGACGCCGGTTGAAAATGAACGCCGTTTTTTCTGGCTTTTCTCAGCATCCATGATTGTAAAACTTCAGAAATGTCAGTTAAACGATATTTACTGTAAAATACAACCCCCTAAATCCACATATTAATGATAATTCAAACAATTACCAATACGCGATACGTGTACACAAAACAAGTTATATAACTTAGATTGGAATCAATGGATTAAGAGTAAGACCGCTATATAATCAAGGAGAACGAAGAGAGGCTTAGGATTACCCCCCCCCCCCCTCTCCTCCCTCCCCCCCCCCCCCCCAAAAAAAAAAAAAAAAGCATAAGCCCTATTTGGCAAGTTCTGTACTCACAATACCTGCGCTACATCTTCAACTATAGATTCTTGGAGGTTTACATGCAGTTTATCATTTCACCCAACCCCTTCATTCTGTGATTTCCATACGACAGTGTATAACACTCTCGAAACAGTCGCTAGCGGCCGTGATTATGCATGGTGTGGGTATTTCTTTTCCAGGTCAAAAATTATTTCCTGAGGAGATTGGACATACTTGTCTTTCCTCACGACTTGATACTTTACGAGGCTATTATTTCAGTATTTCTGACTGACCTTTCTCCAGCACCACAAAAACAATACTTCCAATGCTGTCAAAACTTGACGTGTAACGACTGGGTCATGCAAATAAAAACAAAGAGTGCTGGAAAAAAAACCACACTCTCCGTTAAGGGTGCGCTACAGGACTGCAAATATGCACATAATAAGAAGTGACCAAGCACGGTCATCGACACAGCTGAGCGTGAGGCAAACACCTCCCCGGGTTCCCCAGCGACTTGTTATGAGGAGGACAAACGAGCCAACTGGTCTCCGGATCCGATGACCAGAACAAATATATACGGGCCGCCGGTGTCACAAATACAAGTGTCAACTGCAACATGTTATTATAGCAATCGTATGGGCGGAGTAGGAGGGTTGAGGGGGAAGGAAGGAGGGGGGGGGGGGGGGGGCACCGAAATTCCATAGCACATCAAAGCACACCACCTAACATATAGGCTAGTCACCTCTTTTGTGCTAATCCACACTCCAACCAAGCTCGTATACCATCCCTAACAGTAAAGCAGTAGGTAAGAGGCATTACAATTTACAGGCATTGTTTGTGGATGTTGAGGAGGACGAGCAGGAAGAGGAGAAGGATGAGAAGGAGGAGGGGAGGTAAGGGGTAGGGGAAGGAGAAGTAACAAGAGGAGGAGCAGGAGCAGGAAAGGAAACTGAGCAACAAGGTGAGGAGGGGAGGGAAGGGGAGGAGCAGCAGCAGCAGCAGAAGGAGAAGGAGGAGGAAGAGAGCAGCAGAACCGAAAGGAAGGGGAGGGCGAAGAGAATGAGGAGTATAGCCGGAGCAGCAGGAGGGGAAGGAGTAGGAGGAGGAACTGGATAAGCAGCCGTAGAAATAGGAGCAGAAAAAGGAGCGGAAGCAGGAGCAGGAGCAGGAGGGGGAGCAGAAGTAGGAGGAGGAGGAGGAGCAGGAGTAGGAGGAGGAGGAGGAGCAGAAGCAGAAGCAGGAATAAGAGCAGGAACAGGAGCAGGAACACGAACAGGAGGAGCAGGAGAAGAAGCAGCGAGGGAGACGAGCATAAGAAGCGGGATTAGCAGGAGTAATTCCCCTCACCTACTATACTAACGGTCCCTTAAACTAATCAATCAATGTTAATATGATTTTTAACACATCCTGGGGAGTTACTGACCTCGCTAAATGAGTCAAACATGTGCCATTTTGACCTGCAAAAGGGTCGTGTTGACCTGGAAAGTGTCAGGCCCATAAAACGGGTTTTGGTTTAACTCTGACCGGGAATTTTCGCGCGGGGGGAGGGGCGGGGTGGCACGGGGGTATGTGCCTCCAGCGAATGTGGTGTCCCCCCCCCCCCACCTCCCTTGTTGCCTAACCTGTTTTCTTCTTGAAATATTTATGCACCCCCGGGTGCCGCTAAAGGTTTAACTCTAGTTACGCCACATACCATCTTCTCTACCTTTCTCCCTTCCCCTACCGATCCATCCCGGAAGCAAGATCCGCATGTGCGTAAGTTCACTCAGCGAATACCCTCAAGAATTGGCAATGAACATGTCGTCGGCCAGACGGAATTGCATTTTGTCTACAACCTTTCTGCCTACCCCCCCCCCCCCCAAAAAAAAAAAATATATATAAAATAAATTAAATAAAAAAATCGTGTATATTCATTTCTTTGAGAGCTTTTCATTTCAGATGTCAGCTCGTCAAACCATCAGCGGCAGACGGTCAGGCTGTCATCGTCCAGCGGATGCCGGGGAGACGCGGGCGGAAGTTCGTTCATCATGTGTCTCGTCCTCCGTAAGCACCTCCGTAAGCTGCGTATATCGTTAATGCCAGGAGGTTTATTTTCGGTTGATTTAAAGAAACGCCTCACTTATCTTTTTTTCCCTCAACGTGCAGGTATAGCTTTTCTTCAACAAACACAATTTCCCCCTCGTTGAAAATGTAAAATAGCAGTGGTGTTGTAATAAATACGCCCACTTTCGCAAAATTATAATTAGGCAATACTCCTCAGAATGCAAAATTCAAATTGTATGCCACCAGGATAAAATCTCAAGCAGACATTGTCTGGATCCTAAATTTGAAACGACCGTCTTTTGGGGTTCTCTAGATCGAAACTGTCTACCATGAGCGTAAATCCCGAGTGGGGTATATACCCGTCCCTACATTGACACAGGGGAGATAAGTCATTGGATCATTCACGATCACTCCCAGATTTTTGTGGTGATAATTTTGTTAAGCCGATTTTGAGGTCATCTCGTCACTTTTCAACACTCAAGTGTATTAAAAAGTAGAACACACACTACACTGTGTGCATGCATTGATGTAAAGTTATGGAAAACTGTGAAAAGTTTGCATTGACACCCCCTGGAGTCACCGGGACTTGGTTGGGGCGGTCTGTTCTTGACTCGGAACAGGAGGACACACCACCTATCCATCGGGGTGTTGCGTGTCAAGAACAGCCTGAGACCGCCCTAACCAAGCCCAGGTGTCCCCCTCCTCCCCTCTCCCCTTCCCCAGTCACCCCACATATTTACGCCACTGTTGGATATACCTAAAGTTTGCTAGACAGTCTTCATGAAACCATAGAGAAAAGGAACAGACCAAGGGCTGGTAATCCTTTGTGGGTCAATAATGTTGTGACACTTCCCAGACCCCAATGGAGGAATAGCGATGGTAGTCAATAATCTCCAATTAGGCTTCCTGTTCGCTCATTTTAAATTCTCTTTACACTCTTCATAGACCCTTGTACTCTACACTCGCACCCTCTGTAATGCCGAGGCTGATCACTTGTAAGCCACAGTTACATTGTTGTCGTAGCCACATCCGGCTGCAATCATCTTCTGCGTGCATTCAGCCACTTCTGGGCGGGGACTCTAATCGACTAGTGCTCAGTGCTCAGTCGTTTCTTTTCCAGGTATTTCTTCTCGTTATTAGAACTTTCAGGGCTTGCAACTAAACTTTATTTGAAAGGTATGCCGGGGAGGGTTATATTCGTGGACGACTGTTTAACGTGTCATCAGTGCGCCAGAGTTAATAATGTCATGCGTTTGGTGCACACAATATTTAACAAATGGTTTTCTAAAATTAGTCTTCAATCACCATGTTCACCAGTCACGTGCCCATCACCATACATACGATTTTAAGTGCTGGGAATTAGGTTGACGTTCAAACAAAAATTATATTGTTCAATTATACATACAACAGTTTTGCTTTTCAATAGAAAGTTCACAAAACAGCCGTCAAGATCGGAGCAGCAGTTGACATGGCGACCCCACAGCACGCGACACACGTCACTCCGACCACAGGTTGGGACTTAATCTGGAAATCGCACCTGTTTGGTGGCTGGATTCTGCCAAATTGAGCACCGCCAATAGCGACCCCCTGCGTGGTGTCTGATCACCCCCTAGCTTCCTGTTTACGACGACTGTCTAAAAGTGAACATTGCGAATGGAGCGAAACACGAGCGGTATATAGACGGAAAAAGGTGACCATCTGCAACGATTGTGCATACAAAGCCAGACCTTGTAAGAAGTGCATCAATGAGAATTCCTACAACGGCTTTACGCACGTTGTTATACCACAGAGCTAGATCCTGGTTATACCATAGAGAAAGGGTTTAACGTGGTTACCCTTTCCACCTACCCACAAAAAGAGCTCCAGCATGCTCAAGGCGATCAAGAAAGCCCTCTCAGGGTGGCAGATGTCAGAAAGTGAAATGAAAATAATAATGCCACTTTAAAGTTGACCATTTATAGTAGATATTTCAAAATATCTCTGAGAGTGAGAGCACAACGACATATCAAATTTACACGAAGATCCCTACCTACGCCACAAATCCAGCCGCTATATACCTACTACACCCATGCAGCTTCGTTCATGTCCTGGCACCGGCAACACCGACCACAAACAAGCAACAGACCTGGGCATAAACCAAAATTAACAGATCCAATCACAACATCAGTCCACTGTTAATGTTCACTCACGGTGGTTGAACCGATTGGCGAAGTCGCCCCGATGGTACGGTAGTCAACAACTTCATCCGTGGTACCCGCTTGTCCGGAAAAGTTACAAAATTTCACCCTACATGCCACCACACTCGTTAACCCTAGTTAACAATTCGGGCTGGTCATCCACCAAGGGGCTCGTGGTTGTTACTTTTGAATTTCAGTTGGATATTTTAGGACTTAAAATCTTGAAAAATGTAGTCGATAGGCCAAGTACAGGTGAGTATGTCAAATAAGTGAATGCTCACAGATATCGCTGAGAGATATCGCTAAGACAAGGTCACGGCCACTAACTACCACTCCCGTCGGAATTCCCCCGGAAATCCTTCCTTGTTTCAACGCAAAGGTGGTTAGCTCCATCGGGGAATACGCCGGAATACGAGCCCCGAATCGCCGGCAAAGGAGGAAACGGGACAGGAGATTATCATTAAGAATACCAAATTGCCTGTTTCGTTTAGGCAGGATTGAAATTGTAAGGTCAATGTAATAATGACCAACACAATGTGTGTACATGTACATGTAACCTCGTGGGGAAGGTAACGCAGTATGCTATATCTTGCCCAAAGCGGAAATCTTTACTGAGAAGTCCAATTTTTCTCAAAGGGTAAACGTTATATGAAGTTTTAGATTTGTATAGGAACAGGGGAGAACAAAGGATGGGAAAAGATGTACATATTTATGTACGATGTATGTTTTTTGTCTTCTTCTGTCTTACCAAAACGCGGTCCCCAGACTGATGACGTCCAACACACCTGGCTAGAATCAATCCGTGCAGTATCTTATAACTCGGTTACGGTTATACGGATGACACCCTGGAACAGTCGGAGCAGGTTGTTTGGTGGCCCGAAAATCATTCAGCGAGGATTACGGCGGTATCCGTTGGCGCCTTGTGGGACCGTTATCAGCGGCAGACTGAGCGTTTCTGCTTCACTCTGTGGTTGCAGGGATCTCACGAGATAAAACAAAATTACCAAAATCTAAGTTTGATTCCCCGCTGCTTTGCCCAGGGGCCAATTTCATGGAGCTGCTAAGCACAGACAATTGCATAGCATGAAAATTATCATCCTTGGCAAAAAACCGGGTTACAAACCAATTGTTTAGGTGATATGCCTAATCAGCTGGTTTTTGCTTAGCATGAAAAACACACGGAGTTTGGGATGGTGTACTTGATTTTACTGAGCAAGACCTATTTTGCTCATCAAATGTTAGTGCTCAGCAGCTTATCCCCAGATCATGTGATACTTCGCTGTTCTGGTTTAGATAGAAAAGCTACATTTCCGAAACAAAATAAACTCCTAACCATTCCTAACCTGTTGTCTTCCGGGGAGCAAAAATACCTACGGCCTACCCAAGTCAAGAATGCCACATTTACCGAACACGACTTAAATTTGACCTGGTCCAAAAAATTATTCCCGATGGAAACGCTGGGTCTATTTTTTCGTTGAATATATATCAACATTCCAGCTAGTCCTTTTTGTTTTACCAGCACGTGTGCGGTTCGTGAATCGATATTCTCCAGTTGCTGTGTTTGTTTGCACTGATAATGTTCCAACAAGAAGTTTATTTGTCCATTATTCGTTTAGTTTTTGGCCCTAGGAGTCACGTCTTATCGGCACTGAGATCTTATCGAGTTCTTGGTTTACGACAATTTCTGTATTAATAAACACATGTCCTCCTTACGGCTACATAAATGCCCAAACGAAATAGGATCCGATAAAAAAAAGGGAAGAAAGATTTGCGTGATTTGTTCGTGAGATCATGGAGGAGTTCCTTCTTATTCCTCCATGGTGAGATGTAGCTTACGTTCAACTCGTACATAATGACACAATGCTATTAGAGATTTCAAAGCGCAATACGGTGGTTTGGTGTTATCTGGTAATGGCGTAATTAGATATCAAAGAATTTGAGCTTTTAGGAGAACGGTATAGGTACATTTTAAAGGTATAATACACCATTTTTTGCTGTAATTTTGAAAAATGGATGGGTTTAGGGGGTTCATTGTTTATAGTAAATACTGTGACGCTGACCTTTTTTTAAGTGCTGTGTTCATAGAAGCTGAAAAATTAAGAAAGAAAGTGCCGTTCTTTCAGTCTAGTTCCTTGACTTCCTTCAGACGAATTTAATAAATTGGGGGCAGTGTTTGAAAATGGTCAGGTTTTTACAACGATTTCTGGCTGACAATCGTTTGAAATTATTGATACAAAATTGCACTTTTTCTTGAAAACCACATCACATCAGGTGCCGTGATTTCACAGGATGCTTGAGACTGTTATTCACTTACAGTCAAGTAAGGTATTTCATAATAATTCAGTAGTTCTTTTAAAAACTGGTGCATGTAAACGTCACTCGGAACCAGATGTGATCCGGAGATGCACTCAGTCACAGCGGTCATCAATTTGCTTTACCGCCTTGGCACGTGCACATGTACGCCACTGAACGCAGGTACGGTCTGGTGCCTATAGTGTTTGCACGTCGAACACCTAGAGCTCAAGAGGAGGTGAAACGTATTCATGTTGCAGAGTCAGCGACCCGTGAAAATGATGTGTGGTTGTATAGGCCCTATTAAGACCGGTTCATTGCGAATGTCATTGCGAAGCGCCTTCGTTAAGGCAACGGATAACGTCACAATGAAACTTCAAATGTTTACGCCATGAACTTCGCTTTGCATTCGCTTTCGTGGGCACATCGTAGATGGCCCGACTGTTGTGCAAACTTATGACAAACGCAACATTCGTACGTTTCATGTCATTGATCGATTATTCTTTGAATTAGCGTACGCCCAAGAAGGAAATTCAAAGTGAAACCTGCCCCGGCCCTGCAGGGTCGCTTTCCTGGCCCCATCAGTCATCCAACGTCGGCGATTCAAAGATACCTGACATAGAACCATTATAACTCACAAGGGCCTAGTCTTAGTTGCAAGACGTCCCGATCCAGTTGGGCAGCGCGGGTAGGCCGCCGATGCGGGCGTCTTCCAACGTACGCTGTAGACTTCTTGGTCAAGTTTCTGTTACATCACGTAATTATGCACGCAACGTCACATGTAAATGCGACACAATTCTGCTTTGAATTTTCCGAGCGATGATGTCAATTAGCCAAGACGTCCTATTCGAAGGTCATGGCGTGGTCTACTGCGGCGTACATTAGAGGGTTACGATACCACGATTAGGACGTCTTGCAACCAAGACTAGCGAGGGCCCCGTGGCTCAAATAGAGTTCGCTTTGACGTCATAGCTCCGACGCCACATCTGAAGTCCGACGCCTCATCTGAAGTTCGACGCCTCATAAGTCCTCTGAATGCCACGGACATAATATTAGGGTTAATAATAGTCCAACCATCTTAGTTAGTCGAACCATGGGTCAATTTCATAGAGCTGCTCAAGCATAAAAAAATACTTAGTAAAACCAGCGTACCAGCGATAACCCCATGACATGTATATTGTTTGTGATTGGTACTTGGCTGTTGTTAGCTTAGCATAACAACTGCATTGAATTTTTGCTCCTTACCTGATTTACCAAGCAAGGTGGTTTTGTACTTAAGCAACATTTTGTGCTTAAGCAGCTCTATGAAATTGGCCCGTTCGCTTCCGAATGAGCCGAGAGAGGGCGAGGGGATGAGCTAGGTCTTTTGAAATCTCTTCTTAAACGAAACGAAAACAGAAAGACAGACAGAATGTGGGGTGATTCATGTTTCTGCGGTCTAGTACCCTGACTCTAAACAGGTCCAAAGTCATAAAACAAACGAGTTGGTTGTGGCTTTTGCAAGCTTATACAACGAACTAATAAAAAAATAGTATCGACCTCCAGGAGGCCTACTCCGAAGAGTGCATCGTATACATGTAGCTTTTGTGGACGCCATAATAAATTACTCGCCAAGCCAAATACCGCACGTCAATCAAAATGTCAGACGAAATCATTTTGCCTGTCGACCCCTCGACCGAAATGCAACCCCTGTCAAGACGAGGGTTGATTAACAATCGTAATTCATTCGTTTGGAAGAAATATTGGGGGACCACACATACACACTCCGCCAGTCTCTTTAGTTTTATAACACTTTTCTAACCTTTTCTAACCACTTGAGTGATGAAAAACGGTCAACCGGAACCGAGTTGTGTTTGTTATGCGGGAACAAAAACTAAGGCAGCGAAATTGAACGATTTGGAAAAAGTCTGCCAACTTGGTCACCTAACACATGAAACCTATAGGGATGCTGACGTTATCGGCGTTCATAGTTTTTACATCAAGAACTCATCTAGATGAGCAATTGAGGAACACCTTTTTCTTTTGGGAGAAATGCACGAAAATAATACCTCGGCTGTTACGTTTCAAAGCGGCGGGGGCTCGGGGTAAGTGGACGGGACGTGTCGCCCTCAAGACGGCGTATTAATGATGTGACGCCCCGCTAGGAGCTAACGGGCCCCGCGTGTACTTTCGCAGGATCAGTTTCACCTGAGCATAACGGCCAGGTTACCACCCAAAAAAAAATGGGGAAAAGTTGCACTCCTTCCCATTTGACCCGACTAAATAAACTGCCGAAGCTGAAGTTAGGTGCCCAAATCTAGTTATAATTATGAGAAACAACAGCTGAATCCACACCATCTCAAAATGAAGACAACTTTTTTCAGAGCCTCATCTTTATTACAAATAAGCAAGCTGCATAATACTTACTTCTGTAATCATTCCTTCGCACTTGACCTTTTTTTTTTGTTAACTTACCGAGACGATGGGTACTTTTCCCATTTTAAGTCCAGTGCGGACAGCAGTTACTTTTCCCGAGTCCAGTGGTTACTTTTACCGGCCAACTGATGCCCGGGAAAACTTCCCAGGTAACTTTTACCTTGACGATAAAGTCCAGTGCGAAAAGCGCGAGTGGGTAAAAGCGGCTCAAGAAAACGTACATCCGGCCCCCTAGTGCGATTTCATGCTACACAAGACACCGCGCATGCGCTCTTTGCATTGTTTACGTACGTGCGCGCGCTGATGCATGCACATCGCATCGTGATCACCTTCATGTGGTTCCGCAAAAAGAACAAAATCGGAAAAGAGCGTGGAGTAGTTGTACTAGTGTCGACGATGGCGTCCATGATCAATCCATTGATCTCATATATTTAATGAAGATCAATGGATCGATCGAATGCGAATACGGCTTTAAAAACAACAGCAACTATTCACCGATTTAGTTTAACACATCCTGGATAAGATTCGAGGCTAATTTCATGGAGCTGCTGAGCACACAAAATTTGCTTTGTACAAAAAGTCTTTCTCAGTAAAAACATGTTACCAGCCAAAACTCCATGTGTTGTTGTTTTTATACAAAAAAGCGAAAACCATCTGAATACCAGTCACAAACAATACACGCCACCTGAAGATTTGGTTTGTAACTCTGTTTTTGGCAAGGAAGAATGTCCATGCCAAGCAAATTGTTGTGATTAGCAGCTCAATGAAATTGGGCCCAGGTCTCAAAAAAGAAGAAGACGAATTGCGTGTTACACGCATGAATCAGAGCCTTCCAACTTTGCAGGTATGATGTCAGGGCCTATTCGATAAATTCGCGCGTTCCAGCCTGAACGGCGGTCGACATCTTGGATTAGGTCGCCATGGCGACGGCCCGTATTACACGACGCCTGACAAAATAGCCGAGAGGTGGAGACAGGGCGCTGACAACAAGCCTGTCGAGTCGCGCGGCGGCCGAGGCAGAGGTCAGGAATTCCAATGTTTGTGGAACCCGCCAAGCAAGGTGGCGTGAACTTTTTGTTTTCATCCGCAGAAAGATTCATTGGGTGGATTATTGGCCCCATTTATGTATATTGGGCTGGGCTGGTGTTTACCCTGGAGTCTGGGGAGCGAAGTTGGAAAAGTAACACCTGCAAAGCTGTACATCCGAGGCTGGGTTACGGTGCATGCAGCGGAACATACAAGGCACTTCATCTTGGTTTATCATTCTTGGACTCTCGTGTATCTCATACTAGCTCCTCGGACAAGGGTTTGTGGTGCCGGGAGCATACAGAACAGGACAACGCGAACCAACTACGTGGAAGAATTAACCCTACTATAGCGGGCCCACGCGAATGGAATTGCTTAAAAACACACCACGAATTTGGAAGACCGACCTATACACAGCAATGTGATGCAGCGATATCACTTTGAAACTTAATAGTTGGTCAACAACTTCTAAAACCATGGGATGTAATGATGCGCATCGGCTTGGGTTGACTAGGCCAAACCGAGCCCGAAACCGATCTGAACTTTCCAACCCGACCCGAACCGACAAAAACGAAAACAAACCCACCCAAAACCCGAATGTCTGGCTCGGGCAATTCATCATAAATTTAACGAAAATCGTGTCCGTTTTGTGCCTGATTATACACATGAATATCGATCGATCAAGCAAAACCCACCTGTTAACTGTATTACCACCCCGTGGTATGTAACAAATTACAATGTATCAATTGTTTGTGCCGGCGTTTCCGGTAAACTGGTTTTTTTTTGTGCTGCTACTAACAAGTTAATTTGGCTATAACCTATAATTTCCCGTTTGATATTTTTTTCTGTTGATTTTCTGTTTATTTTCTTATTTATTTTTCACAACATAGCTTAACCGATCCGACCCGACCAGACTCGAAAATCACAAACGCAAAACCGAAACCGAGCTACCTGACCGAAATGAGAGTAAAAACCGACCCGATTCGACCCGAAGTCGATTTCGGGTCATTTCGGGTCGGGTCGGTTTCGGGTCAGTTTTGCACAACATTAATGGGACGTATAGGACACGGCCGTTCAGATCGCTCAAAACCGGAAATCTATTGTCTATTAAAAATCACAAGAGGGCGCTGTCCATTCGCCGATCCTTTTTGGCTTATGCACTATATGAATATTCATGAGATCATTGTCCGCCGAAAAAAACGGCCTCAACGTGTATCTCGCATATGGCCTTGCCTTTTGGACTGTTCTATTATGATAAAGGGGGTACTAGCTGCACCAATAATCAAAATAATAAAAATACAAAAATACAACGACGCCAAAATACCTCTTGTTATTAACAACTACATGGCAGTGACGTCATCAATCAAATGTTTTTCAAAATGTACTTTATCTAGGAAACCAGGTCAACTAACAGTAATTTCTCTTTAATTCACGCATCGGAAACACCCCTGCTATAATAATAGTACGGTCTGGATGGCATATGTAATCGGTTGCTATGTAGTTTTCATAGCTAATCATATGTGGGGCGAGTTGGTCAACCAAAAAAAAAAAGTTCGTCCGGTGTTTTTCTATTCCATAAAGAAGTACCGAAATTAACGTTTTAACAAACCAATATCCGAAAACTAAACTTATAGGTGGCATGGTTATACTATTGAGGTTAACTAGCGAGAAAGAGACATTCTATTTCATCGGCGATTTATCAAAATGTGGTATTTTGTGCTTCGTATATTGACGTTTTTTCTCGGAATGTGTGAGTAGATTTACGTTGCCGGTCATGCTGGATAATTTGTTGAATAATCCCCACACAAATTCCCGGATTTTATTAAGAAAACGGTCAACTAACATAAAGTTAGATCAGAATAAATGGAGATTAATATCCCTAGTCCCTATATTTAAAGTCTTTGTGGTTAAAAGTAAAAAAGAAAGCATGTAACTGGTACGTTGTTTGTGAGGTGTTGGTGCGAAGCCTGGGCAACGTCAGGACACTAGCGACTAGCGTTTTGCACAACCGGTGAATTATCGCTAACGTTGACTGACCATTTCCAACATAAATGTGTAGGCCTAATTGGGTTACATCATGGTTACATGCATGCTAATCATAATTCATAGAAAAACAAGGTAAAATATCGTCTAAATACGTTGCAATTTGGTAAAATCTTGAACTTTTTTTCGTCGTACAAACCGAAGCACGAACGAGCGGCCATGTTTATGACACAGCGTTTTTGTCTACCGCGCATGCGCTGTGGTGCGCTTTCGTTTGACTGGCAATTAGTAACCACAAGAGGGCGCTAAATTAGATTTCCCCCGTTGTACAGCCGTGAGGAATACCTTGTATATGCGGTGCATTGGTTCGGCGGGAAAACCAGCTACAAGTACAGGTAAACCGGTTTATATCGCCACCGGCTACCGATCGAGTGCACCGGATTATATATATCCGTCATGACAGACGAATCCACCTTTAGTGGGAGGAGGAGAAAAAAAAGAAACATGAAAAACTAGTTTGTTGAAAAGCGCAGCTGCGTAAATGATCAACGGAATGGGATTCAAAATTAGGCCAACTACCAGTTTGTTTACCAGTACCATTGTAGTGATTGATATAGTGTTGTTGATGGTGCTACACAGAATATGTTGCATGCAAACAGGGAATAAGGTTAAATAAAAGCATGACAAGTAACAAACTTACAACTCAGGAAATCCATAGTTAGCTGCAGTTAGTTAAAGTCATCGAACATTTAAACAAAATCGTCTCCGAATAAAACTAAACTAAACCCAATTATGGTACCGAAAGGGAAACTCTTTAAAGGTAAGGTACGCCATTGGTAATTGCTTGAATTATCAGAAATGGGTGGATTTGGGGGTTGTTTTTTATAGTAAATAGTAACTGTCGAATCTGAAGTTTAAAAATTATAGATGCCGAGAAAAAGGCAAGAAAAACGGCGTTTGTTTTTAACCGGCGTCGGGCAGTTTTTCTTGCTCGTTTTGTTTTCTTTCGCCGTCCGGCGATCGTGATTTGAAAAACAATTATTACCGAATATTTAGCGCAATATTTTTGCTGGATGCCTAGAATCATGATTTACTTTCAAATAAGTAAGATATTCTTACTAATTCGGTAGTAAACATTTGTAATATCTGCAAATGGTGGATTCTAATTGCTTCAAACTCAGCAAACCCGTCGAACGATTTCAAATGAGCTCATATAGAGACACGACAGACAGACAAAACTCACCGCATTATAAATGGCAGAGTGACGTGGATGTGAAAAGCATGGCACTGGCCCGTGCAAAGTAAACTTGGTACGGTGTTAAATTCCCTCAAAAATTTCGAAAAATCCGGAATACAATTCAAATCAAACTACATACATGTAGGCCTACACGCGCAAACCAAAAGAACATTACCGTTTTATTATTATTATTATTCTGGTTTATTCGTATTAAAACACGAGGTAGGCAGCCACAGAAGAGTAGCTGAAGTGACCACGTTTACACTTTACAAGAATTAAAAATTGTTACATAGCAGTTAAAAAGAATGGAAGTATAAAATTACACAAAGTACTCACTTGCACCTATATTGTAAACAATTAAGAATTACAAAAGTTTAGCTAAAACAGGAATTGTGGACTTCATGTATCTATCAGTTTTGCACTTGGGTACAACAAGCGTAGACGTGGAACTGTTTCTGAGTATTCTGGTAGTTGTGTTATTCAATTTAGGAGGGGGGAGCATATTTTTAAATTTGAGATTGCTCAAACACAAATTCGACAAACTAGATTTGCTAATCACTTTACGCCTATCCAACGACGCCTTCCTAGTAATAGCATCAATATTTTGATCGACCCCCCCCCCCCCCCCCCCCCCACCCCCTCCCCCCCTAGGCCCTCCCTCCAGCAACACCCCAACCTCTTTCTAAAAACTAGCACACCTGACATTATTATCTGGGGCTGCGGCTTAACGACTGATTTACGGGGCTGAGCTTGACGATGATTAATTGTAACCGAAGCCGGCACTTATATTGCCCCGGGTTTTCACTGGGGTGTTCCCCATCACAAAAGGGGATAAAAAGAGGGGTAATTGTCCCGACAATCGACACCACAGTACCACCTGGCATACCTCTATGAGTAATCCGGTCAAACCCAAACAGCAAACTTTAGAACAGGAGAAATACTCGTTGACCGATTAAAAAAAGCCACAATTTTTGGTTTGTTTGACCCAGTAATTATAGGTAAATGACATAGAGTACAATGAGGCACAGAAAGTGCACGGGTTTCGTGTTATCGGTGACGCGTAAGATCTGACCTCTGACTGTATGTGGTGTAGAGCGCGATAAATAAAAGAAGTTAATTGGAGGTCATTATGTATGGTGATAAATAGTAATAGTTGGTGGACGAGGGTGTTGACCGGTCATTGGACAGCGTGTCGGGTCAAGAGGTCAACTCGCGCCCGTTATTGATTCCACGGTGTTACGGTACCGATAACTGATAAAGGCAGTATTGATAATGTTGATTGATTGATTGAAGTACAACGGACAATTTTTAGTGAAGTGGTATTAGGATACTCAGAGAAAATGATGAGGAGACATACCCGCTAAAGCTTATAAATAGCATAGACAAAATGCATAAACTGCGCATCAACATATTTCACTATATCTGAGTCAAACATGATGAACTTAAACTATTACGAAGCTGCGATTCTTTATAGCACAATAAATCTGATGCGTCTGTATAGTCAAGTAAATCGATGGATTATTATTGTATGGCAAAAGCAATTACACATTGATACCATTAGCGTGTACTGCTGGAGGCCTACGCTATTGTGTCGACAAGTCACAAAGTTATGTCACAAGTTCTACTGCAAATACATACGACAGTTTGTCATGCTGCCCAGAGATAACACTCCCTGTCGTGTTAGGGCTAGACTGGGAAGCAAGTCTAGCTTTCTCTCTCTCTCTCTCTCTAAACGAAATGTGGGGAAACACTTTCATCATCTGGACAGATGAGTCATTGAAGTGGTATCCCCGCGATGACAGACCGACACACCGCGAGCCAGCACCACCGGGGATCGGAGCGCGGCGAGACGGGGTATAGAAACCAACAACCCGCCTAAAGGGCTCGGTGTGTGCGGAGAATCGAGTACTAATTACGTCTCCGGGGAAAGAAGTAAGGAGAAGAAGAGATCGAGTCTCGCGCACCGAGCTAGCTCTCCACCCGGCTTGACTGCTCGGGCTGCTGGGGGGTTCTCGGTTTTCGCACCGGTGTACGCCGAATTCCCTCGGGGCGTTGAAAGGGAACTTCAACCGGTGAATCATCGGTCAGTTATGATGAGGATTGCTGTACATACAAGTCCGTGATGTCATAACTGGCTTGTAAAACATTATTACTGCGGGGGTGATCTGACGCCCTACGTGCCACATGACACCAATATTAAAAATTAGTGTAGGAATAAATAAAAGAGCTGCAGACGATGTAGGGAAATTATATAAAATGTCCATTCAGGCTTCAACCACTGGCTTATTGGTTTACTGCTGTCAATTTAACAAAGTAAAAACTACACAGACTAATTCAAGGAACCAAACTAGAAGCCATTTTCCTTGAGGTACCGCCACTGGCTGTGCGCACGCCATACGCGTTCCTAAAGATGACGCGCGCGTTCCGAAGGAGCCCGGAACGCGTGCGTACTACCTGAGCGCAACAAGCGCGAGCCTGTTGCCACCGCAGAACAAAAATGGCTGCCGCCGGTATAGGGGTGCACTAGCCTAATTCAAGCCCCATTAAAAACAGTGTAAAATCAAAAACGTTCAGGGCCAAGTTTCAGGCAAACCGACATCGCTGGGGTTTCTCAAACAACAATCAAGTTATTGTCTTGGTCTTAATCTTTCCATTTCTTTTCAATTTTGGGTGGGTTAAGCCAATTACATTTTTTAATATTCACACCAAACGAAACTCACCTTCCCGAAATGTAATACTTCCCGAGCCTGCAAGCAGCCATTTTTTACAAATGGCATCCATCCACGTTCTCGGGCAATAAGGACCAATTTTCCAACCGTAATTTTATCAAGTCTGTTCTTCGATTGAAGCCCAAGAACCAGGGAGTTGATCCTATAGGCTATATTTACACAATCCATTTTTAAAACCAAACGGCCTTCTTTTTCAAAAAACATTGTGGGTGCACATTTCATGCTAATGAGCTCACGGAGAAAGTCTCATTTCAATTAGTGAAATGCATGAGTCTGTAGCCTAAGTGACTGTTGATTTTGTCAAATACACTCTATATCTTCAAAACATCGTCTTCCATGTTCAGCTATTCAAAAGTTGTACCTTTTGTCGACTCATTCTGAATGCTTTGGGAGTTTGTTCAGTCGTTCCAGGTTTTCAATTTCCGCAAGGCCATTCTGTTCGCATTTACTTTTCACCCTCTCCTTGTGTATACAGTATAATAATGAAAAGGTAAACGACCTAGCGGCTAACAACATGCAGACGGGTAGATAATGCAAGCGGAACGGATTGACTGATCGGACGTGATCGGACGTGACGGGCCCCTTGACTCCACAGCACGGTTGGCACATAATGGCTTTGGCAGTCGCCTGTCCAATCAAAGGAGTCCGATTTCTTTTTATAATCTCAAATACAAATTGAAGTTCCTTTGGCTGCCGTCTCAGGAAACCAACCATTACGCGTATACGCCACGCCCGCGTGCGCTGTCATAAAAGATGGAACTTATATTTTTAGTGCTGTATACTTGCAAGAATTGTGACTGTATATATTAGACCATGGAGGTAGAATTGATCAGACCAATGACCTAACCGTAGCGTGACTATACAAAAGTATTGCGACAGAAATCTTAATATTTCCACCAAAAAAATCATCTTTTGTTGTTTAAAATTACGAATATAAGGCCTATTGTGAAAATAAACGTTACTTTTTAACCAGTTCGCGCCGGATGACGTATACAAACAGCGAGCAAGGCCGGAAATGTGTGGTGTGCTTTTCGGTACCATCGGCCTGAACCCGCCTCTGATCGAGTTTCGTTAAAAATAATCCCGCGCGTCGGCTCGGTGATGTTAAAATAATCCCGGCGCGAACTGGTTAAACATCAGTCTTGCGAAAAGCATTTTCTATAGCTGTGGCCCCAGGTTCGATTCCAGCCCTGATCCACATGTGGATAGGGTTCCTATTCCCTACTCGATTCAAAGTTCCCCTAGAATAATCTTCTTTGGTTTTCTCTCACACCTCTAAATCTGTACTTTCTTCCCATTGTATTCTTCAAGTTACATGTTCCTCCTGGCTTTCGCGCTATATGGCGCCCAGGGCGCTTTCGAGTATATCCTTGGTTTCATTACCAAAGAGATATAAATAAATTAAGTAATTTAACAAAATAAATAAATTGCGTTCTATAGGGCTAGTGGTTGGTGGCCTAATGTCCTGACGTAACACTAGACTCAAAGGTCAGAATTCCACAAGGTGACTGTTTAGACCCTGAATATAACACTCGGATATATCTGGGGGCGTTTTCTTATTAGCGCCACATAATCGTGACAACCTGTTGTCATTATTACAGAAGGGATCATTCCGCTCGCGTGTGGGCGGAACATCGAAACTTTCCCCCGAGGGATTACACAAGTTGAAACTCGTGGGAAACTGCGCGTTCAGATCAGTTTGTCTTCGATTTTTCGGAACGATATTTTGTTTGTTTTGACGATTTTTGATACAGTCTGGTTGCTTTGCCAGAACAAAACATTCTGACGATTTCTGATGAAACTTAGGTCAGGTAGCCGCCAATGTCATGTAACCCACACCGGAAGAATTTCTCCAGTTTCCGAAAACGTCCGAATCTTTTTTCGAATCTTTTTCCGAATACATTCCCATGACGTTCGGGTATTATCGTTAACGTTTGCGATGGTCGAGTGTTTTCGATTAAAATGGTTACCGAAGTTTTGTATTAAGTTGAAGTTCGCATTGGAAAAAATCACCTTCAGACAAAATGCCTAATATATCATCTTTTTTAACGCCAATGCGTGTAGACGTTGTACCTTTTGGGAAAAATCTCTTGAAATGTTGCAGCGTCTAAAAATAGCTGCGTTGCCTGCAGTACGTCATTATATATTTTTGTCGGTGACTGGCGGCTATACCTGATTTACAAGTTATACGTTAGGGCGTTTGTCAGGTCAGGGAACCAGACTAGATTTTACATCATCTTCAGATACTTCAAAATAAGTCACTTTACTAGCGATTACTCCAGGAAGCATAGTTTTACGCCATCAGTATTCGCAACATACTGCTGATGCTCATTATTTTTATGAAGATTTAGTGAATGTGCTCTCTCCACAAGCAGATAGATTATGCAAACAAAAACCACCACAAACGTACCTATGAACCACCGCCCGCTCGTGTAGGTGATGCAGAGCCGAGACGAGCTGACGGACGAACGGACGAGCCGTGCCTTCGGCGAGTCGGCCCTCTCGCTGTCCTCGGACGAAGGACAGAAGGTCCCCTCCGCCGGCATATTCCGTCACGAGGCAATACAGGGAACTAGACTGTAGTATCCGGAAGAAACAAGTACACGTGAATGTTTACGGTTTTCCGTTAATTCCCGTTAATTTAATTAATACAAACTCAGCCAGTCCCAGCAAAAGTGCTTGTTATATCAGAATTGTGTATTAAAGGTAGGATACAACATTGGTAATTGCTTGAATTGTCAGAAATGGGTGAATTTTGGGTGTTGTATTTTATGTTTAACTGACCTGTATGAAGTTCTACAATCATGAATGCCAAACAAAAAAAGCAATAAAAACGGCGTTCGTTTTCAACCGCCGTTTTCAAGCAGTTGTTCTTCTTGTTATTGTTTTTTCGCTATATCGCCGGCGATCGTGAATTTTTTAAAATAAAGTTCAACTTTTCTGAACAACAGGATATCTAGCACAATCATTTTGCTGGATGCCTAGAATCTTTATTTAATTTCAATTATAAGTAAGATATAGTTCTTTATAATCCGGTAGTAAAAACCTTTGATAATTGTAAATAGTGCCGCTCTCATTCACTGTGCTTTATATTGTCTTCGACTTTGCACGATTTATGTTTGCCATAACCAGAGCTAGTTTGTATTAACAGTGTTTGTATTATACTATTCTTCTTTTTCTTTCGTATGATGATAAGCAGCTTAACGTGTATTACTGCATACATCGGTTTGATGACATTAGTGGAAACAGGGTGGACCGCGTGAACGTTGTCATCTCCCACCCACCCCATTATACCATTAACGAGAGTCGACTGTATGATGCGCCCCTATAGCGGTTATAGTGCAAGTACAGCTCCTGTCAGATATGGCATGTACTGTACATGGACAGGTATAGACATCAAAGCTAACATCAACAGTTGGCAATAATATAATACCAAAGACATTATGACACATAATGCATGTTGCCTAACCAAAAACTATATAGTGCCCCCCAAATTAACACGGCACATACGATTCGAAATAGGTTGATACCTCATTTGTATACAGAAAGTGTAGAAGGTGTTGGAAGTGCCAATATACGGGATTCAGTTATTGCCAATCGACAACTAAAGTATATACACAAAACACTAAAGAACCTGTCATCGATCGGCTGCCATTTGGGGAAAACATAGCTGGTAGAATGTATGTACGTGTGTGTGTGGTTTTTGTTACGGCAAGATTTTTTAAAAACAATTTCAGCGGCAACGACAGACGTTCAGAGCATCTCCCCGAAACGGACCCAAGCTGTGGCTGATCGACAGAGTGTGCGTGGATTACGCTGGGTCAAGGGTTAATCCAAAACCGATGATGATTGTTTTACTGTCCAATTGCATTGTGTGACGCTGAACACGAGCTGTTGAAAGATCCCAATGTACCACATAAAACCATAAATTGTTTTTCAAGACCAAAAGTCCCGCAACTAAACGTATCGGCAGCTCTCTGTGTGAAGTTGTACCCCGAAGAGCCTAAAGGGTCACGTCATCAGGGTCAGAGGTCACGGCCTCGCAGTTTTCACCCGCGCGCATCTAATGACCAGTTTCCGGTGTAATTCAATCTCCCGTAAATAAACCTCGTTTAAAGACATCTTGAGAAGAAAATACAATTATTATTTTTCTCGAATTACAAGAGGAAACGACAGTGTAAATGCCCAGAATAAGGAAATCCGCACAGTGACAATTGACAATTTAGGAAGTAATCCAACAAAATAATAAAACCGGCAAGGACGCAACGCAAATCTCTGGGCAGCACATTTCCTGTGAAGGTTGTTTTTTCCGAGTCGCCACTTTTGACCGATTTCCAAAATGGCGGTTGGCAATTAAGAATTATCCCAGTCTCTTCAGATGCACATCGTTCCCAATCTGACGGGCGACACTCGTTCATATGCCAACCAATCGTTAGATAGTTGAAACGCACATGTACCACCTAAAATAAGCTTATTTTTCCCCCTAAAATAATCATGACAGTTTTGCCATGAGGCAGACCGGGACTTACCTCGTTTACCACTAAAACTTTATCCTCCCTGTCTGTTAAATAAGACAGTGTCACTGGGGTCACAATAAAACTTAACGGCCAAAGCGCCATCTAGCGGCATGTTTTGTCCAAGACGCCAATGACCCTTGGTGACCCTTAGCTACCGGAATGTCATCAGACGTCACGGCTTGATGGGCGTGACTGTTGAGTACGTGTATTAAAACAGGTTGAAAGGGGCTGGGCCTGGGAGATGGCAGGCTTGGGTACATACCCGTCACATCGGGAGCTATGGGCAATCTGACGCAGATACAGCAATTGGGGAAACGGGACTTTGTCACACCCGCGTATAGGCTTCGGGCGCGGCCAATTGAGGGCGCTGTTTACCTAGCAACCGTTATTCCCATGGGGTTTACGTCGCTGGTGTTACGCACCACGCTACGTTTATTTAACATCGTATACCAGTGTTTGCCGATTCTCTTCACTATGAATAGCATTATAGCGGGAACCAGACACTTAAATCGAAGTTAGGTAAGATAGCGTCAACATTGCGCCCCCAACTCGCCTTTTTCTTTTCGCTAAGGGGGTACTTGTGCACGGAACCCATTCCCTAAAAGCACTATGAGTATGATCCTTACCGTTATGGTCTCGTAGAGGCGCACCACGTTGGGGTGTCTCAGCTGAGCCAAGATGCGAGCCTCCCGGTACAGATTGTCCCGTACGTACTCCTCGCGGATTTTGCCCCTGTCGATCACTTTGATTGCTACCTGAGAACAGGGAGGGAGGGAGGACAGAAGGGGAGATGGTCATCGGAGTGAAACGAAACAGAAAGTTACTTTATTAGAACGTAATAAATTGAGGTTTGGAAATAAGTCACGTGTTGGTAATAATCGTGTCACAGCCGGATCGACATTCCGATCGACGGGCGGCAGGGCATACGCGAAAGTTGACGGGACCTCGACCGTGTACTCCTTAAGAAATCTGTCAAAACAATTTGCGCGCTACATCAATACCGGTACTCATAACTATTCAAATTATGCATGTTTAAATCGAGTACATTCGCAGTGATCAGTTTAATTCCGTGTGCTCTGTCTTTAAGGGCTATACCATTTCCTTTCGCCAATTGTGACTTTTGTTTCGTTGGAGCAACAAAAACATTCTCAAAATCTAAAAGACAGGTGTGTCTCTGAGACACATCGTAGGAAATTACCTTTTAGTTTTTAGTTTTTTTTAATAGAATGACAATGCCAGAAGAAATAACTTCATGGGAGTTTAGTGACGTAAACGTCTTTAAAACTAGTAAGCCTTTAACAGTTTATTTAGTTGGTTACTCTTTGGATAGCTGTTACTGTGTGACCCAAAATTCTACCACGCTTCCAAAACTTGAAGGAATGCTGGTTTCTACATGGTTTTTGTGTCATGTACAAATGTACATATATGTATGCACAGCCGTTTTGTTCGGTAGGGCGACGTGCCTCAAGAGGCGCAAATGGCACGTGTCGCTGAAATACTGACAGTCAAAGCCCGCGCAATAAAAATAAAAAGGCATCACCCTGGACTCGCGTGCCTCATAAAGAATAACTGTTTACGCCGTGTAGAGATTGATAGATGCGCGCGGATGTCATAGGTCAGCGGGGCACGGGGGACACGCCCCGCGCCTGTCAATCACTGCTTGGTATCGTCACATCTTCATCTGGACTGCGTTTTGAGAGTTGAGGCGATTTGCTGAATGAGGACACGATCTGCAAAAAAACTGCATCGGTATTCCCCTTAGAGTAGTCAAAAGACAACCAACACGGACCGTACCTCAAATAATAACGTAAATTAAGCTGGACTAGACTTGGTTATTTGAATACATCGGGCTTCCAAGCAGACCCAGGTGAAGAAGATCAACGTTGATATTTACCCATGTCCACAGCAACATAATAGGCCTCATTTGGCATCATCACGACACTTGTGCTCCATCCTCAATTAAGCTCTTGGAAGTACAGTTGCAGTACTCTGCGCCTAAGGCCTTCATTGTGTGATTTACATTGGTGTAACACTCGAATTATACCAAACAAAAACAAATAAGATTTCATTTTTCGGAGTTGTGAGACAAATGAGTAGGAAGTACATGTATAGTAGGAATTTCAACCCACAAACATAGGAAGACTATATGAGTTCTGCACACACACAAAAGAAAACAAAGGAAAAGTAGGGCCAACTTAGGACTAACAGATTGAGGACTAACATTCCTGACGCGTGTTGCTTTAAGTTTTCTATATACAACCACGTCGTCGTTTTTTACCCGTTGCTGATTTAAATCCACGATATATGTAGCTTCGACATTCTACACACACGTATTGAAAAATGCATTCCGAAGCAAAATCATCTAGGCCTAAGTAATCAATCTAAAATCTCCTTACTTGGATGTGTCTGGAGATAAGAATCACTTCCCCCCAAACAAATTCTGCCCCCCAAATCTTATCTCGTGTGCCATCCGTGTACCTCACCCACGCATAGCTCCGGGGTCAACCGCGAGGTCAAGATGGTACGCCTTCTTAGGAAAATATACCGTAGCTTCCTTGTCCTTGTCGACTTCCGATTATAAACAAAAGTTCCTCTCAACTCCTTACATGGTAAAATCAGCTGCAATTTTTTTTTAGCGAGTCGGCCATATGTACATGTATATGTGTACGTATGTGTACGTATCCGTTTTGCGAACTCAAGGCCCCCGTCAGAACGATTTACTTTCGATTGTGAAATCATCAAGATACCACCCCCAAAAAAGTGAGGCATCAAAAACTCCAGAAACTATTTCTACTTATAAGGCACCGACTAGCGGACTGCGATGTCTCCGGTCCCTAGATCCAGGGCTGGGAAAACTGCCTTTTGGATTCTGGTTTAAGAAGAGATTTTTTATTCACCGTCGATTTGTTATCGTCAAACTAAAGACAGGCCCTGCTGTATTTGCAAAGTCAACCAATACTATAGTCACGACTGTAAACATATCCGAGTTTAAGATAACCAACCCACGAAAGTACAAGCGGTTATTTTCTTTGCTGGGAGGAGTAGATGATTAGACCATCAAATGACGACACTGTGTAAAGTTTAACATCTGCGGCGACAGCCATCTTGTTGTTGTGAAACAACTCGGAATACTTAATTGAGAAACCATAAAGAGTAATCGTCATGAAAACTGCGACAGTGTTTTCTTATATTTTGTATTCATGTCTCAGACATTTCTGCTGTGACCCCGCCCCCATTTCCTCAAACACATATGTTATCCTCATCTGCGAACAAGTTGAGATTGGTTCCTGCACGACTATCGCGAGTATAGCCAACTCCAGTATAAAGTGCAGCGAACCCCTCGACCAAGAACACATGCACACAAATACGAGTTTTTTTGGACCAGCTATAATTGTGTTGATTTTTGAAGTTTAACTGTAATTTACCATGGGTATACTGTAGCACCAATGTCGTTTATCAGTCTTATGGGTTGTATGTAGTTTTGAAAAGTTCTGTAGAGTTTGAGTATATCAACAAATAACATTTACTCGAGTACGATACGAGTATGAGTACTTTCTCGCAGGAAGGAGCAAAGTTCAATGTCTCATATGCTTTTAAGTGACATTAGCTGTCAAAATAAACAAACGCGAAAGCATCTCAAACGAGTACGAGTACGAGTCAGGGATGTAGTCGAGTCCATCACAAGTCCCTGCAAGTCCCTGTAAGTCCCTGCAAGTCCATCACAAGTCCTCCAGTTCCAATTCAAATCACAAGCTATTTAAATCAGCTTTGACAAAAGCATTCCTTTGTCATTGTTCATCCAGTTACTTGTGACTGCCCTTATGAAAGGACTTGTGACTGGCTTCACGAAAGGACTTGTGAACAGACTTGCAGGCACTCGACTACAACCCTGGTATGAGTACTTGTACTTAGTCATGAGGATGAGTTCGAGTACGGGTAATAATATTGGTCTTGCGAGTACAGTATAGTACGAGTAAATTTTCACCGTAGTATGTGCACTACAAGTACGAGTACCAACAATGTATTCAATTACCAGTACAACATTTTATTTATCAATTCAATTTACATTCATCAGTACTCGGAGAACATTCATCAATACATTTCTCTGTACAGAAGCAATAGATAGCTTCTATTGCTAACGTTTTTCAATCAAAAGTCTTGAAAAACAAATTGTGGAGTTCCAGCCCGGCCTGATAACACTTTCCTTTTCCCTATAAACCGGAGTTTCAAAAAATAAAAGGTGTATACAACTGTTTTCTCCCGAAAGCTTCTTTCAAGTGGTGGTGTTCCAGATTTCCTTAAATGGTCATGGAATAAGTAGTCCAGGGACATCGGAGGAGTGAAGGCATTCAAGGAGGGGAAAAAAAGTTTATAATCTTGCCACGTGGGAGAAAAATTAAGGTTTCACCTCGGGGTCACGCACCCTCTGTTCAGTGTTTCCCAAACACGCGACCATGCAGACTTTCTGACTAAACTGCTGTTTCATGTTTACTGTTAATAGAGTGCCTGATATCGCGAGTTTTACCCTAAAACTTTCTTCTTTATTTCTAATTTGTTATGTATGAGTTGTACCCTTAGGCCAACACAGAGGAAAGACAGCCCTGATAATGCAAGGGCAGTTATACCACAGGTTTCAGTTATGGAGAACACTAATAAAAGCTCCGATGGTTTAATTTACCCTTAAACTCTCACAAACTTATAGTTTCTTGAGGGGTAGGAGTTGACAACATTCACGCGGTCCACCCTGTTTCTACTAAACCGATGTATGCAGCAACAAGTTAAGCTGCTCATCATACGAGGGAAGAAGATAGTTTCTTTATAGTTTTTTCTTTACATGTTTCTGCATGCATGTTTCTACAATTCCAATAAAGCCTATGAATGGTCTTTGGTTAATTTAAGGAGAATTTGAGAAGCCAGATTTTGAAAATATTTATTGTCGGTGTGGTCCGGGATAGAAAATGTACTTTAAAACCCCTGGGTGGTCCGTATATAACTTCACTGTCAACCTACGTCGTGTGTTCTTGTTGCTTCTGTTTGTTTGTTTTTGTGGGCGTCGTCATACTCGACATAAATTGTCCAATGAGATACGATTTGAAGGATCACTGATATGGCAGTTTGGCTGGATTGTTCTTGCGGTTTGATAACAATAATGTACTTATCGTACAACTGTATTGGCAATTTACTGATACTAAGAAGGGAAATTCATGGCCATCAACCACTTACATCTATAATTCATTGGTATTTGATATGCCGAAGGGGTCATCTTCACCGACTTACTGGCAAATATTCTTCATGAAAATGAAATGAGATAAAAGGCTCTACCGGTGGGCGCCATGTTGTTGGAGAAAATATCAAGTGACATGGATTTAACTGAATTGAATGCCTTTTCAACAGTAAGATATAGTACTACCAAACAGATAATACGTGGCTAAATCCTTTTGTTACGGGATTAAGGTAAAGCCCCGAGTTGTGATGCATACAATGCAGAACCGAAAACGTGCTGCTAATTAGGTCACGATGGTTTCATCCATTTATCACTTTAGCACCATCATTAACACCGACCTTTGTTTTTGTGATGCTGTGAGTGGCGAGTTCCACCACTGCAAAGTTTCCTTTCCCCAGGGTCCTGTCCTCGATGGAGTATCGTCCAACGTAGCGGAGCCTCCCCGGCATTTTGGTCCCCGGTAAATTACCGGTCAAAAAAAAATATTCCTTTCCAGTATACCGTTGCGTCCGATGCTCCGAAATGATACCACCGTGGGTTCACCGGCTACAAATCCCCCAGAGACCTGTTTTCTTCTCTCTTGAGTATTACCAAACGACGTATGTATTTGTACGAGTGTGTCTACTTTTACACATTATGTATAAGGTATAGTGTTTGTATCGGCTTTAAAGAATACATTACAAAATCAAATTGACAAGAAGTATTTAGGAAACTTTTATCCACGGAAATTAGATGCCTACAACGCCAAACGTGTAGGCCTATGCAGCGCGCGATCGTATTGGATTGGAACAAGGGATTTTTGTTCTATTGGAATGACGCGTGCGTGTGACGCACACAAGGGAAACGCGCTTGACGTGATCCAAGCTGAAAACTCCTCCTAAACGACAAAGATGGCGCAGTCTTTAAAAACAATTGTCGTACGTGACGTGCCAATATATTTGTTTCATTAATAGAGAACAATATGAACACCAGGATGTACATGTATATCCATGAGATAGTGAAAGCTTTGATCATGTGGATAATGAATTAAAGTTTTAAAGGTATAGATACACCATTGGTAATTGCTTAAATTATCATGAATGGGTTGATTTGGGGGGTTGTATTTTATAGTAAATATCGTTTAACTGACGTGTTCGAAGTTTTACAATCATGGATGCTGAAAAAAAGCAAGAAGAACAGCGTTCGTCGGGCAGTGGTTCTTATGTTGTTCTTGGTTTTTTTTGGCGATCGTTATTTTTTTAAATAAAATTAAATTCTTCGGAACAATTACATGATAAATTTGCTGTGTATTCTATCTTTAAGGCGCACCGTGTAGTCGGCCGCACGTATAGCCGCTTTATTTTTGATGTGCAAGATGAATTAAGGGGTGGGGACGATGAATAAACACGACTGACTGGCATCTCGTGTCTACTCCGGGGGAACACGAGATCAATCCGTCACCCTGGTCGTTGACGATTTCCCTCCTAAAAAGGAAATAACGGTGCCGACAGGACACCGTATCTCCTTGACAAGGCGGCCTCTAAAATGTTGGCAAGCCGTCAAACAAGATTAGTAAAGAGCGCACTGCGAGTGATATACACGTACACAGCTCAAGTGGACAAACAAATCGCGAGCGAAAGTATAACTTTTCCTCTGGCTGGCTGGACGCACGTGACGCCATTCGAAGACACGGAATTCGTACCGGGATTTCCTTGCTCTATTATGACGATTCGTACTTTTGATCATCGGGGCCGGTGATGGAGATACGCCTCGTGCCGGTGTCGCGACCCGTCGTGGGTGCCTAGCGGTGGCACGAGACAATGTTTATTGTTTCAGACAAGAGGGTTTGGGGCAGGAATCTGGCAGGCGAACGCAATAATTGTCAGGGTGAGAAAGGGTGATTGATACATTGCGATGATCTGCCAACAGATCATGCACACTGTACAATGCAAGTGTAACTAACAGGGGAGGCAAATCAGAAGGTAAACCAGTCACTTTGTGTTTTAATGCTGGAATATTGGTCCGTTTTTCTGACTTCACGACTGCCGATAGACGCACACTGCAGGAAATGGCTTCTTCACACAGCCCGAGCATCAATACCTTAGAGTTCTAGAGTTTTAACTATACGACAGAAATCCAAATGACAAGGCCCATATTAAAGGGGAAAAAAGGCCGTTTGGGAGAATTTGCCCCTAAGTCTATACCCCTCAAGGGTTCATTTGAATCAGGCATAATCTTGTTGAATTTGACGTAGTACCAATCACAGCGGATTGTTTATCCGAAGGCAAAATGCTCTACGATGCTTTCGTCGTCACACGGAAAACAGGTGCACAATAACAACGATTGTTTTAACCAAGTATAACGAAACACGACTTTGCAGTTTGTTTTTACGAATCAATCCTACCTCGTTTTGTGTTTATTTACGATTCTGATAGTTTGCCTCTGGCATGCCCGTCATCTATCGACAGTTGATAATCACGAGGCATGATCAACCATTCTAAACTGGTCACGCCCAACCGACTGTGACATTTTTTCCAACCAATCAAATCAGTGTCAGAGAAGAGACATCGACTAATCAGAATCTTGACGTGTTTGACCAGGGGTATGATTTGAGACTGCCACGATTAAAGACGGCTGTGTTGATGTTGTACAGAGTAATTAAAGAGCCCGTAATATAAATGGCGTTGGTCGAGTTGTTGTAAACTTTAGGGTACACTGTTCATCCGCAGAGTAATATCAGGAGAATTAAGGTAAATATCAGGTTAAAAAAGAAGAATTTTAAAGGAAAACTTGTGATCAAACAGACTTAACTGACTGCAGAGACCGAATCATACAACACATGAATGAAGCATCATTTGGCGCATGTCATCTTGCACGAAGATAATTATTCGAAGAGAACCAAGATGGGGTATTTATTCCACTGTCATTTTGGACTAGAAGTAATGAAAATCACAAACTAGGTCATACGTCACATCCGAGAAAAATACTGGGCGTATGACCCAACTTACACTGGTGACCAGGCTAAAGATGCGAAGAGCCCACCCTAGAAAGACCTCGTACAAGTGTTACCAGACCTGGAAATGGCATGCAACACTGACACGTCTTGAACTTGTAATAATTACTGGCAGAGTAGGGAGTCCCATGTCTCCCTGCATGGGAGTATAGGTCCACGCTCCATCCTACCATGCAGCAAGGTAGTTAATTGCTCAGTAATGCTAATGACAATGCCGTCTTCAAATTTACACTTGGATAGCCTATTCATATAATGTACATGCTGATGTCATTCGGCGCTAAACCTCTCATCTTCTCAGCTGGAAGCGCGATGTATCAGTTGAATGCGGCGTGGCTGTTCACCAACAACAAGGATGCCTCGCCTTCCGGGACAGAGGAAAATTATTTAGCATCTGCTCGTCTTTCATTCTTGCTGTCATAACACGGTCGATGAGCTTTCACGATCACAATCCCAGATGTATGGACTGCAACAATGGTTGGTTGGGTGCTTGCATACATTCTTCGCAATGATATAAATCTTTTAAAAAACCATTCCAACTTACAATTACAACATTTATCTTCAAATTACTCCAAAACATGCGCCCCGTTGGTACGTCAGGATTATATAAGAAAAGGGAAGAAAGGTTGTCATTTCCCTCACACATCAACGTCAATCCAGACCAATCGATCAAAATAAGACGCAAACTTTTACGACAGTACTGGGAGAGATACAAGTTTGGGCCAAATTCTAGCAGTGGGAAATAAAAAAAAATCGTGCATTCCAGTTCTTGGCATTCAGTTTAAGTGAATTTCTTTAGGATTCACCTGTCAGCTCTTTCAGTTAGTGTCTTATTTCTTGTCGGTACTTCTGACGGTACATCTCAGGCTACTACAGTCGTACTCGCAGTAATGGATGTGGATGACAGTTAAGACATCTTTCTCTCAACGAAGGGAAGTTCTACGTCTCAAGCAGGCCGACAATCCCACGAGGTCTCGCTTGAAGTTAATCGATGGCGGTTTTCAGGCGCCTTAAGACGTAGATGGCTGAGACAGTATTAGAAGAAACATCTAATCACTTGTCATGTATCCATCCAAGACATCGGCTCGTAGACCATGTATGTATAGACGGTCGCATGCACCACGGGTCGATTCTCGTCTTGAGTGAACGCCAGAAAAGCTAATTGATCAGTCCTTAAACACCCTTTTTAATGGATGTTTGTTTTCCCAGCGGCTGTTCGATTGACTCAAATGCTTCACTTGTTCGGACGGACAAAACGCAGTCCGCCGCGGAAACGTTATTCAATTAAAGTAATTCGCAGCGTCACCAGCGTGACAGACGCAACGACAGGAATAATTGAGCGGACATCAAACAGCCGTCGGAAAAATGATGACAAGTAGCTTGCACGCCAGGCGCAAGCCCGCCACGTGCCGGGAACACTGGCGTTACCCAACATACCATCAGTATCGCCCGAGACATACTGAGATGGTATATTAAAGAATTTTGTTACAGAAAAAGGGAAAATAGTTTCAAAAGGAGGTAACCACAAGCCCAGATGAAGCCCTCTTTCGGAAATTTGTTAGCGCACAGACGCAACATTTATAGCCGGTAATTTAAGTAATTTTGCAAACTCTGGTTACACCCATGCTGTCTGGAAACATAACAAAGACTCCTTCCCGCTAAACGATTATGTATTATAATGTCTGTGTTGGTTTACTTTGGTATAACGATATTATTAGATTGGTCTGGGTAGGTTGGACGCGGGCGGGGCCGTTCTGGGGAAGTTCATTGACATTGGTCACTACAAAATGGCGTCCACTCACGTCCGTCTCATTAGATTTGGATTAACTTGACACATTTCAAGGTGGCGCCTCAAAAACAGTTTCTCTCTCATCCGTGACAGACATTGTTGAACATGGCCGAACAAGAAAGCCAGCTTGAACACATTCCTATGTTTCTGATCTGACGGAGGTCAATGTTACACTAGTCTAGAATGACGAATGTGTATAGACATGCCTGTCAGAAGTCATTACACGAGAAATGACAAACTTCCATTGCGCAGTGGCCCCGGGTCTCAGTCTGCGTGTGGATCGTGCTAATGGTAGCGCCGCTATCGTATATTGCAGACGGGATACTATCACCTGTACGTGTACCGTAACTTCAAATGAAGAGTTCAACGTCAAAATGGCGTCACCTTATTGGAAGAATGACAGTTTCCCATGAGATCTCGTGAGGATCCAACATCAAAAGTGTCAGGAGACCCAACCTCGTCCCCAGGGCTCACTTTATTTGCACACCTCGTTTCCATTAATAAGCTTGGATTAGAAACCGTTTCCCAATTCGAAACAGCAACAGCGACGATTAGATGCTACACAAAATAACAACTCCGATGTCAAACTTCGGCTCATTGTGACTAAAACATTAAAGATAGGATACCCCATGAATAATTGCTTGGATTTGGGGAATTGTATTTTATAGTAATTATAATTATAATACCTCCAAATGGGCACTTTGGGAGACAAATTCCTAAGAGTCGTGCACAATCTTTATTGTAACCTAACCCGTTTTTACCTGGAGCTTTTTCCACGAAATTTCATATTTATGCTATTTAGACCCAAATCTGTCTTCTCCGAGCAAAAATAACTCCCAAATATCGTTTTGTGGGGTAGCTAGACACTTAGGGAGACACTGAAATGTCTCCCTAAGTGCCACTGTCTCCCAAGTGAATCAAAACTATCGCTAATTTGTCTCCCAAAGTGCCTATTTGGAAGAATTTAACTGACCTGTCCGAAGTTTCACAATCATGGACGCTGAAAGCAAGAAAAACAACATTCGTTTGGTTTTTTTTCACCGGCGTCGGGCAGTGGTTCTTATGTTGTTCTTGGTGTTTTTCGGAACAATTACAGGATATCTAGCGCAATTATTTTGCTGGATACAATCAATATTTACTTTCAAACAAGTAAGATATTTCTTAATAATTCGGTAGTAATTGTTCAATATCTGCAAAAGGTGTACCCCACCTTTAAAGCAAATACATTTCATAGATATCATGCATAAACTGAACTCACAGTAACAAACGACAAGTGCTAAAGGTAGACGGGATACTATCATATTAATCATACGGCTGAATTAATGGTAAATTCGGAGTCCTATAGTATAAAGTGCATTGCCAGACGAGCGAACTCATCGAAACCCGCTGCCAAACTGTTGACACGGATATAGCCAAGTAATCAAGTACAACATCAATAATTGCTGGGTTTTGAGTGGGTCAAACGCCAACCCAAACAAGTTTTGACAAAACCCTGTGACAAATTACAGTTGTACCAAAAATGTGTATCGCCTGGCACGTCTGGTTGATAACACAGTTTATATTTTATCGCGACTGGCACCTGCGATGAAGGGGTACAATCAATTACAAACAAACGGTATTCATTTACCATGTTTTTTTCCCCCGCAATTATATGCATACAGTTGATGCGATTAATGTTTTCTCTTTATCTGTTTCAGCCGTGTTCGAATCCGTACTAGGCCAACACTAGTGCTAGATCAGGCATTGATTTCATCCTGATGCTGCCCATCTCTCTTTTGTCGAGCTTTCTGACTACAGTACAGGGGTGCACTACCCTAATTGAAGGGAGAATTTCTCCGCCAGCTCATTAGCATGAAATGTGCCCCCATAATTTCTTTTGAAAAAGGATGCCGTTTGGTGAAAGAAATGGTGGGATTGTGTAAATATAGCATAGGATCAACTCCCTGGTTTTTGAGCTTCAATCTGAGGGCAGACTTGACAAAATTACGGTTGAAAAATGGGTCCTAATTGCCCTAGAATGTGGAGGGATGCCATTTGTAAAATGGCAGCTTGCAGGCTCCGGAAGTATCACTTTTCGGGAGGTGAGTTTCTTTTGGTGTGAATATTAAAAAATGTAATTGGCTAACCTTCTAAAAATTGAAAAGAAATGGAAAGATAAAGAGTTTATTAAAGACCAAGACAATAATCTGATTGTTGTTTGAGAAACCCCAGTGATGTCGGTGTGCATGAAACTTGGTCCTAAACATTGTTGATTTTACACTGTTTTCAATGGGACTTGAATTAGGCTAGTGCACCCCCACAGGGGCCTCAATTTCCTCACCAGAAACAACTACAACTCTAAAAGTTCAGTTGGAAGACATCGAAGCCAGAGGATGTCAACATAATTGATTCGATATCGATTAACCGTGTCAGTCTGCGGAGTTGACAACATTACATATGAAGCAAGATATGAGATTACAGAGTAACATTTAAGTCCGAGGTGAAGTTTGGTGACGCAGTTAATTTCAAAGAATTAATTCACCGTGCGGTTTTTTTGTTGTAGTTCAGGTCTAGACCGTCTGGAGTTGATCGATTACGGGGAGCGGAAAAAAGTGCAAGAGGTCATTAAAGTTGAGCGCTCATTATCATACACACACACACTTGGCCCAATGCGAATACACGCGGAGTCTGTCTCTTAAGGCTTCATGTTTCCGTCTTCCAATGGAGTCCCAGCAGACTGAAGCTCAGCAAGTGCTATTTGAATTTGCCTTCTAAGGATGTTTCGGTTGGCCGTTTGGAGTGGCCAATATTGACGCTATCAGTGATCTACCTGCGGCAATTAATACGCGCATCTCGGTTTTTGTAAAGGTAAGTTGGAATGCGGCTGCGTCTCGTCAAAGTCACGTGTCAATTGGTAGCAAGCAAGAGACACACACAAGCAAAATGAACTGTAGAAATATTGTTTACACGCGACATTAAATTAACATTATATGCTCTGAAGTAAATCCACACATTGGGCTGCGTTAGTCAAACTTATTCATGTTCTAAGATACTGAACGTACATCCATAGTCGACACTCGTCCATACGTACCAACGCACTGGACACAACACTACCTCATATTCTTGTCAAATTATCCGATATTTTAGGAAGGTAACCCTAATGGATCATTTTGAACACACGGTCTACTTATCTTTGGCTTGACTTTACTAAGGTGTAAGTATTAAAACGAACTTGAAACTTAAGAAAAGCGCGCAACTAAATGACTAACATGAACACTGATGTTAATTAATACGGACTTTTGAACCCCACCCTAAACTTATGCAAAGTTGGATTTATTTCAAAATTGTGGGCAAATTTTTTTTTTTGCCGGCAACCATGTCTCCAAAAGCTACCGACAGCGGAGCAAAGATCGCGGCCTTGAGTCAATCTTCGGAGGGGGAAGAATGTCAATTACCCGGGAGAGATTTACGAACATTACAATTCGAAGGGTCAGCATACAACACGCTCACAGTACCACCGCATCAATACCTTGCCGACACGAATAAAAAAATATAGGACGACCCAGGCCCCCTTGTAATATAAAAAGTGCCGCCGACACCTGCAAATATTGTAACCGATAAGAACCTGTGTTTATCTTTGAAGAGTTCATACCTGGTTGTACCTTTTTGTGTGTTTTTTGATTCTCGTTTCTTGGTTCTTGAAGTGCCGCGACCGAAGTTCCCCACCGAGTGTGCCTCGGTTGACAGTCGCCCGGGACGACGGCGGGGTGTGAGGGCTGGAATGCCGTAGGGCGTCTCAAGTACGCGTTGCCCTCTTTATTTTCTTGGGGGTGGGGGGGGGGGGGGGGGGGGGGGGGGAGGGGGTTCGGAACCAATTAACCCGGTGTTTTTACTTATAGAATACCTGGATCAGTTTAGTCGTTTAGACGCTCCTCGTTCCACGAACAAACACCTGTATAAATTGACAGGAAATGAAAAATGCTTATAAGAAACGGGAACAAAAAAAGGTGAAATGGATGAGGTTGATAAAAGGAGGCACGAAACCAGGTAGATTACACTTGATCTTGGAACAATATTATGCCGCGTCATCAATCAAGGGTAAGCTACACAGTCATGTTAAAAAACGATAGCAACATTTTCCAATAGAATGCTATGGTGTTCCATTGAGACCATTGAGAAAAAATGAAAAGAAAACAATGGATCACGCAGCTAGCTCTGTCGCATACGTGAAAACTGTATACTGTAATTATCGGTGTACCTACAGACATGCGCAATTTGCACAGGGGCTATACCCGAGGTCACGACCCCAGAGCGCCCAGGGTCAGAGTTGATGAATGATACTTCTTGCATTCCTCTTACTACTGTGTTCAAAATACAATGATGATCCGTCTACACGTGTGGGAATCGAACAAGATTGTTCATATAATAAACACAACCTATTACCGATTGCTATCTGCTCCCCACGGTGGCCACTTTAAACTCACAGCACCCATTGTGACCCCTACACATCCCACATAGTATTGTACTGTAGCAATAATGAAATCATACGATAAAAGTGCATGGCTAATTCCCTATATACACGGAACTTAAGCTCTGTTGCTTTCATTGATTATTGATGACCAAACAATTCAACCATCCATGGGTTATTAACCTAGACTGGGGATCTTAAGTGCTGAAAGACATGCAAAACAAATTCGGACAACAACTTTACTCACTTTTCAGTTGACAACGTTTTTCAACATTTACAGGAGGCAAAAGATAAGCTCTCTGTATTTTCACCAGCCAAGTTTGAAGTCCCCAATTATTTTTGTAAAGAATATCTTTCTTCTTCTTTAATACTTTGCAAATTGCACCCGAGGGTGAAGCCACATGGATTTAATTTGAGGCCTTAAACGAGACTAGTGCATGTCCAACTGTTTGAAAAGACTGGTCCCTTCAGTAGTCTGGTGGCTGACTATAGTAGAAATAGAGACTGGTACCAAATATTCATAATGCCACATTGACTGACCCAGTACTAAAGGGGTATTTGACTGGTTGTTTCATGAGCCTGTCGACTGGCATGTTTTCAGTACCTTTTCTTGGGATCCGCTCATATCATACACAGTATCGAGAGTTCCGAATTTTCGGACTAGGAAAACTATCAGACACGCTTGACAAAATCATGGCTGTACACACGAGATCACCAGTTTTAATCAATCTGCCCTTAGAGAAGTGAATCAATATAACGTTCATCAATAAACCAAATAATGATCAATATTTACATTAATGATTCACAGCGCGGATTGGCCACGTCTACTGTCTCGCTAAATACTCGCTCAACATGCCGAAGGTACCTCCTGTTTACCCGTATCGGGTTACTAAAAAAAGTCTCCCAGACCCAATTAAATTCCAGCCGTTTAATTATGAAGAAATTACACCCCTCCGTACCACTAGAGTTGCAGAAGACCTTCAATGTTCGCGAAGGTCAACTCGCAACTCAGTAGATGCGCACAGTGTACCATCAAGCGGCATATCGTGTGTACTGTACATGTACAATGTTTATGTGCATGTAATGCCCGTTAAACACGACTCTCCTTTGACCGCCTTTTCACCGCTGTTCTGTGTGTTTATTGACCGCCCACTGAACTCAGAACCCGCCGCGCCAAGCCAGACCGCAGGCCGCATGAAAACACGGTTGACCTACTGTCGACTGTGTCAAATCAAATTCTGCCCGCCTGTCTGTCTCTTGTTTTTCTCTCCCTTTCCGTGTTATCCTCCAAGATCAATAGTGTTGTGTGTTTCCCCCTTAGCTCGATCGTGGCAAATTCGGTGTGTGGATAATGACGAAATATTCAGTGGCCACAAATTCGTTGAGTTGACTAGTTGGTGCCACTTTAATCTGAATCAATTTGGCAAATATAGAAAACTAACTTAACTAGAAGTTGAAGAGAACGGTTTTGTATCTAAAAAGGTTTCTTCAACATAAAAAGTGCTGAAATCAACGAATGACACAACACAATATGTATTCGCTGCGTTCCCAAACCAAGGATTAGCCAATGGCCAAAGTCCAATAGACCCGGAATCTAATAGAAACTATCATTTAAAACATAACTATACCATAGAGCAAGGAACAGTTCCTTGCTCTATGACTATACCAAGAGCAGGTACAACTTCATTAGGTAAATACTAATCAAGTTTACTGCAAGAATGAAGCACATTTTGTTCATGCTATGGAGCAGATTATAAAAACAAAAACAGAGTAAAAACAATCTACATTGTATATTAGTATTACCTTCTCTGCTAAATATAGGTTAACACGAAACAGGAATGGAATGTGTTTGGCTGTCTCTCAACACACAATCATATTTTTGTTATGTGCTTTCAAAGCCGGCGGTCTCTCCACTGCGGTTCAGCTATTTGAGTATTCCTCCCTCTTTCAAAGTACAGGAAGTTGTCGGGAATCTGAATTCCATTCCCGCAGAATAGCCGATACAATACCAATAACAATACATCGGGATGACAATGGCTTTAGTACAGGTAAACGTACAGGTTATGAACTCTTCCTTCAATGGCACTGGAAACAGCTTGAAAGGTATCTGATGGCCCTACTAATACCATCTGTTGGCAAGTTTAAAGGGCCGCCTCTGGATTTTAATGACCGCTTTAGAGCGACGACAAGTGTATAATTACGATGGAAATTGGTCCTTTGAAGGAGCCGCGTTAATAAATTACCGTGTACTTGAACGTGGACAATCGATTGGTGTTGAAGCGGCTTCCGCTATTAAATGTGATAAATCATAAGTTTGGTCCTATATAGATACCAATGGTGTTCAATTTAACACCGTAACACATAATGAAGAAGTATATAAGGCAGAGGGAAACCCCCTCTCGTGTTGGTCATTGTATTTTCCGATACATGGGACGTGTATAACTAGGTATAGGGCCAACAGCGGGGCCTGCTCTGCCTTAAATCGTGCAAGCTGGGTATAGCCTATAGACCTACTGTAATTTTTGCAGTGTTGTGTCCCACATGTTCTACACCTTAGATTAGTAATACCCGAAGATGATCTAGCACTAATATCAAACGGACAAGTCATCAAGAACACAATTAAGAGCCTTCCGCCACTATTTTTTCAACGGCACATGCGGAGAGTTAATCCGATGTTCAATAAGGACTTTCATGTGATCTCGAGCGCCAGCAAATAGTATGTTTGAATTGACAGATACCCGTCTTGCGGGCAGGGTGTGAATATGTGTGCCATCAGTAACACCTTGCATTATTATCGAATTAAGGTAGCGTGACAAATCTACAATGGGGAATCTGATGAACTTTTGAATCACAACCGATGAAGAACTGTAAGCTTTGTCCCCCCCTAAAAAAAAGCAACACAAGGCCAGTTTGTTTCCCATGCATTCCATGCTTTTTGCTCCAGCGAGGTCCAGTAAACAAACCTGGAAACATTAAACCCGGTACAATCGTTGATGCAAAAAACCACAGCCCAACAACGGCGTGAGAAATGCGTACACGGTTGTAATCCAAAACACCGTGTGTATACACCCATGTTGACCGGCCTAGACGAACTTGCATTGGACCAACAAACAACTTCACTGTACAGCTAGCTATCAAGACTGTCAACAAACACTGGAGAACTATAGCTTCGAGATTAGATCCGTGTTTATCTGGAACTATCGGCACGGGAAAAAAAAAATTCTTCGATATATTGACACACAAAATTGTGACTGGCGCAATGTTGTTGCCACCGCGACACCAACGCGTCCAGATACCAAGCATACTTTTAACAAAAAATAATAATGCTCTTTAATTAAACGGCAAACAAGTTTTGCTCATAACTTTAACATTGTATGTTATATAAACTGGTTTATTTTTAACCCATTTAACCCAATTTGTCTGTGCTGATAAGACCAAGGTATAAGGGACACAATTTCAGCGATAATTCCGGGAAACGTTTTTAGTTTCAGAATAATATGCATGGAATGTGCGGGTTCCCCAAACTCGGTTGGGCCTCTATAACTTCAGCTCCGATGATTTGGACAAATTAAACGCGTGCTTATCGAAAATGCCAAGCAATCAAACTCAACGGGTGACTAAAAGGCTAAACTCGACTCCCAGTTACAAGCCCATTTTTCAGAGTATTACCTATTTCTGGCTCAACCTGAGCATAAACAATTACATTATGACGATTCTAAAGTATTTTTGTCCGTATAAGGCGGTCTTTTCAGCTCATATCCAGGCACCTATTCACATCACAAATTACATTATGTTAGAAAATAGAAGGTACCATGACCGTTTCTCTGTGTTATAACTCGTGGGTTCCTATATAAAAAATGCTCAACTTCGGGTATCCGATATACCGGGTTCCTCAGTGATCCTATATGGTTACCCGATATACCAGGTTTCTACGATCCACTATATGGTTAGCCAGTATGCCGGGTTCTTGTGATCCACTATACCAGGTTCCTGTGATCCACTATGGTTACCCGATATGACAACGTTCCTGTGATCCACTATAGTTACCCGATATACCACGTTCATGTGATCCACTATGGTTACCCGATATACAACGTTCCTGTGATCCACTATAGTTACCCGATATGCCGGGTTCTTGTGATCCACTATGGTTACCCGATATACCACGTTCATGTGATCCACTATGGTTACCCGATATACCACGTTCATGTGATCCACTATGGTTACCCGATATACCAGATTTCTGTGATCCACTATATGGTTACCCGATATACCAGGTTTCTGTGATCCACTATGGTTACTCGATATACCAGGTTCCTGTGATCCACTATGGTTACCCGATACACCAGGTTCCTGTGATCCACTATGGTTACCCGATATACCAGGTTCCTGTGATCCACTATGGTTACCCATTGTACCAGGTTCCTGTGATCCACTATGGTTACCCGATATACCACGTTCCTGCGATCCACTATGGTTACCCGATATGCCAGGTTCCTGTAATCCACGATGGTTACCCGATACACCAGGTTTCTGTGATCCACTATATACCACGTTCCTGTGATCCACTGGTTACCCGATATACCACGTTCCTGTGATCCACTATGATATGGTTACCCGATATGCCGGGCTCCTATGATCTACTATGATCCACTATAATGGTTTTATACCGGGTTCCTATGATCCACTATGGTATACCCGATATGCCCAGGTTAGGGTACCCCAGCCAGTGGATCCCAGAATGCTGTCGAATGACAAAGCCGTTAGACCTGGGGTCTACTAAACCCAGGCTGCCAACCAAAGCTCCAGTGCCCTTGATGCACACTAGTTACATATTTACAAATCGTGATGCTAGAGAAAAAAAAGGTGCAAAATATGCTCTCAAACTTCTACATATTTTACATAGTTTATTATCCTTCTTGGCTTAATTCTCTTTTAATTTATATCACTATGTTGCCGTGACAACGTCTCGTCTCAGCTCATCATGTTAATGATGATTCCACGCTCTACTGCACTCCCCTTAGCTCCTCTCGGAATGGTGTGTGGATGCAACTTATTACCAACCACTTATCATAATCATAATTTACGTGCTGCTTCCCTCTGGAATTCCTTTCCTGGTGCTTGTTTCCCTCCAACCACGGAGCTACATGTAGGCTCCATGCCTTAACCTATGATCTGTCCTGTTTTAAGAAGAATGATAACTCCTACCTATAATACAGTTAGGTTTCTTCTTTTAATTACTCTTGTAGCCCTGTACGTATACATAGAGTGGCATCTAGCCTTGTTCAGAGTGAATATGCACAATATAGAGCAAAGGATTTGGGTCTAATTTGGAATAGTCGGTGTTATTGGGAAGTAAAGAATTAAGCACTGTTTAGCTGAAACACCAACTCTAGTGGGATGCGGATCAACCGTTTTGCTAGAGAATGAAGAAGCTGATGTAGATGAAGATCAAATCACCGACACCAGGCTCGCCCTGCAGTTCACTGCCTCGTATTAAACCCAAAGTCATCTATGGCAATAAAGCCTCTCTTAGAAACCCACATCTTGCCCGCACAGAAAGTCCCAATGAACCACACTGTTATAGTTATTATACACTTAATGATTCCCATTTCATTAAGTAAAGATAAAGTAGTTTCATCGCCACTGGCACGGGGCGCCATCACCTGGTAAGGTACCAAAAGGGTATAATTAGGTATCACCAGTGCACGCCATGTACTGTACGTGACTGTGACCCTGAGCGAGATTGGGCCGAATCAAAGGTCATCTTGATATAACTAGAACTGCCCAAGTTGTGCATAAAATGATTAGTTTTATCTGCCGATCAACAGAACGGAGGTGACAAATTTAAGTCCAGTTAAAATCCCACTCCTTCATCCAACGTCTCAAAAAGGAAATGTACTGCAACAAAAACCATGTTTTAATAAAAACCAGAATTTAAAACCGATCATTTTCCCTTGTATATATAAAATAAATATTACTTGGTTAAAGGTAGGATACACCATTGATAATCGCTTAAATTTTCAGGAATGGGTGAATTAAGGGGTTGTATTTTATAGTAAATGTCGTTTAACTGACCTGTCCGAAGATTTACAATCATTAATGCCGAAAAAAAGAAAGCAAGAAAAACAGCGTTCGTTTTCAACCGGCGTCGGGCAGTTGTTCTTATATTGTCCTTTTTTCCCGCAATCGCCGTCTGGCGATACCGATTTGTTGTGTATAACATTACATTTTCGGAACATTTACAGGATATCTTGTGCAAATATTTTGCTGGACGCTTAGAATCATTACTTTCAAATAAGTAAGATATTTCCCAATAATCCGGTAGTACAATTTTTCGATATCTGCAAAGTGTTAACCATAAACTAGCGAATAAATTCCTGATGTTGCGAACAAACCGTGCAAAAAATGGAAAACAAAAGTAACTTTTTTGTATTGATCGACATCCGTTCCAACCACTGCGAAAAAAGCCTCCGGCTTTCGCGCCTAAAACCGCCCACGAAGGGCCCTTAGCTAACCCCTTCAACTTGAACACATCTGACCCCGCAATTGGAGTTCAAAGCCCTAAAGTCTTAATTTTGTTTACCCGGCCGGCGGCGGCCCGTAGTCCTATAATCCTCGACACACACACGGATTTTACTTTTAAAGGATTGACTCCACATCAGGCACGTCATATAAAAGTGATAGTGACATAGAGCAAAAAAAGAGTGCTAACCCCGTCCATTTCAAAACGAAATTACACACACCATATGGGGTTTAGGGTTAACCCTAACGTCCTATGGCACTCATTTGGGGGCAGTACATGTACATGTACATGTACATGTACTACAAAATACTACGCTAGGCCATGTGTTATTACTGCGTACTGTTGAGGTGACAAAACATAACTCGTATATTACCAATGTGATCCGGGTTCGATTCCCAGCTCGGACCATATTATGAGTAGAATTAGTCGTTGATTCTCTCCTGTGCCACGAGAGTTTTTTTCTCCGGGTCCTCCGGTTTTCCTCCCACCGCAAAAATTAAAATTGACGATCTTTGGCTTTGCTGCTCGCATCGTCAGATGGGTCGTATTGCCAGCTGCCCGAGCGCCTTTACGCGCCATCGACTCGACCACGTGTAGCGCGCTTTTCGCAATTCAGCATCCCAGCTGCGAGTATATTTCATAAGGATGATTTAAGATTAGCCTCCTCAATTACTACTACATGTATTATTATTACTATATTATTATACACAAGTACACTCTAAAAACTGTGTTTAGCGAGGAAACACTTTTCTAGCTATCAGTTTGTAAACATGTTTAGAAGCTAAATGCACGCATCCAATTCCTAAACATCAACGTTCAATGGCTAAACACAATCCGTCCTCATGCTAAACATGTTTAGCATTTAAACATGTTTACAAACTGATAGCAAGAAAGTGTTTAGAAAAGTGTTTACTCGCTAAACACAGTTTTTGCAGTGTAGAATTTTGTAGCATTGGATGACGTTAAGGTAAATTAACATGCGTGACAAGTGTTAGGAAGCATACCAGTAAATAGACTGCCATATACCTTGGTGATAAATACCCCCACTTTCCAAGATGAGGACAAATACTTGCAGCCCTCCGAGATGTTTGAAATTAGTAAATTAAAGCCTGTTTCATCATCTTTCATTTTCTGTTCAGTTTTATAGGCGTCATCCAAATGAATGACTTTTTAGAGAAGATTCCGTGCAAAGAAAATCACCACCAAAGGTAGCCCTATACTCCTAAATCCCGTCGCCATTTTGAAGAATGATCCCAACACTCCATTGCACAATAATTATAGCAATTTTAGGGCCCGATTTCATCCAAATTTCACAGAAAGCTCGCAATCCTCGCAAAAAAGCTCGTAATCCTGTCACTGCTTTCACCCTTCTTTTGTTAAAAATAAAAACAGTATGGGCCAGTAGCTCAAAACGGGTATTAAGGGTACCGGCCGATGTCACGCTTTAATTTTTTCTCGGTTACCTTATACCGTTGCTCACATACATGAGGAATGTAATTTGAATCGTAAACACCGCAAGACCTTCCTCCATGCTAAAAACAACATCATTTTGCTAAAAACAACATAATATTTATATGCAGCAGAGCTCAATCAGCAGACAACCGCAGGTAATTTTTACACCAACGTTTTTTACAGTCTTATCCTATCTTCGTTTCAGATGTTATCCATAAGAGAACAAAATGAAGACCTTTTTTTCGCTGTTAATATTGCGTTCTTAATAATGCGTTCATTAAAAAGGAGTACAATCATTGAGACAAATTATTTTTCTTAATATCTTATTATTTAGCGTTAGGACGGAAATATTAGGAAAGGAATTTGGCATTTGTTTATTGTTTGCTTTGATTGTATTAACGCGCATTGGGACTTGAGAATAAGATTTGAGCTAGAATAAAGGCTGCAGACCATGCAGTATATAGGCCCAAAATTGCCAATGCAGTATAATTCAAATTTGAGCTTAATTCGTAAAACAGGTTTCATTGTGTAATTTTCTTTTTTCATTCAATATTTGACGCTGTTGTCACTCCATTTCGTTCGGTTTAATCTGAAACGTTACGGTTAGGAAATGAAAAATTATTGACCAAAGCGTTTTAAACAGTTGACAGAAACGAATTTGCTTTTTCAGTTGAACACCGATCGCACCATGCACGAGACGAATTGTACGAATTTAGCACGATTCAGAATGCTACAAATTTACTGCACCTGAAATTTATTAATTGGGATAACCTTTTAACATTTAAATTGAGAATTGAGCTTAGCGATGTTCTGAGACAAAATTGTCGTTAAAGTGTTAAAATGACCTATATTTTAGGGTTAGGACGGAAATATTAGGAAAGAAAATTGCCTATTTTTTATTGTTTGCCTTGATTGTAAGCGCATTGTGACTTTTGCTATAGATAATTTTTTGGATCATAATCTTGAGAGTTTGTTAAAACAAAAGAAGAGTGGAAGCCGTAAACATGACTGCCAGCTTGTATTTAGGTGAAAATGGGATGAAATTGGGTCATAAAAATATTAAGTAAAATATTGCTCTATGTAAAAAAAAAAGCATATAGGCCTACATAATTTTTCAAAATTGTGATAGATTTCAGGTTAAATTATGGGGGAGATCAGATCTTTGGATGGATTTATCTCTGAAAAGTCATCGGTTAACTCACCCACAATTTTACCAGAAAACGAAATGTACTTGGATATGTGTCTCAAACACATTGGAGAGTTATTTGCACATATCATGTATGCTTTTTCCCTAATTCTTTTAAGCTATACATACATTTTAAGATCGCGTTTGTTTAAGATCGCGTTCAATTTCCGTCTATAGTTGCTGCGCCGTTGTTTCGCAGGTTAACCTCAAGAAAGGGGTTTTAAAACGTGTGCATTTTTATTATTTACAAATTCAGGAAACAAATGCGAGTCTGATGAAATGCTGCGTTCTTTCATGAATTGCAAACTTTTAATTTTTTGGGGCGAATTGGCTGATTTGAAGCCCTTTTAACAGCGAACTTCCATGAATTTGTATTTAAAACTAAAGCCAGTGCTAGTAATTGCAGCTTAATTTTTGGGATTTGCTTTGTATAGCGTCCCGTCATATAATACATTTTTCTGAACAAATTTTGTGTGTGATGATTTTTATAAAAACAATGGTTATTTGACTGCGATTGTGATTTTTAAAGAAAAATACGCCGGACGGCGATAGCGAAAAAACAAAGATAACGTAAGAATAATTGCTCGACGCAGGTTGAAGAAAAAAACCCGCTGTTTTTCGTGCTTTTTTCGGCATCCATGACTGTAAAACTTCGGACAGGTCAGTTAAACGATATTTACTATAAAAAACAACCCCTAAATCTACTCATTCATGATAATTCAAGCAATTACCAATGGTGTATCCTACCTTTAAGCATCGGTGAAATGCTTGACGTTATATTAGTTCGGTCATCTAATAATATTTGTCGCTGTCCAGTTGATCGTTTTTGTTTTCGTTTGGTTACGTTTGCTACATTGTCTGTTCTTTCAGCTACTCTCTGGTGGAAATAGTGCAATGAGCATAATTTATCTAATATAATGTATACTATACAACAATCGTTTCCTTACCAATAACGGAATTACGGTGTGTGGATTAAAAATATTACTATAGGGTGATTAACGGAGAAAGTGTTGTTAACATAAAAAAACTGTAATTTTATGAAATGCTTGATGTCAGTTAGGTCATCAAATTATTATTATTTTGCACTGTCTGCGTGTATAGTTTGTCGTGTTTATGTTCGTTAGGTTATATTAGCTACTATGTCCATACGTTCGGCTACACTGTGGTCTAAAATGAAATGAGCATAATTTATCTCATTCCAAACAACACGTGTATACGCTCCAAAAATCATTTCTTTACAAATAATGGGAAATATAAACGTTTATGAGTTTAAAATATTACAGAGATCGGGATAAGAAAGAATGTAGTATTCTGCCGCCACTTCTTTGGTTGTATCTATGGAGAGTCAAGTGCAATTTCATAGTTTATATTTTCTAACAAAATTGAACATATTTCTCAGTCCTAGATTCGTGTCTTTTTACATTATGTTGTTGTAATGACTGACCTTCAAGACGATATCATTATGATGAGAAAAATAGCGTCGGGATGCAACATTATTTCTCTGCCGAGTATTTAAGCGCCGTTATTAATTTAGCATTCCTCCATGGTAAAACTAAAGTAAATAATTATTTGTAAGCTTCTGCTGTTAATTCTTACTAATTCCTACTAATACAGAACCAATAGAAAATGACAGATTCCTAAATATATTATATCGTGTACAAAGTTTGAATCAAAATCCCATCAAATATTAAATTTTTCGGCAAACAGAGAAAATCAATCAAGGCTATTATAAATTATAAAAGTCTTACTATTCAAGTGAGAATTTTTACAGCAAATGCAAAATGTTCAACACTGAATTTTTAAAATAACTCGAGTATCAAGACAACATCTGGTCTGGTCTAAACCATGTTCTAACTCACCGTGTATCGCTATGCATGCCTTTACACACATCCATGCTGGCCAGTATTCCTTTGTTCTCGTCGGCGCGGGAAAGCCGACGCGAGCCAGCCCGTCCGATAGCGCTACATGGGCGGTTTAGACTCGCGCGACTAGACTCGACACAAACCCAAAACAGCGGCCGATATTTTCCTTCACATCCAGCCATATTTCCCCGAAACGTATTAATCCAGAGTGCTTCGAAGGTGTCGTCTACAAGTCTCGAAGAAGACTGTCTTCAAAATGTATTTCCAAACGGTGTAATTTCTGCGATGTTTTATTAGCAGGAGATATAGCGACGGTATGTGATAGTGTCGCGTCAACGCAGACGAAGAGAGAAATTAAAGTCGTCGTGAGGTCCTTTGTTTCGAGCGTGTGTTTGGCACTGCGTTGCGTCCCCGGTGCTTCAATAAGCCGGCGTGATTTCCTACCTTCAGTTCTCGATGATTCCCGTTAAACAAAAACCAACAGTCCGTAAAAGATCCAGTTTTACTCGAAGAAATGTAGGTGCAGCTTCATGAACAGACCGGCCGGGGTTTAAACTAGCAACTGTCTCGGCTACTACTAGGGAAAGAAAACACAATAGCGTGGACAAAGACCGCTGAAGAAAAAAAAAATTGCGACACAGGGCGTGGGAAAGCCATAACGCATGTGCAATGGCAATGGGCGGCAGTCTGTCGCAATGCTCTGTATCTCATCAGCCCCTCCTGTGACGTCAGAGTAATTTCGCGGTTGTTGATTGGCTTATCTCGTGTTGTTATTTGCGCAACTTTGTTGCACTTTTATCTTGTCTCAGCTCAGTGAAGACGACACCGAGTATATTACGGAGCGTTATTATAATGCATCGATTCTCGCATAATGATGATTATTATTATTAACACGCCTTTATATTTGTTTATGCGAGAATAAGTGAATGATATTTCTTAGTAAAATAAAATATGTCTCATTAACAAAAATAAGGCATGTTTGATATACAATTTTTGAAATGTTATTTGATCTGTTGTCAGCCGTGAGTATAAAAATATCGCAGTTTGGGGAAAAAACACGAAATCTCACGGGAAAATTACCCCTTTTAGCCTATTTAGATTTGTTTAAAGATTGTTTTTATCAAGACAAATGAGCATTATTATAATGCAGCGGTACTCGCATAATGCGTATATAAACACGTTTTAACAATTGTATGATGGAATAAGTAAAGAATATTTCTTAGTAGAAAAAAAAGGGTCTCATAAAATTGTTTGTTTGTTTGATATACAACAATTTGTAAAATGATTTGTTTTCAGCCGTGGGTAAATCCTTAGTTAGCCTATATATAATTAAAGTAAAATATTTTTAAAAAAATAATCAAGGAAAAAGAACGTCAGTAATCTGAATTACAATTTATCCTAAAAGCATTTGAAATACCTTCTCGAAGTTGACCGGTTCTCTGGACATTCATAATCGTATTTATCCATAAAATAATTTCATCTGAAAATGTTATCTACAAATGTATAAACAAACAGCTCGGAAATGCACCACTGTCTCAGTGACTCATTCCTGCACACGGACGAAGACACACATCAAATGTTTCCGGAGGTTCGAGGCGGGGCAATGAATATTAGGACTGAAGGGGCCAAGTAGGTGCAAGACACACGATATGCAACGAACAGGGAGCACTGCCGGGTTGGGAGATTAAGAAGCAACCGGCAAAAGCAGGCAAGGCAAAAAAGGGTTTATGCCCAAAATCATAGGGAAAAAATATATATGCAATAATCAGTTCGTGTCGGATTACATGTATACAAAAAAAAAACTGTCAGCGAGCGGCTCGCAGCGAGCAAGGCGGGAAATATCAGCGTGTGCTACCCACAGATGCCGGCCTTAACCCGTCTCGGATCGAGGTTCGTGACAAATAATACCGCGCCTTGTCCCGGTCAATGTCAAAATAATCTGGACGATAATTATTATTCGGTTGATTAAACTGTGGCACTGACGCAACTTACCGCCAGCTTATACCTGACACGACTGTAGACAAAGCGGACGCCCTATGTGTACGTACGTGTGGATACACGATGCGTCGAGTAAAAATCCTAATTCAAAACGGTAGGCCAAAAACTTGTGTCACAAAATTAGCGTTCTACGTTATAGATAATGCCCGAGTTACGCGCCATTCGTGGGTAATAATGTCCCGAGGGCGAAGCCCGAGGGACATTATTACCCACGAATGGCGCGTTAACGAGGGCATTATCTGACTTAACCTCCACCTGGGACGTCACCACCTATTGTCCTACCGCTCCATTATTTTGCACGAATGGAGCGTCTTTGTTCAGAAGACACTTTATACTAACCGGTACGTGTAGCGGTTCGTGATATTTTTTTCCAGGAGCTGGGTGGTTCGTGATTAAAATATTCATGAGAAAGAGCAATGGCAACTCATATACATTAAATAACTATAAAGAATTATAAAGAACAGCTTCTTTCACCAACTCGTCAATAGCATAGTTGGTAGAGAGGAGAGCTATGGATCGAAAGGTCTGTGGTTCGAATCCGACTATCGATAATGTTTGTCTTTTTCTTCGACACATTTTCGTATGGGTTAGTTTAACCATAGAACAAGATTGAAGGGAAAATCGGATTGGAGTACATAGGTTTCTTAAAAAAATACAACGAAAACCGCTACACTGGTTAGTTTCAGTGACTTCCTCTTTGTTCACTTGCGTTACCTTCCCAAAATAATGGAGAGATATCGCCTCCAACGCTCCATTCGTTCAAAATAATGGAGGGGTAGGACAATAGGGTGACGTCACGGGTGGAGGTTAAAATTATGTAATCAAACAATTTTCATAAAATATTGTAGATAAATGACCTATACTCCGATTGTATGGGTTTTATGTTATAGATAATGCCCGAGTTACGCGCCATTCGTGGGTAATAATGTCCCGAGGGCGAAGGCCGAGGGACATTATTACCCACGAATGGCGCGTTAACGAGGGCATTATCTGACTTAACCTCCACCTGGGACGTCACCACCTATTGTCCTACCGCTCCATTATTGTGCACGAATGGAGCGTCTTTGTTCAGAAGACACTTTATACTAACCGGTGTAGCGGTTCGTGATATTTTTTTCCAGGAGCTGGGTGGTTCGTGATTAAAATATTCATGAGAAAGAGCAATGGCAACTCATATACATTAAATAACTATAAAGAATTATAAAGAACAGCTTCTTTCACCAACTCGTCAATAGCATAGTTGGTAGAGAGGAGAGCTATGGATCGAAAGGTCTGTGGTTCGAATCCGACTATCGATAATGTTTGTCTTTTTCTTCGACACATTTTCGTATGGGTTAGTTTAACCATAGAACAAGATTGAAGGGAAAATCGGATTGGAGTACATAGGTTTCTTAAAAAATACAACGAAAACCGCTACACTGGTTAGTTTCAGTGACTTCATCTTTGTTCACTTGCGTTACCTTCCCAAAATAATGGAGAGATATCGCCTCCAACGCTCCATTCGTTCAAAATAATGGAGGGGTAGGACAATAGGGTGACGTCACGGGTGGAGGTTAAGTACCCATAATCTGATGTTAAATATTAATAAAAATGTGATAAAAAGTAAAAAGTTATCACCAAAACCGGGCGCACTCCGTTCGTCATCGGCTAGCGTCGAACACGCTGTACCCTGGAAGCTGATTTACATCACAATCTGACCATTGACGTTATGAGTGAACCGTCGATACATAATACACGAATTTCTATTTGCCGTTTTTCTAAATTTGTGCAACAAAAAATCAAGAAAATTTGCCAATCCCTACAACGCTTTAAGTAACGTCGCTATCGTTGGTAGTTGTTCATTATATGCGTGACGTCACCAACCGCTTTTCCCGACCAATAGGAAGCCGCGCTACTGTCACTGGGGGCAGTAACCTTTTTCATTTAAAAATCAACGCTTGTAAAACCTGTGCTATACACGCTCCAGACTGTTGTTACATAACACATACACCCAAGATATCTGAAAATAATTCCTGAAATTCCAGGAACACAATGACCAACATAAAAAGGCCGGGTCCCCTCTGCCTTTATATCTTGCTTCATAAAAATAATAATAAAATGCAGTTCTTATATACAGTTCATGTATCTGTATACCAAGATTGGTACCCAAGCCGCTCTAACATTATTACCCCGGTCATTGGGCCCATGAAACATTCCAAATGCCATCTCAGCACAGTGGGGAGTATACAGCTCGATGCTGCCGTTTCGGCGCAAAGCAGCTAAATTAGCCACAATAAAAGGCATCTCTACCCTTTATACAGGTACCTATTTTACTCCTGGGTGGCGAGAAGCAATGAGTGACAAAGTGCCCTGCCCAAGGGCACACGCACCATGGTCCCAGACCAGACTCGAACCCACAACCTGTAGCTTTACCTGTAGATGACAAATTCAATGCTCCAGACCACTAGACCACGGCACTCCACGTTTGATGTGTGAACTATAATGGAAACACAAACAAGTCAACAAAAATCTATCATCAAAATTTAATTTTCGAAAAACAATAAAATCAAGATCGAGTTCTAAGCGTATCGCGTCGACACCAAATTTTAAATCAAGCACAATAATAATTACGAAACACTGCGAAAACGTTGTTGATAATTTATCGCCATTTTGGCCTTCACGCATGTTTAGGAAAACACCAATAACAATACCGCTAATAAAACTTGCACATCCCCAGCCCCCTAGTGCATGCTCCAGTTTTTATAGTTTGTATACATTTGACCCCCGGATGACAATGACCTCAAATTATCCCATACCCACAGATTATTGTCACCAAACCGAGATTGTAGTTTGACTTTTTATATGACGACACCAAACAATTGAACTAACAAAAATATAACATAAATCAAATAAGTTAAGAGGGCCTAATATTTCGATCTTAACAAGATCTTTTTCAGAGACTAAATGACTGTGTACAAGAAACAAACATATAGGGCAACATACAGCATGATGCACATCATGGTTGGCAAAAAAATATAACATAATACACAAAGTAGAAGAACATAAAGGGAATATACTATCGCAATATCCCCATTTTGGCTTGAAAGTCAGTAGGAGAAAAATGTAATACCAGATGGTCCTGTATGTAGTGAACAGTTGGTCGAGTCTTTCAACGGATCCCCCAACCTGTAAGACCAAAATACTCTAGTGTAATGACATGTTTATTTTCCGTCTGATGAGGTCGACCAAAGTTTGTCCCGGGCAAGAACCCAAACACAAACAACCAATTGTGTGGCAGCAATTCACGCAATTGTGGGGGGAAAGGGTTATTGGGCAATTAAGGTTTTCCGCCCAAGGTTCCGTCAACACCGACATCGGAAATGAAAAATATATAAAATCTCTGGTCTGACGAGAGGGGGTCTAACCACTGGTGTACGGAGTATCGGGAGGCGGGAACCAGACGCAGAAAATGTGGAATTGATTTGTTGAGGACACGTGACGTTGGTGGCTGTCCCTGCTATATGCTTCGTTTGTCTGTCTATAGCGACAGGTACGACGGATGTATTGGAACTTGGGATGCGAAAACGACATGAATATTAAACACCTATGTGAAATAAAAACCCATTAGAGAACCTTCTTAGCGAAAAAATAGGTGTAGTCTAGTATGAAACCAAGCCGTCCATGAAAATGGACTACCTTTAATGTATTGCGCATGATGTCGCATGTCACATAACAATGAGGGTATGCATGCAAGATCAATTATACTACTTTGATGTATCTTCCCCACAGATACAAACAAACCCAATTAGCTGCCGGGTCAATCTTTTGTGTCGTCACCTCGTTAAGGTCATTCATGTAACCTCGTCAGGTTAGATAAATAAAACAACTTCCACTTGTTTTTTGTTCATTTTCCATGTTTACTTTTGAATACAAAAACATGTCCTTCGGCCTTTCAAACGATTACGTATTGGGTTCGTTTTCTGAATCATTACCATGGCTATGACAATCAACAAGTTGTACACAACAAAATCATTTATATTTTATTGGATCGTGTCCTAAAATATTAAACTTCAAAGTGAACTTCCAGAGTAATCGGCAAGGCGGGACTTGAACCTGCGACCTCCGGAATACCGGACCGGCGCTCTACCAACTGAGCTAACTTGCCCTATGTTGGCGGTCTCCCAGACTGTCAGTATCTTTGTTCGGGGGCGCTTGTCAGAAGTCAAATTTATATTAAACGGAAAACTCTCTCGCTTTAAAGGTCGTCTAAAGTACAGCAAGTGAGACCAACGCGGTCTCTACTCAGGATCCCACAGCACATAGCGTCTACTGTTTCCTCTGACCTTTACCGGCCAAACTGCGACCGTTTTTACTTTTATTCGCGAACAATTTCAATCCGTCAAATTGCATGAATTGCAGGGCTTGAGCACGCGTTAGCAGACACCTCCACAGAGGTCGTAGGGATGACAGATGGGTACAAGGGTACTTTAAAGGTAGGATACACCATTGGTAATTGTTTGAATTATCACGAATAGGTGGTTTGGGGGGATGTATTTTATAGTAAATATCGTTTAACTGACCTACAGGTCCAAGTTTTACAATCATGGATGCTGAGAAAAGCAAGAAAAATGGCGTTTGTTTTTAACCGGCGTCGGGCAGTGGTTCTTATGTTGTTCTAGGGTTTTTTTGTCGCAATTTTGGCGTGTTTTTTTTCCAAATCATTATTCACTTTCAAATAAGTAAGATATTTCGTAATAATTCGGTAGTAATTATTTCCCGATATCTGCAAATGGTGTATCCTACCGTAAGTAACTTTTCTGTACTGTAGGGACGCCACTTATATACTGTTTGTGTTCACTTCAAGGTTTCAAATTGGGGGGGGGGGGGGGGGGGGGGGGGCACATACTCTGTGGTGTCGGGTGGGGAAAGTCCCCCTGTGTGCCCCCCCCCCCCCCCCCCCTCCCCCCCTCCCCCTCCCCCTCCCCTCCCTGTAGCCACGGTTACGCCACTGTGTCCACTAAGCCTCGCTTTCATACTTCAAAGCTAGAGCCACGACTACTGTTATAAACCCAATTGGCCTGACGCCATCTATAGACAGTTTACAACCAACGCACTGATGGTGGGGTTCGCTCCCTTTAACTGCTCGTTATTTCCGGTGTTGAAGCACAGGGTCAGGGGTCAGGGCATCCCGCGTAAATCGTAATACCAACCCCTGTTTCTTCTTCCTGTTAGCGAGCTTATCGTATCCTGTCAGAGACACGCGGGTGTTTTGAGGGGGCCTGCTTTTTTTTGGCAACAGTTTGATCCCGTTTCTTCGTCTGCAGGATAGAACTCCGACCAAATTATTGAGAATTCGACACACTGGTTTCTCTATCAGATACCAATGTAAAGTTTAATTTCCTCGTGATGAAGATCTACATATTCAGCACAGAACAACTTCACTAAGCAATGGCCATATACTGCCAATTTGTTAGATTTGTGTGAGTTCAACCAACTCGAATTCATAACTTCCGAAAACTAACAAATGCTATGAAGTACAAGCAACAAGTAAAAGTATTTACTTCAGAGTTTAAAACTTGGTAGTAAAAGCAAATGCTAGTTTTTATGTATACGACTTTTGGCGCCTGCGTCGTACGTCCCGTTTACTACCAGTACAAAATGTATACGGATTATGTGCTTACAGGATAAGCGCTGCTGCTAGCTTATTGCTGTTAGCGCAAATTGGTGATCGTAAGCGCAAAATGGTGACCGTAAGAGCGAAATTCCTTGGTAAGCAAGCAAAACCATGAAGTTGGGCCCTGCACGCAATGCACTGAGCGGAATGAAGTAAAGTTTAAAAATAACTATGATGTATGTCTCCCACCAGACAGGAGAGATACTAAAAGCACCACGCTCGTTCAGGTTACAAAATCATCAATACCAGAAGCCCAAAGGTTACGGGAGTTAACGGGTGTCCGTGCTGTTTTCTCTCTTACGACAACACCGGGGTTGGACGCAGAGGCGACACGGCGCAGACGAGGGAGCGGCGCGGCGGCCGCCTCGTATCGCGTTCAGTTGACATTACCGTCCGCAGAGTCAGCTGGCGACTGTTATCTTGTGGACATGGCGCCCAAAAGTATTCAAACTCCTTCTTGAGTGAGGGGAGAAGAATCCTGGGACTCCCGTTTCGAATTTGGCACATGAAATTTAAACTTACGCAATCGATAATTCCTGTCAGAGTTTTGACGGGGTCATTTTTCGGAGGAAATGGATTGCCAACCGACCGAAGACGCCCCCTGCTGGCAGCGATAAAAGCGGTTCATAATGTGTGTATAGTAAAAAGTAAAGACATGGGAAAAGTCCTTGTTTTAGTTTTCATACCACGCCATGGCTATACATTACATGTGGAGCGTAAATACGGTGCTGTGTGTTCGACTCATGTGCGGTGGTTCGCGAGTTCGAACCCTGACAGAGACACGGTGCTTGTGTTATTGGGCAAGATGTTTTACTACAATATTGCCTCTCTCCACCCAGAAGTATACATCGAAGAACATGTGATGCGGTATAGGCCAGACGCGCTAATTACGATCTACTGCAAACTGGTCTCGTGGCTTGATAAACATGGGTAATAATTGTGAAGCGCTTTGATATCTTTGGTATCATGAAAAAGTAGTCCCGAATAGTCCCGAGCAGTTGCGATATCGGGACAGCAGGTGTCGGTTTATACTGGGCACGTGGGGGGGTGAAAACAGGGAGCGGTTGGATGATGCACATGCCAGTCACGGCGCCGCGTGAGGCAACAGCCATCTTGCAAAATGGCGGCCCCCGTACAACTTTGCGTCACTCAATTACCGCCAAGGGAGGCGCCCTCTGGTAGGCCAACTCAACAATTTCAAGACTATAACTAAACCCGTCCCCCAACAAAAGCTCATCCATCATTCTTGTGGTCTCCACGTATGTGAGTGTGGAAACAAGGTGTTCCAAGGGCTCAACAATCCAAGTCAATTTTCCTTGACATTCGGGCCCCAAATAAAGCCATAATTTAAAGCCAGAGTGCTCGCCCCATGTCAAGAAACATAAACTCAAGGAACAGAGTGTATGATGGATGGGGGTCCCCGTGAACATTCCTGAAAGTGACATGACCATTCAAAAGTCGTGGAAACTATGTGGGGTGTGTATAATAGGCAAACTGTTTACGGAAGCAAGTCATGTTGGTGTCGCTTTCAAAACGTTACTCAACTGTATTAAGGGCATATTTTATTTTCACGGTCTAAACTATAAATTATGTTTCGCCCAAACGGCTGTGGAACAAGGCGCTCTTCCTATCAAACGCTCGAATTTACCAAGTTTACACGTTTGTACCATTCTCGTATTGATCTGTATGTTTTTGTCATATCTTTTGCACACAAGACATTGATATGATCACCGTGAACTTCACAGTTATCACCCCGGCCCTGTCCATAGGCCACGGCTATTTTGCAGGAGGTCGAGATTAGCACGTATGGCCTCAACTCTCACAGGTCCCAAATAATACTGTAGCGAAGAGCACAAGCCCCATGCAATTCGTAGCAAGATTCGAATCCACGTACCACGGCACGCTTTCAAAAACTGTACTGGGCCCCAGCCCTTCAATTTCAACAACGTCAAAGTGCTTCCTTTCTTTTGCCCTCACAAAGATGGAAAACAAACGCAAGGCTAAACCACGCAACACCCACAAATTATATTGTAATACTGAAGTCCATATCAGTCTTGAGCAAGAGATACTTGCATACAAGTACTTGAAGTCACCAGGCACACGTTTCTCCCAATCATTCACACCTCAGATCATCTGTTACGTCAAACCAAACTGTGTACAATGTACATTACTAGTACTTGGAAAAAGCCACGCGCAATTCTCAAATCGATATATTATATTATATTGGCATGAAGACATTGAGGGGGGAAAAAGTGCAAAGGGGCGGAGGCCGTGGAGCTAAGGCACGCGCCAAATTGCCACCCACGCTTTGGCTGCCCGGTTGTTCAGGCCTAAACGGCTCAAAAAAGAAAAAGAAAAAACTTTAAAATCTCAACCAAACGGTCTTGTACCTCGGTGATGTCGCTGCATATTGTTGTTACACCGTGACACATTAAAGCAAAGAAAATTGAAGGTCACAGGGTGCAGCAGATGAGGGAATGACAGACAGACAGAAGAAGAAAATGCTCAGTAAAAAAGTCAGCAATAATAACAAATACTTTTTTGGAGGAGCACGCGACGCTGATTTGGTCCCCGGACCGAGGGTGATCTGTGGGTGCAATCATAGGTGCAACAGTGCGACCGCGTAGAAGAAAACCTGACTGGAGCCCAAATATGCGACCCCACCGACCCGATCTAATTTAGCCGGCCAAATTTGGCGGTGGCACACCGCTGGGCGCGCGCCTGGGTGTCCGCGCCGGTCCCCCTCTCCATATTTGGGCATTTTGGAGTGGGTTTGATGATTTTTGTTTGAAATCTCCGGCACAAAAGGCCATGGAGATACGATCGAGATGGTAAGCGAAAGTGCATCAAATTTCGAGGGGTTGAGCACACCGGGACATTTATTTATCTCGTTCGGTTTTGGTATTTCGCTCAAAATGTTTCCACTTTCACCTAAATTCTTTCACACTTTACTAGACTCTGTGCATTCTTGGCATTTTGGCGAAGAAAAAAGAAAAAAGGCGACTAAACAGGCGACCAGCTCTCGAGGTTGTTTTGACCGTGGCATCGGATAATTCAACACCGTTGTTTTGATGTATATCGCCTGATGATGGTGGAAACAAAGAAATGGTGTACCTCTCGATGTTCGGTTATCGAAAACTCATTAAACTTTCAAACATAGTTAAAATGAGATGAGTAGTTTACGGTAACACCATGTGGTAATTATCGTTCTGAAACGAACCGGAGGAAACTCAACATTTCAGACAGTATGCTCTGCCCGTCGTCAGGAGACTGAGGACGGGCAGAGCATAACAAAAATGATACCAAGTGTCACCCGCGTCAAACGTCCGTTGTGACATTCGGATGAAAATGTTCATAAATGTTTACATTAGTGAGAGGGGTCACTATAGACAATATTAAATATTTACTTTGAGTACAGTCGATAAGGCATAACATTCACAAATAGTATACCTTGTGATCGACAATATACTAGCAACCGTTGGGCAAATAGCTGATTTAACCAGAATGTCCATTCAATTTTAAAGGAATGGGACCACCAACCGGCAAATCAAGGAACGCGGTCAAAAAGCTGCCCCTAACCTAACCCCATCAGCCTGTTATTATGCTTTTTATCCATGAGCTGTTCTGATCTGTTGTGCGATTAAACTGTCCAATTGAAAACTACCCTTGAAAGGCAAACCAGGTATTTTAAACTTTTAGCCTGTGTGAGTTTGCAAAACGATAGGTCCTTGGTTTGAAAAAATAAACTGAAGTAGATATGGTATTAACGATATAGAGAATGGGTGGCAGGTCTGCTTCTACTGCCTGCGCACTTCCTTGTGTAGAACTTCAATAGATGTACCCTTTTTAACGCATATTCGCCCTGAACAAGGCTAGAAGCCACTATAGGTACGGGGCTAAAAGAGAGATTAACAGAGAAGGTACTTAGAAAAACTGAAGGTAGGAATTAACATTCTTTTTAAAACTGGACAGATTGAAAGAATATAAGCAACAGGCAAGGAAACCCCAAAAGATGCATTCCGTGGGGGCAAGCTATTGGATTACTTTTTCGTCCTACGTACATCTAGTCTAGGCTGCAACAGTACATGTATGAGAACTGACAGAAAGCCGAGGTTTCTCTCTCAAACGCTCTGGTTGGAGCCTGGAGGTAGGCTACCTCCATGGTTGGAGGCACCAGGCTGGACAGACCAGTGCAGCAAACTGGCAAACTGGCAACAGCCTCCTATACAGTGGGAAAGGGATGATGTAATAAGCCCCGATCCACACTGAGTCAACTATACGCCTCTGTACCCTGTCCAGTAGGATACATAAAAAGGCAGAAGCTCCGGTCCAGATGTGGCAGCAGAACTCCACGAAGGGGCGAAATGGTTGTCTTGACTTGTACCGATGTTTGATGTGGAAGTTTGCTCTCTTACGCTTTCAATATTTTAGATAGTGACTCTCGTCGATCAAGATGTGTTTCAATGACAGTTATATTTCAGAAAGCAGTCAGGCACCTCTGGCATAGCCTGGTATATTATCATGGTTCCCGATGTTGGTTGCAAACGGTATTAACATTGCCTCCAACGTATACTACTTGTGCAAAGACTATCCAAACAAACTTTAAGCCCGATTGGTTTTCGTGGCAACATGAAGAAGCGTGCACCAAGGACACTGCTGAGAACTTCGTGTGTTTTGAAAGCTGTTTCGAATACTTTGAATGTCATCACTTTCTAGTCTATTAATCATGGTTATATATTGCTGTCGGTTTCTGTTGCTCTGTCTTCCATTGTTCATCCTTTATGTCTTAATGTGAAAGAGTGAAACACCATCCCTTGTGTGTGGCTTAAAGTACTCGAGGTTTCCATCTTACAGGGTGGTTTTTCACTAAAAACCACTCTAAATGACAACAAACTTCACTCTAGTGAAACATCCACTCTTTTGAGGACAACTCTTCATTTCAAAGCGGTGTTTCACTCTTTTAGAAAGTACCGGAAAATCATAAAGTTTGTACCTTTAACAGACCCTGAAACACCACACCAGAAAGTTTCCAAAAACCCACATACTCCTTGTAAAGATCGGATAAGGTGAACTGCAAAAGAATGGGTTGTTTTGGTCTTTTCAGAGAAACTGTTGACCAACCTGTCTCAACCACAAAGTATTTTCCCGTTGAGCAGTCACGAACAACGCCGCATGGTCAAGCTTTTTATTTTTCATGCAGCCGAAAAAGGCCCGAGGGCTCCGAGTACAGACTACTTAGAAGGCCAATCGACGGCTCGCTGCTAATTTCTCGTTCAACTTTCCTTCTCTGACTAGACCCCGACTGACGCCGCCTGGGCACGAAGCACAAATCCACGTCTCCTCCGTGGCCAAGCCTTAAATATGATATCCTGAAAATTTGTCTTTTCTAAAATCCAAATGGCGCCTCTTAACTTCAAATGTAAACATTCGGGCCACTTTCCCACACTTCACCACACCACACCCACCATTGGAATTCCTTTGCAACCCGCTAAGTAACACCTTGCAGTTAAACCGTTACTGTAACAATGTTTAAAAAATGCATTCCTGTTACATGTACGTACGTCCATCAGACAAACTTTTCGTGGTGTGGTTTCTTATCGATTAAGGCTTTAAAAACAAAATGGTTGAAAACAGTTGGAACGGTTACCTGACTTTTCCTGTGGGTTTCAATGATCATCAGACGGGGCGCCTAGCTTAACAGCTGTTTCACTTATGGTGTGATAGGCTGCCATGGGAATCCAAGCACCTGTAAACAGGTGAAAGTCAAAGTGGTAAAACACCTATAATGAGGAAACACCTGCATATACATGTATACGCCTGTATTGTAATACATAGAAACACCTGTAATTACATGACAACATTTTCAAAATTGTTGATACACTTGTTGCGGAATCCCCTTCTTGAGTAATCTTATACGAGTATTACAGGGTTTTACACCCGATTACTTCTAATCCCCCTACCCCTTCCCTCCCCCAGCTGCTACATTCTTGTATGATCAGCCTGGCGCCCTGGCGCATGAGGTCGGGTTAATTTCAGGGGATAAGCGCTAATCCGGTGCACTACATTAATCGGGATTACACGTCCAAAAACAATCTTAATCATTATCTTACTCGGCCTACATGTAATATAAAAGTAAATACAGATTCTAGGCATCCAGCAAAATGATTGCGCTAGATATCCTGTAATAATGTTCTTTAAAATCGGATAAAAAATACCCAATCCTAGATTGCCAGACGGCGATCGCGAAAAGAAAAAAAGAATAAGAAGAAAAACTGCCCGACGCCTGTTCAAAACAAACGCCGTTTTTCTTCGTTTTTTTCGGCACCCATGATTATAAAACTTCGGACGGGTCAGATAAACGACATTTACTATAAAATACAACCCCCAAATCCACCCATTCGTGACAATTCAAGCAATTACCAATGGTGTATCCTACATAACAGCGTATTGAAGAAAAAAAAGTTGAGCCACAGCACTGATAAGATGCAAATTACTTCCTGGCCATTCACGCGGAAAGAAAAGAGACCGACCATAAAGGGAATTAGTTTGGAGCCGTAATAAAAGAATAAAAGTTGGACGGTCAAAATGAAAAGAGTGTTGTAAAACTTTTAAAAGCGGTGCAAATTGGGGAGATGCACCCTAATGATTTACAAGGTACGATATAAAATAAACTGTCTTTTGTGAAATAGCCGCTATGGCGTCTATTTAGAAATGCGAGCAGATTCGACGATTTATTATCCAGCACAGGCCGGTATCTTGACCTTCAGGTTCCATCTATAAACCAGTTTGCTAATGAATTATAATTCATGCAGGCATACACATAGGCCTGAAGGCAAGAAGCGTCACCGGCCCATGCACAAAAATGTACACGGGGGTCCAACAAGTCATTCTCTCTCAATTTTAACTCGGGTTTGTACCATTTGTCTTCGGAAAAGTCCTTGAAATCCTAACAGGTATTAATTTCTAGTTTTGTTTTTGTTGGGGGGGGGGGGAATTCAAAATATAAACTTATAAAAATGAGTTCGTCCCGTGCGCACGATGTCGAGGAACATCACAATCAGCAGGGCTCCTTTTGCCACTATTTAAAGAGAATACAGTGATTTGTACGGGGTACCATTCACCACTTTGCGGGCAGAATCGCAGGCACTGAATAACAGCGCAAATCACAGCTTGCGATAACACAAAACGATGTGATTCACGCCATAAAACATCAACAAGATTGTCAAGTCTGTTGATTTCTTCATTTGTTAACCAACAAGTGCACTCATGTGAACCCAATCAATAACCTGGTAATTAGCATGGTATACATAAATGGCATGGCATGGCATACTGACAAACAAGAGACGCCAGGTAGCGATGTGTCGACTTGTAATGCCAACGCGATCCATCAGGACGGGTGTACTAGGCGCACAGTACACACTTTATTGCATGATTCACGCCAGTGAAAGACGCGCACCAACAAGCAAAGACGCATACACACATCATGAGCTGCCTTCAAGGTTCAGCGTTCGGAAGGTTATTGGCACGGGCAATAGGCCTGTGACTGCGATGATAAAAAAATAATAATAATATGATCCGACTTGACGAGGGATGAGAAATCAGATATACCCGATTGATTGGACAGCGTAGACATTCGGGATGAACATCAGCAAGCTGTATTGACACGGTGCTTCGGGGCTGTTCTCGGGGGAAAGATTAGACTCAAGCGTTGCTGTTAATCCTTTTCAAGGAAGGGCAAGTCTGAAGTTCTTCTTTTAACTTAATTAAGATTGGTCATGCGATGTAAGAACAAACAGACAGAAGCACACTGCGTCTGTATTGGGTTATCCAAACCGCTTCTTCGTATTCCAAATTCAGCCTCTCAGAGTTAAGATTCTGTTTAAAGCCGTTCATATCATGAACACACACACCCTGCGAAATGTTGCATGCAACATAACATACCAGTAGTTACAAGTTGCTGTAAGTTGTTGCAATAGCAGTCAAGGAATGTATCTTGGTCTGTCTGATTTCCTTCTTATTCCTCCATGATTACACATTATGTTGCATCATTTAACAGGCGTGGTGTTTGGTATACCTGGATTGTGTTCTCACAGCAGAATACAGTGTTACAACTAGCAGAATTATCGTTTTAAGCCGTGTTGCATTCTGTTGCATTTGGCAGGCTGCTTAGAGAATACCTCTTGAGAATTAGGGTTTATAAGCTACACACCCAGAAGAAGTCCGGCGTCTTCAAATGCCCGAAGAAGAGGCTCGAGACGAAACCGAGGTTTGATCCCAGCATGCACGGCAATCGGTCTGGACATAACTTTACAGAAGAGGGCGGTATTCCTCGCGTGACCCCTGACCTTCACGTCAGCCCCCCTAGGCCTCCGGAAATGACCCAATTGAATCAATTAGAGTACCACATGATGACAATTGGCCGTGACGAGTAATTTATCCCGCAAGAAGAATCGACGTCTGGCACTCTCACACACTTTAATGGTTAAAACAGGGACAGGTTTTAAACAAAATAAAGGAACAGAAAGTGCAAAACCTGATAACTATAGGGCCCCCTGCGCTCGATTTTATAATGAGGGCTTTGTTGTGAATAGAAAATTGAAAAGTATTAGCCGTATGTGGTAGATTGCTTTTTGAATGGACTTTCCAGAGTTTGTGTTTTGTTGTGGACAATAGCGCTCGTAAACGGGGTTCGTAGTTAATATTAGAAGAATTATGGCACTGACCTTTAACATTCATAATCCCCTCGTGGTCAGAGCATCACATTATTTTAACTGGATTTAATTTTCTATGATTTAAGGCCCGATTGTCGGGAGTTGTAGGCGAATACACACCTAGCCATTGTCGTGTGGTTGCCAATGGCAAATATATTGTACAGACTGGGGCCTTGTTTTATATGCGCACTGCGGGGGATCGTAAGTGGAGCTCCTTCATTCCCAAGCAAATAGAGGTTTTTTTGTATGTAGTAAATTAAAATAATATAAAATGTAAAGGCCAGTTCATACTTCACGCGGAATTCCATGACGTCAACAATTAAAGTTTCATTGTGACGTTCTCCGTTGCCTTAACGAATTCGCTTCGCAATAACATTCGCGTGAAGTTTGAACCGGCCTTTACTCGAAACAGTCTTTCGATATTTGTGAAACGCCGCAAAGCCAAAAGGAACGGTTGCATACGAAAGACGTTCCACTGTAGACAACAGTATGCGCATCGTGGCGTTCCAGTACGTACGCGCACATTGCTGTCAGAATTATAGTGGACCATTAAATTTGATACTCGTACGGGATACGTCTTATAACGCGGCTCGAAAAAGTCGTCTATTAAATCACCATTTTGCGTTGTAATTTTATCTGGTCCACTATCGTAAATTAACTTCTCATATCGACATGTTGAAATGTATAATGTACGACTGATGAAATTATAACTAAAAAATGATTGAATACTAATATAGGCTACTTTTTTTTCCCAACCCGCGTACGTATCCCATACGCGTATCAAATTATAATGGTCTTTGTAAGGACGGTTCATGCTCGGCGCGAAACTAACGCAAATTTATGACGTCATAGCGGGTTTTCGCGCTGCGACCTCGCAAAAACTTGAACACATTCAATGACGGTGCGTGGCCCTAACGAGTACAATTTCGCAATAATGGACTCGCGACCATTATAAAATAATAACATAATTACTGACGTCTCCAACATGGTAGCAGGCTCAAACAAAAAATGTTTGCGAATGAGGATCGGTATTAGAAATGTTGTGAATATTAGGTTTGGATTTATTTGTGTCACAGATAATAGGAGAATGGTTAGGAATAACAGGAGGGCGGGGACTGAACGAAACGTGATCAATCACCGTATAGCGCAGCATGCATGGCTGCCCGAGCATGATCAAGGGGAAGTATAGATCTTTTTTCCCGTATACGAGAGGCTCGCCTTACACCTGCCAATGCCGGTGATGTGGCGTCACCAGACGAACCAAGGGGGAAAAACGCCAATAATTCCCGCCATTGCCCGGAAGAGTTTTTTTTCTTTTCTTCTCCATCTTTGATGGTAATGCAGGTAATATTGACAAAGCACATTGAGGTCACGCCCCGGCAATATCGGCGTGTCGCCGTCGTGGCTGGACGAACACAGGGCACGCGACCAACACAAATTAATAATTTGATTTCAGGTTCATTTTAAGTGCTTTGTGACTCCTTGTGTTATTGCATTGCAATAATGTACGCGTATGTACATTTAGACCGCGCACCACTCCACCCAAACAATCAGTTTATATTGGTGAAATTCATTACGATCAACTACATGTACATGTACATATCAGACGCGGCATAAAACAACATAGCAAATGTTTATAATAAGCATTGTTGTTTTGTTTTAATTGGGAGCCAGGTGGGCGCTGTGATTACTGTCCTCGCCTTCCACCGCTGTGGCCTGTGGCCTGGGTTCGATTCCCAGCTTGGTCAACATGTAGATTGGGTTTTTAGTTCCTGCCTGATCGGATGGGTACGGGTTTACCGGGGGTACGAGGTACGACTTGACTGCATGGGTGTATATTTTAGGGTGCGAGTTGATTCGGATACGAGGTAAAATGGGTACGAGTTGGCTTTGGTTTCACTCATGTTCAATATTTATGAGAGATTTCCAGCTGTCGTGTACAGTCGAATGGAACGATCATCTTTAATCAACAAGAGACCGCAAGGTTTATATTGCGCTACTGCAGCGTAAAAAAACGGCGTCACTGCAACGGAAACCGCAGCGTCGCCGACTTTCAAGTTGAAAAAGCGCGACGGGTTAAAAATAAAGAAAGACCGATCACGCAATCGGTTCCGTGAAAGAGCCTATTTGTAACGCTCCCGCGCGTTTTCGTCCCAAGGCCGCACGTGCCACCAAAAACGGACGCAGCTATTATAGAACACATCACGCCTAACCTTAACTCGAACTTTTCACCGCCGATAATAAATTAGTTACGCTGGCGCAGTTTCAACCTTGGCATAGATATATAATACATGTATATCCACGCGTGGTTGTTTGCTATTTACGGCGTGTGGTTGTCTATTCCATTCGGCCGGGTGCGTGCAAATTGACAAGTTGTGGTTGGTTGATTTTAGTACGACAGAGAAGAAGAGAAGACACCACGTCAACAACGATTGGTAGGTTTTCGTTTCACAAGCACCAATTAACTCAGTTTAGATACTTCCGGTTTAGGTACTTGTAATCGTGAATTGCTTTCTTCCTTTAAGTTATCAGTTTGACAGTGTTTCCCCATGCATACAATTTGAAATCCGGAGTCACTTTCAAAGCCTATTACTAGTACTATAGCGATGGCTCCGGTGTGAGTTCCGTTAAAACCATGTCTATAGCAACACATTTTATGATTGCTTACCACATGTAATGCGATCGATCTGTGATCGATAACTTGAATTATTTGTTATCGACCAATGGTGATCGTAATCATCGAAGTGATTACCTTATTTGTTTAATTGGATAGATCTTATTTTTGCGGGCGAGGAGATAGCAATTTTGTCTGTTCTAGATGTGTACTGTAAAACACTATTGGCCCATGTATCCAGTTTTTATTTATTTAAGGGTGTTTATTTGTGTATTTATTTATATTTTCAGTAATCTTTCTATATGTGATTCCATAAAAGTTTTTTATACACTGTCGAAAACCACAAACAAATTGTACTACTTTCAGAGAAAAGTGGAAAACCCAAGAAAAATCTTATGGGGGAACCCACGATAATCAACTCGTACATTAATGCACATTATTTGTATTGCCCTATTAATTATCATCCAAGATGGTTTTCGAAACACTTGATTTACCGCGCAGTAAACAATTCCCCTCTAAAAATTAATCTATCTCTAAATTACCATCTCAGTCATAATACACCTTGTATTCAACAGCCTGTTTTGTGAATGAAAATTAATTATCGAGTAACGCTATATTATGTACGAAAGCTGATATCGCAAAAACAGCGATCGTTGACAATAATAATGTTATTACAAAGCAGACGCCCGCCCCAGCCCGCTGCACCGAATCCATTTTCTGTATTCTATCGGGAAGCAGTGCAATTAAGAACTGTTTTATTTTACCGAGCGACAATGACCACCGCGGAATGCGAGACTTATCATCTTTATCCGGCTTGCGCGAAACCCGACCGCTGGTTTGACATGATGTGCATCAGGGATATTGATAATTAATGGTTTTCTGTCTGAAGTCAAAGACCAAGCTGTTGGTGTCAGCAATGAGGGACGACCTGTGACAAGTGACTGACTGACAATCAATGATAAAGGGCCGTCCTCTTCTTGATCATCAGTGACATAATTCACATCGTCCACTCCGTTTTAAAGGTAGGATACACCATTTGCTGATATCAACAATATTTACTACCGAATTATTAAGAAATATCTTACCAATTTAAAGTAAATAATTATTCAAGGCATCCAGCAAAATTATTGCGCTATATATCCTGTAATTATTCCGAAAAATTGTCTTTATAAAGAAAAATTCGCGATCGCCGTCCGGCGATCGCGAAAAACCCCAAAGATACCATAAGAATAACTGCTCGACGCCGGTTGAAAACAAACGCAGTTTTTCGTGCTTTTCTCGGCATCCATGATTGTAAAACTTCGGACAGGTAAGTTAAACGATATTTACTATAAAATACAACCCCCCAAATCCACTAATTCGTGATAATTCACGCAATTACCAATGGTGTATCCTACCTTTAAACTCACGGCTTGACCATAATTTATCGGTTTCAATACATATTATTAATTTTTTGTTCAGTTGTGATTCGCCTGGCACCTTGTCTGTTCAGTGTAACAAAGAACTAAGCTACTGTTTACGATAATCTCAAAACATTCAACATCAAGAAAACCCAACTGTAAGCCTCTTCTTTGCAAGCTTTACAAATATTCACAAACTAAAGCCCTAGGCGTTTCTTCGACAAAAAAAGCCGTGCAGTTCATCTCCTTGCTATGAATAGGTGTTGGGAGTCTGGAGGACGACCGCCAAGAACAGAAAGAGATGCGTATACTTTGCGTCCTTTAAAAGCGGTGACGTCACCTCATCAAGGTGGTTTCTTCGCCTCAGATAAAACGGCACGTCACACTGCTGTCTCACGTTCGTCAGAATTACGTACAGATAAACATGACTTCAATTTGTTATTCATTTGTGACATCTGATGGTGTATTGATAACATGGAAGGCGTGCTCCGTTTGTATTCTCATCAATGACGACGATCAAATTTGGGACTGTGGTATAAATATTGCTCAAGTATTATATGCAAGGGAAAAGAAGATTGGAGAAGCTTTATAGCAGAATTATGTTGTTTAATACAATATGGGGGAACAAGAAAAACGATTTTTCGTGTACGAGTGAATACGGAACATTGTATTTTTGTACAATGTATCTCCCATTTCGTATTCGTTTTTAACACCAGTCGATTGTTTTTAACAATTGTTCTTCACAAGGTCTTTAAATAATGTGTTTGCCTGCTAGTTCCTTGCATATTGATTTTTTTCGCCGCTTACATTTAAATTACCCATTCATTGGACATATTATTATTATAATCTTTAATCTTTAATCCTTTTGGGCTCGTTTCATTGGGCCGTTGTATCTGCTGTAAACATATCATATATTTTTTTAATATTATTTTCTCTATTTTCTCTCTATTCATATATACGTTGGCAGGGTTTGGGAGGGCACATCTCACAAATTGATTCGTAAACTTTACATGAAAAACTGTCACAAGCGAGAATTGATTTAACATAAGGTGATATTCGGGAATAGGTGCCCCATTCTAGCTTAGCAACCTAAAGAGTATTTCGTTACTATAGCAAAATCCCCCTCTAAGCAGCTTCGCGAGGCGCTGCGGTTCATGGTTACGGTGTTCGACGGGGAACATGGTGCTAATAATGTTCTAGGGCAAGAGTAGACATTTTACCACAATAACCTCTTTCCACACCGAAGTATAAATGAGTACCAGTGAAGGTAGAGACCAAATTGCCCTGATCTTGAGCTGCTGCAGAAAATGATATCGTTCCTGATGAACATGGATAGTTAAGTGCCGCGAAGGGCCTTATTCACGTCATTGGCCCTCTCTCACATAAACCTCCATGTGACGAAAACCACTTATCGACACAGATGTCATCCGGGGGGACAGGGAGGTCTTTCTGGCTCAAGATGCATGAAACAGAAATATTATTGTATGACAACGATAAAGAGACTCACACGTCGACCACCCACCGGCCCAAAAACCCCAGAAGAGTGCCGAGGATTTGGCTGCGGCGACCGGTAATAAGGTGCAGCGGGTTCGCAACATTTGACACCCGGGGGCTAAAGAGAACTATTTAGTATTGGAGAAGGCGCGATGGAATATCGACTGGCTGAGGGATCGCAATAACTTTTAACACTTTAATCGATTTGGGACCGGCACTTTCTCTGCAGATTCACAGGCGATAATTGTTATATCCGTTATAGATGGATTAAATAAGAAGGTGCGTAGAGGCGGAAACATATTAAAAGAGAAAACTCGGTGGTATGTCAATTCAATTCGGTTGTGTAGTTGTTCTCAACGGTGTACGGGAAGTGTGAAGAAAATAAACAACACTCGGATTGTTGTTCATGTTCCATAATGGCATTTGGCGATTGTGCTTCGCGGATAAACAACATACATGTACATACATGGTGGTCTAGCCTAACCTATTGCACCGCAAGCCGAAAACTTTCAGTCAACTGTATACCGGGGCAATGTTTACAATAAACGGGACAAGAGAGGATGTATCCCCTGCGATAACTTCTAGAAAACAAACTTGGTCTAAGTTGGGTCTATTCATAAATCACGGAGTCCAAAAGTGTAACATTTTTTTGATGTGTGGAATACCTGTGTAATTTCCAATGCAAGTTTCATTGAAATTGACTTACTTCTAAGTTAAATGTGTTGTGCAGGCGCGTCGTTTCCGTTATGTAATCAATTGAGGGGTGTGAAGGGCATGGACACCAAGACCAACTCACATATACCAAGTATGAAGTAAGGCAGTAGTTCGGTGCCTCTTCGGATTTTTCCGGCTGGGCATAAACAATTATGTCAGATGTAGCAGGGTACGAAGAATTAGGCCCCTAATTTATGGACTGACACATTTACCTTCAAATTCTGGGTCCGTAAAGTCGTGCTTCAAGACACAACAGTTCCGTGATCTTCGATCGATTAAAAGGTGGAACGGGGAAACTCCCGCCCCACCCGATACCAAACCTTGTCCAATACCCACTCGCACCTTTGTATTGTTTAAAGCCGGGACTAACGCCAACGAGCACCCTTCGAATAAACAAGTGTCCCCTCCCACCTTCACCTGCTTATATTTATTAATTAGTTTAACTCCAAACGACAGTCGCAACAGAAAGAGCTACTGACAGGAACCATGTATAAGAAACCATGTATAACGAATACGCTGATGTAAACGAACAGCCAGACCCATACGATTAGGCTTCTACCATAGCTCCATGCTTCTATACAAATGAAGCCAAGTTGTAAACAAAACCCCACTTTTTCAAATGTTCCGCTTGGTGGATCGCGACCGTATTGATTCTCGCTGCATTCGTATAATGCTGACCGCGGGGATGATGTAAAACTGGCAAAACAAATACACAATCAATTCAAACATCATTTTAATGGTTTGTAAAAAAAAGAATGCTTATTTTGTATAGTTGCGGTCAGGCCTCACGTGGCTTCCACGGTCATGCACACAATAATACAACAAATCAGCATAGCATCGTTTGCACCTGCTGTTTAAATTAACAAAAAAAGTAGCACCTGTCTTACACGGGTCAAACTAAGCTGGACTAGAACACCAAGTTCAAATGAAAAACAAAAAAAGGTCCTATGTACGTGAAAGCAGCATTGATTGTAAGTTTGTAACGTACCATGGAGGTGGATAGCGTACAAAGTTGATGCGAACTCTATACGTGAAATCATATCTCTATGATGAAACAGACACCTCAAGTGACTGTTACAATGCAATACGCATTCGAAATTAAAACCAATCGAAAGTATAACGGAAAAGGAGGGGGCAAAAATCATACCTGTTGAGATAAATTGCCTGTAGCGTTGAGCAAATATTTCCCAAAAACATTTTCACCGAATTAACCACGAATTAAGGTAACGATTGACCAATTTGAGTAAGCACAACTCGACACTTTTTTCCACTTATATTTTGTATAAGGAACGTGATTGAGCCAAAAGAAAAACCACAGACATTTTGAATGAAGAGATTCAAAAACTGCGGTTCATGTTTCTGTTTTTTCTTTCTTTTTCTTCTTCTCTCTTTTCCTTTTAAGTTGTAAAGGACATTGTGTTATTTGGCGGGTTCACCAAGCGGCCAGGGGCAGGTTGGGTTGTCGGCGCATTGTTGACGCAAGGTATATAGTCTCAAAGGAAAAGCTGGCGACTTCACGTGGCGTCATGACGCCGAAAAGGCAAGAGTCCCACATTTAAAGAGATCGTAACTGTGTGACTGTTTGATTAGCATGTAGGCCTATACAAAAACAAAGAAGGAAACCGGGATTTCGCCACTATGCCTATTAAGTAACGACATATTTTCCAGAGGTGCTCACTTTATCACTGACCAGAGACAATCTGAATAAGTGATGTCACCATTGACATTATTATTAATGAAACCAAGGATCCCTCAATAGCGCCCTATTGGCACTGTAGCTCGCAAGCCTGAAGAAAAAACAACGGGAAGCAGGTACAGTTTTAGAGGTGGGAGGAAAACCCCAGGCAGATATACTATGGGGGAAACCCACGGAATCAGGCAGGAACTGAAAACACAATCAACATATTGGCCGAGGTGGGATTCGAACCCGGGTCACTGAGCGGTGGAAGGCGCCGAAAGCTACACCAACCTGACTCCGCTACGCCAACCTGACCCCCTATATTGGTGAAAGGGCCAACAGTGATGCTGCATAAACCGACACGTCTGACTGACAGCCAACGACGTCTCTCGTTTTGGCAGTGGAATAAACGCATCTTTGCTAAATAATTAGCTGGTATAGTTGTACAAACAACTGCCCCAGTGTCTTTAAACGTGTCCCCCATTTCTCTCCGAGCTCGATTCAAGCTTCCACTTTGGTTCTCATTGCCCGCACTGCATCTTTCGTCTCGTGTTCCTCTTCTGTTGTAGCTAATTACTTGACAATTCTCTCTCACGCAGGTCTTCAAGAAGTTCAAAACTTGTCTTTCTTACCACATAAACAGAATTACGAGGGTTGAGGTTTGAGGACCTTTAGGGACCACTCTATATTCGCCGCAATGAACCTCCCATTAAGGATTCCCAAGTTCCATTTTCCTGATCACCCTTTAGTGAGGAAGTTTTCCAGCTTGAGCCCACTATCCTTTCGAAAACTATATTCTCTCTGTGATGATAGCGAGATCGCATGCAGCATCATCTATCAGGCCTTCCCCATTTCAGGCTTCTAGTCCGACAGTTTTCATTCAAGAGAAGCGTGAACAAAGCTTCATTTTCGAAAGGACCTCTTCAGAAATGTCCATGACCACTTGATGCTGTCACTTCCCTGGTGTCCACAGACAGAGGAAGGCTCAAGGATTGAGTTGATACCAAATACATTAATTGGTTACTTTATGGGTACTGCGCCCCAATACCTGGTTTATTTTTTTGGATCAACGTTTAGCGTGAAGGAATAAAATATGCTCTTTAAAGAGTTTTGAGGGTCCGTGGGGCTGTAGGCCTTCGATCCTAAATGATCGGAGATACCCCTTTAATGTTTATACATAGTGTTCCTTCAGAGAGGGGATCAGCCGTTGCCCCAAGTGTTGTTTTCACGCCTCAAATGTCGAAGGTGGGGGGGGGCATGAGGGGTGACATGATTAGGGTCGGGACATGCAGGGTCACCGCCAAAATAGCAACAGTGGGTTCAAAGGACCGGATCTGGCACAGAAGAGTAAAGAAAACACAGTGGAATGGATTTCGGTACCGAGTTCAACATGTTTCAACATGTCTGCGGCTGGATGGCTGGATGGCTGGCCACGTCTAAAACAAGAATGAGGAATGCCTTCGCGCCTTCTACCTGCTGTTTAATATTAGCCGAGTGGGACAACATTATATTGGTCCTAATACACTGACATTTGTCTGTTTAACCCTAACGTCTAGGAATTAATTTGGAGTACATTTGGCTACAGTGTACGGCAAAATACAACACAATTCTCGTAGGCTAGAGTGACGTTTCGGGTTAAAATGTCACAACAAAATCAATTTGACGACAAAAGTGGGATAGGCGCCCTCGAATAGTAGGGGGTTATAATCGGAATGAAAACCAACATTTTGGAATAATGATTAAGTCCACTTCAGGGGTGATGCATTGGGTCATTTGAAAAATCTTGCACATGAAGTGGGTATCTAGCATGAAAATAGCCCCCACCACGGCCAAAAGACTAAATCTGTATTAGAGCCACGCCCCTTCGAACACATGTGCCTCCACCTACAGCAGCACAGACGGTTGCCAAGAGCGCACATTTGAGATTTATCCACAAACAAGTTCACACAAATGTTTTTGGTTTTAGTTTTTTATCACGATGTGGTATACAGCAGCTATATTTAACACACCGGAAGAGTTAACTCAGACTTTGCAAATTGACAAACTATTCCGATTGCTATTATCACCAGAATGCCTCATGGCAGTGTTACTATCGTCCGGAAGTTGCGATAAAATCCGGGCGATTATCAACTATTGAAAATCGAGCAATTGAACCCAGACGGCCGGCGACTTTTGGATCAACCGAACAAACGCCACGTGCGAAGGCAGAAGTAGACTCAATTCGAGTCTGAAATAAGGCTAGCGGTTCATTGCCCCTGTAATCTGACCCAAGTAAACAATAGTTTGGAACGATATCTCGATATGAACTCGACTGAACATCGAGGAAGTAAATCGACACAATTCTTACGACGGCTCCCATGGGATCAGTGTGGATTAAGAATCTGATTAAGTGTCCCTTTTTAAACCGCCTTGAGGACAGACTACGCTGCACAGCGCGCTCGTACCGTACGTGTTCTCGCATGACTAAATCATCATAGTCGATGACTGCACGGCGCGGATGTGTTGAAATACGCCACCCGCCGAGTCGTTTCCAGTAAACCAGTGAAATCAGGCGGTTGATGAACTTCTGACAAAAGTCGCTTTTATGGAAAATCAACTCTTCATATACGTGTAGGCAATGGCTTCATGCATCCTAGGATGTTCAAAATAGAAAGTTCCAAAATGGTACTTCCGATTTCCTGTTCATAAACAAAACCCACACAGTGCAGTGACAGTTCGTCATGCTTACAATTAAAGTAGGTCATTTTGTTAGTTAAATGTTTCCATTCTTACAGAAGTATAATTGGGTTCGATTACGTGACTCCGATCGGTTCAACAACAGTTCAGGCAAACAACCCACACGTGCTTTGGTATGGGTTTGGGACCAATTTTATGAAGACACTTAGGCCTATCGCACAGAAAATGGCTGAGCAGAATATTACGCATATAAATTATCTGCATGATTACAAGTTTTAAATTCATTTATAGTCATAAAGTAATTGCTATGACTACATTACATAATAAAAAGAATCAGCTCAGCAGACATTATGAGGACGGAAGATACGAAACGTTCACGGTAAACATTTATTTTACAACGCAAACGAGATGAACTCAAATCCACGCACGCTCAAAACAGCAGCATGGTCGTCTGCTCGTTCGCTGCTCCACGGCAGTTTGCTATCGTCGATAGTGTGTATGTGAAAATTGCGCGGGTATCAATGATAAACATCTCACAGAACAGCAGCCGTGATATCACGCCTTAACACTAATGTGATATCACTGGGGGGGGGAGGGGGTATGAATTGTTATACAATGGACACGTGATCGTTCTAGACCAATACAAATACAGTATCCAAGACAGAGGCATACCAATTAAAGTTATTGTTGTCAGTTGTGCATTTTTATCGTTTAAAACATCAAAAGTTCTCAAAATCCAAGGAATGGTGCTTGACAACTAACCTGACAACGTCTCAGCTCTGTAAAGGCTGTAAATTCTAAAATAAAAAAACCCAAAATATTTAAAGATTTTGATTTTGAACCAACTACTATTATCGAAATTTCCAAAAGTGCGTCTCTGAGACGCATTTTTGGACTTTTTTATTTTCTTTAAAATGACAGCATGCCAGAAGTAATAATTTTACAGGGTCTTTGGAGTCATTGATATCTTTACATCAAGTAAGCTTTGAAACAATAATTTGATTGGTCACTTTTTGGATGGTTGCAAAAAGGTATAGGCCTACTGTCCCTTTAACTTGGAATGTTTAAATCCCAAAACTGACCATTCTCATTACACATTCCAGTCGACTCCCGAGAAGTTGCCAGTTGACGGCAATTACTTCTTGACCGAGTCACTGAGACATCTCGCCGTGAGACTCCCCCGGGGCCTAGCCCCGATGAAGATGCTGCACACGCGCCGATGCCGACGTAATGTGTGCTACTCGGCCATCAGAACGCAAGGCTCTATAGGGTCTTCAACACTCATCAGAAGCGAAACGAAGTGTGTCTCGTGCACATTTACATCTTGACTGCTCCGACGTGAGCTACAAACGTGACCTCTCATTTCCCCGTGGACCCCCAGACGAAGTCCTTGTTGCTCCGTTGATGGGTTCGAGTACCGGAAACGAACGCACGGCTCTCTTCCTCTCTCTCTTTCGTTGTCCTCCGGAAGGAGCTCAAGAAGCACAGAGACAGAAACGAATGGGATAACATCGTACAGCCTAAGGTCTGCATGCGGGGTTATGAAGCTTGTTCCGCAGGGTTACGCAAAAATATATCAAACCAACTGACGTCATCAAACAGTACCTTGCCGATCAGTATCTGTTAGTGTTGGTGTTAGTATCAAGGTTTTGGCGCCAAAGAGGTACAACTGATGAGTTTAACTGCACCAATTCCTCATTTCTGAAATCCATACGCTTGGGTTGTTTCATCGGTCCATTTAATACAGTGCACTCTAATACAAAATTTGGTCATTTTACCTCACTTTGACTTCAACCAGTATTTTGGTAAAACCTGAGTCCATCGGTTGGTCAACTGGCTACCACTTGCATGGGTTACGACATAATTGGTTAGTTGACCAACGTTTGGTCAAAACTGTCTATTCTTTGGTCAATTATTGTAAACCAAATAAGCCGAACTAATTTTATTTATCAATCACATTTGGTTAGTAGCTAACCAGACTGCAAGCGGTCTGTTGGTAATTTTGACCAAAGCTCGGTTGGGAAACCGTCTAATGTTGGTTTACTGTAATTTGTTTTTGAGTGTAAACCATATACACTCCAATGACCAACAGAATCAACAGAAAATTTCATTGATTTTAATTTTTCATCCCCAAAACTACCACAAAGTTAATCAAAATCACAAATGACTTCATTAAAATTATAATATATAAAATGATGTCCTGACGCCCACATAGGAATTAGTAGTACAAACTTCAGAGCACCTAACGAAGATGTTAAAAAGGGGGCTCGTGAGTTTAAATGGAATGGTTTCTTATTATTGAGATATGCCTTAACAAATTTTCAATTGATGGGATGGGGAAGCGGACGGGCCCGGCGGGCCGAATAACCTTAGTCACCTCCAGCAAATAAATTCAACACCGCGACATTTACAGCCAATCACACAAAAATCATGGTAAAAAAAAATACAAGCACACGAAGGCTCCAGACGGGACGAAACGAATGTGCCCAAGTACAAAGTCGTCCATAAATACATGTACATTGTACATAAATTACAATGAAAATACTCAATAAATCGACGCTACTAAATAGGCGAACCTTGCACTTTTCTACTGTACTGGCGACCGGCAGTTATGTAAAAGGCCAGTTTATATGACAGATTTATTTTGTTACAATGAACCTACTGTCTGTGACTTTTTTATCAAACGGTCTGCTCATGTCATCAAACTATTTTTTGTCCAGCGTGGGACATAGTACCCGCTCTGAGCCGCGTAATCCAATTGTCCTTGGCACTCATAAGCGATCAACTTTCAATTGCAGAAGTCAAATAATGGACAATTATTTGTGTTATCTCTGGGGGAAAAGTACTTGTAAACCTATACAGATTTATCAACAATAAATTGAAATATGAATGTGGTAATAGGTAGAACATTACTGACAATGATCAAATTATAAATAGTTTATGCTCGTATACAACCTCCACGGGGTAACTATACTTAAGCATATACAAAGATGGTTGATAGTTAAAGGTATAGGATACACCATTTGCAAATATCAAAAACTTCACTACCGAATTATTAAGAAATATCTTACTTATTTGAAAGTAAATAATGATTGTAAGCATCCAGCAAAATGATTGCGCTAGATATCCTATAACATTGTTCCGAAAATTGAATTTTATATAAACAAAATCGCGATCGCCGTCGTTTTTCTTGCTTTCCTCGGCATCCATGATTGTAAAACGAACAGGCCACATAAACGATATTTACTATAAAACACAACCCCCAAATCATCCCATTCATGATAGTTCAAGCAATTACCAGTGGCGTATCCTACCTTTAAAAGACTCCGGAAATTACGGAGTAACGTCTTTTTCAATTATGTACGCGAGTAAATCATCACGTTTACCAGGTCTCCAATCAGAAGGGCCAGAGGCTCGCGTGCACGGTAAACACTTTGGCTTGGATTTTTCAGAAGACTCTCTGCGGCGAATCACTCCTCCCCTTCCTAAGGAAATCTGTAATTTCCTACTGGCAATTTCCACCGGCAAAAACACACGCATTGTACATGTATACACCATGGGGAAATTATCACAATTGTCGTTTCCCGTGGGCTGGCCAGTTTACCCCTATAGGAATAATAAGTTATAGAACGAGTTCAACGGGATTCAAATAACCTCTACAATATATAAGGACACTTTTTGATGCAAATTAATATGGTTGTGTAAAACTCTTATTTCCCATTTGCACCTTACTAGTTCATTTGCACATTACTAGTTCAAACGAGCACAACTCAGGTGTTCAAGAAAAAAAAATACCCGTTCTTGAAAAACAAATATACATTTTACTTTAGACTATGTCGATCATACTTGACAACACTAAATTATACACGAGACGTATCCGATCTCAATTCGAATTCCCGCCAGATTTGTGTATCACTTTCACGTTTCATGCGTATAGGCTGTCACGCGAAGCCCCAAGGCTCGTTTCCAACTTGACTTGTAAGTTGTACGACAGTACGAGTTCACTAGTCTCGGTCACCGGTCGCGACGGTTCATGCCCGGTCGCATCACGGGGGAGGAGGAGGGCTGCCTCGAATGTTTTCCACGACCAGTCTATCAATTGATCTGGTGGTTTATTTAAACTAGTAATACATGTTATTACGATCTCGCGAGGACTAATAATAATGGACGTATCATCGATATGGAATGCGATACGTTTGCCCTGACCCGCATTCAAGCCGGCACGAATGTAGGTTGGAACTATTTGCCTTCTCTCAATGCGGTCACTGTCGTGTGTTTCTATAGATGTCGACAGTTAAACCATAGTTATACCATACCAACTGCCGCATCATATCACTACGTGGTATTTGCCGACAATTCAATATCGCAATTTCTGCGTGCCTCCGCCAATTAAAATCTCATCACAAATCAAAGCGAGTACAAGACTGGTACCAATAAAAAAAACCGGCAGTATCTAAAACAACTGCAGTTAATATCAAGGGAATGTGTCATGCCAATACATTCATTTATTTCGTCCAGGATTTGTAGGACACCATCGGCCAGTATCAGTCAAAGTAGATTTGGAGACTCGAAAAAAACACCGGCAATAATTGGGCCTTCAGCCTGTTTAGGTTTACTGTTTGCCCTACACTGCTATAAAGAAAACTAACAATATACACTGAAATCTCTCCACCCTTCTGTAATCCACCAAACAAATCTTCAACACCCCGAGGACTACAGGCCACAATAACATTTCGAGTTCAAGGATAAAGAACAGGTAAAAGACCAGAAAAATAGAGTAACTATATTCAATATTCAACAGAGCAGGTTATTTTTCTTAACACAATCAGATACTCTCGTTCAAAACCCGTTTGTGTAGCACAAACAATCTAGTTATTATAGACCACACTCAGTTTTCATATTGTTTTGTTTTGTCAAAAACGAGGAGTCATCAATGGACGACACAATAGACATGTCTAGCTTGAAGTGAAATCGATAACGACAATAATAGCCGGGTCGAGTGTGGTGATACCCGTTCACCTGGCGGTTCTGTCTTTTAAACCTGCAGGTTCAGTGACACCGAAGACATGTTGAACTTGTACATAAAATAGGGTCGATCATTAACCATGCACTTTATATCTGCCACAATTGGCAGTAAATGCCTCGCGATTGATCAAGTCCAACAACTTATAAGTCAACAATGCCAGACAAGAGTCTCCTGACGACGGGCAGACCATACTGCCCGAAACGTTGAGTTCCCTCCGGTTCCTTTTAGAACTACACAACTTACAAATAAGAATTACCACACGGTGCTACCGCAAACAACTTATCTTATTAACAGCTACACAAGAATGTGTTCAGTTTTCCCATTTTCTTTTGGTTTTACTGACTCTTATTCTGTCTGGTTATTAAAGGTTAACCAAAGGGCAGAGAAACGGAAGCAGGTTGCCCTCGGACAGAAAGAGAGAAAGGGAAGTGTATCGAGATGCCCAGCGGTAGAATGGAAATCTCTGTAATGGCATTCCTACAGGAGAAGCCACGGCATCAGTTGGGGAATGGGTGGAATCGCACCAACCGAGAAGGAAGGTGAGGCGAGTACCACACTGCGCTATCCTGGCTATCCTTCTTTCTTAAATGCCATTCGGTCAAAGCAGTCGGAATCAATCCACCTGCCTTCGGGCGACTTCACCTGCACCACCACGCATGGTGTGGGACTCGCACGAGATTTATTCATCTGTTCCCTCCTTTCTGAGAAATCACCCTGTCCTCCGGATGACCTTCCCTAGAACTCTTGCACCTTTCGGGCAATTTCAACGGTTTGGCCGTTGAATGCAGTGTTTGCACGCAAAGGTGCAAAGACCGAGCCGTGCGGTAAAACAGTGAGTGGGCCGGTATATACGCTCATTTTCGAGTATCGATCATAATTACTAATGCCATCACGACAGCAGAGCTGTGACACAGTTCCAAAGTTCACACGCGGGTGGACATATTAATAATAGTCATAAGAACTGATTGGTTCACAGCAAGTTAATTCTGCCTACAGGTCCTTGACAGAGCCTGCCTGTCTTTAGAGACGAAGCTATGTTGACAGTCACGAAATACCAACAGGGAGAATATCAACTCCCGCAACAACAAAAATCTTCCAAGAAAAGTGCCGTTGACATTAAAAAAAAAAAATCTTGATTGTTTCTGTGCGATTTCAGTTTAGTAGGCGTGCGATTGCTTGAACCGTACACGAAACACTTCAAATGCGTCTACGTGTATTTAAAACAATGAGCAAGTTAAAAACCTTCAAAGAAAACATTCCGGTATTCCTAGAAGCTTTAAATTGTGATTGGAATATGATAAGGTTTATGATGTTCAGGATCTGTTTGGTGCATTGTATGGGCTGTTTATTGTGACTGGTGCGTACCTAGCCGCATGCGAAGATTAATACGAAAACTCAGGGCAAAATAACCCCGAGTCCTAATGACATAATGACTTTGTTTACATATATGCGCTTTCCTAATATGAGAGCGAAGTCGGGACGCTAGACGAAGTAGGGACATACTATCACAGAGGAAAGCACACATGTAAACAAAATGTATTTTCGAATCCCTGCCTTTGTCTTTGTATTAGGCCTATAAGGCGATGTTGGGCTCTAAACTGCGAGAACTCCATCCACATTGGCTGTTGTGCATCAGAAACATTCAATCGATTGAAATGAACCCAAAGTCAAATACTTCTGTTTGCTTCCATTTCTATTTGCCTTTCGGTGATTCGGAAGTCTGGAGCCGACTCCGAAGACGAAGCAAAGGTTTCAAAAAGTCCCATCACAACCATTCGATCCTGAGAAGATCTCTCTTTCTCTCTCTCAACTTGTGGAAATTACAGAGGTACAATTAAGAAACCACACACATTATGGGACCACACACAATATGATGAGTTCTGCAAGTCTGTTCATTCATGGAGGAAGGTGGTTCATTGTATCTGTGCCACTTGCCTTCAGCATTTGAGAGAGACACCTTCCTTTAGAGGACCGAAACGTTGATTTGTTAATTTGTACATTTCAGGTCAATCCAGTTAGTTAGCAGTTTGCAGCAGTTTATATTCGCGACAGGAGAAGATAACATTTTCTACGACAAATTCACTCTTTTAACATTTGCCAATCCGTACAACTACATGGAGAGACGAGTGGTGCCCCAACGTTCTCCCTAGAGGTTATGGGATAGAAAGATAATGTGCACGGTATATAAATACACGTTGTCCTCCCGATAGCCTCACTTCTTCTTAATAATCTTAATAGAATATCACTATAAACGGACAACTCCTGTATCTTTCCAGGGAAACACTGCGCCTTTTCTATTCCAAGTGATACCCCTATGGACATTCGAACGGAAACTTTAAGTTAGACCTCTGCGGCCCCCAAGCACATCGGAAATCAATCAGTTTCGATTCCACCAAAATAACGTGTGATAGCAATCAGGCACTCGGAAGTATTACACGATGATAGGATCTCCCAAAGTACCACCTCTCTCGATCTCGCGCACGCTGATGTTTATTTTAAGATAAGACGTATAGGTATCACGTCTAATAAAACAGGAATAATCCAATAAGTTATCAAAACGGAAGAAAGCTCTTTTAGGAGACTCAGACTGGTGTAGCGAAACCGGGTACTTTTTACCTAATGTTTGTTATATCTAGTGATCACAACATCAAGGTAAATCTGGTTGTCCTTGACGTTTAGATTATCAAAAAGAAAAGGTGAATGCTAAACCAAAAGGCAAATAACGCACAAAATACACATCCGGATTTTTGTTTTGTTTTGATTGGCACGACTTTTCGGCCTATTTGACTGACACTGTGTGTATTAAGCGTTTACGGTAAGTGACCTGCAGAAGATAAAATAGTTGGCAATAACAAATGCATTCCCATCAAGTTCATATTCAAACACAACCAAAATCGGGACACCAAGAATGGAAATCGGGACAACTAACTTGACCGGGACATTATATGGGTCAAGTGTGCAACTTCTTTGAGCCGAATTACAAACAGTAGCATTGTATGGACGCGTAGGCATTACTAGGGGTGTATACGTACGGATGCCTCGAGGGGTCATGGTGAAAGAAGAGTGTCGAGTTTGTCGGCAGAGAATGGCGGTATATGATGACGATGATTCGGCTGTGGCGTCTTCTCTCATCGATATTATACAATAGGTACGAGTTAAACGCCAGACCAACGGGAAATACGCAAAAGAGGTCCGTGTCATGTATGATCCCCGTCAAAATGGTTCTGACTACATGTATTTTTGTATTAACATTTTAGATTAACTAGTTTAGACGTCTGGCTGTTGTCAGGTCAGGGAACCAGACTAGCATAACTGCTCTACCACTTTACCTGAACAAAACGGTTGAAAATGATTACTGACGTTCTCATGTAAACCAATTAAACCACTATTGCTTCGTCCTTCGGAAGGGACGTAAAGTTGTAGGTCCCGTGTGTTGTATAATTTATAATGTGTGTATCTTTCCCATTATAACATTATAAAATTGTATAATGCACGTAAAAGAACCCAGAACACTTAAGAGAAGGGGTTTGCCCCGGTGTTCCTGGCTTACACAGCCTCTGTCTACGGGTTTCTTCTGGCTTACGAGCTACAGTGCCTTGAGCGCTTTAAAAGGATCCCTGGTTTCATTACCAGAAAATAATAATAATAATAATAAACTGTCCTTATTCTGGCTTTGTTAGTTGCCATAACGACCATAACGACCACTCACCAATTTTGTTATCCGGTTTATATTTGGCACACAGCGATGTTGTACACAAAAAATGATATGAATATTTTCAGCATTGAAGCTGTAAATTGCATCATTTGCCATGATCAGTACCACACTAACTTTTGTAGTTCCACTCTTCAAGTTCTGCTAAAGGGGGGTGTGCAATTAACTGACACATAACACGCCAACCAAATCTATGTGGCCTTTTTTTGGCACTAACGTGCAAACAAAATCAGACACAGTCACACTGCCCACGAAACAAGACTATATAGTGTTGGCTCGAGTTACCTTTGACCCCGCCTCACCTACTTCAAGAACCGAGGTGAGGGTGTCATGAAAATTTGGGTCGCGTTTGGAAATTGAGATTTAACATTGTGTATGAGGCAGTAGACACCGATATCCCACAAGGGAAAACATTGCGTTCAACTCCCGACCCGGCTACCAGTAGTCTAGTACACAGTCCGTCTAGCTTTCGCCCCAACTTGAGCTGTTTTGACCAAAAGATCTGTCCTCTGTGTATATTTAACATCTATCTTACATGACGTGTGTACATGTACAGTATGTTCGGATAAAGGCACAATATCCGTGTCTGTTTCTATTCTGGCTCATATTAAGTCGGCTTCCAGACTTGTTTAACCTAAGGGATAGGAGAAATGTCAGGTTCAGGTTGCGGTTTTCAATGGAAGCCATGATGTTCAACCAGGGGGCTCAAAGTTTAAAGAGAGTTTCGTTTTACGATTGTTTCTTTCTGTGGTTGCATGATAAGCCGTGGCGCGCATACTTTAATTCTGCCCCGGGTTTGGCTTCAAGTAAACGGAAAGACCAAATTTGGTGTTTACGTCTTTCCTTTATGGGAGAACACATTTCAGACAACTCCCTGCATGTTGATGCTTATATTTGACCCGTTGAATCCAGATTCTATTTGCCCAGACGCTTTTTTTAAGGATCAAAATTACACTTTTCCAGATCAAATACTTTTCAGGGTCCGAAAATGATACTTTTTAGGGTCAAAACGACACTTTTCAGGGCCAAAATGATACTTCGAGGTTAAAGTGAAACTTTGATGGTCAAAATGGCACTTTTAAGGGCAAAATAAAATTGTAAGGGTTAAACCGATACTTTTCAGGGTTAAAAACTGGACTTTCAGGATCGAAGTAACACTTTTCAGGGTCGAAGTGGTACTTTTCAGGGTCGAAGTGACATTTTCCTGGCTCGAATCGATGCTTTCCGGCAGGGGCAAATTAAGACGGGAAATGAGAGGTGTTACATTGACCCAGAGGCGTGCCGTGTAAGTTTACCCAAAAGAGTATAGTTTTGACAAGGAAAAGTGTCAGGCCAAATGGAACCCGAAATCAAACTTTGACCCTGTTTTTGTTTAGGATCAGGAGTGTAGGAAATAGTAGTTGGAACCTAGCAGGACTCGCCGGCTCATTTATTACGAATGAATTTGCCTGCTGACCACGTTGGACATGCAACAATTATTAAGTCACAACGTAGAGCTAGCTCTATGGTCACAAGTACTTTTAAAGTACAGGGTCTTTACAAAAAAGTACTTTCGACCCGAGAACCTATACGTGCAACCTTGACCAAGAAGCGATTTGCATCAGTATCTGCCATCACTTACTTTTGTTCTTTGTTATGGTTACACGTACTGGCTGCCATATCAAAAGATTACCTGAGTTGGAGGAATGCGCATCCCATAGAAAATTCCTGGACTAACATAATTTAGAGTAGATCGAACTGCACATGCAAGAGAACAGGATTGATTACCTTGTGTTCGTGAGCTTTTTCTTTTCACTCATCAAAACAAGTTGCGTGGATGAAAGTTCCTGGCGTAAATTATTTCCGTCCTGTTTGGTGCCCGTAAAAATGGCCTGCCTAGACCCCCGCAGTTCTTGGGCCGTGAAGCGCCTCTGGCTACGTCGAAGTGGTCCCCTTGGCTGCTATAGGCCCCTGTGATTAAAATGAAAAACAATACACCAAAAACATACTCACTTGCCGTCGGGTCGTGGGTTCAGATACGGGTGTGACCTAAGTAAAGGTCGCTGTTGAAAGTTTGTGGCTTTCAAGCAAGACAAAATAATAAAATAACTACCGTAAAACGGGGTAACTTTGGGGGCAACTTTATAAGTTTTCGGGCAACTTTGATCTAATCGTTTTCGGGGTAAATGTGTGGGAGATTTATAAAATATAACATACAATCAAGTTTGATACAATTTTTTTAACTCTTTCTTGATCATTTAGATAAAACAAAACCATCAAAATCCATTTTGTCTCTGAAGAAGATCTTGTTAAGATCGAAATATTAGGCCCTCTTAACTTATTTGATTTGTATATTTAGGTCATTCCAGCCAGTAAGCAGTTTGCAGCGGTTTTAATCTTATTCAAAATACAAGTGTGTTCAAACACAATTAGCTGCTTTGTGTGAGCATGTATGAGTTGATCTCTGCGATGGCTGTGTGACATGTGACGACGAAATAATGTTCTTTTTGTCTATATAACACCTGTAGCCTAAACTTATTTGAATGTAGAGCCAATGCTACCCCTGGGTGCCAAAGTTACCCCCTTTTTACGGTACTGTGTATTATTTACTTCATACATATGCCAAGTTCTCTTAATTTTCATTCCAGAATTGAATTCCAAATGAGTTGTTACGCGCAAACCATAATGACGAGAAAACAAAACCACGTTCGGCCAAAGCCTTGTCAAAAGTCAGATTTAGTTTCATATTTACACTGGTTAACTGAGCTTTTACAACAACAGAGCAAATTACTTGTGGTTAGTAAAATAAAGTTCAGACCATGCAAATAGATCAAAACTCCTCTGCTATGAAGAAGAAGAAAAATCATACAAGTCGCTGAACGTCTTTCTTAAAACAGAACATAATACATTCAGAACCAACACGGACGAAAATTAATTCAGTAAATTAGCAAAAATGATACCGGGCTATTTTTTCACTGGGATCAGTAAGCATCAGTTCTTTCCTCGCCTTCCACCACTATGACCCGGGTTCGAACCCCGCCTGGGCCAATATGTGGATTGGGTTTTCAGTCCCTGCCTGACTCTGAGTTTCCCCAGGATATTCTTCTGGGGTTTTCCTCCCACCTCTAAAACTGTACCTTCTTCTCATTGTCTTCTCTCTACTGAGGGCCCCAAATGATCAGCTTCTGCTGGATGGGTTACCCTCATTAAAGATGGTTGTAAATATAAAAAAACTACATGACGTTTGGTTTCGCGTAGCTGGTTCCACCAATTTGTCCCTTCCTTTACTATATACGGCACGACGACAGACACTATGTAGACTGTACAGATCTATCGAAACGTTTGACGATATCGTTGTATTATAACGACTTACGTAGGAAGACACTTGAGCGTAACTTGTAGTTCGTTCGGGGGACAAATGGAATTAGGTCAATGTCTCCGTAATGCCTCAGCAGCTTCTAGGCAACATTTTACTGTCGTAAATAGGCTAGATCGGTTGCTCGTGGTCCAAAACTAGTCACATTTCGTTGGGGTAAGATAAGGGAAACTTGGGTTAGGTGACAGTAAAGGTAGAACAAATTATGCACAAGTGAACGGCAATGTCTCCATAAGCATAGAGCAAGAACCGCAACACACAGCAATGTTGAGGTTCTCAACCAACATAAACAAACTCACTAAGATATCCTTCCGAGTAGAAGATTATAGTACCCCTCTCCTTTATGGACCAAGGCACAGTATACACATCTAATGTTTCGATACCCCTATGTTCCCACACCCCTATGTTCCGACTGCGCAACCTATGTTTCGACACCCCTATCCAGTTCCGACACCCCTATGTTCCGACACCCCTATGTTCCGATACCCCTATGTTCCGATACCCCTATGTTCCGACACCCCTATGTTCCGACAACCAGCGTAAAATATTGTTCTAGCCCGTTTCAACTGGTGCGTTGGGGCTATGTTATAACCCCTCTTTAGACCGGGTCACATGATTATTTTGGAGGCCCGTAGGCGCATTCGTTGTACATTGGTCACTCTATTCCATAGGGGTCGGGACAGTGTCGAAACATAGGGGTCAAACAAAATACAGGGGTGTCGAAACATAGGGGTATCGAAACATACTAGGTGTCGAAACCAAAGCAGTCATAACATAGGGGTGTCCGAATACAGGGGTGTCTGGACATAGGCTGAGTAGTCGAAACATAATGAGTGTCGGAACATAAGGTTGTCGGAACATAGGTTGTCGGAACATAGGGGTGTCGGAACATAGAGCAGCCACCCGTAGTTTGTTGTTTGTACACCCCATCAGAAATTCCTCTAAACTCTATACATTTGTAGGCATTTCTTGTATTCTAAAATTAACACACGCTGCTGACGTAACAGCTTCTTGGCATGGGGTAAACAAACCGCGTGACCAATTATAATGTAATGCAACACAGTACACAGGCTTTTCTTTTTCACAACAGGTATTTGTCATGTTGCAATTAGCACCACGAAGGATCGCTAATGATGCATTCACACCAGCGGTTAATCTCATTTCACAAGTGGACTGGCCGTGCGTGATTGACACTGCAGAGTTTGTGGCCCGCATTTAGGAAATCCAAGCCCCTGCGCTTCAATCATCCTTTTGAGCCGTGACGTCCAGTGAACAACCCGTGTGGTTATGGGACATGAGGCGTTTCACATTTTCTTATATTAAACAAATACTCTAATAACAATTGAACACTTTGCCTGTTTTTCCAAATTGTGCTTAATACATCCATGCAGTCTGCGATTCCTGTCCATTTCCCTGCCTTCAGTTATGCGACCATGTGCACCACGTGTTGCCTATTACTTAGAAAGATAATACACCACAACTCAAGGTGTATACGGGTCACTCCCCTTGAAAAACATTAACAAAACATCAGGTTCTGCAAAAACATCAGGTTCAGCAAAACATAAGGTTCAAGTTGGACGTTATCAGTATCACAATCATGCGATACAGCATTGTCACTGTGACACGTCAAAAAATACGAAGATCTACTGAGAGTGGCTTGCATCGAACCCAGGTGTCACACATCATACACGGGGGAAAGTTTATGGTCAGTGTGTGCAAGTTATGGCCAAATATACTCTCGAAAAAATCTGGTGTAGCGTGAATTTGAGGACTCTAAGAAATACGGGACCAAAAAGCAGTATTGCCCAAAATAATTAGTTAGAGTGGCCAGCGAGAGGGTTTAACCAATAATCGGGGAGAAGGAGTCCAATTTTCAAAGTAGTTTGATTTTCATATCACATCGGCTCTGCACAACTACATGCGCGATGACACCACCCCCTACAAATCCGCAGGGGGCTTGTCTCATAAATCAACCCCTAGTGCAACAACGGCCTTACAAAATAATTACAGGTGAACCAAAACAAAATGCTGTCTTTCTTTCTGTCGCGCGTGGGTTTCTGTATACATGTACATCCCCGGGCCCCCCACTCGTGTCCGCACACGTCTCAGTCAAAACGCAAATTGGGTTTGTATTATTATCCTCATTAAACCAGTTGTTCGGCCGATGTTGTAGAATTAGACAAGGCAGGTGTTAGGTCTGTTCATTTCTGTATGGCTACATGGTCCAAACAGTTCATTCAGAAAAAGGAACATTCTTGGCCCCCCGCCATTTCGTTCTGATGTTTAATTGGCGCTTATGCACCCGTAAACTGTATTATCCGGAGACTTACGTACATGTATAGAGCTAGTTTATAAGAAGACACCTTTCTCTGAATAATTTAGGAGGACGGTAAACTGATAAGAAGCTGTATACGGTTGTCCTTGGGGTGTGGTGGATTCAAGATCGAAACGCCATCGACAGAGACAGGTTGGTTAACTCATCCGAAAGACAATTTGGAAGCAGGGTTTGTTTGGGGGTTTGTAATCTTCTGAGCATATCCATTTACTAGTTTGAAGAAATCATTACCAACTTGAGAATTAAAGGTATAACGCCGACTACCGTTGAAGCTTCCCACAAGAAGCGGTTATCTTACTGGCGCGCTTCAATCCTAAAGACCAGTCTTCTTACCATATTTTCACCAAGACTTGTCTCAATGCAAAAGCATAAGGTACAAGAGGCTCTTGTCTATACTAGGCTATATGCAGGGTATCCCAGAAAATATTTTTATGCCCAACCATATTTCCAGGTACTTTGTGATACCATGGAGGACGTCGTGTGCCCGGAAAAAGGTCGTTAGGGCTAAAAATGGGTCAAAAGGTCAAATTCGTATTTTTCGGGTAACCGATAGAGAATCAAAACATCTTTCATTGGGAATACATTTCGTCTCCAGGGATTACGTCATTATGACGTAATTAATTAAATAAAAAGGACGGAAGGCGTTTTGCAATTTTGTGTACCCGGCATAAGGACGTTAGCGTATAATATCAATGGAACAAAACTTGCTACAAGTGCGTTCACCTATCCACATATCAGTGGACGTTAACACGCTTGCAGCAAGGTTTGTTCCCGGTAAAAGGTCGTAAGGATTGTTACCCGGCATAAGGACGTTAGCGTGTAATACCAATGGAACAAAACTTGCTACACTTGAAGTAACACACTTGTAGCGATAATAGTTCCCGGTAGGCCCTATAAGGTCGTTAGCATAAATATGTAAATAACCTCATAATTAAGTGATATTTTGAAATAAAATTAAGTACCAGTTTTATATAAAAAATACACGGTTATATTCGAACTATTCACAAGATTTACAAGTCGAAATTTCAGCCTGATGTAGGGTTTAATTTAGAAATGGCAGCACAAAACCTTTAAACTCGATTATCTCAAAAAGTGATTTGTTGCGTGCCTGGGCTGTAACGTCCTTTTCCTTGGCACACGACGCCTCAATGGTGATACATGCATGTTTTTCCATAATATGACAGAAAATGTTCTTAACTTTAAAAACAGTCGGTTTTTTTTCTTTATAATAACCCGACTAACCGTTGAGAAATGTATTACTCCCAGCTTAGGCAATTTCTATTTAGGTAGTATAGCCTACACCATTATTGTGAGGAATGGGTGGATTTGGGGGTTGTAAATATCTTTGAATTGACTTGTCCGTAGTTTTATAATAATGGATGCCAAAGGAAAAAACAAGAAAAATGGCGTTCGTTTTCCATTGCGGGCAGTTGCCGTCGCGATTGTCGTCCGAAATGTTAGGAACAATAACATAATACCTAGCGTAATCATTTTGCTGGTTGCCTAGAATCATTATTTACTTTCAAATAAGTAAGATATTTCATAATAATTGGGTAGTCACATCTGTTGATGTCTGCAAATGGTGTTTCCTACCTTTAAGAAACTTTCCAGTCACATAGGCATAATGTGAAAACCAATATCAAGAAGAACCTGTGAATATTGGTCGGGTATTTTCGTCTGGGACCCCCTTTATATCACATGTATTCAGCTTGGAATCACAGTGTTCCACTGGTTAAAGTTTCTCAGAGGTTCGTCAATCGCGTTACTTTGATTTAGCAAAATAAGAAATATACATTTCTAACCGTCGTATCATTTTTCATGGATGGCCACGATGTGTAATATTCAGAGTACACGCTGTACATACATTGAATCGGGGTCATTCACACTGCAAGAGGTGGGCGGGGCACATTTGCACGTGTGTTTTTCCCCTGTGTAGTGTGTGTGTGTTGTTGACTGTGCAGCGATTGCAACACGCACCACGTGTTTGTTGAATACGGACTATACAATACCGGAAGTGCAACCTTCACGCGCTATAGCAACGTCAAACATGCGTCGGCGGAACAGCGTGGCGATCGGATAAGACACCTGAAAAAAAAAACAGGTGCGTTTCAACTATTTCTGCGAATAAGCCCAATTGATATGATGACATACAATTGATATGATGACATACCATTGATATCATTTAAACACCTGTCCGTTAACCAATACACAGCGAGAGAAAAAAAGAAGTGTTTTATTTTCTTAACCTTAACTAGTTTGGTTGTCCGTGCTTTTTCAAAACTTTGATTTTCTTTTTTGAACAAATGTTGACGTTTTGACGTTTTTTGCATTGGCTGACTTTCACACATGTGGTTGTGTAAAGTTGTTGTTTTTATCATTGTGTCAATTGCGCGTTCCAGTTTAGTTGTGCATTACTGCGGGACGCTCCTAATTAAATAATGTAATTAATTAATTACTCGCCGTTGGTCGATTATTTTCGTGGGATGTCTCATTCGAAAGCTCGTAACAGATACAACGCTAGAAAATTATCAATTCAATTTAAACATCTATTTTTAGAGTGCAATCCCCTGAAAGCACGGATCGAGCAAGGAACAAATGAGTTGACACACTGCTTAAACATTTAGAACACTTTAGATAATCAACTGCTAGCGACGACACCTGTTACCCTAGTATTCATACAGCCCCTATACTAGTCTCTTCATTCCCGATCTCAGACGTCGACCCTTTTCTTTTCCTCGTCCAAAATTCACACCTTTCCAACCAGATAAGACTTCCTTTTTATATTAAAAAAATTGAAAAGTGTGAGGGATTTCTAGACAACTTTTACTTCGCAGAAAATACCAGGGCAACCCAGTCATATTGGTCAAGCAACTTGTTGTTATAGAAAGAAGACAAGAAGTCTAAATGTGAACGGTACGAACAGGGACAAGGGATAGGTAAAGCCAGCAACACATCATAGCCTGGTTCCATTCCATAACCCCTAATGGTTCCCCAGGACTTCACTACTAAATCCAACAGAGTCCAACCGTGATTCATACGACTTCACTGCTCAATCCAACACAGTCCAACACACCAAGTTGTATGGTATACCTGAACATATAAAATGACCTTGCCTGCTAAATCCAACAGGATCCAACTGTGTCTTAATTGCTGTTGGATCCAACAGAGAATCTTTATTTACCAGTAACCTAACAGAATGCGATTCTGAATGCTTTCGGGAATGTAAAATGACTGCCTGCTAAATTCAACAGGGTCAAACGGAAATGTAAGGGTTTACAATCGCCAAAAGTGAGATCAACTTGGAAATAGTGAAGTTTTTTGTTTCCAGGCTGACCCACATAATGTTTATGGAGCAGTATGTCCCATCAACGTCAGGTAAGAACCACAAAATCTGCAACGGACATGTGGGGGGAACAAATCCAGACGGCGCGACCCGAAGTCGGCGACCATGCCGTCCGGCCTATTGACAGCGGGGAAAACACGCTGGGTATCGGCCCAAACCACACCGGTGAGTCACCATGCAGACTCGACCCGACTGGACAGGAGGTCTTCACACAATACCGTGATTTGATGCCAATTATTCAGTTTACCTGAAGACGGAAGTGATTGTTACTCTTATTGCATAAACAGTTGTTTGCTGGGTTCAGAAAAACGATTTAACGGATAGCGTAATTCCTGTGGTATGAGTTTCTATTTTTTCTTCCAATTTCACAGCTAGAGTGTTAATACTTAATCTGACCGCTGATTCAGCCGCCCACGTCTAGCCATCGAGCTCCCATGGTTGATTTACAAGAGGGGCAATCGTGTGGACCAATTAGCACAATAATCGTATATACATGATCATACCATAGAGCTAGCCCTATGATCATACCACGCACGCTATCGCTGTCATGTTCAAGGTCAACTAATATACGCCAGGCAGGTGGGTGTATGGTATTATCATGGAGCTATTAACTAAACGTTCCAGGCAACAGATTCCCTCCGGTCCTATAGTCTTGTAACTACCGTCCTAGCCTACAACAAGTGTGATTTGTAAATTTCTTATACATGTATTGTAATACTTGTATAATATTCATAGTGTCTTTAATAACTGTAAGTTTTAGGGTTGGAAATAATTTGATTATTTGCACAAATTAATGTTCGTTACTTGTCTATTGCCGGATGTTCTGACACTCATGTTAGAGATATATTTTTCTTGTAATGTACTTGTTTACAATAAAATGTGTTTTGTAATTACAATTCCTAAATTTGTGTCTTGCATGTGTTTTACCTGTTGCCAATTTTGGTAGCCTTGTATTTTTTGTTCCTTGGGGTATTTTGCCCTCGCATTTAGGCTGTATTTTGCCCCTGCATTTTTGCCATCACCTTATGCATCGCAACCTACATTTCAACCAATAATATTTGATCAATCATTATTATTGATACAATGTATACTTTGACACATTTCTGATTGCTTACTCTTTTATTATCACTTGATTAACCTTTAGTATGTGAAATTAATTAATTTATCTTGTGTTCCAATTAAATCTCTTTCAATTCACTCGAACTTCACGAGCCTGTTACTGCTTCTCATTTCCGAGTTCCCTTTTCGACCACTTGGTTACAGTCTGTTTTCAAGACGCTACCTACAAATACAATACCTACAGTACCTACAGTTCCTCCCTGCAGTACCATCTGACTCTGTATGATAGCGGTTTACCAGAGACAGACTGTCGATCGGCTATATTGAAAAGTCTCCGGCTCGAAGTAACTACGACCTGAATGTAATGTTTTCAGACAACCATGCGCCGTGAGCGGGGCGTTTATGGAGTCTCCGATCCTCCGTGTCTTCATTCCTTGTCTCGTTTAATACGGCGATGTGCCACCGATATAAAACACGGGGACAGACATTAGAACGGTTTTCCAACAACTTCCGTAATGGGATCAATCGGGGAAGCTGGGCCGGGAAGCTATTTGTCACGCGTTGGGCCGGGACAAACCCTGTCTATAGCTTGCAAACCGACACAAACCGTATACACTTCATCAATTTAGGAATGGAAGAGGAAGTCTTACAAGAAAGATTTGGAGACAGTGTTGTTGACTGAGGAACTCGTTCCTAGTATTAGTAAATCACTCGGGGGGATTTGGGTCAATATTACATGTGAAAAAACCTGAATGTACTATGAGCTTCTACGAAATACACTCAATCGAAAAAGTTCAAGAACGTGCACAGAATAAACACAACACCACAACTTTTACACGGCTTTTGATCGTTGTGATCTGGTAGCGTGCCAAGACATCGTTATGCTGCTCCAGCCAGACAATTCTATCATCATTTGAATGTACATGGTGTCTATAATATTTCATGTGCCAGAGAACTCGAACCCGGGAACCTCATCGGTGCAGGCGACGAGGCCGAGGTCAATTAACACAGCCTATTCGGCACGTCGCACCGTGGAGGTTGAGATCTCCAACCTCCTTGGTCGCACATCGAGCTATACAAGTGGCTTCCAAGAAGGTGAAGTATTTTGAGTCAGATATGGTACAGAAATTGCACCGAATTAGTGCATTACATTAAAGGTAAAGTACACCATTGGTAATTGCTTAAATTACCATGAATGTGTGGATTTTTTTTGGGGGGGGTGTATTTTATAGTAAATATAATTTAACTGACCTGTCCGAAGTTTTACAATCATGGATGCTGAATAAAGCACCCAAAACAACAATTTTCGCGATCGCGATACCTTTAAGCTGTGTCAACAACTGGGAACGCGAACGGGGACCCTAGAGTCATGAAAGTCTTCTTCTGAAGGTCGCTAATAAGCTAGCTCTGGATAACCAGCACGGTATAGGGCAACTGGGTACCCCCCCCCCCCCCCCCCCCCCCCCCTGACCACTACCACCACCACCACACACACTACAGACTATTGTTACCAATACACATCCCCCAAGATATTCCTGAGACTCCTAAAACGCAATGACCAGCAAACAAAACTCTGTCACATATAATTGTTCATGAACCTCTCATCGCTAGGTTAACAGAACCTGACACGTAAATCAAAAACTGACATGGCGTTGAGATCTCAGCGTGTCAGTCACTATAGACTCAATACATGCCAGACTACCCGGGGATTTTAGCACCTTTGCAGTGATAAGCATGCACACAAGTGCAGTAAAGTAAACGTCAACAGACCTCAAAGACAAAATACGCCCACTTCCGAAAAATCGTAAAACAACTCTCCAAGTTGTTTGAGACTTTAATACCACTACATCATATTGAGCTTATTCTTTTCGATTCTGTGGGGGAGGGGGAAGCTCACCCCAGTGACTTTGGGAAGAAATTTCCATCCAAGATGATCCCCTAAATTTCAAGTAGTCCTGTGGCCCATCCCCAACTTTAAAAAAAATGCTTAGGCCTAGTATATAGTATAAGCTCCGTTGCAAAATAGAGCATTATTATTAGGGTCCAATTTCATCCGAATTTCACAGTAGTACAAGCTGACTATCCTGTACACTCCTGTAGAGCACTGTGGTCCAGTGGTTACCGTGACTTCTGTACGGGGGTTCGAACCCTGGCAGGGAACATGGTGCTTGTGTTCTTGGGCAAGACACTTTGCTACAATTGCCTCTCTCCACCCAGGAGTAATGGGTACCTGTGAAGGTAGAGACCACATGCGCTTATCTTGAGCTGCTGCAGAAATGGTCTCGTCCCTGATGAACAGGGATACAAGTTGTAAAGCGCTTTGATACACCCACATTGTGGGAGTCTAATATAAGAACTAACATTAACATTATTATACACGGCTTCCACCCTTGATTTTTACAAACCCTCAATTCATGGGCTTTCACTCTTGATGTTTACAAACCCTCAACTTCGTCCATGGTCCACAAAATGCTCTAATATTTACTGCATTTCCTGCACACATATATGCTCGTATTCTCCTTGACGCCACGAATCGTGTTGCCTTTCTACTTTCTAGCCCCTATGGAATGAATGAGTTTACCTCAATATAAACTCCTAGTCAATTCCAATACAACACCTAAATGTTTGTATTGTATACATCATGTTTTGTGGGGCCCATTCAGGCCTTTTAGAATACGGAATTAGCGTGCACCCTGGTAAGCTGCAGGGTTTACCATCCCTGCAATTGTCTTCGAGACGCAGTCGAATTAGCTCCATCCACCCATAGAGAAAGGAACAGATCCACCCATGTGGAGCTGTTAACTTCATGACCCTCCACTGTGTATACGGTCTGTGGTGGCTTTCTGTAAGAGCTAGACCTCATAATCAGTGATTGACAGGGTTGTTTTGTGTGCCCCATTCACCGTTAAAATCCCCAACCTCCTAAATGGAGAGGGGAAGGGAGGGGACGCTAGGGCGGGGAAAACAAGTGTCGCAGTTACAATACAAGCAGAAACCTTGTTTTTAAACCTGGGTTTGCAGCAATTAATCTCCCAAAGTTAAGTTATAACTTTGCATGAGATTCAGGATGCGCCAAACCAAACCACTTTCTAGACTATATACATTTTGCAATCGATTGCAAGTTGGCTTCTTATTTTTTTTCTTCATGAAGTGATACAAGGACGAGGAAGTTACCAATCCCCAAGCCGCTGGGCCGACCCTGAACTAATTCAAAATGTCCGAGGGACGAGTCCCTTATCGCCCGCACCGTCTGTCAAATTTGCCCCTCAGTGGTACCCTGTTGTATACACCCACCAGTACTGGTATAGTAAACAACTGGCTTTCAACCTGCAAGGGAGATGAGACGGGTGTTTTCGTTGAATGTGGACCATGGCAGCGGAAACGGTATTTTATTAATTTGTGTTTTTTTTTATTCTAGCTTGGATATTACTATTACCTGTGTATGCCGCGACATAGTTAGGCAGGCAGCTTGCACGAATGCGGTTCCATTGTAATTACGAATGTACAGCGCAATTGAGCACGTGTTCGACTTTGAGATCATGTAAAGTTTTGGTTTAGAGGACTCTTGCCCCTCGGGCCGGAAAGCGTTTTAAGATACTATATAAAGGCCGTTTTCCAAACCCCCGCTTATCCGTATCCGGCTCCATCACCATTACCAAACTGCATTAACGAAGCCCAAACGGAGAAGAAACAGGTGTTTAGAAAACGGACTAAAAATAAAGACACACTGAGTCTGCGTGACCCAAAAAAGTGCCTGGCGAAAGAGTTGATTGACAAGTGACGAGAATATTAATGCTTTCAATCTCTGCGCAGAATGCGCGATTTGTTCAATCCCTGATACATTAGCATCTAAAGGTGTCATAACAAGTCACAAACTGCCAAGTAAACAATGAAACTTGAAGATGGAGCATTGGTTCGCCATTATCTTGGTAAAACCACTGTCTAACCACGGACGAAGTGGTTAGGTCAGCTTTATCTACGTAAAAACTACCTTTAAATCTACGTTTAAAACAAGGGTCAAACGTTGCTTTACGACCGTGCTAGTATATAAACCATAGAGCGTTTAATAGCCCCATGGTATAACCATATAGCTAACACAGCAAACTTGTGTCTGAAAAAAAAAGACACCGGAAACGGCCGGACCTTTCACGTCCGCTCTGGCCAAACCGCACACAAATAAATGGTTTTTTTTGTTTAAAGAGTCAATAAAAAGAAACGCTGAAAAGGCGAAGAAAAGGTGGGCAAAGATTTGAAGGCCAGACGATAATGACTTTAAAGGCGGGGTGTTCCTTGCCGTCTCCTGCTCTCCGCAGATAAACACTTTGCAAGAACTGAAGTTACTGAAGCTCGATTGAAAACAAGTTTACCATGATTATTTGTTTACCTGAAAGTGGCATCGCATGAGCTATCTGTACACAAGGGTTTGACGGCTAAAGCCTTCTCCCTCACTTCGGTCGAATTGCCATACTGAGCATCGCAACACGTCTACGAAAACCATGTTACCAACGACTCTGCTTCGATCCTCATTAATCGGAAAGCACACAAGGATCAAGTCCAAAATGGCAAAACAAGAGATCAATGTTGTCAATTCGGACTGCGGAACCTTACTGTCGATTCGGACATTATTGAACGTTAAATCGTCTATTCGGACTATACCAGTACGAAGCCTTCGTTTTTGTTTACCTTATTCTCGGACTAAATGAGCCCTTAGCACTGTCGAATTACCTTGCATGGGACTTCTGATTCTTCGGACTGAAAAACCTTCGGACTGAAAAACCTTCGGACTATTGAACCTTCGGTCTAACGAACCTTGGGACGATCAAACTTTTTGACGAACGAACCTTTGGAAGAACGAGTTCGGGCTAACGAACTTTCGGGCGAACGAACCTTCAGACTATATGATAAACCTCCAGGTTAATAAAACATCAAACAATCGAGCACCAACCGAAAAAAAGCCAGCCCCTCCCATCTAAACTCTGGATCCGCCCCTTGATATAAATCGTTTCACATTTTCAAATATGGTATCGTAGATCTAACATTCCCAGGTTAATAATGCTACAATTACAAGCAGTTAGTTCATATATCGGGTTACAGTCGAGGAAGACATTCGGTGTCAGCTGGATCCTCACGCTGACTCACCTCCGAGGGTTAAGAGTTTATAGGGAGGGTGCGGAAACGCTAAAGCCACCCATCATCCAAAATAGAAGCTGTACATATGTGCAAATCTACGTTTGTGTTGTAGAATATCAGTCAAATATCGGTATTTTCCTTCTTTAAAACCATAACAGTCCCCAATCCTCCAAATTATGTGCACACATTCTACAGAGAGTTAGGATAAAGGTGAGCGACAAACACTAAGTGTGTTGGTTTTATTGGTTGTATTTTTTATTCAAATATTCCCCCAAATTCACCCAATTTAAGTTGTAGTCATTTTGTTTGCTATCGGTTACACATCTGTATGATGCAAGTTGGCTACATGTACAAGTCCGGTTCTCTAATTCCATGGCGTCTCTAAATTGCTTCGTTTCGACTAGAGTAGGTCAATAAATTAGACTACAAGAACAGCATTTTAGGGGGTCGGGGGGGGGGGGGGTGGTCAGCTTCTATATTGATTCAACAACTTGAAACAAGCCAGTGTACATAACAATAATTTGCTAACGGATATTACTAACCCCGTAATCCGTAATCCGGGATACACACCTATGTTCCGACACCCCTGTGTTCCGACAACTCTATAATTTGACACCCCTGTGTTCCGAAACCCCTGTGTTCCGACACCCTATATGTTCCGACTGCTCAACCAATGTTTCGAAACCCCTATGTTCCGACATCCCTACGTTCTGACACCCCTACAAACAAATGTTAACACATGAAATTTAGTCACCAATGCAACATGTCACCAAAGCAACAGGCTATATGCGGGTTGTCGGAACATCGGGGTGTACTGAAACATAGGGGTGTCGGAACATAGGGGTGTCGGGGCATAGGTTGAGTAGTCAGAACATAGGGGTGTCGGAAAATAGGTGTGTCGGAACATAAGGGTGTTCGAAAATAGGTGTGTCGGAACATAAGGGTGTTGAAAAATAGGTGTGTCGTAACATAGGTTGAGCAGTCGGAACATAACGGTGTCGAAACTTAGAGCACACGATGTATATTATTACCTATAGTTGCACTTTGCTCTAAATTTACTACATTGTGTTCACGTATTAATGACATGTTCTACAGAGTGAGGGTGGTCGAAGGAAACCGCTTTGATTATTGTTGCCCTCCTAGCCTCGGACCGCAGACCACCCCGAACCCACCAATAGTTTCGCTCGAACGCAGGTTAAAAAAAGTTCAACGACACAAGCCCAACCACATAACGATTGTTAATAATTATGCTTGCACATTAAACACGTTGTGTGATATCATTCGTGCGTTCGGGCGGTTAACACTAGGGATCACGTGTATGTATACAACCTACAATGGCCGTATATGAATGCATTCATCAAGTTTAATTGCAATCGACATAATTGATTTGTTGGGCTTCCAACGTGGAAGTGACTATGTGAAGTATTTGCCCATCAACTTTACACCAATATCAATAATCAATTCACACAAATCGTTGCAACGTACATTTAAACACGAGTACAATATTGTATAGGGTCTACGAATGTAGATTCAAACGGTTTTGGGAGGCTTTCTTGAACACGTCAAAGACTATAATAATGTCTTGTGTTACTTGGACACCAAGACGGTATATGAAATTCAGGTGGCAAATTGGGGTGGGAGATGACAACCTTCAAGCGGACCAACTTGTTTCCACTAATGTCATTAGACCGATGTATGCAGTAACACGTTAAGCTGCTCATCATCAAACGAAAGAAGAAGAAGAAGGTGGCAAATTAATTGAATTACATATACGTTTTAGCCTGCTGATTAGGCCCTAATCCTTGCTTCTCCGTATACAGGCCATTGACTTTACATGCAAAATGTCTCCATATTGAAATGTTTTTGAGCATTTAGCAAAGCAATGGTTACAAACTTATCTAACAGTTCAATAGGACACGCCCTACGCACATTTTAGAGAATAGCATCTCTTTTATAAATACCCTTTCCCTCTTTGAGTCATGTTGGCCCCGACCATTTTGGGTACCCCTAGCACTGGTTCCTATCGTGCCATTTTTCCTACCTTGTAATAGATGTCGTTGTTAACTTTGAAATTTGAGAAATATTTTCCCACTGATTAAAAAATAAAAAAGCTATAAGCGGAGAGTTTTGCTATCAATCCACGGTGTCCAATGCATGGAGGGTCTGGTGAAGTTGATAGGGGGAACAGGCGCACACCCGAGATGCCAAACCGCTCATTATTGCCATCTGTATCGTGCATGAGTAGTGTGGGTATATAAACAGATCCCAAACACCGTGTGAATCAATTCATTATGACTTGGCGGTTTGGGTTACAAGTTCCGAGCTGTCAGTTCGCCGGCCGAATTTATGGGATTAAGGATTATATCATATATTTTGGGGGGAATGGGGGGGGGGGGGGGGTAAAAGCGTCAATTAAGGAAATTGCACTCGGTGTACATACGCGGCCGGACAGGGTTACTACTTAAGTGACAAATCGGTTACTCCGGTCCGACTCGATTTTCACGAACGATCCGAGGATGGATCACGTACACACCGTCAAGTAGGAACTGGTCTCCCGTATCCGAAAACTCTTCTCAAATGTTGATAACCTTGTTTGTATGTACCCAGATCCTTGCAGGGGGGGGGGGGGGGGGGGGCAGAATACTGGTTTAAAGGTAGTATACACCATTTGCAGATATCGAAAAAATTTACTATCTAATTATTAAGAAATATCTTACTCATCTGAAAGTAAATAATGATTCTAGGCGATCGCGAAAAAACACAAATAACATAAGAATAACTGCTCGACGCCGATTGAAAACAAACGCTGTTTTTCGTGCTTTTCTCGGCATCCATGATTGTAAAACTTTGGACAGGTATTTACTATAAAATGCAACCCCAAATCCACCCACTCATTATAATTCAAGCATCTACCAATGGTGTATCCTACCTTTAAGTTAAAGCTAGTATGGTAAAATACCGTGGGTATTAATGCAAAATAATGCAAAATAATCTGCGCGCAGATAAAATGAATTGCTAATTCACGACCGTGAACGCGTATCGAGAATGCAAGATACGGTTTTACCGCAACGCGGCTAATGAATGCGCTTTCCTCGCGCATATTACACCAACCACCTAAATATACATGTATTAGGCTTGAAACAGCATAAGTTAAGGGATAATAAGATAGAACTACCTTTGGCATTATTAATATTGACGGGTTCTGCATTGACAAATCGGGAGGGGGGGGGGGGATTTATCATTTTTTTTGTAAAGACAGTAACCACCTTAAATTGGGTTGTTCATATCTGACAACAATAATGGAACAGTATAGAAAGGAATATGTTCATATATAGGCTTACCCAAATTTGTTTTTTACCCAAAATTACTTAAAATTAATCCCCTTTTGTCAGTGTGTAACTTTATGGTTAGATCAAAATTATACAAGCTATAGCTGAGCTTGCTCTGAAAACACAGTTTACGCAGAGTGGGATCTACTCTACTAACTAAGGTACATGTAATGTATACAAGGCAAATTATAGTTTACACCACGCTGTTCAGATCTGCCTCAAACTCACGGGATCAACAATCTCAACCTGTCCTTGCATCCCCAAAGAACCTTTCCTCTAGTCCTTCGGGATTAGTACGGGGTACTACCCAAGCGATATCGTGTTTTCACACTGTAACAATAATTTACGTGCGGATATATTAATCCACACACGAGGCCGAGAGCCCGTGGAATTTCCTTTATAACAAAAAAAAACAGCCCGCAACCAAAAACCTTGAAGGAGGTGAGATGACGAGGACTTCTTCTGCTGCCGTTCGAGGGCAGGGAATTAGGGGGAGAGTAGCAGGTATCGGTGAGATTAATTAAGTACAGGTGTATCAAAAAAGGCTGCCGTGTTATGGAACCCGACGATGTATACGGACCTTGACCCGTCCATGTGCTTGAAGTTAAAGGTTCAATCAGTAGTAGATGAATAACAACAAACGACTGAAGTCACGCAATTAACCATCCAAAATTAATGTAAAATGGTTCGGTACATGTAGTACAAAAATGACATCTGCATCAACTTGAAGTATCCGTTATTAGAATTCCATTCAAGAAAACAAGTCATGTTACTTCAAAACAGGTTGTACATTTACAAGTAGTAAATAATGTGTACAAACCCTATGGAGAGGAGTCTGAAACAGAGAGGGGGGGAGAAACAAAAGGAAAAAAAGAAAACAAAAACTTTAACAAAAACAATAGCTGTTTCGGCTGAATTGCCGAAACAGCTAATTACATAGGCCTTCAATATTGTACACAAGTCATTCAGTTCGTGTTATGTTTTAACAAAATGCAAACCGGTGGCTGTTCTGTGTGTATTCGGGGTTAATTCTATCCGATTACTTGTCAGAGCACTTGTCATGACACCTTTAACTACCGGTGACAAGTCATTAGTCGAATATTACAACGTGACTTCCACGTTGAACTCTCACCTGACTCGTGTCAGAACTCAGAAGGTCGGCCGGGATAATGCAAAATGTTGGCGGTAGGTCAATCGCGATGGCGAACAGTGGTCGTAAAGTTTTACGATTATTCCGACGGAGCGCAGGGACAGTTAGATATCCCGAATGAGACGACAGATGGGACAGGAGGGGAATGGTAAAAGGCCCTGGTCGCGCCTTTGCAGCAACGCCAGCAAGGCGGCGGTGATCCCGCAGTCGGTCTAAAACAACATGCAGCAAAATGGTGAGGTTGAATATGACGTCACGTAATAATACTGCCCTCCAGCGGGCAACTTCACCGCGCACGAGAACATCGACTGCATTAATTTTGTTGTTAATGCACAATATGATAGAACTTTTCACTGTCTTGACGATAAAAGCGTGAAATTGGGCAGTGTATTATGTGAGAACAGTATTTGACTTTAGGGTCATCGCAGAGTTGACCTTTGAACAAAAATAGGTAGAATAACATGCAATGGCAGACATTAAAAATGTTTCGAAAATAAATTACTTGTTAATTTAGTAATATTCTATCTGCGATGGTCCTGTAGCCAAATAACTTTCGCATTACATACTATAATATGATTGTGTGCCAAATTTCAGGCTGGTCATATGATTGAATTATTTTTAACCAAACTTCCTGACTAATAATATACAACAGATTGAACGAATAAATTATTGTTGTCGTCGCGACAAAATTAACACCGACGCGAAATGCGACAATACTGTGTGATAAATTATCTGATTAACACGTGTGCACGTACTTTACTTCTGTTTACGTTTGCATTAACTTCAGCGTGCAGATGAGGTTCGTTCATCTTTATTTGGCCGATCGAAATATTCACGTGCACCCGTGGCGCCCGAATGAATCGGCATTGACAGGTTGATGTTGATGGAAGCCATTCGAACCCTGCATAATAAGAGCATTGTTAATAGAACATCCTGCTAAATAACAATGGGAAAACAATTAGGTGCCGAGTCTTCGTTTTTCTTGGTTTTTCATTATTATTTATACAAGAAGGTACTTGTTAAAGTTATAACAAGATAATTTGTAAATAAAAAACGATATTTGGGAGTTATTTTTGTCCTAGAACAACAGATTTTGGTCTAAATAGCATAAATCTCGAAGATCTTAGAGAAAAGGGTTAGGGTAAACAAGTTTTAAGTTTGTGTACATCTCTATGGGATTGTCTCCCCAAGTGCCTATTTGGAGGTATAATAATGACCTTGTTGTAAAGGTGTTTGGCTGTACATGTCACTACTTGACGGTATGAACAGTATAGTGTACTGGGAAACTGACGTGTTAACCCCAACGGTTGAAAGGTCGTCGGGTCGGGCATTGTACATTTCAATAGAAGAGTCGTGAAACGAAAACAACGGACACAGCGTTCCAGGCGTAATATTTTGAGCCCCCAAAACCCTGCTGCCTAAATCCCTGGTTTTACCTCCAAACACAAACAAAAAAATAGAACACTTAGTTACAAGCAACCCCCCCCCCCCCCCCTCCCCCCCCCCCCCCCCCCTCCCCCCCCCCCCCCCCCCCCCCCCCCCCCCCCCCCCCCCCCCCCCCCCCCCCTCCCCCTCCCCCTCCCCACCCACCCAACACGCCTCTGTCTATTACGATATTGGGAAGCCATTTAAAAGGAGGGTCAAAACTCAGATCTATTACAGGATGCGAGGTTGTGTAAAAAGAAAAAGCCAGATAGGGACGGCCTTCGTGACACGGGCGAGACAGACTTGATCCCCACACGACCGGCCCTGGCTGGGCAGGGATGATGCTGCGGTCCCCGGGAGGCCTGCAGCCGCGGTGCACGCTGATGAGACCGTGGTTATACGGTAACAAGTATTAGCAGGGTGTTCGGCGTTAGTGATACCGTATAAAGGGGAAGGGCTTTATTAGAGGTCAAACAGATTTCGACCGTAAATCAAGACGGTATATATATACTGTTCAAGCGAGCAAGAGGGAGTCCATAATGATTATTTATCTCCATCTACCGAGGGACGATCGAAACTATCTCATCAACCTGTGCCGTCTCAGCAGGTTTGCGCGCCGCGTGATAACGAACCTAAAGACAAGCAAGGAAACCAACTGGCTTGACGGAAAATGTTGTCCAAAATCTACTCCTACTGTCCTAATCATTTATTTAGGGGGACTGTACACTGTACACCCAATACTATACACAATTCTCATACAGGCCAGTGCAGTAAGAGTACTGCATACTACAGTTTACTCAAGTCTATTGTAGTATTATTAGGGGACGTTTATATTACAGGGTTTACCATCCATTGTTGAACCGTGGAGGTAGGAAACACTGCTGTGTATTGGGATAACTCTTCGCAACTCCTGTACAGGTTTTTTAATCTGATCGTTTATACGGGCAAACTGGAATTCCTTTATAAAAAAACATTTAGTGATACAACTCACGTATCAGTCAGTTCACATGTCAGAGTACTAAAGAGCCGCATTTATCAAACTGCATGCATTTTTATAGTCGGGCAATATTTTCAGTCCGTAATCTGGTTTCAAATGCTTAAAGGGACGATTTCGCGATGATTAATACTAATAGGGATATTAAATGTAATATCAAGAATGTATGTGGGATCAAGCAAGATTTTGAGCGATAATAAAGATTTACTTCCTAGAATTCAGTTGCATCAATCATTTAATGAACTGCACCTCTGTAACGTCAACCCGACCAACAAAAAAACTACGCCTCAGTCCATGTATTCAAACTGAGAGCTATTTTGTTTCTTTTCTGAAATACAGATTTAAGAAGGGAAAGGGGGGGGGGGGCAAGGTGGCTGCCTAGATCTGCACAGGAAGTGAGGAACTGTGTCTAACTAGAATCAAATCGGAACTCCAAATGTAGACCTCGCTATAAATACACCTCAGTGGCACCTGTGGGCTGAAAAAGCGTGGGCAGTCCAGGGCCATAGTACTACTACCAGGGCAATATGATACTATTGACCTACGTATCGTGCGCAGTTAATAATAGTTCGTTATAAATTGACCAAGGAAAGGTACTGCTTTTAAAATTAGACGTTCGGTGGCACAACGGAAATTTTTTTGGGAAAGAATGCTGCATCTTCATTCCACAAGACATGAGTATGGGATTAAGAAACATTTTTCATGTTTTGATTAAGAAATATACAACTTTGCACACAAATATAGAAGTGACATCTGCGTGACACCACATTTTTCACCATTCTTTGTGACGCCGAGTACTTGTTTTTGTATGGACAGGCATTAGTTGGCAGTCGGGATAAAAGTTGGGTTTTAACAGTTTACAAAGAACACCTTAAATACAAATCCCTAGACATAATAGTAGCCATTCCTCCATGCATACAGTAACCAAGGTATCGCTGAAGAAGAAGAAAAACCTCAGAAATCCTTTTGACTTGCGCCACACTGGCTTTCAAATTAGCCTCCAGCTTGCCACTCTGTTTTTCACTGCCGGAGAAAAATCTATAAACCGCACGGGGGCCAGGCGTGCTTCAAATACCAGTGTGTTCTCTGAAAATGAAAACAAAAACCTCAGCCCTATAAAGAAGCGCGCAGTTGTTGCAGGGATAAAAGGGAGGGGAAACAAATCTCGGTGTGGGCCGTGGCTAATTCTTCAAGGCCCTCTCGACACTTGAGGACGAGTAAATACTTTCATAACCTTCAAACAAGAAAAACGAAGGCGATAAGAGAAGAAAATCCGAGCGGGTTTTTCTATCAGACACGCATTCTGTGTTCTTTTTTCTTCTTAAATAAGCGGGTTTTGAGCAACGCCAAGTATTGTTGGGCTGATGATAATGACAATAGATGTGGGGGGTTTTTCATGCACAGGGCCCCATTGTGATCCCTCAGACGCTTATACAAGGGTTGAAGGGTAACAAAGTGGGCACAGTTCCTGACCTCTTGCTGGCCTTTATTAAGGGGCGTCATTGAGCAAAAAAAAAGCCAATCAACGCCTCGCGGCAGGTTGACCTGTCACATTGGAAAGCAATGGTTGGAAAACTTGTCTGCACATGTGAATGCCTGATTGGTATCTTGTTAGGGGGGTACGGGAATCGGAGTGTATTATAAACACGTGCTTCTTGAGGCCAGCGCTTAATCTCGAAACACCTACTGAAGGTGCTAATTTCTGAAGTGACAAAACCGAGGAATGCAAACATTGCCAAAATTCACGAAGCGATAACAACAATACAGCGGACGCGGGGGGGGGGGGGGGGGGGGGGGGGGGCAACAGAGTCGTGCCTGAACATTTTAGCAATTCGCGAAGTAAACTAAACACCTGCTGTAGGTAGTGTTTTTCAAATGCAAAAGATGAAAACTACAGAAAAATGTTAGAAATTAGAAATGAAAAATGTTAGAAATAAAAACAATTTACACAATTTGTTTAAGTTACAACCTTCAGTGGTTTGTTTTTTTCTCAAATATTATTTAAGTTGCTCCTTCCACTCGCTCCTCCATTAAGTATAAGTTACGCGTACCAAAGTTTTAGTATCAAATTCAGAAAAGATCTACTCAAAATATATTTACAAAATATTATTACAAATGTCAGGAAATATAATTTTTTTTTGTATCGAATGTTTCTTCCACAAATTTGAATTTCTCTTCTTTTTTTGTATGAAATTAAAAAAAAATGCAACACCAAAAGGGTGGTCGTTTTACAGGCTTGTTTTTTTAGCAAAAAAAAATAAGAAAAATACGTGGTTTTCTTTTTTACAAAACTTTTTGTCACGGACATTTTGGGCAGACATTTTTGACGCAATGGGCAATGAATTTTCACAATGCCGATTACCGCAGCATGGAAACAAACTGTCCCAAAAAAGGACATAAATACAAGCGGCGTTAAAGAAGACATACCAATTTTTGAACATGTATAAACAATAGAGTCTAAGGAAGATAATTTTGAATGTACAAAATAGACACAAAATAGTATATTAAAATTAGCGAGGAAAATCTACAATAGTACAAATATACATAAGTGCTCCTCTTTTTTCATTTTTTTCTATTTCTTTGTCTCAATTCTGCCAATCCCCTCGTTTGTGTCGATTCTTTTTTTGTTCTTCCAAGTCCTCAGTATATAATATGTCACATTGTCGAGAACATTCAGTGAATTGTAAATTGTATCTTGTTCGTTTGCCGTTTTAATATAAAAAAGTCGTCAAATTTAACATTATTTTCTGCATAACCTTTTGTTGATTTCTCTTTTTTTTAGATTTCAGATAGACTGAATTGCATCCGTACAAACCCCAAACCCTTAAATCCAGAGCAGAACATTGGAACAATCATCACCGAATTAAGACCGCACAAAAGTGGGAGCATATACGTAAATAAAACTCTGAATCTACTATACAGAATCTTAACACAAACAGGTATAATAATAAGCTATTTTTTTAAAGGTATTATACAAAACGTTGCATAAATAATAATTTCAATAAAATTAAGATAAAACTGTACAGCTATTTTTAACAAATAGATGAGGCGTCGTGGGAAAACAAGTGACGCACATGTGACATGGGTGCAAGACAACACAATCTTGGCACCGGTACTGTAACAAACTAACTTGTGAATCACAAACTCATTCAGCTAACAATTACCCAAATAAAGAAATTTACCAAAACATCAGACGCAGTGATGGATCACACAGGCAGTTACAATACAAAAACATCTTGATAGCCTTTGGCTATTGTTTGTTAATTTGTATGGTCAAAAATGCATAAACCAAAAATGTCAAGACATAAATCTGCTCCAGGCATTCGTTTGTTCGGGATTTTTTTAAAGGATGAATGGCGATAATTCGTCTGGCACACACAACGGTAACACGGTGCCATAGTCACTGCGTACTATCGGCAATATGACTCGGGTCGGGTTCCCTAGCGAGAGGGTTCATGACAACAGTTAGCTCAGTTCGATGACTCGGCCAAGGTGATGAGGGAAAAAGGTCACGACTGAGGCAATGCCCAACCAATTTCGTCGTTTCCATTTTCGCGGAATAAATGAAAACAGAAACAACTGGGCACTTACAAGTGCGTGTTGGTCAATACTAGTTCAGTTTTACACACTGAGGCAGTTGGTTTTCAAGGCTGGTAGTTTTTCCTCTCGTTATCTAACTGTTTTCTAGTTCGTACAAGCCGATATTAAAGAAGCAAAGCTAGTGTCCAACCAATCTCCTTGGATCATCTCACTCACCTCTGGGGTCATGTAGTCGGGAAACTCGAAATGCGAACCGTTGCTGCTGCACGAGTCCAACGGGCTCAAGTCGTCCGTTAGGCTACCCAAGTCCTGCAAGGAGCCGAAATCGAAATTGGGCCACGTCGAGGTGAAAAATTCCTCCGTCAGGCCAGCCAGTTGGCTGTTGGTCTGAGCAACATTCAGGTCCGTGTGAGTACTGTTGTTGTTTATGGAGACAGTGGAAGGTTGCTGCTGCTGTTGATGTTGGTGGTGGTGGTGGTGTTGCTGCTGCTGTATTTGATGATGTTGCTTGATCATAACGGGGGCGATCCGTTGCGGTTGCTGCTGTACTTCGAGTTGTTGCGGCTTGGCGCACACGTCCACATAGTCCTCATACATACTCCTGCCGTCCACGGGCGAATCTGGCGTGGACCCGGTGGGGCTGGAGGGCACCTTGGCAGACGGGGTGAGTTGCGTGGAGCCCAGGTCGATGGCTTTGCTCGCCTTGATACTCTCCCGGAATTTCTTGTCGATGGTGAGCTTCAACTTGGGCACCCGGTCGGCTTTGCTGTGGTGGTGGCGCGAAGGGTTTTTGCTCTTGTTCTTGGAGCTGTGTTTGTGTTTGGAGACTCCACCGTTATTACGCGCCGGGTTCTCTTGCTTGGTGGTGGGCTTGGCCTTCTTTCTGGGTCGGTACTTGTAGTCCGGGTACTCCTGCATGTGCAGCAGCCGCAGTCGCTCGGCCTCCTCGACGAACGGGCCCTTCTGGATATCGTTGAGGGTTTTCCACCGGCGCCCCAGCCGCTTAGAGATCTCGGCGTTGTGCATCTCCGGTTGGGTCTCCATGATCTTTCTCCTCTCGATCTGAGACCAGACCATGAAGGCGTTCATGGGACGCTTGATATGCCCGTTGTTGGCCTTCCAGTTAGTCTGGCAAATATCCTCAGCGATGTCCAGCGTGGACTGCTGCAGGATCGCGCCGAGATCGATGCCCGTCATGCTCAAGTCACTGCCGGATGATGAGCTGCTCTCTGGCGAATTCGGCCCGCTGGATTGACTGTTCCCGATCAAGCCTAAACTCGTCGTCTGAGGTACCATGGTTGTTACTGTTAGCAGTGTCCCGTTCTCACGTCTGAAGATACGTGGATGGAACTGAGGTATTTACGGTATTGGAATGACTGAACGAAAAACAGAAAGCAAATCCAAACGAAGGTTGTGTGGGCACAGGTGAATTGGTTGTCAGTTCATAGAAGTAAATGCAGCGTTGTGTGATAACTCAAAGCTCATGCCCCGCATGGAGCAGTTGTAGTGACTGTGTTACGCATAGCTCACAACGTGCAGGTGTTTTATCTTGACTCAGAATGATTGTACCAAATTGGCCCGCGAACAATTTATCCTGAACGCTACGTCACGCCGCCATACCGCCACGGCCAATCAGAGTAGGCGATCATGCATAAACACACCCCGTTTCCTGTGGGCGGCGCTTACGGTTACGAAGACTCTGTTGATGTTGCAGACAATCGGTGACTCATAGAAGCTGTGTGGGTCATCGTGGATTAATATGTACATGTACATGCACATGGTACAGGGCCATATCTATGTACATGTACTGTATACATGTACGTACATGTATGTGTGTGTACATCAACACGCTGCGCGGTTTACATGTGCATACACATGTACATGGACAAAATCGCATATTGCCGTACTAACATAAACCATGCATAAACCACGCATGTTTGGATTATGTGTTTCTACAGTGGGCCACTGTGTACCAAAATGTGTTGAGTGATATGTACGAAACAGCTACAAACTTTGTGCCCCCCAAAAAACCAGAGTATTTAAGGACGGTCGTGAAATAAACTTTTAATTCCCGGAATGGGTTTTCAGGTTTCACTTGCAAATTTACAACTTGAACCCTGCCCAACCCGAACTTCTCCGGCCCCCTTTAATTTCTCCAATGTCTTTCCCATAACCCCTTTCCCTACAGCCTGCAAAATACCCACGGTCCATTGTTTCAGAGGTCCCCCGGAAAAAAAAGCACCTCGAACTTCAAATCCCCCGTTTGGTATAAACTTTTATTTCGCCAGCGGAGCTCTAAAACTTGAGGGGCTATAAAACGTTAAGAGTGTCTTTGACAGGTGGCGTGGGCGCGTGGCTGGGACTCGACACCAGGCGGCGCAATAACATGCTGACGGGCCAATGTGGGACTTGCTCAGCGGACCTCACTCACCCCGAGAGAGAGACTAGGGGTCAGGGTTAAGGGGTCACGGCCCCAACACAACAAAACATGATTGGAAACGTATAATTCTCATTCAAGGTTGGCTATATCTGGAACAAACAACGCTGGATAATCAGAAAGAAACTCTTCCCATGACTTCAGATTATTTTAGGTAGTTCTCGTTTGTTAGTTTCGATACGAATCGTTCACGGAATGGCAGTTTTTAACTGTGGCTGTTGAAAACATTGTAGATTTGATTTAACATATAAATTAACATCTATGTTCGGAATTCAAATCAAACGCATATGATAGATCATTTACAAAAAATCTGGCACAATTAACCGTATTGGATCTTATCTAATAATCTTGACAAAACAGATTGAGAATTATTGGGTGTCCGGCCTTAGTGGTTGTCTATGGATGATGAAAGTGACAATGAAATATACATCGCTAAAGTTTCCTGTGAGGCATTACCTAAATCAAACCGATCTGGTATATTAAAATCTGCACTTTATTCAACACCTTATTATATGGTTCAGCGTAATTGTTTGCTGAAGTGTGTTTATCTGCTAGTATATTGACTCCTTCCTGCTTGTTCGGAGCCTGTAACTGATTCCATATCGCGTACCAATGTGCGGTCAGTTGAAAACCTTAGATTAATAATCTAATTGTTTAAATCCTGTTTTAAAAACCATGATTAAACCAAGCTGGCGGGCGGACCGGCTACCTCGCCCGTGTTTCGGTGCGTTCTTCCCAGGTAGAACGCCGTAGCAGCCCCGGTATACTCGTGTTCGTCGGACTATTTTGATAACATTCTCTATCGTCCTATCACCTCGTAATAAAACACAGACTGAAGCACACAGGGACAAACTCACGATCATCCCGTGTGTCAACCCTGAAAACATCCTCTCAATTTCTTCTAGTCCCCCCCCCCCCCCCTCCCCCCCCCCCCCTCCCCCCCCCCCCCCCCCCCCTCCCCCCCCCCCCCCCTCCCCCATGAGACTGAATCCCCGCAAAAGGGGCTGTAGCCTGAATAAACCTGTTCCCGTATAGAACACACGTGTGAAATCGAGCACTCCGGGATTTATACCCCAAACCGATCTGTGGGCCCAACGCGTCCCCCGAGCCTCCCCCACGAAGGGGGTAATTGAACAACCCGCTCAACGGTGCCAGGCAGTAACATTTTAACATCTTTTGAGGGACTCCAGTATATTATCCCATACGTCTTGCAAATTAATCTGGCGATTCTCTCTCGTTATAAAGAACACGAACCAACGGAAATCAATAATAAATAGCGAGGGTCATAAAACAAATATATTGCTTTGCGCGGGTAAGGTACTTTCCTTAAGCTATGTTCCCAAAACTCTTGACTTCGACCAGGAAGTGAAATTCAAAAAACAAAAATCGGGGGTGGGTGAAGCCTCGAAAGTGAAACGCTTCCTTGAAAAGCAATTTAAGATCAACATTTCGGATTCGTTTCCCTTCTTTTTTTTTGAAAGATAAATGTTTTCCTCATAATATTTGGGGTCCATGAAAAGTCGCGTGCCAAAAGAAATCCCAGTATGTCCCCCCTTTTGCAAACACCTAATGAATTATTCAGCAAGCGCCTCTACCGGTCGCGTACGTAGGCGTGGCTTGTTCCCCCAAACCACCATGGCACGTGGCAGGTCTGTATAGGGGTGCGTGATTGACACTCTGCTGGTATTTCGGGGTCGCGTGGTTCCAGGTTTTTGGTATCTGTGGAACCATGGAGGTAATCAACCAACGGGGTGACCGGGCTGTTCCAGACACTAACACGCACCCCCGGCCCCGTAAATTTAATATTGCAAATTTGTGGCTTACCTTTTCCCTTGATACGACTGTTTTGGAGGATTCATCCAAACATCCAAAGTTTCTTTATACCTTAAGATACAAAATAAAAACCCAATTCAACTAAGGAAAGAGCTTCATACACGAACAACACTTAATCAATGCACCACTTATTCGCCATAAAAAGCAAATAATTTCACTTTTAGATTGCCAATCCTTAGGTCGTCTGAGGAAGAATTACTTTTAAGGCCGTTTTTCAAAATGTAGTGAGTAATGTGGTGTTCGTGTATGGAACTCATTCCTCAACAAGCTTTTACAAGATACACCATTGGTAATTGCTTGAATTATCAGGAATGGGTGGATTTGGGGGGTTGTATTTTATATTAAGTATCTTTTAACTGATATGTCCGCAGTTTTACAATCATGGATGCCGAGTTTTAAAAAAGCAAGAAAAATGGCGTTTGTTTTCAACCGGCGTCGGGCAGTTGTTTTTCGCCGGATTGCCGTCCGGCTGTTACGCGGGTTTTCATTGTCGAAAACGGTTTCAAAAGGCAATGTATGGGTGGGGAAACCAGTTGCGGACATTCAATACTTTCCTATTTCACACACACACATCAACAAGTTTAAAACTATAAGCAGCAAAACTAACAGTTTAGAGCAATAATCGATTGGTTTCCAAACCAAAAGGACTCCGTGCATCTCTTTCGGGATAAAAGACGGCACTGTTCTTTCAAACACCGTGACGGCTATAGCTCCATGTTTGAAATAAACAGTAACACATACAATCACAAGCGGAGATAAACCAAAGTCGGCCGAGCATTTCGTCCTGTGGCCCCGCTTTCAGTTTGCGATAAACTCCCATAATCGGTGATTCCATGGGGTTTCTACACAGCGTAGCATGTTGCTATACATTTGCTAAGTTACATGCCATTGACTCAATTATTTGATTATTTATTCCTGATTATTTGTCTTGGGTGTTGGCCGGAATTGGGTAACCATCGAACATTGGGGATCCGACGGTAAACATGAGACACCGTGTCTCTTCATTATTTATGTTGTGTTGCAAGATTTATTGTACTTTCTTTGCATATACTGGCCACAAAATGGAACCCTGCTTATTTTGATAAGGTTATTGTAGATAAATTACCAGAAAATGTGTTGAAAAGTATGTTTCGACGTAACAAGTGTCATACATGTTTATTACATTCTTTATAGCTATACTGATGCACTTACATTTCAGGTAAGCTAACTAACTGTGAAGTGATTATGTACAAGTATACTGTACATATTCTGTGGACATATTAAGGACACTGTGTTCCAACTATAGGTAGAATGACCCGTACCAATAGGCATGCCCCGGATCTAATAAACACGTTCAAGAAGATTCCAAATGCCAGGTGAAGCTCACCTTGTGCAACTTTTGAGTTAAAAGACCCCCGCTATAGATTAGACATTCGAATTTCAGACTAAACAATAAGTGAAACGCCTACCCACTCCAATTACTATAGCTATATACGTGACAGCCAAACCTGTACACAGCTATCCATGTTCTGGAACTCTACCCGAGTATACATTAGCAGTTTCTCTTCGTTTTATTCACAACACTAACTACCCCGCACTATCTATTTTTGTGAGATAGCAGTGGATGGAGAACTCTCGAAATCCACTGACATTATAAACAGTCGCCGTGGTAACAGTAACGCACATCTACATTACAATAATAAGAATATCAGTGTGGTAAACTATGCATGGATTCTCATGCTAATTACAGCCCGGGGTAAACTGAGGTCATCAGAACGCTAATTGGTGTACAGGCCGTTGCAAATCTTTGGTTTCTATCGTTTGGGTGGGAAAACAAGATGAGAATCTATGCTTTGCATGGTAATAATACAACCTTTTTTCACTCCTTTGAAAACTCGGAACCAACCCCCACCCCCAAACGATGTGAATGGTGAGTAACTACACGAGCCCGAACACAAAACAACCGGTAAAAAAAACCCACAAAAACGTAGACCTAACTTTATTGTAAAACAAATTATAAACATTTATTCTTGATTACTTAAAAGCAATAATGATTCTCTTGCATCTGATGTCGTAAGCTGTAGCTACTAAAGCTCACATGTCGTATTTTTTATTTTATTTTAATCTTTAAAGTTATGACCTTCGTATATGATAATAGAACATGTACACGATTAATACATGCAAGTCCCTGGTGGGGCTAGTAGTAGCCTACATGTAGTAGTATACACTTTCACATAAAAACCAATGAAAACGGTCGTGCATGGTGGGCTGCGCCATATTAGAATTATACGAATGGGCAGATGCCGTTATGCATTATACACCTGAGATTGGCAATTTAGAAGAAAAAAAGTCCTGAAAATGGTCAAATGTCTGTAAGATGCACATCTTTGTGTAAAAACAATGGGTTTTTTCCGAGATTCCAAAATATCTGATAAAGTATTTTATAGAAACAGAAGTGCTACACGAAAAAACAGACAATCGGGGCAAAATCAGTTTGGGACTTGGTGCACCTGTGCAACACACACAATGGTTTAGGGATCGCCATCAAACAATTGGTGTTTGTTTTTATACCGCAAACGGTACCACCAAAAAAAAAAAAAAAATCGAACCCAATTTCAAAAACAAACACAAACTTTCGAAAATAATGATACCAACGTTTAGAATTTGGAAAGGTACACAATTGCGCAACGACACGCGCATTTGTTATCATTTCACACTGATGGGGGACAAAAAAAGAGGAAACACCTGTTGGCACGTGTACAAGTACTATAAAAAAAAGAGTCTAGTCCTGTCAATTGAAATCATGCACCAATCAAATCTTATGGATTTAACCTTGTTTTGAACCAGAACAAAAATGACAAGTTATGTGACAAAGGGAAGATGTGTTTAGATAACAATAACGGCGGTAGACAGAAGCGAATGAATTGTCTGGCAAAATGTGGACAAAAACACGCGAGAGTGGCCTTGGAATGTGTCTCGAGATACTAAAACGTGGGGTCGTCAGCTGAGATTTTGAGTTGAGGGGAAAACTTTATTTAATTGAGCTCTATTTACTGAAGGTCGAGAGTGCGATATACTTTCCAAAAAAAGTGTGCGTTTTCTCTCACTCTCAAAGCAACAAACTAAGCTTAAATACTGTATATTATTAATACATGATATAATTTGTTTGGCAAAACCATTTTTGGGAGGTATTATTGCCTTCTTAAAAGTGATCCGAAATTGACACAAAATCTCGCAATGTAGTTATTCCATGGTATTTTGCACGTTAAACAATTAAACTAATTTAAAGTAGTTTATTTACTATGCAGGATTCAAAGGATCAAGTATAACGTTTCGGGAGGCGAGTTTGATTTGGTTTGAATATTTAAAAAATGTAATTGGCTAACCCACCAAAAAAAATGAAAAAGAAATGGAAAGATGAAGGACATTACATGTTTTGTCTGAGGATCTCCGTTGATGTCGGCTTGCATGGATGTTATTTGGCCCTGAACTTTGCTGATTGTACAGTTTTTGTTCAACGGGGCTTGAATTGGTGCAGTGCACCCTTAATGTACAGGACCACGCACGGTCCGCTACCGTACCGTGTCTAGGTACCATACTTCAAGCATTCCCAAGGCCGTGGAAGTATGTGGACTAGTCTGTGAGCAGGTGGAGCAGTGTACATGTATATACGAAGGAACCCTCCCCATCGAGCAAACTACCGAGACACGACGGGCGAAGGTCAAGACAATTATCTCCCTCACATAACATCTGGCCGTACAGACATATAATTTTAAAACGGGGATAATTCACCAGACCTCCAAAATTTGAACACGCTGTCCCATAATATAAATGTTTATACTGGTGATGTCAACCCCCCTTCGCGCAGCGAATTATTTCGCGGGGCTTTTTTATTTTATTTTTAAAACCTAGTTTATTCAAGAAGCTATAAAAAGGACAGCTAATAGGAACTATAAAACATAATAGTTTGCTGGCTTTCACAAGGTGGCTTTTCCGATGTTTGGAAAACCGAATTTGTAAAATTGATAGGACATTTTAAACATACTTTATACAATGGTGTTTATATACAACGTTTGCTGAAATGGACGGATTTGGGGTTATTATTTTTTTAGCAAATGTTGGTTTTACGCATACCTGTTTAAACATTAATGTGTTCACAGGTGTTGGGACCCCCCCCCCCCCCCCCCCCCCCCCCCTCTTCAAACAAAAGTGTGTTTTCTGTCTGGCTCCTTGGCTCTATATATACTTCAGGCGAAGCGGAGCAATTTATAGACACCTGGGAACTAGAGTCAGGCCAAGAACCAGACTAGCTGTATAACTAAATTGTATAAATTGATGTCAGTATTTAAAACGGTGGTTGATCGCCCAACAATCGTTGGAATTTAATACAAAAAATCACTTTTTGAAAAAAATAACAACACACCGGGTGCCATGAAGTTCGCGAGATGCCTGAAATATTCGCTTGCATTTCATAATAATTCGGTATAGATATTTGTTTTATTTATGCTTGTACACGTTGTATAGTACCTTAAATTTCACTTCACACTTCATAAAGATTTAGATAGAGCTATAATAAACCTGTTTTGACTGTAGACTGCCCCCGTTGTGATATTGTTCCGTGCCGTCTATCAAGTTTGTTATATATGCGCAGTTTGACAACGTGTTATACAAACCATACCAGTATATCGGTGCCAACAGCACCAGGCGAGAAAAGGTGTATTCCGGAGGGGTGCGCAGCAATCACTCTACCGGCGGCATGTTTACTTTACCTTGATAAGTTTTGTTTTGTCTTGTTCGTGTACGACAGAAGAGTGAAGCGAACATCTGTGCGTAATTGTAATGGCACCCGCTGCCTGCAAAACACTGAAACGTCCACAGAACATTGATATAAGATCTAATGCAATTACCTCTTATAAGTTTCAATAACCGCCATTATCAATTTTTCTGTTGTCGTCAACAACGTATACCCAATGTATTTATTTGTTTCTTCAAAATGGTCTGAAATGTACAGTGTGTTGTAAGGTTATATTTAGCAACCGATAGAAGCTATTAATCATTCCCATTTTGTTATCTGGGTAGGAATTTCTTTATATTATTGGGCGCTTGAGCGTCGCAGATCGATACTATCGATAAGGGAACAGAATATGATAGCGACCGATATAATCCCCGACACCTGTTTGGGTCCGAACACCGCAAACCCATTATTGAACCTGTCTTGTTCTCGACTTTTTGACATCAGTTTCTTGAAGTCGTTCTACTAAACCTTCTTGAAATCTCCCTTTACTTGAATATAAAACCCTCGTTAGGTTTATATCTCTGAAAACTATCAACTGATCACCGTGATTGTTGTGTATCTATTTCTGTTTTGAAGAAGCCAAGATTATCTCTGACTCGTCTTTACTTTTACCAATTTTAAAATGGTATTCAAGTTTGTTAATGCATGCTATAAATGTCTACCAATTTACCGGAGGGGAACTTTGACGGGAAAAACATTGCATACCAGCACAAATGTCCAATGTTACAATTAAATTAAAATACCCAGTGTCCTTTCGTCCCCCATGGACGAAGCTTACAATATATCATCTCTGTTCTCAGTGGTCCCTTTAATTCTGTCTAAACCCTAATTGGTCAAGGTACGTTGACCCTCGCTTCATAATCGACTTCCGGTCTTAGTATTGACGCTCTGTGTCCCTTTATGTGTTTCGTCCTTTATAGTTTTGTTTTGTTCGGTTTGGGTCAAGTTGTTCATAACATTTTGAAATTTAAAAATAATGGGGGCAAGGGCTGACCGGAAACTCTGTCTTAATTTAGTGGCGCGATTTCGAGGTTTGTTTTTTCTTTCTTTCAGTCTGCACCTCAGCAGCTGGGCCGATAAAAGTGTATAATGAGACCCAGACCTGTTTTCCTTCCTTTTTTTGTGTGGTGAGAAACACCAAACAAGACATCGTCATTACTGTCTTGTCTGTCGTACAACTAAACAAAAAACGACGTGCTGAGTATGATTGTATACACGGTTATCATTCAAAGAAGCGCCACTGGGGGGAAGGGAGACCATGGGGTTTCACTGAAAGCTCTTCAAACGCCGCGGACTTTAATCCCTTTATTGTAAAGAGTATTTATGTAAAAAAAACTAAAAAAACAGCGCAAACATTTTTTTGTAATGATTCCACGCGGGCCGCGGTTGCGTTTGGGGCGAGGCGACTGGTCGTGCGCCGTGCCACGTGGCGGGCAAGTCGGCCACGCGACAGTACGTTTCCCTGGCCCTATTCATACCCGAGCAGGACAACGGGGCACCTCATGCCCCCACGGAGTCCAAGAAGCTGATTGGCTGACGCGGGTTTAACGAGGCTCCCAAAAATAGATCTCATCGCCGGGTAACAAGAGGCCGTACAAAAAAAAAACGTTGGCCAATACCATCGTCGTGGGGTTGGTTTTTTTTGGGGGGGGGGTCCGGTCGTTTTATAAAAATGTATGCACAGGCAATTATGGCAGATGCGCCTGTAGTGCGACCATGCACTGGCATCGTGCTGACAGTGGTTTCGGAAAGTTCGAGAGAACACCTCATACTAATTATGTGAAAATAACATGATTATTTCCCTAAATCTTGGCTGTTTTGGGCCAGATCATAAGCAGACAAAATGTCCGTGAAGAATAACATAAAATGTTTCAGAACGTAGCAAAAAAAGCGTTCTATAATAAGAAAAGTTATAATTACCTCCAAATAGGCACTTGGGGAGACAATCCCATAGAGATGTACACAAACTTAAAACAGTCCTAACTTGTTTACCCTAACCCTTTTCTCTAAGATCTTCGAGATTTACGCTATTAAGACCAAAATCTGTCGTTCTAGGACAAAAATAACTCCCAAATATCGTTTTTTTAAGGTAGCTAGACACTTAGGGAGACACTGAAATGTCTCCCTAAGTGCCACTGTCTCCTTATTACCTAAAAACTTACGCTAATTTGTCTCCCCAGGTGCCTATTTGGAAGAATTACGTCTTACATCTAAACATATCACATACGTCTGACAATGAGTTGACGTCCTTTGAAAAGCACCAATCGTCAATGTTTTTACATCAGGCAAAGTTACATTTAGGTGAATCCGACGTTGGCCTATTTTTCTCGAAAGTCGTGCCCTCATTTTTTTGTTTTCATGGCGCGACGTATAGGCCTACGTATGTATTGCCAGTAAATAATTTTGTGCCACTTCTGTAAATAATTGCCATTGTACTTCATGCCACTTTTGATTAGGTGATTTTGAGAACGAAAGATTGTTTGCCTCGCAGATTTCACGACAAAAAAAAATGATGGCAGGTGCCCGTTCCAATATTTTGTTGCAATCACGCTAAACCTTCGACAAGGCTCAGGTAAACAAACCTCTCGTCGTTCCGGGTATGGGATCAAGTTGATCACAAAATATACTACTGCTATACTATCGCAAGCTGTATTCAAATGACGTCACCTAGCGTGACATAATGTTGTAACTCCGCCCAAATTGTAAACAACAAAACAGTAAATAAAACTATGCGCGCGGTGTAAGTGTGGGGCAGCCCCGAATGTCCCACTTTTTCGGTAAATCCCCCATCCTTTCCGACGCTGATCACTTTAACAAAGTTTACGATCATATACAAACAATTGTTGTTTAATACTATAGCAATCAACAGATACTGGATACGTGAACGATATGGTATTAAAGGTCAAGGGTCGAATACTTATCTACGGGGCCATCTAATACTCCACAATTCTTGTTGACACAATTTTGAGACGATTGGAAAAAGCGCTGGCAAGTTCCCCCTAAAAGTACCCGGAAATGTTCCTGGTGTGTAGGATGACGTTTTAAAGTGGCTTAGTTTGTTAGCACCTGTTTTGTCTAGCACGATTCTAAACTTCTCTTCTAAAGGGTCAATTAATTCAAACTCAAAACCAGTGTGGCATTTTGTTTGCTAGTAGAAATTTTTATTTTTGTTTAAATGATCACAAACCTGTACCAACGCATCTGATTTGTTTTCCTTTCAAGGTTTTCGCGCCGCTGAAATAAGGTACGCAATCTCGACAATGAAATAGTACAAACACACATGACAGCCCTAATGATCTGTACACTGAACAAGGCTCTCGCAAAGTTACAGCAGATTAACAATGGCTTAAATCCTCCCAAATAATCGCCAATCCGTATTCTAAGATAGTAATGTCTCATTTTAAAGAAGGACCGTACAAAATAAAGCTTAAAACCAGTGGCCGAAAAGAAGTTTCAGTGACGGTATTGAACGAGTAAATTACGCGGCATTATATTTTTACGAGATGTCAATATTGTAACAACATCTCACGAAAGTGAATCTAACTGCGGGGTAACAAACAGAAACTATGTAGACCTATAGTTTATAGCTATAACAATGACTTTTCCCCCGGAAAAGCTGTTTGGAATAGATTGTGCGTCGCCATGACAACTACCCTGATGAATTCACAACACGCGAACAGTTGAGGTAAATACTATAGACGCGCGCGAATTTCCTTCGATATAGATTCCTGGGACTTCCTTTGAAACACGTTTTCTGTGAAAGTCAGGGTTCAATAAAGGGAAACATGGATTAATTTGTTGGTTTATAACTGGGTATATCACAGACGAATGTTCCATGTCTGAACCATTCTGTAACATGTAGGCCTATTTGTTCTCGTTTGGTATCGATGTTACTTAGGCCTGTGTATGCTACAATTTAAATTTTACATTTTTGTTGTATTAGGCTTGGCGGCATTTAGAATAATATCCAGAAAGTGAAGGCTCAAAAACAGATCGTGTTAGTATTATACGGCTGTCGCATACATTATATGGTTCACAACGACCAAGATAAAATACAATCAAACAAACACAGTGCAACTTCGTTATTTCCTTAATAAAAATTGACGTACAAGGTGAGGTTCTAACAGATTCGAGCGCGATCTAAGATGATAGATGTAAAAAGCCGAGGTCATTCTGAATGAGCGCGTGACGCCCGCTAAGGGTTCAAGTACGGGTAAAGACGATAATGAATAGCAAAGACATCGTAGCAGCTGCTAAACATAATATTATGAACCCTCCAAGTTCCTGGTTATTGTTCCCGTTATACAACAGGCCCATAACCTTGGAACTGGCCAGAGGAACCCTCACTTAATAAAACATTACAAACCAAGCGGCCTTTATTATTAAATCTTCCGATGCGTTGCAAGCGAGTTGGCGTGACGTGCAACTGACAGGAGCGATTGTCTAGTGTAGAAGGTCGAATATTCTGAGAAAACATATCAGTGTGGAGAGAACAAATTCAGCGGCACTGAGACTTTGAGAGTGCAATGCCGCACGGGCGAAATGACTCGCGCCGCCGGCACGTGGTTTAGTCAGTCGAGGTGGTGAAGGGGTAAGGTGAGGTTACCTGCTCGAGGCAAACAAAAAAGAGGGAGGAAGGGGTGACTGTCGGGTCATGTTCATGTTCAATGTACTACCTATAGTGCACGGCACAGGTGACTGATGCTGTGTGATGCTCTAATGGTAACAGTGGACTGACGAGTGACGACAGGAAGTTGCGGATTGTTCCGCGGGGCACTATTTTATTAATATCATCTTGTCGGATTGGCGATAGTCATCAGGGCACTAGCCTTGGTGTATAGAGCAACGCACGGACGCATTGCGATAGGCCCTTAAGGCGCTAACATTACAGACAGGATGCAAGGATCTCCACGGGTCATTAAAACACCGCGCAGTGCAAATGCCGCATCGCCGGAATTAAAGAATATGCTTTTTTTTTTTTTTTTTTTTTTTTTTTTTTGTTGATCGGATGAAGGTTGTCTTCAGACACAAATTATGAAAGGTGATATAGGCCTACAACATTGTTTTGCAAACATCATCAAAAAACAAAACTACTTAATTATTAGAAAAATATAGGCTTACTCGAGTGTTATTAATATCCCTGACATTTTAATAGGTGATACCAATATTGTCCCAGTTAGTCATGTGAGAAATCTAGGTTCATGGTTCGACTCAAATATGTCTATGAGTACTCACATCAACAAAGTCTGCTCCGCTGGATTCTATCATCTTCATAACATAAAACGTATTAGCAAGTTTTTATCAACTAGATCACTAACTATTTTAATCCATGCCTTTATTACCAGTCGTTTGGATTATTGTAATGGCTTACTCTATGGATTGCCGGATCGTCAATTGTCTAAGTTACAGAGGATTCAAAATGCCGCAGCAAGGCTGGTTACGAATTCGTATCGAAGGTGTCACATTACTCCCATTCTTAGCTCATTGCATTGGCTTCCTGTCAAGTTTCGTATTGATTTTAAGATTTTACTGCTAGTTTTTAAGTGTTTACAACGGTTTAGCACCAAATTATTTACAGGAACAAATTACCATCCGTAATCGACAGCGTTACAGTCTTAGGTCTGCAAGTGAATTTGTATTAGATTATCCCAAGGGTAAAATGATGTCTACCTTAGGAGATCGTGCTTTTGTCTCAGCAGCTCCTAGTTTATGGAATGTATTGCCCTTAAACATCAGGATTGAACATTCATTGTGTTCTTTTAAAACTAAACTTAAAACTTTCCTTTTTAAGCAAGCATTTAGTGATTCTTAATTTCTGCCTGTGCATCTGACTTCGGTGGGGTGGGTGTGGGGGGGGGGGGGGGGGGGGGGGGGTGGGGGGCTGACACTGTTTGGGGTACAGTGTATTGGCTTTTGGTTTAATTCGTGTGGTATGTGGTTTAGATGTTTGTGCTGTGTGGTTTTTACTTTCATGTCTATGTACATGGCTTTTACTTACATTGCTAATTGTTGTAATTGATTTAATTATCTGTTTACTTTTTACCTATTTTTAAAATATGTAACACTGTTTGGGGTATTGGCTTTTGGTTTGATTTATGTGGTATGTGCTTTAGATGTTTGTGCTGTGTGGCTTTTACTTATATTTCTAATTTGTGTAATTGATTTAATCGTCTGTTTACTTTCACTTATTCTTAAATATGTAATGCGCTCTCGAACAGGCTGGTCCTGGAGCGAGCGCAATAAAAATGCAATAATTATTATTATTATTATTAGTGAATAGTCTCGGGCATCGTGTAAAATCATGGCACCTGTGCGCTGTCGTTTTCAAGAAAAAAATATTTGTATTATTTCAAATGATGGTCGACCGACCATCTATTTTTAAACACTGCCCCTATAATCCACATTTGTTTGTTTGCAATCGGTTACACATCGATGAAAGTTAGTCTGCTTCCCTGACCTAAAATTCCCCCGACATCTATAAATTGCTCTATTTTGTCTTAAGTATAGGGTCAGGGTACCAGACTACAAGAACATGTTTTCTCTTGATTTTTCCATCATCCACGAACACAAAACCTTCAAACAAGTCAGTGTAACAATATTTGCTATAAAACACTACATACTGGTAAACCCCAAACATAACCATTTCTGAAAAAATGACACCAACAGCTGATATTAACTATAGATGATATTCCTTAAACTCTAATTATCAGCAAATCCAATCTATACTACGTCAAAACTATAGGAGTATAGTAGTAAGACACAGATGTTGAAGTAAAAATCTAAAATCTCCTGTACTCTATACTCTTTCGACAAAATCATAAAACTCGGAAATTTAAGAAACTCTCCCTTTTTTATAGGAAATGCAGGGCACCCTCTGCTCACGAATCTCGAGTTCCGATGTCACAATGTCGCGAAAAAAATACGGCTAATGCCCTAGTATCGACTTCAAAAAATCTGCCCATCGTTAAAAAAAAAATAACCCGGATCTTTCAAACCATCCACCTGCGGCCCATGCTGGTATTTTTTTATATTCACTCTAGTACCGCGGTCCCATCACGAGCAGAATATAAACCCATTCATGTCAAAATCTGCATTCGCAGAAATTGTCTGATCATATCCATTCTTCGTCCACGACTCAGACACGATCGATCATCTGTCCAATGCGTACGCCACTTCAAACATTTCCATAGATTCTTTTACATCTGAGTCTCATGAAACCATGCACTCAATTAAACAGCCTTAATATGAAAACTAGGTCTGGTTCGAAATGACCACCACTTTGGAACTATAGAAAACTTTTTTGGGAGGGGGGGGGGTGAATGTTGTAGCAGGTGAAGCTTCACAAACCAAGGGAAAGTCGTGACATTTTGCGGCGCAACACAATTCACAATCTGCACCATTCTCCCTTATAGTGTTGACGATTCCCAATAATTTGACATTTATCTCAAGGTTTTGCGTCTATAGTGATCGATACTGGTAATGACAACAGTTATAATTTATGCAAATAGGCGATGCCAGGAACCGATTCCAAATTATGGAATCGAGTATATCGGTAACTTGACAAACTACATAATTTGTAACTTTTGTTTCAGACGATGAAATGGAAAGGTTTTATTTTTGTTTAATGTCATTTCAAACTCCAAACTTTAGATTATTGATAAGACGCGGAGATGCACAAAATTAAGATAACGACGAGGATTTACATAAGAGGATTTATATAAGAGGACAAGACTACACTCGACTCACACTAAATTGTCCTTTATTAGCGCACCGTCCACGGGCGAATCGCGGCCGGTGGCCCCACGGCACGTGTCGCTGTGTCACGCTGACGTCTTAGCTTCATGACAACGATACGAACGGCATTTCATGAAATCATTCTTGCTCCATGGAGAAATACGAGGAATGCGCGTCTAATTATTCAAATATTTTACATTGCGCCATATATTCTCACAACTATTGACCATTGTATCTGGGCCTGAGCAGATAACTTATACAACCGTCCGGCTGGTTTCTTGTGTTTTGTAATCTTTTTATTTCGGAAGTCATAAAAAATGAGACATCAACAATAGAACTTCTTGTTTTGCATAACAGACGAACATTAAACGAAGTGCATTTCGAGTCAAAGATGCGCATAATTATGAAAGGCCTGGTTAAATTTCTAAAATGTTGTGGTGGAACATGCAGGCTTAGTATACTAGTCGTGATTGCATTAAACAACGTGGGGCCAATTTCATAAAACATGTAAGCACAACAAAATGTGCTTAGCACAAACAAAGTCTTGCTCAGTAAAAACAGGTTACCAGCCCAAACTCCGGGTGCTTTTCATGCTAAGCAAAAACAAGTCACAAACAACAAACATCACCTGATTTGGTTTCTAACCGTGTTTTTGTTAAGGAAGGATGTTATCAGCAAATATTTGCGCTTAACAGCTTTATGATACCTCCCTTCTCCCCCCCCCCCCCCCCCCCCCCCCGGTTCATTGCTGTAAACTGTTTTCTTGTTTTCAGAAATGGATGAATTTGGGGATAGATTTTTTAGCAAAACGATGTTACACTGACTGCTCCAACGCTAGTGGCTACTCAAGTGTGACGATCACGACACGGGAGCGCACGCGTGCCATGCGCGCGCAACTACCAACGCGTGGCGATAGTAAGGAACTTATCCTTGAATGAACCAAGCCCAACAAACAAACAAAATCAATATCTCTATACCCAAAGCGCGCCCATTGAATAGGTAAAGAAAAGAAAGAAAAGTTCAACCGGTAAACCCTGGTCCCATAAAAGTAAACAAAAGTTGGCATATAAACCCGGACAGGTGCTCTCTAGGTAGCGGGACAATGGGGCGCAGCCGTCACGTGACACACAGCTGTCTGCCACACGAAACTTATTAGGACTGGCCCATTACGAGTGTGATAATTGGTAACCCTGTGGCTCTAGTGTGGGGTTATATTATGAAGTATTTCCCGCTATTGTACACATACAAAAATGTCAAAGGTACAACTAGCAATTAAGGTATATACAGTAGCACGGTGAGTGGACAAAAACGTTAATAAATATATAGAAAGCGTACGGGGCTCGCATCTAATTATACGTAGTTGTTATAATTATCAACACCTACATGTATAACCAAGATCAAAGCACCTTGAATATTGTGTTTTATTACCCCTGATCATTGGGCCAATGAAACATCCAAGACAATTCCAGCTCCCTGAGGAGTAATATAGACGATGTGCCTTCCGTCTTTATTCAGAATGTGGCCGGTGGTATGCGCACGCATCGTGGTTTGCAGAAGAAAAAGATAAGGAAAAGGTAAGGATAAGGCCAAACGAAATAAATGGTGGTTACGGTAACGACTTGAAAAAAATCCAGGTAGGTATAGGGAGGGAAATAATTAATTTTGTCGGGTTTTTTTTCTCCTCATTTCAGTCAAGTTTTGAAAAATGATTATGTCCGCGGATAAAAATTAAAAACTACCGTTCACGGATTATCAACTACAAAAACAGCAATACAGAGTTTGAGGTCGGCAATTTAGAAAAAAAAGAAATTTGCCTAAATATTAAATATCGCAATGCCGGCGTGACTACAAAGCGGCCACGCCCAGATCGATAACGCACAAGCGAGTGGTCATTTATTTGCATTTTATTTTTTTCCTAATGTTTTTCTACGCTCGAGCTATTTGCGGTATCCCCCTCCCTAAATATCTACGAAGACAATTCCACACAATATAGAGTGAATGCCACAGTAATTGCAATTTTCGATCACAGATGGCACACAATTTCCACGCCATTCATACACACGAAGGCCGCGATTTGTTTTCTCTTTCATTGTCAAAAAAAAAAGCAGAGGTACGATATAATACGGCAAAGTGGTAAACGGTTTTCCGGTATATTTAGAGATTGAGAAGAGATTGAAAAAACCCGAGCGGTGATTGTTGTTTCACGTTTGGAGTCTTTTATTGCATTAAATTTTTACTGCAAGGACCTTGATGTGGTTCAAATCACATTTAATCGGTTCTTTTTTAGCACACGTTGCTTTACAATATTCAAGACTTGGACACTATAGTTGTGCGCACATGATATCTGCGCTCTCATACATTATACAACTCTACTCAACAATTTAAGCATGCTTTTCCTAACACCAGACTGATCGGGAACTTTAGACAACTCTATTTTACAGTTTCAGGTAACAATACAATATTTTTGCCCAAATACACAAAATGACAATGGGTAAATAGGAAAACTTTCCGATAGACGCATTCACAACAGTTTTTAAACTTTACTGTCACCTAACCCGTTTTTCCCTAATCCTTTTCCCAACGAAATTGGCTATTTTTACATTTTGGACCCTGCTCTATAATATAACTCATTTGCAACAGTATCATTTTGCTTTATAGGCTAAAGTGTATCCATATTAGTACATTTAACAAACTACTAATACTAATACTACTAATAATAATTGTATAATTATTATTAAGTGAATAACGTTCATCCTGTGAATTCATGGCACCATGGTGCAGTGCTCTAATATTGTCAAGAAATGCAGATTGTTTTCTTCGATTTCCTGAAGAAAAGAAAAGCTATTTTTGTTAATTCATACTTTTGAAACACCCACAGCTATGTTAGTATGGTATGAGCAGCACAAAACTCTCCTTATAGGGAGATAAACGCGCACTTGGCGCGTAATGCGCTATTTTGCGTATTGTGACACAGAACGTATATTGTGCCGGTGTAGTGTGAATTTGTGACTATATGAAACACAGACTCGTTGGTATACGTGTATTGCGCACGCACACGAGTCCAGATTTAATTGGACACCAGAATCAGTGTTTGAAACTGGTTGGAGCTGTGTTTAAAATTACGGACTCTTGATCAATAGGAATGGCAGTAATAGTCATAAATATTGGTTATTTTCACAAAGTGGACGTATGATCGAAAACAAATCGGCAACTGTTCAGTAAGGGATATGGTAGTCGGAGCTCGAGTAGTTTTTAGTTGCAACCACTGATCAACTCTCACGACCGATAATGGCGCAAATGCAACTGCTGCAAACCATATACTCAACGAATTTCCTGCCGTAATTATGCTCGAGCAGTAACAGCGTGTTTCGGTGGTCGGAATAATTATTCAAAAGTTGCACCACTAGAGTGAAAATAGAAAACACGATACCGACGCTTCGGGAAACTCACAATGCCGGTGTTATAAGTATATATACATGGGGGGAAAACGGGCAAAACTGAAAATCGAACAAACCGCTTCCGCTCAACACGGAGCGTAATAACCCCAAAGTGGCCAGCATTACAAGCCCCTCTTCTGTCAAAGGTTGTAGCTTAGAATTTCTTGGGTGAAATTTTGGCTTGGAGGTGCTTTCAGAGGAAAGCGGAAGAAAATGAAAACCTACAAATCAATACATTCCGGACTAAGCCCCCTTGAATGGACGCGTGTCCGGCACGCGAGCGCCTTTGAAGTCCGGCCATTCTTATTCAAATCGGGGATTGAAAGATAAAAAGGCCTATAGCTTGGGGGGGAAAAAAGCCCAAACTCCAAGAGAAAGGAAAGGAAAAATCTAACAATACCAGGGAAGAGAAGAAAAAGGGGATTTAATATTAGCTCAGGCTCGTTCATTCAGAGGAGAGTTGTGGTTATAGCTTTTTTTCTTTTCTAGGTTTTGGGTTTTTATTTGAAGGAAACGGTCGAAGCCTGTGGGGAAGGGGGGGGGGGGTCTCAAGTTGTTTCGTTAATGGTCGTGGAACCAATATAACAGAGGGCTTACATATCCTCCTTTTAAAGTATTGTATTCGTTAAGGCAAAGCAAAATTACATTTTCAACTTTGCTAGTAGTAGTCATTAATAACGTCCCGTCTATGGATTGTATTTCCAAAAAAAAAAAACTGTCACAATATGGCACACTACAACCAGTCTTTAGTTCTTTCAACTCCACCATTGATCCAGCAGTGATATATAATACTTCAATACCCGAAGCAAATTGCATGGTATATATACTCACAGTACAGGTTCAATTTACACCACGAATAACGTAACATCAAAATTGACAAATGCATTGAAATCTAAAGAACGGCTATATACATGTACACATCGGAACTTCAAAAAGCTGCCATTTTGAAAAAGACCATTTTATATCCGATCGACACTTTGTTGGCCAACAATGGTAAAGCGATATTCTGAGAATTGACTGTATAAAGTTTGGCTATACAGCCACTGCATACGAGATTACGGCACTCAAATATTTTTTAGAGATCTCAGGATTGACTAACAGACACTTAGGTTCGGGTCGCGATCTCATGTTAACCAGTTCGCGCCGGATGACGTATATAAACGCAAACATTTCCCCAAATTCAAAACGGATGACGCATAAACACGCCAAGTTCAAGTTCGGAAATGTATGTCAGCAGCGCGCAAGGCCGGAAATGCGTGGGTGTGCTGCCCGGCACTATCAGCCTGAACCCGCTTCGGATCGAGTTTCGTTAAAAATAATCCCGCCCGTCGGCTCGGCGATGTTAAAATAATCCCGGCGCGAACTGGTTAAGAAATTAAATACCAGGAAATTTTAAAAGACTGCATGTACGCACTGTAATACGTTCCACTTACTGTCATTTTGTATTGGTTTCCGTAACCAATTGTATACGGTTTCCAAATTTTGTAGGGTGCTTTGCGTCCAACCGATTTGCTTGGTCAAAATTGGTCAAAACATACCTTTCGGTGAGCTATAACCGTAGTTTTGGCTAAAGATTGCATGGTCGATACATTTGACCAACGGATGGATCCAAGAGCCAAGTTTATCGAGCTGCTAAGCAAAACAAAATCTCTTAGCACCAAAATGTCTTGCCCAGTAAAAACACCCATCAGACAAAACACCATGTGTTATTCATGCTAAGCAAAAACAAAAAACAGCTGAATGTCAGTCGCAGACAATATACAACACCTGAAAATTTGGTTTGTAACCCTGTTTTTGCCAGGGAAGATTATTGTTATGCTTAGCATTCTTTTTGTGTGCTTTTGCAGCTCCACTACAATTTGATCCCTGGGTCTTACCAATAACCACTGAAGTAACCTGACCAAATAAAATTGGTTACCTAAACAATTTATTTTCAGAATAATATTCAGCCATTAAGAGAAGTGCTAAAGAAATTCTCCGCCATCTTCTACAAAGTTCAACACATTATTTTGAGTGTTATGAAGAAAACCATTCTTGGTATATATGGAACCTAATTTATAGTCGCCTTTTGTATGTAGACGCCTCGTGGCATAGAGCAAAGATTCTCCAAACTTTTCAGTTCAAAACTCTTTTCCATAGTGGCTATACGATACTTGTTTGAATCCCGAAAAATTTCAATTTTCAACCCTAACGTTTGAAAATACAAGAAATCAAATCCGATCCCATTCCTGCCACCATCCATAATATAGTAACATCAGTCTCCCGGGTTTTTTTGACACGCGCCGCCAGCCAATCACAAGCCGTCAAGCGTTTTCCCCGGCGTCAGTCGCCGGCGTATAAACCTCGCGCCAGATGTCCGCATTATTATCGTAAAGGTCGGGGGGTTTTTTCCCCGTTCTTTTCTCTCCTCTCCCGTTTAAGCTGAACCCCGCAAGCAGAAGTTGGACAAGTTTGATTTTCTTGTTTGTTGAACAACGACAGGGGGCTCCCGTAAGCCGTGGCACGCGAGCTCATACAGATAAAAAGTACGGGTAGGGGGGTAAATCGTTCAGATATTGTGAAAGGATGGCTCGACAAACACTAAAGGTGTCTTTATCTTGGTACGGTGAAAAGATAAGATACCAACATTGTTAGGAGATCTTTAGCTGTGACGTAACCCACGCGAAAGGGTGTTTGCAGTGAAGATTAGTAAACCCACGCGACTCTAAACTCATTCATACTGACGACAGAGAAGACGTTTTCATGGCGTCACCGTGACAACCGATCAATGCTGTTTTTGAATTGAAAGACTGAGAACGGGCGGGGAGTGAGGGGGGGGGGGGAGATTTTGGACCTGGCTTGGGGTTCTTTACTCGCTAAGGCGTAAAACAACAAAACGGGAAGCCGGTTAATATTGCGGGTCGCGTGCGGCTAACAATGGTCGTGTTTTTCCCTGGCACGGGTTGGCCGCTAGTACCTTGGTGACGATTGAAAAGGTGTGTGCTTGTCGAGACCACCTCGGTGAACCACCGTCTACCAAACAGAGACGAGGGCAAATCGTGCATCCTGGGGGGCGCCGTGTCGGCATGGTGTGGTACAAAAGGGGCGTCACCGGTTGGTGCTAATTGCGAAATGGACATAATGGTATTTTGCAATGTTATGTAGTAACAGGCCACACTCAAAAGCGTTTCCAGTTTGAATTCAAGTGCGCTTAAGGTTTAGCGTCTACAACTTGAGAACAACACCTTATTTCGATGTCAGAAATATTACACTTTTCGATATGAGAAATATTATACTTTGCAACATCAGACTCACAATTCGGTTCGTTGTCAAATAATTTGGTGGGTTGCACGATAAAAAGCGGGGGATAATGATTTGCCAATGTCCACGCATAGGTTACTTGTTACATGCGCGCAGATTTCAAACAGTTTTCAAGCGAAATCTCCTATACATAATATTAGTGAAAATAACGTAAACTAGTCATGAGACACCATTTTGATAATTTGTTGTCATAATGACTATAATTTACGTTATTTAGACTAATAATATGTCGACAGTATATGCTTCACTCACTAGCACTTCAATTTCAGGCATTCGTTTTTTCTTTTCACAACTAAAGCTATTTTCTGTTTCTCTATGTGAAATTCGCTCACTATTTTTTGGTCTCACTACTAGAAATCTGTTGACGACATTTCAGTACATGTATAATATGTTTGTGTCGAGAAAAATAGGAAGGGCGGACTAAAGTAAACTAATTATTGTAGTCACTAAACACTTCAAAAATGATAAATTATCGAAAATTATAATTTGTATAGCCTTTTCATGTAGTGTGTTTCATTCGGCTTCGACTCGACTCGCGCACTTGTCATTCATTTTATTTTATTTTATTTGTTTTCATATTTATATTCCTGCCAACTGTGGACCTACCCAACCCTGCACGCACTTGTGTTTTGTCTCTTCACCACGGCCCGCCAGTAATCGATAGAAGGCATCCAACAGCGGACCAATAGGGGGGCAGCGACAATATTTGTTTCCGTCGAGGTTTCTGTCCTTGCGCCTTTCGTGCTCGCGCTTTCCCCCCGAGTTGTCGTCGCTACAACCACGGCAATTATCCGTCGCTAATACGGCGTGATGAGGTGGAGACGCCAGGCCTGGGCGAATAGCAATAGCGTGGAAGTGACTTCTCGTCTGGTTAAAAAACATGGCCATGCAGGCGATGATATTATTGAAATGACTTGCATATATATTCGCGCTGACAGCTATCTCTAGACCTATACACATGCCTTAGAGCCTAAATGACTATAGGCCTACTCGACTCGCAATGTTTGATTTAATCGCTGCGTTTCCAAAAGGGGGTTTTGCAGGATTTAGGAAGGTATATAATTATATTACAAGGATTTCATGCAGACCCGCGCATACAGATGAAAAAGGACAGGGTGAAAATTAAAGAAAAGGACAAAAGTATAGTGGAGGGCAAATGTAGGACTTTAATCACCCGGCCACCCAAAGCCTGTATACCCACAAGTTGAGTGCTTCGTCATCAACCAAGCTTTTGGATAGTTACAGTATTACTTCACCCAAGCTATTCGCTGTCTGATTTTGTTTTACGTGGGCCAACAAAAATATATAGCCAAAAGTACAGTAGCCAGTACAGGGGGAAATGTAAAAGAGGACCAAGAAAAAGAAAAAGAGAGGAGAAAAATGGGCAAAGTCTGGGGTATGCAGTCACATTAACAAAAACAATTATTGATTCGATGACTTTTGTGATCCCGTTTGATTCTTGGAAATGGATGTGTAGAATAAAAATTCGAAAAGCTCATCGGGCCGATCAAAGCAGGAAAAACATTACAGTCGGTGTGGCGGCAAAATTACAGGCATGTGGCGCGGCAAAATTACATGCTTATATACCTTAGTTCAATTTAGCACATGCAGTATTAATATGGCCATTGTCATAATTAATGAACAAAACATGGTAATGCACAAGTAAAGAAAGACTATAATGTTATACCAGTAGATTTTTAACATTATACCAACATCGCTATAGTCCGGAACTACCAGTATCTACTCGGGCAGAGATCAATATCTAGTTTCACACAACACCGATCGCATTGTTTAGTTTATTCCCGTAATAAAATAATACAGCGAATCTTGTTTATATGGTAATACTGAATAACCGCATGATAATTCGTTAATCAGACCAAGAACTGAATTTGCGGGGCTATAAAGCAAACAAAATGCGTGTACAAGAAATGGCTTCTTCTTTTTCGGTAAAAAAAATAATAATAAAAAAATTATATTTACACCTTCAATTCAAATTTGTAAGCGCCTGAAATGTATTGTACCATCAACTTTCTTGCATAAATTGCGAAAAAACAACAGAAATTCCTATTATTAGTTTGCGGTACCACCATGTAGTAATTCTCTCTTTTTGAGAGTAGCACCCTTCTTACACGCATCACTGCTTCTAGATTCCATTATAAGCCCGCTTCACCGTTGGACTCCCTGGGTGTATTCGAATCCCTGTTCTCGAGTGCCGATTACGAACGCCCAAATGCACGTGGAGAGCGTGTAGGGCAAACATTGAAGATGCAATGGCAGCCCCGAATTAAAACTCCGAATGAAAAGAAACTTAACGATTTTTACGAAAGGAATTTACATCCCGGAATAGCAGTAACAAAACTGACTAATATACTACATTGTTATGCACCAACAAATAACGCAAGTCGGAGGGGCCTCAGTCAGCCATTTTGTTCTTGGCGTTCTTCATCTGCTCCGCACTACTTTGAAAATTCTGTTTGCGAACACCGTTCGCGTGTTGGTTCGCGTCATTCGGAACCTATTATTCGCGCGTTCATTCAACACGATAAGGGGGTTTCGAATACGCCCTAGAGTCTTCTATTCTAACGACGGTCAAAGCATACTATCCGAAACGTTGAGTTTCTTCCAGAACCACACCACTCACAAAAGAGAATGACTACATGGTGCTACCGCAAACTAGTTATCTTATTGCCTTTTCAACATTGCAAACCTTCAAATCTCATCAGAATTGTATAATGTATACTCAGTTTCCCCAGGAGAAATAAGATACTTCGGTGACACGGGGGAATCAACAAGCGATAGTCAGAGCTAAATTCGTACGAGTCTTATTGATTTAACGATTTGTAAACTCACATAGTTAGCATGGTTCTCGTTACAGTTTAGACTAGATAAAAAATAAAAAAAAGCAAAGGCTGATTTTGTCGGGTTTTTTTGTTGTTTATTTTTGCCCCTCCGGGTTTAGCGTGCGTTTTTTATATAATTCACCAAAATGGAATCGCCTCGCTTCGCTTATCAGTCGTTTCATCTGCGGTGGCACGCGCGCTCTGCATAATCACATATTTTCTGCCAACAAAAAACGTATTGAAGAGTACAAACACGTTCACAAAATGATACGGCGCGACTGGTACTTAGGCCTAAGTAAAACAGAAATTGTCGGTTATCTGAACATAAATACCATACCATCAAAATCAACACAGGAAAACGAAATTAAATAACTAGCATAGAATAATCTTTGTTTATCGAGCCGGTAATAATTGTGTTTTCTTTTTTGTTAATTGAAAACTCAATGGACATAATTATTTTAATCTTTTATACTATTTTTTTTAAAAGGCCCAATAAAAAAACTAAAAAGAAAATAGTTCCTCGTCTCGGAAATGCAGGCACATGCGTTTAACGCATTTTCAATTTTGTTTTGTTTTTAACTTGCAATACTACTACTAGCTTTGTCAGTCAATTTCGATTACATGTATTTAATTGCAAACAAAAAATTCTTTTAAGTTTTTGGGCTGCATTGCCCACTGCACATAGAGTTCACCAAACTTTTGCCATTTCGAATCCAGGAAAAAACTCCTTTTTTTTCTTCTTCTTTCTTTCAAATCCTCTATGCGTTGGAGCAGCGCGTCACATCCACAGGGCACAAATAATAATTGCTCACGTCGAGTAAATTGCTAAAAAAAAGAAGAGAAAATGGCCTAATTTTTCCACGCCACGACACTCCAATATCAGCGTCACAATACCTGGGTCCTGGAGATATAATGGACCGGGCCTGATTTGCACGATGGCCGATTGTTATACCCGAGGAGTTGGGGGCACGAACCCAGACCAACACTGTTTTCAAACAACAAAATAGCGACAAAACAAGACCCTGGCGCAAGAACACTTCCCGATATTGCAAGAACCGGTGTGGTTCCCTAAGGCTGGGATTAACCACAGATATGAGGGGGGAAATACATCGGTGAACCTATGAACACAATTCCACCCAAGATGAATTAACCGAACGCTTCCTACTTAAATATTATATTAGAAAAACAAAATCGTGGCATATCGGTGGGATAATAGCAAACATTGAGCCGCTAGCTGCGGCTTAATAATATGCTGTATGAAACACCCAAATTATAGAATCAATTCACTTGTGCGCAGAGAACTGGTGGAAAGGGGATAAAAACGTGAAATTGGAGGCTTGACGGAGATCAATATGTTGATAAGAAGTTTCTGATGGGTGATTATAATATGGCGTGGCAAAGTTTCCGCCCGATGGCAACTCCAACCACCAAGCTCGCGCTGGTATTATTCTCTGCGCTTATGGTTTTTTTTGTTTGACAAAAGTTTCTTTAAAAAAGCCCCAGCCAACGAGCTCCGTGATACATTACGCGCGAGCGCTGTAATAATATTCAAAAGTTCAGGCCGGCTCGCGAAAGGATTTGCATATCTTAGCCCAAGGGCCTGGGTATATAGCGGGAAAGCCCAGGAACGTGTGCCGGCTTATAGAGGGAAATAGAGAGAACAAAAAAGTTTCTATAACTTTGAAAGTTCAAGAATCTACGGCCTCCCCCAAAAGAAAGCTTTTGACCTTGTTTGGAGGCTCTGCCGGTGTGTTTTCGCTTGCTGCCCGCTTGTGACTGTCAACATCAGCCTGTGGGGTCAGCCAGCTGTTCGAACGCGCGCGTGCCCGGACTTGCCCCTGGAATTAGCCCAAGCGGGAACCTATTTCTGTTTGGACCGGGTCTCAGCACAGAAAGTTGCTTTATAGCGTTTAAATTGTGTCCTTTAGCAGAAACAGTTAAAAAGCAGGTAACAGATCACAAAACAGGTTACCAATCACTACTGGTTACCAATCCAAAACAGGTAACCAATCATAAAACAGGTTGCCAATCATAAAACAGGTTACCAATCACCGTCAGGTTTACCAATCACGAATCAGGTAACCGATCAAAAAGCAGTTTACCAATCACAAAACAGGTAACCAATCACAGAACAGGTAACCAATCATAAAACAGGTAACCAATCATAAAACAGGTTACCAATCACCGTCAGGTTTACCAATCACGAATCAGGTAACCGATCAAAAAGCAGTTTACCAATCACAAAACAGGTCTCCAATCACAAAACAGGTAACCAATCACAAAACAGGTAACCAATCATAAAACAGGTTACCAATCACTGTCAGGTTTACCAATCACGAATCAGGTAACCGATCAAAAAACAGTTTACCAACCACAAAACTCATGTAAACGGCGTGAGTGTAACTGCTTCAATTTGACTTTTGATGACAACGAAAGTTGGCAGAATGAGCCGCGCCGTGAAAGCAGAAAACAGACAGGGCAAAAGGTATTTTGTTTTCTCTTTTCAAAAAAGATATCTCTTGTAACATGATAGTCATGGCACATACAGCAAGGGAAATTAGGTATCTTTTGGATTTGCATTCTATCGAATGAATGCACAAACTAGCCCATATAGTTGCCAAGTGCCCGTGGTCAATTTAAGCATCCATATGCAGCCGTTCACAGCAAGGGGCCCACACAGAAATAAAGAAGAAAAAAAGAAATTACCGGTATGATCTAACTTCTTAATTTGACAGCATCCCATATTTAGATACGGATCAAATAATCCCTAGAGCCTCCGCAAAGCCCACGACATGAATATTCATTAAAATCCCAAGGGGTTCCTAAAAGGTCTGTATGCGAGAGTGAGCGAGAGCGCAGGATGACACCGGTCTACACACGTCAAACCCGAGGACAAGAAAAATGAAACCTTGTATTTATGTCCAATCCTGCTTCCTTGTAGGAAAGCCCAGGTGATGTTTCTCTTGCCAACCCCCCAACCTCTTCTCACTAACAGAGGGTAACACATAATCTGGTGCATTTTCTACTTCCTTATTTCTTTTTTGCTAGGGCCGAGGGTGTACCTCTCGTGATCCGTTTTGTGGGTAACACTAGCCCCAAATTGGGTCAATAGCATCAGAAAACTCCAGTAGTTAATAATCGCGGGCTCGTTTTTCATATCCTGGGGGTTGTGTATTGAAGACTCGCGTGCTGGGATTGTGTTACAGGCCACATCCCATCGGCCCCTAAAAAAAGCAGTACTTTTTTTTCCCCCGTCTCTGCACTCTGAAGTCTCGGTCCTTTACTCCTCTTGTTGGCCTCTCAACTTTTTTTTTCTTCTCGCCTTTATTGGGCCTTTTGATTGGGGGCTTATTGTTCATTAAGTGCACCTCACCTGGGCAAAAATGCTGGCTGTGTGTCCTAGCTAGTGTGCGGTGGCGATGGCGGCAGTAGCTCCGAGCTTGTGAGGCCGATGGTTCCCTTTTTGACCCCTTGCCACAAGAAAAGAGCTGTAGACAACTGTGGAGAAAAAATAATAACGAATGCATTCTGACCCCCCAACAAAGTTCCGGGGATGTTTGTTTTAGCTTGAGGGCGATACAATGAGGTGTGGAAATGGTAAAAAAAAAAAAAAAAAGTTGTGGAACTAAGGATTTTCAATCGATTTGTGGTTGTGATTTCAGTTGTATGAAGAGTACCGGTACTTGCATTAATAACACCATGCTGGCCAAACGGTGCTCTGCAGATCAATAAATGGTAGGAGGTTTTGGATTTGAAGTGGTTACTTGAACTTCCTCTAATAATAATAAGAGAATTGTCAACCTTTACCGTTTTGTACTTGGTTCATTTCTTTGCAAGATACATTTTTTTATTTAAACTTAGTTATTTTGTCATTTTAGATTTGAAAACGGAAATTAATTGACTGGTGCGGGGTCGAACCTGCTACTTCTGGATGACCGTTCCGGTGCTCTACCAACTCAGCTATCCAGCCCTCTATGTTTGCGGCTTTCCAACTTTGTCAAAATCTTTGCTCAATGGGAAGCTGTCCATATAGCCATAACTTATTTGATCTACTATTTTGATTTGATCTACTATAACAGATTTCTAGTAATCACCAGAATTCAAAACAAATTATGGAAACAGTCGTGCTTATATAGCACCAATGATAACAACTGTCTTCACCTAAAATCAAGACATATTGATTTTGTTTTTGTATTAAAAATCAGTTTTCATACTCTCAAACAAATCAACAGTTTTTAACATTGCCAACAGAGGGCAGTGTTCACTCAGGTTTGCAGACCTGCATTTTCCCCAATTTTCCAAAAACCAATATTTTTTTTGTTCAGTGTTGTGTCTGGTAGTTTTGTCATTTTTCAAAAGCCTCTGTCTCATTTATTTACACAATGTACCATTCTCGGTAGTCCACTGTAGTACTCCACATTTATAAAGTTGCTGGTAGGTTTTGCTTTTCAAAGCAAATGATTTGGCATAACATGGATGTGGTTTTCAACAATGCACTTCAGAAGCCCTGGGCAGCAGGCACACAGAATCCTAACAAATACATAATCTGAAACGAAGTTTGGATAATCTATCTCACAGGAACAAAAAAAACTAATGAAAAAAATACTTCTGCAGAACCAAACTCCACAAAACTCACTCACCGAGGCAACAAATTTACAATAGTAATAATGCGTGTCACTTATGCAGCGCTTTCTACCAAAGCTTTACTATTATTACTCCTATTTATCAGCCCATTGGCCTTATTCACAGTCGGCCATAATACATGTACTGTATAAAAGTGCGGTAAAATTGTCATTTTTGGAACTCGAGGGATTAAAAATGAAAGCAATGACCTAAAGTTATTTACAAATTAATACTAAGTCTTCTCTGATGAATAATTTACAATTTGTGACTAAACATGTATATTTAAAGACACATTTAAAACAAATTTATTGAAAGTGAAGCTAGAATGTAAAAAATAGTTTGGCACCATCTCATTCACAACAGTTCACAATTTATAAAATACATTCAGGGAACTTGACCAAAATGGCTTCCTCCTGAATAAGGTCCATAAAGACCACTTTTCTGCAGCCGAGACTAGCACAATCTGGTCTATACCTTCTCACTGAGCTACCCATTTGCTCATGGTTGGAGAGAGGCAGTTGTAGTTGAGTGTCTTGCCCAAGGACACAAGCACCATGTGTTCCCTGCCAGGGGTCAAAACCATGTACCATCACAGGTTGGTCCAATATCGTAGCCACTATGGACCACTTCGCCACTTTAGACCACTTCGCCCCACGACTACTAGTACTACCATACAATGCATATTAACTCTCTTAATAAGTTGAATCAAACATTAGTCTTCCACAATGGGAAAACCGACTGGGTTTCCTGTACCGCTGTTTATCACACTTAGACCGTCTAACACATTAATGAATAAAGGCGTAAAATGTCAGAAAAGCACCCTATCAGGTAACATGGTATTGTGAGAAATGGCAAGCACACAAAATCCTGATCCGCAACCAACACACCTTTTCTGAAAACAGGAATCAGACAGTCAAAGGGGGGAGGGGGATGTTAAAAAAAAACCGAGTATCATAAAAGGAAGTGCCACATACCTGGGACGTTCTCAGAACTTCATGAAAAGGGATTTCTTCTTTCTTCTTTACTGTGGATGACACCAGTTTATAACCAGCTGTACAATATATATTTTTTTAGCACACACCTGTCGAGTGGTACCAGTACAACCGTCTGTTCTTGACTTGAGCACAGCTGAAGCCACACAGGCCAAAGGGTAAGAGGTTAAAGTTCAGCTGAGCTGTCTGGCTTGTCTGCAGCTAGCTAGCTGTGGAGAATCACAGGCAGGTTTTTTCAGTATGACATGATTTGTGTCAAAGATCAGGGGAGGTATGTATAAAAAGGGAGTAGTTCATGTCTTATTAAACCCAGCGACACATTCAGCACTTCTTGGCACGTGAATTTTGCTATCTTAGGCCGTGTTCGAAACGGGCTTTCAGAGGCTATGGCTATTGTCAGCATTTATAATAATAATAATATCAGAGGATTTATATAGCGCAAAGTATCTGGAGAACCATTCAAATGCGCCGGTCACTGGAAATTACTGTGGTCCGTGTGAAAGATTGAATAGATGAGTCTTCAGGTGGCCTTTAAATGATGGAAGATCAGTTGTGTCCCTTAACTCGTCTGGCAAGATGTTCCAGAGACGCGGTGCACAGCTATAGAAGGCCCGGTCTCCGTAGCTTGCCAGGCGAGTTTCGGGAACATAAAGTGTCTGTGATGAAGAGGATCTGAGGCCTGGTCGCATGTTGCGAAGTTGTAATAGGTCTCGTGTGTAGGATGGGGCTAGTCCGTGAAGGGCTTTGAATGTGAGGAGTAAGAGTTTAAATTGTATTCTGTATTTGACAGGAAGCCAATGAAGATTGTATAGTACAGGTGTAATGTGTTCTGAAGATCTTGTTGGTGTGAGTGAGTAGACGGGCAGATCTATGCATTTTAAACTTTTTGAAGACGTGTTAATGATTGCTGGGGTAGTCCTGTAAGTAAACTATTGTACATACGCAACGCACACCTAGACTATAGCCCTAGAGAAAAGTTTGGGATTCGGCCTTACAAAGGCCTCACCCGATCCTCACAGATTAAAACAATTTTAGGTGTGATATGCAAGTGACTAAAATCTAATAAAAAAAACTTCCCTTTTTCTTTCGAATATTGGTTAACTAAACCCCTTACAATTTATTTCCAAAAATTTGTTTCGCCAATTTAATTTTAATTTCAAAGAAAAACCTAATTTTGGCCAATTTTGAAGAAAAATGTGTTTTTGGCCAAATGTTGACAAAAATGCATGGCTAACCCCTTCTAATGTTTAATTTGTTTGTTAGTTTTGACCTCCAAATTTAAACACTAAATAGTTTTTTTCCCAGAAGTATAGCACCTACCGGTATGTTGTACATTATTGTAAAGCTCTTTGAATGGCCTCCATTTCATAAAATAAAACCAAAATTGTAGAAGGAAACAGAAAAAAATGTGTAATCAAGTGAAAGTGGGAACACACGGTAGAATTACGCAAAAGCATGTCGCAGTAAGTTACCACGAAGCCGCATTATAAAAAGTCCAATGGGAACATGGCTTATAGTCCAAAAAATTAGCAACTTCAAGGAACAAGCAAAGGCACATTGTGATTAGAGTGTAAGGAAACCCTTAGTCTGTTCATTTTGTGTCTCAATAAAGGGCACCATTTAAAAAGACATGTAGACACATTTTAAAATTCAAAGCACATGATATTTAATTCTGAATACCCATTAAGCATAATTTACAGAGCATTAGCAGATGGTACATGGCAAAATGTTAACATATTGTTAAGAAAAGCAATAAATAATGAACTTTGAATAGTAAGGAAGGCAATATTAACTTTTACAAAAACAAATGTTAAAGTTAAAAACAAACAATTAACCAATGTTAAATTAAACAACTGTGTTCTGAAAATAATAACAACTTGGGCAAATCGTAACATTTACTAAATTTAGATTTTGTTTGCAGTTACAAGGCCACTGGTTCCTTGACCTAAAGTAACAGTTCCTTATAAATTGCTCTGTTTCATCTGAAGTAGGGTCAAGGAACCAGACTACAAGAACAGCTACTTTTTTCTCTTTTTTTCAGCATCTACAGTGTATTTGAACACAAAACTTTAAACAGGTCAGTGTAACAATATTTTCTATAAAAAAAAAAAATCTGGAAATAACCATGTAACAAAAAGCAAATAGCTTCAACAAATTTAACAAGCATCTGTGAACAATAAACAGAACTATGAAACTGCAATACAGAAATAATTAAACATCATGAACTAAAAGCATGCAGAATAAACAAATGAAAGTGTGTGTTTTACTTACTATCATTATTGATAGATCAAATAAGTTAAGAGGGCCTAATATCTTAACAAGATCTTGTTAAGATCAACATATTAGGCCCTCTTAACTTATTTTATTTGTATATTTCAGGTCATTCCAGCCAGTAAGCAGTTTGCACTAGTTTTAATCTTATTCATTATTGATAGATTAGACCAAATCAAGGGATTCGAACCTGTTACCACCAGAACACTGTACTTGTACGGTCTGATCAACATTTTTTATTAACCCAAGCTTATCGAACTCCGACTGTAGGTTTTGTTTTGGCTTTACCCAGCAAGATATGGGACCGACAGACTCCCCCTTTGTCCCCCATACCCATACACTTTCTAGACTATTGTTACCTAACACACCCCCCATCTTAAAAACCTCAAAAGAAACCACAACATTCCACAAGCACAATGACCACCACAAAAAAGTGGAGGGGGGTTCTCTCCCTCCCATTTCTTGCTTCATATGGTTTTGGCCGGTTTGGTACCAAACATTGTGCAACCCGTTGTTGGACTTTGTCTAAACTAGTTGACTGGATTAGTACATGTAACAATGATGCTAACAGTGTGAGTGTAACAATGCAAAGCAAAACAAACTGTTGCGAATGTGTACATGCAACAACAACAAAATCATGCAGATTTTCAAATCATCAAAATCAGCCAGTTTGGTATAGCGTGGGTCAAAGGTCACTCGGGATGAAATCTGCTCACGCGAATGCCCAATTTTCTCCTAATTAACGCGCGATGAGCATCGTGCGACAGTTTTGCTTGCGCGTTCATGAGCGTTTGATTATCCCCAAATGACCTATGACACAGACATGTACCATTGGGTGCCTGCGCAGTTAATGATACCGAACTGGCTCGTATTGCTGATCTACAAAACAATGGCGTTCGTTTTTCGCAGGGCCTACCGGGTTTACACACAGTCTTCTTGTTCGCCAACAGCTAAAGAGCCCACCGTGTTACCACGCCACCAAACACAACCTGGAGACAAAAACAACAAAAATACAGAAACGATAGTGTGAGCATTTTTTACAATTTGATCGAAACAGTTGTGATGATTTTGGGAATGATCGCAAACAAATTTGCAAAGACGAATGTGTGAGTTACATTTAAGGAGCTGGGGCCAATTTCACGGAGCTGCTAAGCACACAAATTTGCTTAGCATGAAAAGTTGTCCTTGGTAAAAACAAGGTTACAGACCAAATTTTGTTACGTGATCTTTATTGTTTTTGATTGATAATCAGCTGTTTTTTTGCTTAGCATAAAAACACGTAGAATTTTGGCTGATAACTTGTTTTTAATGATCAAGATTTTGTTGTGCTAAGCAAACTTTTGTGCTTAGCAGCTCTGTGAAATTGGCCCCTGGTCTATAATTGTGTCATTAGTGAAGCGGGTGCGTGAAAAGAATATACAACGTGCGCAATCAAGTGTCTAATACATTCGTCTTTGGAAAAGACTAACCTCTGCCCTGTTGTGTCTCATTTTTGTCCAGAACGCCTTACATATGCCCATTAGATGTACTAATTTCAGGTGCACTCTTCAAACCCGAACGCTTTTTCAATCACCCAGCTCACGAGCCGATATTCAGCAACATGATTCATCATCCCACCTCTATCTCTGCCACTCACTCCGATAGATGTAACAAGAAACTTGAGCATGGCTCCCCCTCGCTGAGTCAATACCCTCCCCGTTACCTCAACCCCTAGCTCCATGTTTGCACGGATGATAATCTGGTTTATTTTCTTTACCCCGACCCTTGTGCTACAGGAAGTTAGATTCCCACTTCCATTTAATGAAGAAAAAAAAGGTCAACTTAGGGGTTACTCGTAATGCAATGCCAAATATGCTTTCAAATTTCCTCCCCCCCCCCCCCCTACTAGATTTCACGAGCTCCTGTGGACCATATCGGTGACTAAAAAGACAAATTTGAGCACCTGTATTTAAACAGGAAAATGAGAAATACCCTTATGGGTGCAGAGGTTTTGACTACCTGCCAAACATTTAAATCTAAATGCAGGTGTGCTGCACCCAATTTCACGAAGCACTATATGATGCGTCACAACTTGAATTGCATCGCGCCGTACAATCCACTTTGCAAAACTTGTGTTACGTTCAAGACACGCACGACCAAGAACTGTTCATCTCACACGCGAGGCCTAACATTACAAGCAACTCGAGTAGCAGACATTACACTCGGCAGACGAACAAATTTCTCTTTTCTGTTATAACAATTTCTTTGTCGAATAAGTTATGAGGGCCTAATATTTCGATCTTTATAACAAGATCTTCTTTAGAGACAAAATGGCTGTGTATATAAAATAAAAACATATAAAGGGGAATATACAAGCACGATGCATTACATGGTTGGGAAAAGAAACACAAACAAGGAATGCAGAAGTTGGGTGGAAGAACAGCAAAGGAGGATTAGGCCAAGGAATGAAAGAGGTTAGAGTGGGTCCTTATTTGATTTGTATATTTCAGGTCATTCCAGCCAGTAAGCAGTTTGCAGCAAATCTTATTCAAGTTTTGTAGTCGTGACACATTGACTTATTTTCACTAGTATATTTTTGACCACAGCTCAACCAAGGTCGCTAGAAAATGCTCAACCAATGACCGATGACCTAACCAGTTATTGGTTACGATGGCAAAAACGTGTATCTGATTTCATGGGTTTTTCCCAGAGTATTCTTCTGAGGCTTCTGAAAAGTCTGTATCATCTTCTCATTGTCTTCTCTCTACAGGTTTCCCTTTAGGTTTCCGAGCTACCGGTACAGTGCCTATAGGGCTCCTTTGAGGAAACCTTGGTTTCATTACCAGGAAGATGTAAATAAATAACTCTACCATGAGATCTTGAATCAGCCAAGAGTTGTGATCTCATCTCTAAGCCATCTCGGCCCAATTCAAATGCTTCAGTGTAGGATGCTTCAGTTTTATTGCAGTGGTTTCTCCCACGGTATCTCATCAGCGAGCACTAACAAAAAAAATATCCAACACCTTTGCAAAATTGTCTGTCTCTCACAGTCTAGAGAAACAGGTAGTCTAGCAACACAGAGGTGGCTTGACTCGGCACGGGAGAGGAACCGTAGCATGGAACTCTGAACAAGCACTTCATCATCAACCACTTGAAGTAAATACACTAGAATAACTCGGGGTTCAATGACACTAGCAGCAACTTTTACCATGTGAATGTACGGTATATCATGTTCATTTTTTTTAAATGCCTCTCTCTTGAAATAAACCTACGACAACCAGAAACCAGCATAAAGCCTGCAGCCAGTCCATTAGGGATGCTTAAACAAGTTGCAAGTCCGGAGCCATTTCGTTTCAGAACAGCCATGCGCATGGCCAAAAACCGGCCCAACTGATAAAAACACTTCAATGTCACCCGCCTCTGAGACAAGAGTAACTCATCCCGTGGAAACAAAAAAAAGCTGACCAATTACAGACTCAATACGCCACTCCAAGCGTCGCGGGATGATACTGTTTGTCGCCGACCAATGCATCGCGCCGTGGCGGCGGCACATGAGCTACCTCTTTAACTATACTCTCTGTGTAGCGTTTACATTCTTGTTGGGGAGAGGGGGTGCTCGGGGCATCAGCGAGTGCGACGCAGAGTCAAGATGTCACACGATACACGAACCCGACACACGCGCACGCACAACACGTTACGCATTCCACAACATAATTATAACAAGTCTCCTGTTTCCATTTAGTAGTTGGAATCTCCGCCTGCCCAAAGTGATAACAACTTTGTATGTTGAACAATTCAATAAATTAGACTGAGGCCGGTGTTTTGTATCATTTTTTTCTGTGTTTAGGGAAACAAACCTCTTCAAACCAGCTCTTTTCCCTTCCAACGGAAAGAATTTATTTTAAGAGCAGCTTACATCTACATGAAGAACATTTTAAAATAAGTATCTTCCCTGGGTAATCTAGGCAGAATAAATTAGACTGAGGTCGGTGTTTTGTATCATTTTTCTCTGGGTTGGGGAAACAAACCTCTTCAAACCAGGTCTTTTCTCTTCCAATGGAAATAATTTAAGAGCAGCTTCTATACACATTAACATGATGTAAAAATATAAAAAGTATCTTTCCTGGGTAGTCTAGTCTAGTCAGAATAAATTAAGGTCGGTGTTTTGTATCATTGTTCTCTGTGTTTAGGGAAACAAACCTCTTCAAACCAGTTTTGTTCTCTTCAATGGAAATAATTGAAGAGCAGCTTCTAAACATCAACTCGATGAACATTTAAAATAAGTATCTTCCCTGGGTAGTCTAGGCAGAATAAATTAGACTGAGGTCGGTGTTTTGTATCATTTTTCTCTAGGTTAGGGAAACAAACCTCTTCAAAGCAGCTCTTTTCTCTTCTAATGAAAAGAATTTAAGAGCAGCTTCTAAACATCAACATGATGAACATTTAAAATAAGTATCTTCCCTGGGTAATCTAGGCAGAATAAATTAGACTGAGGTCGGTGTTTTGTATCATTTTTCTCTAGGTTAGGGAAACAAATCTCTTCAAACCAGATCTTTTCTCTTCCAATGGAAAGAATTTAAGAGCAGCCTCTAAACCTCAACATGATAAATATAAAAGTGTCTTTTCTCTGTGTAGTCTCATCAGAATCCCCTGTGGCCAGGTAACAAACCTGCGACCAAGTGTTATGTTTGTATCCACTTCGTGTCGATGTTCGCTGACGGAAGGGGAATACAACTTGAGATTGAACAAGCCGAAAATAGATGACAAATCTCAGAGCATCACTCGTGGACCCGTTTTTAACCTAGAGGCACAAGCATATATTGAAAGTTCGGCAAAAAACAACAACAGTGGAAATATATCAATTATGCAGAAATTGAAGAGTAATACATGTAATAACAAAACATGGTCCACATGTGAATGGGGTTTTCAGTTCCTACCTGGGGTTTTTCCCAGAATGTTCTACTTGGGTTGTCCTCCTAAACTCATCCGAACCTAATTTCTTCTCATCGTCTTCTCTACAGGTTTCTTCAGGCTTGCGTGCTCTGCTTACAGTGCCTCTGGGACGCTCTTGAGGATTCCTTGGTTTCAGTACCAGAAATATAATAATAATAACTACCTTTAGGTGCACATTTACGTATTGTGGGCGAACTTCGAGAAATTATAAGAGGCCAAATGAAAGGATGGATCATCTCACAAAGTTTCACAATTTGTTTTAAGAAAGTCTGAACTTTTCTCCTTCCCCTTTTGTGACTCACAGGTATGCTAAACCACAAAACATCACCGCCCCACAATATATCCAGGGCATTTACAAACCTTCAGACAACGATAATAAATGGCCAGTATTTCTATGGCAATTATTCAGCCTCTTTACTCATCATCGAGATGAGGAATGGAACTCTCATCAAGACCAATATAGGTAGGTCAAGACAACAATCGCTGATGGCTGGAGGAGGGGTAATAATGTACCCGCAAGTGTGACGCACTAGCCGCAGTGTGATGCAGTATCCAAATATTAGCCTGACGTAAACTGATTTGTCATTACTCGACAACATGAGATCATCACAAAATACGAGAAAGTGTAATAGGCTCGATGGATATGAAACACTAATGATGCATTCATAAGGATTTCACATTCTCATATTTCGTGATGATCTCATGTTGTCGAGTAATGACTAATCATGTACGTCAGGCTAATATTGTAGGGCACTGTGGTCCAGTGTTACAGTGTTTGACTCCTGTACGATGGTACGTGGGTTCGAACCCTGGCAGGGAACATGGTGCTTGTGTTCTTTGGCAAGACAATTGCCTCTCTCCACCCAGGAGTAATGGGTACCTGTGAAGGTAGAGACCACATGCGCTGATCTTGAGCTGCTGCAGAAATGGTCTCGTTCCTGGTGAACAGGGATAATAGTTGTAAAGCGCTTTGATACACCCACATTGTGGGAGTCTAAAGCGCTATAAGAACTAACATTATATTATTTTATTTTACTTAAAGGTATACCGTACAACCTTTTCTTTTGCCGTATTTTAAACAAAATTGATTGGGTTCAGATATTAGTATTTTATTGCAGATATTGTTACGCTGACCTGTTTAAATTCGTTCATATAGAAACACCTGCAGAAAAATAATGCCGTTCTTGTAGTCTGTTTCCCTGACCCAACTTTCGATGAAACAGGGCAATTTATACGTGGGGCATTGTCACGTCAGAAAACCAGACTAGCCGTTCTAGGATGTGAAACAAAATGTGGGCAAACTACATGTATTTGAAGAGCAAAAGTGAGCACTAGCTTTCCAATGATGGTCGGCTGACTATCATTGGAAATTGATAACAAATAAATTATACTTTTCTTGAAAATAAATTTGCTTGAGCCTGGGTCAGTTTCATATTCATAGAGCTGTTTAAGCACAACAAATTGCTTAAGCACAACAAATCCTTGCTTGATAATACCTAGCTTACCAGCCACAACTCCATGGGGTGTATACAGTTTGTGATTAATAGTATTTAGCTGTTGTTAACTTAGCATAACAATCACATAAAATGTTGGCTCCTGACCTGATTTACTAAGTAGGGATTTGTGTGCTTAAGCAAATGTTTGTGCTTATTAAGCAGCTCTATGAAATTGGCCCCTGTTCTTCACCTACACTCAAGCAATTGGTATTTAATAATAATTTGGTAATTTTGTCTCTTGGTATTTGCACATGTCGTATGTGTTGTACATGTAGCGATATATCACAATAAGGAACACTTGAAAATTTTGTCTACAGGTATTTTTTTCCATTTACCTAAAGCAGACAACCTTAAAGGTAGTACATGTATACACCATTTGCAGATATCGACAATATTTACTACCGAATTATTCAGAAATATCCTACTCATCTGAAAGTAAATGTTGATTCTGGGCATACAGCAAAATGATTGCGCTAGATATCCTGTAATTATTCCGAAAAATAGCATTTTTTTATGAATAACTGCTCGACGCCGGTTGAAAAAACCCGCTGTTTTTCGTGCTTTTCTCGGCATCCATGATTCTAAAACTTCAGACAGCTCAGTTAAACGATATTTACTATAAATACAACCCCCCAAATCTACCCATTCATGATAATTCAAGCAATGACCAATGGTGTATGGTACATACACTAGGCTTCTTATGAGGGTGCAGAACATCTCCAAGACCAAAGAGCAGATTTACAGAGACATTCCACCTAACTCTGATATTGTTGCTCAACGTAGAGTATGTCTTGCTGGCCACTGCTATCCTGCTAAGGATCAGGTCATTTCTGATGTAATATGCTGGAGACTCCCGTGCCCTAATAGAGGACGAAGACCTCTCAACTAGATGTGATTGGCAGGGACACACAATATGAAATTGAGGACGTTCCAAACATCATGAGGGATAGAGATTACTGGCGCGGTGTTGTGAATGGAATCTCGGTTGCGGCCGCTAGATGATGATGATGATGTATACTACCTTTAAATACATAGTTCAAACCCAGCGTGTCTACGAAAAAAATATGTGACAGGACTGATCATCTTAGAAGATTATTATTAAGTCCATTTAAACACAGATATGGGAGATACTTGAAACAATGACAGGATTTGTTAATTAACATCATCCCAGAGCACTGACCCAACCCAACTAATTTAAGAATTGAAAACATCGACTGCTGTTGCACTTGGAAGTGCATCCAGTTGAATATATAAGGGTCATTTGATTGGGTCGTCCATCATTATATTCACATTGATGAAATATGCATTTCAATTTACATACTGATAGAATTTGGAATCCTGGGGTCTGCAAGTTCATTGTTCATTTTTTGTTAAGGGTGGGTGGGGGGGGGGGGTGTCTAGTATAAGGTGTGTTACTTCAACCATAATTTGTTCTGTGGAGTATACAAAAGCACCTCAATTTTCCACAATATACTACTGTACTAATCGTGTACAAATTTACAATCAATTAAACATTGTTGATTTTTTTTTAAGTCAGCAAGTCGTCAGCGATTTCCACTGTGACACCCGCAGAAGAAGACTACCAAAGAAACTGCAATGGAAGATGATTTAAGTGAAATCTAACCAGGCCTTTCTATCCACACCCCCCACCTCCTCCTCCACCTTCCCTGATGGCATTTTCCTTAAAGCGGTCTTGATTCTAGGATTTCGTAACAACCCACGTCTCTCCCTATTTCCACTACCGATGGGGCATGGATTATTGCGTCAAATTGAATCTGAACTCGGCCGTTTTACATTGGAGGGATATGGATTTACTGCATCGCCTAGTTACACATGTACCTACGGCCGTCCATCAAATTAAAGTGGTCCCACGAATGAATGGCTACAATCTATTACCGGTACATCTCTCAGGACTCAAAATCTTTTTTTAAACCAAATTAATTCTTTTATAGTGAGCCATTTTGGGTTTTTTAGGTTTTTTAAAATGAGACAAATTGACTAGACAAAATAAGACAAACTTGTGTCTGTTAATGGTATGAACTGCTGTCCAGATGACAGTTCTTTCAATTTTGATTGTCACAATGAAAAGGAAGCTGAGTAAAGGCTGCAATATCGTTCGCCATTTGTAACCATTTTAGTACTAGGCACAATTGTGCTTAATTAAAAGGTACCGTGATTGCTAACAACAAACTTTTGGAATCATCCAAACAAAACGAATCATGGCTCAAAAATGGCTCAAGTCATTAGTTCAAGAAGTCGAGTCGAGTCGAGTCGAGTCGAGTCGAGTCGAGTCGAGTCGAGTCGAGTCGAGTCGAGTCGAGTCGAGTCGAGTCGAGTCGAGTCGAGTCGAGTCGAGTCGAGTCGAGTCGAGTCGAGTCGAGTCGAGTCGAGTCGAGTCGAGTCGAGTCGAGTCGAGTCGAGTCGAGTCGAGTCGAGTCGAGTCGAGTCGAGTCGAGTCGAGTCGAGTCGAGTCGAGTCGAGTCGAGTCGAGTCGAGTCGAGTCGAGTCGAGTCGAGTCGAGTCGAGTCGAGTCGAGTCGAGTCGAGTCGAGTCGAGTCGAGTCGAGTCGAGTCGAGTCGAGTCGAGTCGAGTCGAGTCGAGTCGAGTCGAGTCGAGTCGAGTCGAGTCGAGTCGAGTCGAGTCGAGTCGAGTCGAGTCGAGTCGAGTCGAGTCGAGTCGAGTCGAGTCGAGTCGAGTCGAGTCGAGTCGGTGAGTCACAGTGTGTAGTCAAGTCAAGTCAAGTCAAGTCGAGTCAGTGTGTAGTTGAGTCAAGTCGAGACGAGAATATTTAAACACTAAATAATACATTAACACAAGTGAAAAAGTCATTTGTTAGCATTTTTACTAAGACATTTTCTAAGTCTGGTTCCGGGATAGTATTTGGTGCGCAACAGAATCACAAGACTAGATGGGAGTCTGTGAAAGGCTGTATATGCAGCCGCTGTAGCGTACATGTACTGCATTTGCGAAGTGACGAGAAAATTGCAAATTTTTCCTGCATTTATTTCTTTGACTCGAGTGCCATTGGCCTTAATTACTCGAGTCAAGTCAATTGCCTGCAGTGAGTTGAGTTGGGTCGGGTCGAGTCGAGTCGAGTCGAGTCGAGTCGAGTCGAGTCGAGTCGAGTCGGGTCGGGTCGGGTCGAGTCGAGTCGAGTCGAGTCGAGTCATCTGCCTGCTGTGACTTAAGTCGAGTCATTTGCCTGCAGTGACTTGAGTCGATTTGAGTCATTTACCCATCAGAACTTGAGTCAAGCCGCAAAAACAAATGTGTACCCGAGTCGGACTTGCATCGAGTCACCGACTCGAGTCATGACAACTCTGGGTTTTTTCAGCATCCATGAACACACAACTTTTAAGCATGTCAGTCTGCTAACCATATACTATAAAATACTAATCATTACAGCAAAAGCACATTTATAACGCTACCTTTAAAACTATGCATCTTTTGGTACTCTTTGTCGCAATACCGTGAACAATTTATAAAAATATAGATTTATATAAGATGTCAATTATTTATACGTACCGTACAGGTGCGCAGGTGCATCAGAGAAATATAAATTATTTTCTTTGAAAACCGGTTACATTCGCTTCAATGCAAGTGACTCAATCTACCGTATATACATGTACTGCGAGCAGAGCACGCTTAAATGCCTTCCTGGTCCCTGGAGATAGTTTGCAGCCAAGCTGCATCCGCGTACGGTACCTCTAAATTGCTTTAAGACCCGGGTGATTACTTAGAAGGGTATTGCTTTACCACAGAGCACTCACTCGGTGAGATCTCGGGTGGGAAAACATCGATCTACATGCTGGCCGGATGAGTGATATTTGAACCAAAGACAATTTTTTTTCTTTTTCTTAATAGTCCGAGTGATTTTATGCACATTTTAATAATATTGTGTTTTTGTGTATATTTTTTTTCATATTGGGCTGTCCGAGAGCTAAAGGTGGAATAATTTCACAAGCTTGATGAGGGTTGGATTCGAACCTACTACCGCACCCCTGCTTACTAGTACATTGTATGTTAATGGATCATTCGTTGTTGTTTTCAATACCTAAATTAGAGATAAAAATAAAATAACTAAAATAAAGAGCTCATCAAAAAGTCAAGAATTAATGAATGACATGTAAACAAGCAACAAACCAATTTTGCACTTGTGTCCAATAAACTGCGCATATGTACAGGTACTGGTACACCAAATCAATTAAAAATTATACATAGTAAAAGTAGGTGACTCAGCGCATCAAAATCAAAAGTTGAAAAATGACTTTTGTGAGACATGTACCGGTACATGGTAAGAAAGGAAATATCCTAAGCTTTCTAAATGATACCATCACCATAAAACTGATATAATTTCTGAACTAATATTAGAAGCAACCCTAACCCCTGGAGTGTGTCAACATTTGTACTGAAATCGATGGATTTAGCACCGTTAAGGGTTATGACTTGGAAAGACTACGATCACATCGGTCAAACCGCAGTTTATGTGAAGCCACCGTGATAAGTTGAAATTCTGAGTCGCAGTGCATGTAGCCAGAATTTGAATACAATCGTATCACTTCCATAATCAAAACACAATCCTTCAATGGTCCAAAGGTATCGCTCCCGCTGCATATTTAAGCTCATGCTATTAGATTTCCACGAATTCATTTCTTATTTAATAAGCGAGCGCAGCTATAGGCTAGCAGCGTACACATCCAAGCCCAGGTAAAGATTTGCCCAGATTCCCCGAAACGAGCTCTAGCTGCCGATGTGCGTGATTTTGTTTTGGCAATTTTTTTTAATTTTTTTTTTAATGTAAGCAATCAAGAGACAAAGATTATTCCCGCTTCGGTCACAGGGTCACCGGGGATGAGCAGAGCACCGTTGACTGAGCTCCGAACGAACGGCACAATGTACGTACCGATACAATGCGTCATCGAGGGGAAAGGGTTTTTCCCAGTACCGTCATTCCGATGATGATCAACACTGACTCGCCAGCATAGCATTGATGACGAGATGAGACACACACACAGAATCCATAAGAATGCCTCCGGACTTGACGGGTCGCATGAACTAATGAATCGGTGTACGGTGCGTGTCATTACAATCAGTGATAACCAGTTCACACGCATGTACCGTAGCAAGAAGTCGCTGCAGTGCTGCTCGTTGTACATGTATGCCCCACGACGCCTACATTGTACATGTACCGGCGGTACGAACCGATATGTACACACACGGCCTCCCCTCTTTGATTCGTTCCGAGCCCGCCGCGCTGCGGCCGGGCAGCTAGAGGGATGTGACTCACGACTCTGATCACTAAACACCTCATCCTTTTGTTTCAAGTGACCGAGCATTAGCCTCGTTTTAGTCTGCGCTAATTGCCTAATAGGCCAATTGATTTAAGGGGGAGCCCCGACGGCTTATCGAGTTTGGAGGAAATTAATTAGGATTGACTGAGGTCTAGCGTTCCTATTGAGGTCAGTATACAGGTGATTTGCGATAGAGTGAATAATGTGGTAGGGGTACAGGTACATGTATTATAGATACGGCACCAGTTTAGTTTGAGGAACATTACTGCTCTCTTGTAAATCAATTCAATTTGGCCTGATAAGGCAAGACCATTATGCATGCGATATCCCTTTGAATTTATGCAAAAGCCTTCAACTTTAATTAATAGATGACAGACTTTGTGTAAGAACAGTATACATTGTGTACTGGTACATGTACATTTTACTGGTTGGCAAATTTGTTTTGCATATAATTAAAATGTCTAGATGTTATTTCATACACAGATATCATGTCTGATACTCAGACTAGAAAATCGACTGGCATGTATGAAATAACAAGTCCGACATGGCTTCAGTATTTTTAATTAGTCACAACTGTCTTAAAATCTCTCTGTAGTCCGCCACAAGACTACTCATGAAGAGATCAGTTTGTCCAAACAGACAGACATGTGGCCTAAAGGCAGACACCGTGTGGCTTTAAACTTAAACAAAATTTGTTGAGAACTTAGCTGGTGTTAAATACTGTAAACCTCTTCTTTGCCTCACGAAAAGTTTGCAAAATTTCATCGGCAAAAAAATCAGTAAAAGTTGGCATGAATTAAATTCAAATGTTTTTAACCAGTTCGCGCCGGGATTATTTTAACATCGCCGAGCCGAGGGGCGGGATTATTTTGAACGAAACTCGATCCGAAGCGGGTTCAGGCTGATAGTGCCGGGAAGCACACCCACGCATTTCCGGCCTTGCGCGCTGCTGACATACATTTCCGAACATGAACTTGGCGTGTTTATGCGTCATCCGTTTTGAATTTAGGGAAATGTTTGCGTTTATATACGTCATCCGGCGCGAACTGGTTAAGCACTCCAGGTTTTCTGCCTGGGTCGCTTTCCCTGCCTTCAAGAATGAATAAAAATGTGCACAGAAAAAAAAAATTATTCTGTTTTGGTTTGTTGTTGAGAGGGGTTACTATAAAGCCCCTAAAATCCTCTTCCAGACAATCTTAATATACCGGTATTTATAACCACCTCGCTGTCCAATCACAGCTCCCCTTCAACAGACAGGTGCACGGCAAAACTGATATACAGACAGTTTTGGGTTTGTTTTTTTAATAATTTGTAACACATAAATGCATTACATCCAGTATTGATCAGACTCAACAACTGAACAAGCCTAGACGCCAAATATCGATTGGGCAGAAGGAAGGAAGGAAGAAAGAAAGAGAAAAAAAATTGAAAATACTAACAAGGATTAGACTAGACATGTGCTATAAATGGAAGCAAGAGTATAAATCTGTTACTATTATTTCTAGTAATGAAACCATAAGGGTCTCTCAAAAGCACCCTCGGCACTGTAGCTCGCAAGCCTAAAGAAACCTGCAGAAAGAAGACGATGAGAAGAAGGTAGTTTTAGAGGTGGGAGGAAAACCCCAGAAGAATATCCTTGGGGTCAACCCATGGAATCAGACAGGGACTGAAAGCCCAATCCACAAATTGGCCCACAGGCGGAATTTGAACCTGGGTCATAGCGGTGGAAGGCGAGGAAAGAACCACTACGCCAACCTGACTCCTTAGTGATTGAGAATAAAATGGGATAAGAAATAACGAGTGTTTGCAATTTTTTTTTCTACAGTATACACCCCCCCCCCCCCCCTAAAATGAAACTAGGCAGAGGTTAAAATGAGTCATTAAGAATGTGAATTAAAAAGTAGAAAATTTTCGGGGAAAAGTAAGGAAAAGTAAAAACAAATAAAAAACAAAAACAGAAAAAGTAGAACAGATAGGAATAATTGAAAGCCTGGATAAATTTATCAACCATGGAGGATTTATAAACCAATAATAGCAAATTCTAGCACAATAAACTGGAATTATGATATATTAAGCTACACGTTTTATACAACAATGTATACAGGTAGGACCCTGGGCCCCAGGTGATTTAACCAAGAAGAGAACATACGGAGCCCAAACCTACATTACAGGGGTGCCGAGTCATTAATTAATAACGCTAAGTGCTGGTCTTCGCAAAGTCCCAAAACCTCACACATCAGTTGCTCAAACACGGCAGTGATTACAAACTATACACGGTGCAGATACCAGTAAGACTATAGTATGCAATGCATCATACCCCTTTTCATACCCTGCGACTTAGATGAATGAGAGGAAAATATACAACAAGCATTCTCCAGTATCAGCGCAGAGGAGATGCCTCCGTGATGCTTCGCAGCCCCACTCCATCAATACATCCCCATTAAGCCCACCCTGTCAAGGCTTGTCCCGACTATCCCTCATCTCCAACCCGCTTCCACGAACCAATGTAAACACCGACCCTTACCGAAACAACAACCTCCCCCCTTCCTCCATCCCCCCTCCTTCCCCCCACCACCCAAATAAATGAGCTCTGCGTCTGGGTCACGATCATTTCCTAATCATCCCCACGTTTGCAGCCCCAGCACGCCGCCCATAACAGATACAGCCTTGTTAAATCTCTCTCTCTACTGTACATGTACGCCTGTTAGTATCATTTCACTTTCCCGCAAAAGCCCGAGTGCCGAGAACCTAGCTTTTCAGGCTGACAGGCCTACTTGTACACGTGCGGACCCCCTTTTTATTACTGACAAATATTTGTTTGTTTGATCAAACCTGGGGGAAAAAAATTGTTCAAAGTCACAAGCACCCACAGAGAGAGAGAAAGATACCACTTCTTCCCCTATCTGATAGAAATCAGTTCGGAAAACAATTACTCCCTTGTATCTTCCATTTACCCCCATCCCCCCCCCCCCTTCTCCCCACAGTCCGTCTGTCTGTCTCTCCCCCCCCCCCCCCCCCCCCCTTCTCTCCGGCTCGTGTCTCATCTCAAACCCCTGCCCCTCCTGACAGCTTGGCCAAATATTCTCGTCATCATCGACGTGAGCGCCGATGATGACACACTTAACGAGTAATTTGCACTTTTTAGCGTGCGTCATGGCAACAAATGACAACATCCTTTGAAGAGATGGAGATAAATAATCACAGGGTGACCTACTTGTTTTCTCTTTCTTTTTCTTCATTTTGTTTCGAGTTGGCAATATGGTTCCTCCTGTCCGACTCCACCACAGAAACACGCCGGGAGAAAGACGAGGGTGAGCAGCAAGCCTTCGAACCGACTAGGGTCACGTCATCTCTCATCCAGGGTGATGCTTCTCCATCGTCATGACGATACCTGATGCAGAATATTAAAAAAAAAAAAAAGAGAGACCCTGAAGTAAATATTTAATCGGCTTAGTAATCAATAAGGAATGCAAGAGACAAGTGGCACAAAGCGGCGTCACCTACAGCGTGTTCCTCCAAAAAGAAAAATGACTAAGATATTAATCACAGAACTGTGATTTAGAAATGACTTACAACTGTATGAATGAATCCGCGTTGCTGTAAAGGGAAGATTTATGTTAACAGTTGTGGTGTAATTCTATACGGACGCTTTATTTTGGCAACCGTCCAGCATTACTCATCTTTGCGGGATCATGCTCACACATCTGGTTTTTGTCAGTGATGCCATCATCTTGAAGAGCATCAAAACCACCATTTTTCTCATCCCAAGAAATGATGCACCAATGTACACAATGTACCGGGTACGTGTAGCAGTAGTCATCAATTTGTATTCCTCGGTACATGGTCAAAAGTGGCTTTTCCTTTACCCAGTTCTACATGTACCTTAACCAGTTCGCGCCAGGATTATTTTAACATCACCGAGCCGAGAAGCGGTATTTCTTTTAACAAAACTAGATCCGAAGCGGGTTCAGACCGATAGTGCCGGGAAGAGCACCACGCATTTCCAGCCTTGCTCGCTGCCTAGCTTACAGACATTTACGGCCTTGCTCGTGGCGTGTTTATGCGTCATTCGTTTTGAATCTGGGGAAAACTTTGCATTTATGAACCTCATCCGGCGCGAACTGGTTACCAGTGCCTAGCCTTGTTTGACTTAACACCACGGTAGTGCTGGGCGAGTAGTGATTTTTCCCACTCGAGTACTCAAAAATAAACTACTCGCGAGTAATTGAGTACTCTCGAGTAGTTGTCGCAATCTTCACAAGAGTTTTTCAAAAATGACAGACGCCCGTGTTCACCACAGCATGCTTACAACAAATTTAAACAAATTACAGAGGATGGAAAATTGAAGATAGCATCTGAGCATTGCTCCTCGAGTTGAACCACCTGCTGAAGTATGGAGGAATCCAACGAAGGCCTTTTTTTATTCGATATTGGCGGCGCTGTTTCACTCTCGGGGGGCCATGCGACGGTACTTTCCTATAGCAATATAGGCTACTGGCCCCCACTATGTCCGTGTGTGCGAGCTCCACCGTATATGTGATTGGATTCACCTACAGGGCAGAATTCTGTACATTGTCCCTCCCCACCCTCGAAATAATGCAACACTTTGGGTTGAGGACCGTACCCCACAAGGAACTGTCTATTGTGCTAAGCTACATGTATTAGATATTGTGTTATTGACATGTCCCTGTCAAATTGAACAAACTCGGCAAAAATACCAAATGAACTATCCTCAACAACCACTTTCTAAAAATATGGTTGTGATTCGTTATATATAACAGAAGCACCGGTAAGACAACAATACATTTAACCATTTATTATTCCTCTTGTTTTCCAGTTTGCTCTCCTTCCTATTCTTCAACAAAAGAAAGAAATTCCAATATGTTTAATATTGACAGCAAGCACTCCACACCCAGTTTAGTATCATTAATATTTTTTTAAGATAACAACCGACTATCCAATTTCAACATCTATGCGATGACAAGACAACAGGATTATTTTCCATCACCACTTTTGCACAGCAAAATTGTCTTGATTTCTCAGCAAAGCAAAGTACCGTAACATGCTCTCTAAGGAAAACTAAATTGAAATCAACACAGAGATACTGTATTTCGGAAGCAAGAAAAACAAAAACTGTCTTCTTTTGTTACTGGGCAAAAAAGATTCATCCATCCGTCCATCGTAGATTGCAAAACCGTATTTTTTTATATTTTTTTTGTGGCATCAAATGAAGTTCACTACGATCTTTAATTTCAATGCTTTATTTTAGAAACCAACTCTGAATGGCCCTCTGGAGACAGATTTCGTTAGGAGGAAAGAAAATGAAATTTCCGGGATGCGGCAGTGATAAATCCTCCTCATAAAACCAGGATGCAGAGTCAAGGCAGACCCTTTTAAGAATTTGTCGCACTGCAAAATGATACTCCAGGCAATGCAGTTTAATACCAAAAAAATAAAAAATGTTTGTGTCTACTGGATAATAAAAACGGAAAAAGACCAGAGAGTGAAGGACCGAAATAACGGTGCAACCGTACGCGGAGATTCGCCAAGGCAATCTGTAGGCGAATCACTTATTGCGTTAATGGCACGCGGGACAATCGGAGGGGGGGGGGGGGGAGGGGGGCACACAACACACATCGAGTTTGTCATCTGCATGCATGAATGATCCCGATTCCCCCATTCCCTTCCCCCAAACTGGCGACAGTGCACACGAGCCTGTTGACAATCAAACTGCAGTAATGATTTATTGATGGTCGGGAACCGCTTCGTGCCGGGTTCGTTAAAAAAAAAAGCGTCGAGTGAGAGCACGGGCGGCCGGGCGGGCGGGCAGACTATAGGTGTCGCACTTCACTTCTCCTGAGTGTAAGCTGGAGATTGGGGGGAAATACTGGTATGCGATCGGCTCCACAAAAGAGGGTATATAAGTCGCGTTGTGCATTATCATGTAATAACCTGCTCAACATTGAGAGGGTGACAATTTTTTTACAAATGTGATTTTCATTTAGTATCTACATACATGTACAGTTTCAGGTTTCATTCACAGAAATGTTGATTGTAATGAATAAAGTGGAAAAGAAAAAAAACGACCATTTTGTGTGCATCGTTCTGTTATAGCAACCCGGCTATTTCAATCCTGTTTTCTCAGTTGTGTTATTTGAACTCCAAGGAAGTAATCAATATGCAAACATGTCATATCTCCAGAACGGGAGGGGCTAAGGAGCTCTATTAATATACATGTACATGTACCAAATGAACTAAACTGAGCTGAGCTGACATTGTGGGCTTTCCAGATGTATATAACTCAATTTCAACATAATACCCATTTTTTTGCAACATACTCATTATTTTGCAACATAATACCTATTTATGTGGAGCGGGTCACATTATATGCACAGGCCTTGCACACTTTACATGTATCATGTGTACACACAATGTATGTATCACAAATATTTGATCACAAACACAAACCAATTAATCAAGGCAACTGCATTATTATTTGACAAGCATTCTTTATTAATTTAAATAATTATTAACGCTCCTCAATCCTCAAAAATCCTCATTGCAGTTTTGGAGGATTTTTGAGGATTGAGGCTGTATGGGGTTTTTTAAAAATGAGAATTTTTGAGGATTGAGGCACAATGTTGTTTCACAATGTTTCAAGTGTGGAGGATTTTTGAGGATTGAGGCACAATGGGGTTTTCAAAAAATGAGGATTTTGGAGGAATGAGGCTGTGGGGTTTTCAAAAAATCATAATGAGGATTTTGGAGGATTGACTTTTTTTCAATCCCCAGATTCCTCATTGCAGTTTTGGAGGATAAAAGAAAATGAGGATTTTGGAGAATTGAGCCACATTATGTTGTTTTCAGTGTGGAGGATTTTTGAGGATTGAGTCTAGATGGGGTTTTTAAAAAATGAGGTTTTTAAAAAAATGAGGATTTTGGAGGATTGAGGATGGTTGCTAGCAAAAAGGGCCTAGTGGGTTAGGGTTAATGCGCTAAGGATGAAGCCTTCTGTTTTAAATTTGATTTAACTATAAACCCAAAACCTACGGTTTTATTTTATTTTTGTATAAATGGTGGTTTTTTCTTGAGGCAAACGAAAAATAGGGTGGGTACCGGTAGGTTGTAAAGTTGGGTTTTTTTGCAAATGTTTTTGTGTGCTGATTAAATGGGGTGTATTATACCCTACACAATTTGAGACAAATTCATGGCGTGAAGATAGAAAAGATTTTTTATTTTTTTTTTCAATTTTCCAATAAAAACGTTAGAGTCGGGGCCTAAAATTAGGGTCGGTCGAAGCAGAACTATTTTTGTTGTTTACATGTACATAGTACATTTTTTGTTAATCTCTCTGCAATCGAACTCGACATCCTACTCAAAATTGCAGTTTAACCTGCGATAGATAGACTCAGGACACATGCCAATTAGGAGAGTTATTGCATCCAATTCTTGATTAGACACACGCAACTTAAAACACTGGTTATGAGCGATGATGATGATAATGATGACGGCGGCAGTGATTAAACAAATTATGCGAAATGCCACATCGCTGCTGAGACAACTTAATGGGTTTGCACCAACATTTACCATTAAAGGGCAGGGACTCAGATCAGAGAGCAGTCTTTAAAAACAAAAACGAAAAATGAACTCCACACAATTAATCATGAAACAACATCAGCCACTGCACTTTTACGACCGGCTGTCTCAGTCACGCTACAGCTAAATTGGACAGGGGTAGTTCTTTGTTATGGAAATCTAGTCTTAAACTTAACAAAAAATAAAAAGAATTGAAGAGGAATTGATCGAGGCATAAAATTATATGGTTTCAGTTGTGGAGGCACCCTCATGCAGGCAGGGATTATGCTCCGAGGAAATAATTGGAATCACTGGCGCGCAACACCGATGATTATTTTTCCGGTGTTGTGAGCCCTTAAAGTACCTGGATATCTATTAAGGTGGTTTTTTGTTTTTTAGGGGGGGGGGGTGGTACAGAGTAGGTTCTCTTGTAACATATTCACTGTTACCATGGTAATAACCATATGGTGAGCTGAGACCTATTAAAAAATAGAAGAGTATAAACATCCAAGAAGACAAATAATTACACAGTTCTGCTTGGGGTACTGCGTGTATTATGAAAAAAAGCTCCCTTATGATACAGATCAAATTGTACATGTATACTGTAGGCAATTACAGGATGCTAAGTTCTTAAAGGTACTGGTAGGTAGGATGTACCATTGGTAATTGCTTGAATTATCATGAATGGTTGGATTTGGGGGGGTTCTTTTTTATAATAAATATCGTTTAACTGACCTGTCCGAAGTTTTACAATCATAAATGCTGAAAAAAGCAAGAAAAACGAGAGTCGTTTTCAACTGACGTCTTATGATGTTCTTATGTTGTTCTTGTTTTGGGGCGATTGCCGTCCGGCGATCGTGATTTTTGTTTGTATATGAAATTAAGTTTGTTCAGAACAATTACAGGATATCTAGCGCAATCATTTTGCTAGAAACCTAGAATCATTATTCACTTTCAAATAAGTAAGATATATCTTAATAATTTGGTAGTAAACATTTATGATATAGCAAATGGTGTACAGTGTACAATGTAACTTACCTTTAAGCAGCATTATTCTTATTTCAAACATGTACCGGTCGGTACCTTAGATACATGTAGGTACCGTACGTGTGGCTAACAACAGTACAAGTTGTACATTATTTCCAATAATTATTCAAACTTCTACTATTTAGCTAAATTAAATTAATTAAATTATTTTATTTTATTAATTAAAGTTATTTGAGTTTCGTAAAATCTAATTGGTGATTTTGCAGCCAATTTAGTGACATTTTGTTTAACATTGGACTACGGATAAACAAGACATAACTTACATGTACCGGTAGTTACCCGGTACATGTATCTCCAAAGCTTAACCAATTCGCGCAGGGATATTTTGACATTGACTGGGCCCAGACGCGAGATTGTTTTTCACAAACCTTGATCAGAGACGGGTTTCAGGCCATTTTTGGGTAGCACAAACAATGTACAGTATTTCCGGCCTCGCTCGCTGCGAGCCGATAGCTGACGGATATTTCTGGCCTTGCTCGTGACATGTTTATCTGTCATTCGTTTTGAATTCCGAAAAACAATTTGTTAAACATGTCCTCCGATACAAACTATTTATACAGGCACGTGCAACAAGTTGCTGTAAAATAATAACCTATGTAGAAATTGACAGCATGCAAATGTTGTTAAAAAAAATAACAGTAAGCAAAGTCATGGAAAAGCATTCTAAACTTTAATTATCTCGGATTGCTTACTGTACCTCAACAGCCTTTCGTTGTTTACGTTGTCTGCCTTTAAATGACTTTCAACAAAAGCTCAAGGTTTTTAGGGTGTTTTTTGTTTTTCTTCTCTGCTTTGTTCTTATTCCTCCATGGTTCTAGAAGGACTTCCCGATCAATAATTATATTCAGTGGATCTGGCTTGGCTCAGTAGGACACCATTGTCCCTAATTCTCTTCTATAAACCACTGTGCCAAAAAAAAAGATGGATCATATTTTATGCGCGACTTAGCACAGCTGTACAATTCAGAATAAAGACAACAACCCTCGTTTGTGGAGTAACTGTGTCAGAAATATTAAAGTATTGATTTTTTTTTGTATGCGAGGAGATGAATGAATGTGAAGTTTTTTGTTTTTTTGTGTACTAATTAAGATGTAAATAAGGGCGCTGTTAAAGGTAGGATACACCATTTGCCAGACGGCGAATGCGGACAAAACAAACGAACGCCGTTTTTCTTGCTTTTTTCAGCATCCATGATTGTTAAACTTCCGACTGGTCAGTTAAATGATATTTACTATAAAAAACTACCCCCAAAATCCACCCATTCATGATAATTCAAGCAATTACCAATGTGTTAAATACACGGCATCCGCCGCAAACTGTATACCGGTCCCATTAGCACATTTGAAAACCTCAAATTAAAAAACAAACTACCCAATTATTATGAAATACCGGTACCTCACTTGACTGGAACTGGAAGCAAATAATAGTCTCAAGCATTCAGTAAAATCATGGCACCTGACGGGCTGTCATTCTCTAGAAAAGTGGAATTTGTGTATGGTCGGCCAACCATCATGAGACATTTAATTTGTTTTCATTAATTTAATTTTGTTTAGAATTGGTTACACAGTGGCGACACAGGGTGCAAGCGAGCTAGTCTGGTTCTCCGACCTGACAATTCCCCAATGTCAATAAATTGATGTTTCATCTGAGGTAGGGTCGGGAAACCAGACTACAAGAACAGCATTTATTTTTCTTGGTTTTTTTAAGCATATTATGAGCACAACATTTGAAACAGGTAACAATATATATTTTTTACTAACCCCCCGGCAAATCCATTCTTTAAAAATTGTTTTAATGCAAAAGCATACTTTAAAAACAATTTCAGACAAGCGGAAACTGTATTAAACTATCATGCTGGACAATTTTTTTTTATAAATCAGTCACTTAATTGGTGGCAGATTTTGTTCAAACTATTTTCAGACTACCAATTCTTTTCTGAAACACTAATTTCACAAACCTAATAATGAATAACGAAAAATAATAATGCATCTAGTTTTCAAAGCAATTATGTTGGAAATTCTGTATCAAGCCAAATGAAGGGCTTTTTTCAATGACACTGTATGCCGGCTAAACTCAAGATTTCTCATAATTCAATGCCGCTAAACTCAAGATTTCTCATAATTCAATGCCCGCTATACACTCAAGATTTCTCATAATTCAATGCTGTGTGACTCAACGCGTGGTGGCGCACTGACCAGTAGCGGTTGATAGAGATGTACTATGAATTAATTACATTGTATTACTTGTGCGTACGGTACATCCTTTTGTTTTAATGGCACAAGTTGGGTACAATGGGCGGTCAGCTGTACATCAATGCACCAACATGTACATGTACCGGGAAGTTAATTAATTTTGTAATCTAGTTAAATGTTAAAAGTAAAATACCGAGTACAAGTTTTGTAGGATACACCATTGGTAATTGTTTGAATTATCATGAATGGGTGGATTTGATAGTAAATATCGTTGAAATGACCTGTCCGAAGTTTTACAATTATCATGGATGCTGAGAAAAACAAAAAAATAGGGATTTTTCTTTTATTTCAATTGTTTTGGATATTTAGTGCAATCATTTTGCTGGATGCCTAGAATCATTATTTACTTTCAAATACAAATAAGATATTTTTTAATAATTCGGTAGTAATTCTTTTTGATATCTGCAAATGGTGCATCCTATATTTAAGAAATAATGTACCTTACTTGGTTGTACATGTACATGTATAGTCTCAAGCATCCCGCAAAATTAGGGCAATTTAGTGGTGTGCCGTAATTTTCAAGAACAAATTGAATTTGGTATCGATTGCCAACGATGGTCATCCATCGTCAGAAAAACAAAAAGGTCTTAAAAACTGCCCCCATTTACTAAAATTTGGTTAGTCCACATTCTTGCAATCAGTTACACATTCGTTAAGCCAGCTAGTCTGGTTCCAAGTAGGGTCAGGGAACCAGACTACAAGAACAGCATTTTGTTGAACATGTACCGGTATATTAAATAATTGGATCTAAAAAAATCTTTTTACACCACTAACAATTTTGTTTTATCAGAAAGCATTAAAAAAATTAAAATTCTCCCAAGCAAATTAAAAGACATTCTCATCAAAACTTGATACCTTTATTGATCGAGTAAATAACGTACCGTACACCTTGCCAGCATTCCAATCCCGTGACTCAAAAACACGTTACAGCGCCCCCTGTCTGTGATAAACGAGCCAGCTCAGAACACCTGCTGGCCTCTCTCACCTGGTGAACGAAAGACAATAGGGTGACAATTAATTCATGAATTATTGACAGTCGATCCGGGGAAGAGGCCGGAATCACCGACTGAATGGCCATGCATCGGCGGGTTGCCGCCCGTACACAACCTCGTGAAAAGAGATGAGCACATTCGTTGAGCAGTTCTGAATTTCGCAATTAGGATGGTCAACATTCGGGATTTGTTAGGAAGAGCTCTCCAACATGTTTGTAAGAGTCGTTGGAAGATAATTGATGAAAATTAAGACAGTGGATTGTTCATCCCCCGGAACGGTTTGGTACAACCCATCAAGGAATCTTGTTATAGCGCTACTCGCTACATGTACTGCGTGTGTAGCAGTACTGTAGCTACCGGTACATCTATAATGCTGTGATCGGCAAAACGGACAGGGGATGCTGTATTCAACATAATTCTACCGAGTGGGAATTCTACCGTTTGATACGTGTATGGAAATTGTACAATGTAGATCAGAACACGGATCAGAACAGCACTCGTGGTGTACGGTACGCAGAACTACGGTACTTGATACGACATGATCGGTGCATGTCATAGAGCATCTAAACGTGTCGTGCGACAACACCCCAACAGATGGATAATACTTGACGCTGATATTACGGAGCAAATTGTAAACAAATTATACCAGCAGTACATGACCGGTGATGTATTTTTACAAAATGGTTGAATGCGAATATCGTCCCAAAAAAAATGCACTTGGATGAATGATGAGCTGGTGAGAAGTTGACTTGTAACAAGAACATTTGCCGTCAATTTGTGCTTCTAAAATTTGTTACTTTTTTAGGCAGAACTTTGCATATCATCTGGAAAGAATGAAAGTATTATATGGGGCAATTTTATTATTGTGGAATAGGATACAATCATGCCTTGAATGATTCTTTGCATGTACAGTGAATGGTACTTCTGTGGTATGTGAATGGGCATGTGGCTTTGCTTGTCAGTGTGAAATACAAGGTGGACTCGGCATGACCCAGTTGACCCGCGGTTTCCTATGGCATCCCTTGGAGTGATTTGGGGTGCCATGTGAAAAATATAGGGTTCTTATTGGGGGCGACCATTGAAGTGCTTTGAAATGTAAACAAGAGCAAGGGTTAAAATTGGAGGATATACATGTAGGCAGAAAATACATTTTGGTATTAGTACATGTATGCCCATGTAGATTGTTGTACAATTTGACAGGCTAATAAATACTGGTACATGTACACAATAAATGATAAGACAGAAATTCTATAATTTGTAAGAATTAAGTTTTGTATCCTTTCAAAAGGCAGGTACATGTACCACCATGTACGAATACATGTATCCTAGTGCTACATTATCAGCTAAAGTTTGCTTTCTATTAGACTGCACAACCACTACATGTATAATCAAACTTTAACAAATAAAACCAGACCAAAACCAAAACCACATTTAATACTGGTACAGTGGTACTATCAATAAAAACTGCAGTACAACAGACCACAAAGGCAAATGTACACGTTAAATATTCTCCTGTACAATTTGTTTTCGTCTGTTTTGCAAGGGTACTAATTAATACCGTGTACTGGAGGAATTCCCTAATAAACCAAAAACGATTTGTGTTGGACAAACTTACAAACCAAAAACGCTTGTCCTCATTTTAAAATTGTGTTCCCTAGCAAATATTCGCCATGTATACAACCTTGTCCTCATTTTCAATTTTGAACGATTTTTTTTTTTTTTTCAAACTGCAAGTGTGCCCCACTTAACAAAGCATGAATACATAATGTACCAAACTCAAGGAGGGACCAAACATGTGTCCATCATGCAATAAGCTGACGACGACGAACAATCTAAGGAATACAGAAACAGACCAATAACGATTGGCCAAGGTTACGTATTGTACGGTACATGTACATGTAGCCGCTTTCTTAATTCATACAGTCCAGTTCTCCCGGGAGCAATGGGTGGTTCGGATAAATCAATACATTCATTAAAACCGCAAAATGGTCTATTTCTGCGGCCCGCATGGGCTGCATCTCGCAAATAAAGCATAACCAATTAATCCATAACAGGCCCTTTGATTGTTCTTTCATATTAAAAAGGCAGACCGGACCAATTGCAGCTATCCAAAAGTAACCGACCAAAATTACTGTTGAAAAGCCAAGTGTGTTAAAACGATATTATTGACACTAAAATTCTCTGAGTAAATATTCCTTCTTGGAATGCTGTTATTTTGAAGAAAACAACATAAAAGAAAGCCATTTCCAAAGTGACAAATTGTTTGAAATTTCTATTACTGAATGCGGGTATGTACATGTACCGGTAGTTTACAACAGGGCGAATTTGTGAATGGGTGCGTGGTTGATACTATTTATTGGTTCAGTATCCGACATCGCATAGATGCAATCTGCTGAATGAGGGCAAGTCCTGGATGCTGATTTCGGGTGACATTCAAAATTTGACTCCGCAAAAGTCGAGATCCTACAATTTGATTTCAGTGTTTTCTCAGAATATGTACAGTATACAGCATTCACAGAGTTAAACTTCATCAGGTTAGTTGGCGATCAAGCACCTTTCTTTAGATTCCCAGAACTTTTAAGATCACACGCATTTTTCTTGTTGTCCTACTATTTACAGACCAAGGCTGGCCCACATTTGTACACTGAAGCAAAATGCAAGCACCATTTCCTGAAATAAAGGCTTATAAACTCTCACCATAACCCACCTCCGTCTCTCTCTCTCTCTCTCTTTCTCTCCCTCGCTAGCTCTCCTAAGTCTCCGAGCCTTAACTCCCCCCTCTACAGTGGCCCGACACCCCGACGGCAGGAAAAATGATACCACTGCATCTCTTAATTCACTCATTTCCCCACAGGCAAATTTAATTACATTAATTTATCAAGCCGAATGTCAGATCCCAAACCATTAAGGGCTTGGCCGCGAAGCCACGCACGGAGCTGGCCCCCTTCGATCCTTCGTGCCAAGGCTCACAGATCCAAGACAGTTCAAGCTTTCTCCCCCTCTCTCCCTCTCTCTGTGTCAACAAATTTTGTGGGCAAAGATCAAATCAAATTTCCTACTAAAAAGCGTCCTTCAAAAGTTTTAGCGAGTGACCGCGTCCACAAGGTTTGCACAAAAGAGGGACTCTATAATGCCATTTTCTTCTTTTTCGCCTTTTAAACGAGCGATTGATGAAGAGCGAATGCTTTGCTTATTTATTTTTTTGCAGACATGGGAATTAGATTATCAAATAAAGAGAATTCTTCCGAAACAAACTGCAAAGTATCTATATGTTTTGTTGAGTGAATTTCTGAACAAATTTGACGTCAAACAGCTATCAAAGGCCAACTGAATTGCAGCTAGCTTTGGGGAGTCAGGATGGCACAGTGTGTGTTTTTTTTGCCTTTTGATTCCATGGTTGTTGTTGGGTTTTGTTTCCCGAATATTCTTTTGAGGTTTTCCTCCCACCTCTAAAAACTGTAATTTGTTCTGATCGTTTTCTTTACAGGTTTTTTCCAGATGGCATTCGAGCTGCGAGTACCAATCCTCGGGCACTTTTGGAGGAATTCCTTGGTCAGATATAAATAGCTGCTCGCAGTGGACGGTTGGGCGATGTCACAGTGTTTCGCCAAATCATCAGCACTTACACTACAAAAATTTGACTTTGAAGAAAAAACTAAAATCAAAAGTAACACACGTACCGGTATCCCCATTTTAGAAACTGATGTCTGACTGAAGCGCAACGGCGCGCTTATGCCCCAGCGAGCCCTGAAAATGCACTAATGCCTTCTTGCAAGTGATGGCAATAATATTGATGCTCATCATGTCTAGCGATGGAGACACTCCATTATATTATTGCTGGCAAAAACTATCAGGAAAGGTACAGAAATGACACTGTGGATGCATGCATGGTTGGCTCCAGAAACAAGAAAGAGAAAAGGGGGGGGGGGGGGGTGGGGGGGCTCCCAACTTTGCCCCCAGCCAATCAAACATTGCCGGCACGATCTTCGCCTCGTAATCAAGGACTTTTTCCTCTGCGTCGATAATCCGTTTAGGAAATTGAACTACAGTCCCGCACTCATCCCCCCAGTCACAATTATTACCCCAGCGCTCTCTTGTCCCTCCATCTATTCTCTCACTCTATCCCTCGTCTCTTTTAGTCTTCGGTCCTCACTCCAGCAATCCCCCCCCCCCCCCCCCCCCCCCTCTCTCCCATGCCGGGGACAAAAGCACGTAATTACTCAACTCTCTCCGCTATTAATCATTATTGAACGGCACTGAAGTCCTTGGCATACAATGGGTTCTGCCGGGTTACCCGGGCAACTCAAAATGATATAAAAATCTTACCTCCGACAGCCCAAAAGAAATATAACAAAATTAAAGGCAGATGGATGAAGAGGCGAACAAAATACAAGAAGAAAGGGGAAAAAAAAGTTGCATAGCTGTGTCTACATGTGTAGTCATGTCGGGCGGTTGATAGCTGGGTAGAAAATTGCCAGAGAGCTTCTGCCATCTCGGGATTTATTGATTGCCGTTATATACGGACATTCATAATTTTCTCGCCATCAATGAGTGCAGAAGGGTATGTTGTTTTGACAGGGAGCTTCGGTGAGGGAACTGGGGATGGAGAAGGGTGGGGAGGGGGGTGGGGAGTCGGGGGGGGAGGGGGGCACATACCACACAACACGCATATCAAAGGTCGCTTTACATGTATCGCCGCGCTGTGTGATCAGCTAAAAAGCTAGCCCAGGTATTACACTTTCACACAAAACGCAAAGATTTAGAGAGGTGGTTGTGGATGGGAGAAAAGAGGAGGGGGGATACACACTCGGGTCGGTCGGTCGGTCGGTCGGTGGGGAGAGGTCCCATCATCCAATCTGTCCGGCGTGTAAAGCCTATTAACACGGGGCACTGGGCCAAACCGCCGGGTGAAAAACAGCTCAAATTGGTCTTGAGAAGTGCTGCCAGCGATTCATTTCCGCGCGCAATTAATGCAGGGACATGCACGGCGAGCTCTGTTTTTTTTCTGTCTTGGCAGCTAGCGCCGCTATACAACCCTAATGTTGGAGTAAGGACTGGGGTACCAAAAAAAAAATCAATTCGGTTATGAAAGGGCCCCGGCATAGCTGTCATACGAGGGGTGTTCGCTTACAACAAGTGGAAGATAGTAATTACACGCTCTTCCGCGAGGAATAAATCTCAGTCTGCGTAAAGCATACACAGCCAGGCGCTTGGGCAGAGTGTGGCGACACTAGGGGATATATTTCTCTTATAGGATAAACGGCCAGTGTGTGTGGCGGGCTTTCACTTTAATTGCAAAACTGCTTCGTTGATTACAATACGGGGACATCAATGATGACCATTAATATTTAGAGGACGAAATGGAATGGATACACACAAAAAAGTGATCCGCGGTTCGTGAGTGTCGCCTTTTACAGCACTCATTCCCTTTTACAAGTATGCTCTGTGTTCCTGGGAAAAGTCACATTTTTTGCATTTTAAATGATATAGATTTATACTGCGCACTTCTCCATTAAAAACAAAAACGATCAAGGCACCTACAAAAAAAATTAAAAATAATAATGAACACATGGATATGAATAGCAATTTAATTAAACCACTGCAAATCTATGACAACAAGTGAGACTTTACAGATACCGGTAGTTCCCTCCTGAAAGTGTCAAATGAGGATATTTTGAGAAGTATGACAGGGAGCTTATTCCAGAGGGCAGGAGCAGCATTGGCAAAAGCACGGTATCCGTATCGTATTACCCCTGTACCTCAAATGCCCCACATGTAGATGACCTCTGAACTCCTATTTCAAAAGAGTTGTGATGAACTCCCACCCAACAATCACTGCATTCAGGTTACACTAATTATCTATAAAATTCTGTTGACAAAGAAACATTTGAACAAATCAAATGTTCTCCTATTTAAGTTTTAAAGTTTCCAAACCTCTCATTATCACGTATGTAGAATACATTTTTTAGGTGAAAGTTAACTTCACATTTTTTTTTTAATTTTCAGTAATGGAACATCATTAGGCGCCAACCAAACACGGCTCGAGGCCCCGCCAAAAACTGCAAACCAAAAAGCCAGCATATCTCACTTCATCGCAACTGTTCGGATACATCCAAATTGCCAATTACACACAGTGTGTGCCATGAATATTCAATGCAATCTTCGGCATTTCGGAATGATATTCTTCTCTTTCCGCTGATTCGCAAAATGTCCACAGGCACAGGGGTGGAAAGAGACAGTTTCAATGGGAATTAGACAAGGTTCTGCATACTTATGTACCGGTACATGTCGATTTTCTTTTTGAAAACCTAGGGAAAATTGTACAGTTTGCAGTGCATGGATTAAGTCTCTGAGAAAAAGAAAAGCGAAGGAAAAACAAAAAAAATTGTGCGAAAAATTTCATCAACTGTTGGGAAGCCAAGAGCTATTCAGGACTAATTACATTTGCTTTTGTGTCCGGAAGCAGCGTTTAGACGCTACAGTAAATAGGAACTGACAACGGGCAGCATCGTTTTTAGGTTTTCCATTGGGAAGAGCGGGGAATCTTTGATCAGGCCTGCCCACCATTTTTTTTACGGAAGATTTACCCCCCGGAGCAAAAAATGAAAAGTTAATGTTGTAGCTTTGCCTAATGGAAAGAAATCTCGTTCGTGCCGCTAGGATTAAATTTTTAGCTGACGAAATTTTTACTTTTTTTCTTTCTTTTTAAGCATAAACAATGTAATTTATGGGGGGGGGGGGAATAACTGACTCAAACGTGATATAAATTTGGCCAAGTGCCATGAATAATTGGCAGGTTGCCAAAGAAATCTTCAAGATATTTAATTTGAAAGAGTGTTCCTGGCATTAATTAATTAGAAAAAAAGTGCAAGTGGTATTACATCATAATGTTGTGCAAACCCAACCCGGGAACAGACCCAACCCGGGAACAGACCCAACCCGGGAACAGACCCAACATGGTAACAGACCCAACCCGGGAACAGACCCAACCCGGGAACAGACCCAACCCGGGAACAGACCCAACCCGGGAACAGACCCAACCCGGGAACAGACCCAACCCGGGAACAGACCCAACCCGGGAACAGACCCAACCCGGGAACAGACCCAACCCGGGAACAGACCCAACCCGGGAACAGACACAACCCGGGAACAGACACAACCCCGGAAACAGACCCAACCCGGGAACAGACCCAACCCCCAACAGACACAACGCGTGAAAGATTCAACGCGTACAAGATCCAACCCGGAACATTTACAAAACAATGTGGGTGGGAAAGAGGGGGTGGGGAAGAGGGGGTGGGGAAGACGCAGTGGGGAAGACGCAGTGGGGAAGACGCGGTGGGGAAGACGCAGTGGGGAAGAGGGTGTGGTTGGGGAAGCTGATGGGAAAGGGGTGGGGAAGGGGGTGGGGAAGATTGGGAAAAAGGGGTGGCAAAGGGGGTGTGGAAGGGGAGAAAGGGGGTGTGGAAGGGGGGAAGAAGAGTGGGAAAAGGGGATAGGAAAAGGGGGTTTTGGGAGGGAGTGGGTGTGTTGTGATCTGGGGAAAAGAAGTGCTCTTTCACTTAAAATGACCTTATTTGAGAAAATGTTGGGCTCCACACTTGTCCATCTCACACTAATTTACAAAACAATGTTTTGAATGGACACCACAATTCCCATGTTCAACACCAGTGAAACCATGCAAACAAAACACAAGTAATACTGAATGCTAGTAAACATGTACATACTTGGGGATGACAGTTCTTTTATCTTCTGTTCAAACACACCACACCAAATATAATTAAATAATTAAAACAGCTCTGGGATGAATGAACCAAGAGTCTTCTGGCAGTAAGCCTGTGTAATGGGATTAAGCAGGATCCTAAACCTAATCCTGAACAGGCAGGAAGTATATGCTGGGGCAAAAAAAAAAAATTACCAGTACCACTGCAAAGCCAATTTCAACAGGGTCTAGGATTAAGGCCATTAGGTAGTGTTGGGCCAGGGTGTCAGGCAGATATGTTTGTCTAATGGATTTGAATTTTGATTCAGCTGCCTGGGTGCAAGTGATTAGAGTTAATCAGTGGGTATTTTTTTAAGTCCTACTAATGCCTTGGTTTTCTTATTGGATGTCTGCAGATTTGTGTACTTGAAGCAACTATCGGATGACTAACTATCGAATGACTCTCAAAGTTCATATCATTGTGAATGAGTAACATTTTCTCCAGTTATACATGTATCTAACCTGCAAACGTCAAGCTTGTTACAGAGTGATGCGACACATGTACATGTGTATGTACCAGCTCCAAATCCATGACTAACAATTGCCAAGTTTCTCACGGAGGCAACTGGAATCCAGACATTCAGCAAGTCAAGTCCACTAGACCAGGGAACCGAGCAAGGGCAGTCAATGGGCGTATTGTTTGGGCGATGCTTTGGGCATGGCAATTCTAGCATAGTACATACATACATTGTACTATGTGCAACATCAACAGTTCAGTTGCCCAATGCGGTTCCGCTTTGCAGAACCAGTTGGCGAACACAGCTCTAGTTGAACATACTTTTTCGCCTTGCACGACAAACAAATTTGTGCCACGAAAAGTCACCTTTGCCCTAGCGCGGTTGCCAGACATAAAGAAGAACTAGGGTATTTTAGGGAAACTCATAACTTTGAACAGAATTTTAGAAAGTTGACTGGACATCGCCGCTAGGCATCATCACCCGATTTGACTTCACGCCGGTGCCGCGCAAGCGTAAAACATAGACAGGTTCACTAGCACAGGGCGCAACCTCTGGCGATGGCTTCGATTCTTGTGTCTTGTGTACGCGCGTGCTGCATGTGTCAACAGAGGGTATAACTAATCTTCCTACATGTAGAACAGCATGAACAACATTAAACATTCGCCTTTCCCATTGCGATTGACAGAGGGCGCTATTAAAAATGTTGCTCTCTAGTTTGACCCAAAGTCCCAAGTCCCAAGTCCCAAACAGCTAGCTCAATACTGATCTACCATATAGGCCATTGATTAGGCATTGACCACCGATCACCGACTAATCATCAGCAAGGGTCCGATTGCCCAATACCCCCTGAAAACACACATACACCTGTACTTCCCCCCTCCCCCTCCCCCAACCTGGCATGAGCAACGAAACTACTAACAACCAAGTGCACTTTCCAGCTTCTACTCAGGCGACAAGACTTCGGCGGGTCCACAGGGACCCCAAATTTCATTTTGCCGTCTTTCAATTCTCGCTACCAATTTCCGTGGATTTTTTTTCTTTTCATTTTGTTCTTCTATTTTCTCTTCCAGTCCTGCGTGCAGGACATTTTCAAAGGATGCAGGCTCCTTTTCCTGCTTAGTTTAGCACCCTGGAGAGATGTGGCTCGACAAAAAAATTGTTCACTCCCCACTTAAAACTGGGTTATCGTATATATAAATCCGGTGCGAGGCCCGCTCTAACCAGATTGGGTTTTTCTACCCGAGCGGGCACGGAGACGACGAAAAGCGTTTGGGGTTGTTTGGACATCTCTCAGATGCCAGGAAGAAGAGAAAAAAGGAGAGAAGCGGAGAGGGGGATACTAAGAGAGTTTAGGACAAAGTTTGCCCGAGGGGCTTCTTTGGGATTTTTTTTTACTGAAAGCAAAACCGTGCAGGGTTGGGGCAGGGGGGGGGGGGGGTTTAAGTGCATGGGATCTTATTTATCTTCTCGGAGAGATTGCCGATTACCGCTCCTTGAGCAAATTGTGTGATTGGGATAACGAACTTTTGTTTTCGTTACGGGGGCTGCAGTGTTATTCTTTCTCTCGTACGACAGAATTGATGATATTCTTAATTGCAAAACACGTGTTACACCACTACCAGTGCACATAGTTTTAAAAGATGTGTGTGCACGCACGTGCTGATTTAACATCGTTGATGGGATAAAATACAATTTGTCAGGTGCGTATTTTTAGCGTTTGAAGCAGCAAAAGTGCGGAAAATATAAAAGAAAGCTGCTTGAAGGTAATACTAATGAAGGTAATACTAATGAAGGTAATACTAATTAAGGTAATAGCTTTCTGAATGATGTAAGCCTACGATATATGTTCTAGGAAAAAAATACCAGTCATAACTGGAAGTGTGGTCACAATCAGCATTCGAAGCGCGTTCTCATTCACCCGATTGCAGCTACGCGTGCGTCTTCCACTGAACCAACCAACAGTATTTAACACATGCGCCATACCTTCAAACACTTGCGCGCATCATTCGGAAACAAACCACCTACATGTACTGATGGAAATTTTCCAAACATGCATTTCTCAGCCGCATCTTTGAGAAATGACAACTTGTTGTTGTACTTTCTTCAAGATGACAGCATGCCAGAAGGTAGTACATTGTATTTTACAGGAAGTTCATTAGTGTCATTATAATACTTCCAAGCAATTTACAGTAGAGCAAGTGAGGTAAGTTAATAAACGCGAGAGAAAATAGCTCCCCCCAAAACAAATATTGTATTTTTTGTTTTTTCAATGCAATTCTTTAAATCTTCTGCTAAACTCTCTTTATTAAAATCTTCTGTACTCTCTTCCATCTTAATGCTCGGACCGAATGCGGTGTTTTCATCAGTCAAGGTTTAATCCTGTGATTTACAACCAGTAATAAGCTTTTTAACGGTATTTTGGTTGGTTACTTTTTGGATAGCTGCATAAGTATACTGTGCAGCTTTGAAACTCTCAAAACAGTCAACAATCTGTAGGAATCTGGTAGGAAGGTACTGGTATCCTCAACAAAAAAACTCATCAACTTCTAAACCCTACATCTTTAATAACACCTGCAGGTGCCTGCACCGAACATCCCTGCAACAGAAGAAAAAAAACAATTTTGGTTCTCTACGTCATGGATATCCCCCAATATTAAGCCCTCCACGTCCCCAGCAGGGGTGGTGGTGTTGGTACTGGGGGGGGGGGGGGGGGTGGTCGACACTCTTCGCTTTCTGCATCTTCAGGGGTGACAAAAAATACAAGCCTGATTTCATGCATTATTCATGAACTTCCTGTAACGCCAACAATGGGCAGCGATTCATCAATATTCCATCCTTGCCCGAGGGCTTCTCTGGTTTGGTGGGTTTTTTTTTTTCTTTATTTTTCGCACAGCTCATGTTTTATTATATTTTTAAATACATGTATTTTAGTTAATTCTGTCTTTTTTTTTTACTTTCACGCCGCCGTGAAGGCCTAAACCTGAACACACAATCAAAGCCCCCTGGGGGGTTTCAAATACACTGCCTTGACTAAAAGCAGCATTGCAACCCTATAATTTCAATTTTGCCAGCTTTCTTTTTATCACCGACCCAAACAGGAGCCCCCCCCCCCCCCCCCCCCCCCCTTCCTTCTGATCACCGGTTCTCAGCGACACTATCTGTGGCTTCAGTTGATATTGATCTAAACTGTCACACAGCGCTGGCACTTCGTCGGTTGCCGGCGGGGGGAAATATCTCACCACCGGATGAGACACAGATGCGGTATTAGCGACAATTTTTTCCCCTTCTTTTTCTCTCTCCCATGTCTTTTTTTTTCTTCATCTCCGCTCTCTTAGTGTTGCTCTTACTTTCTCTTCCTCGCTCTCTCTCTCTCTATCTCTCTTGTTCTGATCCTAAAATGTGGTAATGTCATCTCAAAACGGAGCCCTGGGGGACCAATGGCAGATTGACTCTGCTCGGGAAAAGACCGGGGTAAACCCGTGTGTTCTGGAGACATGCCAAATCATGCAGTAATATCCTACGAGCTGTACCGGTAGTTGTATTATATTGTACAAAAATCAATGGGCTATCCTCGTCCAAACTTCTTTTTAGTTCCAGACACTTTCAGACTATCCAGCGGAACCAGGTGATAAGTAGGAGAGTAGTTTGAATAGAAAAATTTGTTATTTCTTTAATAGGACAAGAGTAGGATTTTGGAAGAGGAAATCAGGATAAAATCAGGACTTTCGCAGGCTTGCAGGATTGGTTTTTAATGATACTCGCCCATTTCAACAGCATTATATATGTATAAGCCTCGTTTGGCATGTTCTGTACACTTGCGATCCATCCTCAACTTAAGAAATGTGTTTAAAAAAATGAACAATGAACAATACAATTTAAGCTTTAAATGCACCACTTACATGTATACACGGTTTTAGGTGGTATGGGCGCATATTTGTATCATGAACAGTGCCCCAGTGTCATCAGGTGGCCAACCCACCACCCCCACATGCTTTCAAAGTTTTAATTGGTCATTCTTTAATATCCCCCATCCATCCCCAATCTCCCTCCAACACATACATGTACATGTGCAATGTACATGTATATTGCAATGTGCTTCTGACACAAGTCTCAAATATTTTAGCCAATCCACACCACCCAAAAACCATTCACAAATTCCAGCCAGCCAAACACAAACCACTTCTCCCAACCCTGTCTCCCCCACCCCCCTCTCAATTTTTTTTTTTTAAATACTAATAATAACTAAATAAATAAATCCTCACTCAACCAATGAAATCTTGCAACCAGTCATTACCCTCCCAATCAGGACTGCAGCACTCAATAAGTACATGTAACTACCCAAGATTTACTACCACATTCAGGAATCGAAATGGAAACAGCACACTTTTCAACACAGAGCCCCTTCAAAAAGTGCAAAGCACAAACTGTCTAATTCCCCCCAATCCACACAACCATAAACTTTTATGGTCCCATGGCATTAATTTGGTTCCTTCAGTGGCAAACTCCGATGTTTTTTCCCCCAGTTTTTTGGGCAGCGGTGTTAACAACAACAAAAAAGGACCAGGGACATTTCTGAGGAAATTCTTGTTATTTTAGGATAAATTTGTATTTTAAGAACTTTGTAGCTACTTCAAAGCTTTCAAGCAGACCCCGGCTGAACAAGTAGAAGTACAGTAGGATCAATTTTTGTTTTGAAACAGGACAAAAATAGGATATTGTAGGACAAAAATGGTGATAACAGTAGGACTTTTGTGGTCTTTCAGAAATAGTTGTTGGTGATAATCACCCACATCAACAGCATCACAATCCTCATTTGGCATGTTCCAGGTACATGTACTCCCAGTCACAACACCTGTGCCACTTGTACAGCCTCAGCTACATGAGGTGGTCATTGTAAGCTCTTGAAAGTACCTTGGCAGTACTCCTGCGCCCAAACCCTTCAGTGTCTGATATTTGCATAATGGTGTGTAATTTGCATACAGGGGCCGATTTCATAGAGCTGCTTAAGCACAAAATGTTGCTTAAGCACAAAAACTCTTGCTTGGTACATTGTAAATTCCATGTGATCGTTATGCTAAAGCTAACAACAGCTAAATACCAATCACAAATATTATACATCACATGGAATTGTGGCTGGTAAGCTGGTTTTACTATGAGCAAGAATGTTTTGTGCTTAAGCAAATTGTACAGGTATGCTTAAGCAGCTACCCGGACCTTAAAATAGAGTGCATATATTTGAACCCTAAAAGGTACAAGGGGTGCAAGCTTTCATCTTTAAGGGTGCAATGTGTTACAGCTTAACTCTAATAAGTTTAATTTTGCACCCTTCGAGGTGCTGCTATTGTATTAACTATGGGGAGCAAAATTAAACCTTCATTTCTTAGAGTGTGGAGGCAAGGAGAAAAAGTAAGGTACATGTATTCTTGAAAGCCATTTCTTTGTTGTTTAACATTCGTCAATGCAAAAGCATTTGTGCAAAGATAGTGCGTAAATGAATTCTGATTTGGGCACAATGTACTGGTCAATGTTGAAGGCAGCTGGCTGCCTCCATGTTTGCATTCCGAGATAAAACCAATAATTGGTTGGAGAGATAGCGAACTGCCAAAATAAAATGTAATGAGAGCGACTGAAATAAGTCTGTAGATGCGGGCATCCATATCTATTCGGATACCGCTATCTTATCAATGGAAAACATAACATCATCATTTCCAGTTTTTGAAAGAAACAAATGAAATAGGGGACGTATAACAATAGAGAACAATAGGGTCCCCTATTTCGACAAGGTCCCCAATTCCGATTCGTGTACAAAACCTATGGAAGGCCTTCCGAAAAAGAGTACAAACAAAAGAGGGACAATAGGAGGTCCTTGGGAGGCGTATACACACTTGGGCGAGTTTATATTTTTTGGCGCAAATGAATTTTACACTAAGCTAGTTCGTTATTCCAACTGCGCAGGTGCGCAACAAGATTTGACAAATCTTTCTCAAATGGGATAAACACGCAAGATACATTGTAAATGCTAACTTGAGACTATGGGGTACGGTACACTGTACGTGGTAACCGATTTAACAAAATCCAGATTCTACGCATTTCTTAGTGCATTCGAAAGGACGATGGCAAATTTTGTTTGAACAAAAGTTTGGACACAAAAGACCCCGGAAAACCTTTCGTATCCAAACGTTGGTTTTTTTCTTCTTCAAAAAACTTTAGAACACAACGATCTCTGTAAATTTGCTGGTACCAACTATGCTTTTTCATGTACATACCGGTACATGTACAATACAACAAAATTTCCGAAAGATGTGCACCGTACAAGTATATAAATATGCAGTGGATTTACCGAAGTGTCTTATCATTGCCTTGTCTCTTAGACTACAAATGCTGGGAAAGCACACACTGGTGCAGGCAGAGATGTTCAGCCGGGTGCATCTTAAACACCGCTGTCATCAAACCAACTAACCAACACTTTCGCACTGACCATCTGTCGCACTCCAGAATTAGGGCACACATATGCAACATCTAATCTTCTTCATCTTTAATAAAAAAAAAAAAACACTTGGACGGGAAACGAGACACATAGACATTATACAGTGCTCACCTCATCTATCTGCCGTTACTCATAGATTCACCCTCTAAAATGTGCCGCACGTATCGTTTTTCCGCGTCTGCACCGAACACGACGATCTTCTTTACATTTCCATGTTGAATAATCCCTTTAAAAAACAGACACGCAAATGGTATGTGGGTTGATTAGAACAATCGATGTGCAATCTCCAGCCATTAAGTGGCTCGCTCGTGCCTCTTGTTGGTAATTTAGCGCATCAATCAATGAGGCATGCCCTTGTGTGTGTGCTATTTTTCTTGTGTGCCCCACATTGCTCATCTTGGATACACCTGTTTGCTTTGTTCTAACGCTAATGACACTTTATCACTTACAAGGAGTGCACAGGGCTGCGAGTCACAAGTGACAAGGATTATACACACACTAATATGCGATGTTGGCAGAAATTACTTTCAAGTTTCACATGTGTTTGGCCAGTTATGGTATATTAGTAAAATACATGTAGGTTGCCAATGTTAAACAGCTAAAAATAAAAGATCGCCAGGTTTAATTAGCACCCCAACGAAAAATTAAGTAAGCAAAATAGGTCATCAATTAATTCTTATGTGTTCCTGACTTCTAGGTCATCAATTAATTCTTATGTGTTCCTGACTTCCTGGTTCTTAATTTATCTGCATAATTATAATTATTTTTTTTCTTCATTAAAACTACCGGTACATCATTGTATCTTCTGTTCTCGTACCGGTAGTCTGGTTCTCTGACCCTAAGACAGATGAAACTGAGCAATTTTTGGATGCCAGGGAATAATATATATGGTTTTGGAACCCGACTATACGGGAAGCTGGCTTGCACCCGTACTCATTCATGGATATATTGGAAACAAACTAACCAAATTTGATAGATTGGGAGCAGTAGTTGAAAAAAGTCTTTCAACGATGGTCAGCTGACCACCGTTCCAAAATCCAAAATCCACTAGTTTTGGGGGTTGGTTTTTTGTTTATGTAGCATATTCCCATTAACAACAGAATTTGTTAGATTATCATGACAGAACTGGGGTTGAAAAAAAGTGTATGAGACATGGAAAAAGTTTTTTTTTTTTTTTAATATAGCTGACAGAGAACTGATTTTTATCAGTAAAGTCCATCTGCAGTGTTATCTAGTTACGCCCTGGTAATCTCCACACATCCAAGGAAATTACACATTCCTCCCACGATTCCAAGCAATTTACAGCGAACCAAGCGAGGTGTAAACCCTGGATAAAATTGTTCCCCACAAAAAAAAAAAATTATATTTTTAATCCAATTCCGCAAATCTTCTGCTAATCTCCGTATACTCCCCGCCATCTTATAATAATGCTCCGACCCAATGCGGTGTCTCCAAGTCCAACCCAGGATTAAAGTCGGTAATTTAACTGAAGCGCCGGGGGCCGACCAGAAGAGTTTCGCGTGGTATCGCACAAGAAAAGAGAAAACCCTTAATTACTCCCGCTAATTTCCTCCCTCCTGAGCGCTGAGGCGTGTGATAGGTTTCCTTACTCCGTAAATTGCAAAAGCGCTAATCACTGTAGCTCTTAGGTTCTTTTTTAATATTCAATAGTCAATCCAAACTAAAGATAAGACCCCACCCCGCTAAAAAATGGGAGTTTTTTTTTTTTTAGCACCACGGCTTTTGAGCCTGAGGATCCAGGTGTCATCATAGCTGCTTGTGCGATAACATCGCCATTGCCTTTGACGATTTACCGACATTGCCAATCTATCTCCCCCCACCCCCTACCACCCTCCCCACCTTCTCCTCCCCTACAATGTCTGTGTCAGTCCCGGATAATTGAATAGACGGTGAGGATAATCGACTCATCAATTGATTGCAGAGCTTTTGTTTCAAACGGTGACACGGAGGCACGTATAGGCCGGCCACCCCTGTACAAGCTAGAGTTTAGCGATCCGTTGAGAGCAGACGAGCGAGGGAATTACAACCGTACTTAAGTACGTACATTGTACGTCGGTCTGTGACAACTGAAGAGCAGACACTGAGCTGATTGCGGTGTTTCCAGTAAACAAAACAAAAAAACAACAGGCTATTATCGAGGCTAGGGAAAAACATTAACAAAGAGAGCCACTCACTTCCACCACTGCGGCTAACTTATTCATGGTTTTAATCAACACTCTTTAAAAAAATGTGTCCTTCGTCTGCGCGGGAATCTCCCTTGTTGAATGAAAGAAAAACCAATTTGGACAAGCTCCACGTAATTGCCTCATTGCTCCCGTAATGGGAAGTCTATACTGGAGTCTAGTGAATCATGCATCCATTAATTATAGAGAAATGTCACAAAAAATTCCAAGGATGCTGAAATTAAATATTGACAGGCAATATTGAACACAATGTAGGGTATGTTCTTTACTGAAGTGTGACAAGATAATTACCAGAACACATACAGTGTACTGGTACATGTACCATAAAATAATCCATTAATAATTTTGTACACATGATAATCATGCAGTAGACTATTAGGCCTAGTCGTTGGCGCATTTATTTTTATCTGAAACAGCAAATGTGCTCCAAATCTAAAGATGCTTGCTTGACAATCAACCTGATCAAGTTTTTGATCTGTGAATGCTGTATATTCCGAGTAAAATAATATTCTAGGATCTCGATTTTATATGTGACCTGTCATCACAAAATGAGCGTAAAGTCGCACGGAGTGATTTCCCAGTACGGCTAGTCAAAGTCAAAATTTGAAGGGGTGGACGATTTTGAGATTATATGGTTTTTTTAAAGACTAAATCCCCAACAATTAATTCCCAATTTTTCAGGACGATCAGATAAAAATTAGTTTTGGAGACAATTTTGACTATGCCTTTCTATGCCTTTCACACAATTTCTCGCAAGAAATGCCCGTTTTCTCATAATCTCTGTATTAAGACTCCAGACTAAAAAAGAAAAATAACAAAAATATTGAGTATCAAACCTCCAAGTGTTAAATACCATTGGAAAGCTCTGTTTTCACAGAATTTATAAATACCCATATCTCAATTTTTGATTTTGCCGACTTTACGCTCATTTTGTGATGACAGGTCACATAATGTGTATTCTAAATTGCCCCCTGAAATTAGCATGCGGGATGGGTTATTGCAGCTACATGTACGCTCAACCACCAAATATTACTTGTTGTAACCACAGGTGTGTACACAGATTTCACAGTACCTGGTGTGTGACTGGCACCGAAGAATTGTGAGTTAATGTTTCAAAATACATGTACATGTACGTAGATATAGAAATTTTAGCAGATTAAAAAAAAAAAGCACCAACAACTTTTCCCACGCTCACAAACTCAATAGCTCAAATAATCATTTACAATTCAATTGTCAAAAAGGCAGTTGTTTATTAGCACCCGAACAACAAAAAAATCAGACTGAAAAATAATTAGTCAAATTTTTTTCCCAGGGTACATGTACCGGTACCAAGTCACAGATGAAAGCACAGAACTGAACAAAGACTAGAACTTGAAAAGGAACGCTGAATTCGTATATGACGACACTTAACATCTCACATGATTGGTCTCCGTTTATACTCCTTGAACCATTCCATCCAATCAGAATCAAGCATTCTACCAAACTGACCAGGTCATTTACACCCCCACACAAAAAGAATTGCACACTATTAAACAAATAAAACTTTACGAAACAAAGTATAATAGTGGGGTTTTTTTTTCAATGCTTCAAAGTCCCTGCATAATTAATATCCCCAGTGCTGCCCCGACCAATCACAGCCACACCCGACAACTACAACATCCAGGGCTCAGCATTTCTGGTCCGATAGTTTAAACCAATAGCCAGTCACAGAATTGAAAAGGGGGACTCGAGTTAGAAAGAAAAAAAGAAAAAAAAATAACGCCTGAATTTTATGAATGGAAAGAGAGAGAGAGAAAAGGTGGGGGGGGGGGGATTGTAATTATTGTTATCAGCGCCTAGGGCTAAACCGAAACACCAGGTGCAACAACCTGCGCCCACTGACTAAGAATAGAGCCCGTGAGCGGGCGACTATAAGTTGTTAGCTTTTATAGGCAGTCACCTAGCAACCGTTTAAATGAAATATTCTTTCTAGTTTTTATTTGGACTTTTTTTTTATTTATTTTTTTAAAGATACCGCAGGAACAAGCTCCCTGGGGGCATACATGTACCATACATAGCCCATTCAGTATGCATCATTTTATAGTGTCGACTATTATGCAGATGGTGAATTTATAATGACCACCAAAAGTTGTTCTCTTTGGTTCGGGTTACATATAGTTCATACCGGTACTACATGCAAACTTGTGAATGCGATGCAAATTTGATGTCATGAAGCATTCGCTGCGAAAAAAGGTATTTCGGTCTTCCGGAGGTCGCAGGTTTGAGTCCCGCCTTTGCTAATTTCTTTGATTACTTTTAAGTAGAAACATGTTCAACTTCTTTCAAAATTGCATCGCAAAAACGATGCTCTGACATCACAAATTCACATTAATTTTGTTTTGCTTTCACACCGATGCATCGCTCATACAGAAACCAACATTTTTATTTGAATTTTTTTAGGTACGGTAGATTCTAAACAAAGATTACATTTCCAATTTAGTTGAAAGATTATAGGTCATGCACATACATATTGTAGTTTGTGTGCAATTTAAATGTACTTCATGCGAAACCCATTAGAAAATATCAACACAAAATGTGTAAGTTAAAAGTAGGATACACCATTGGTAATTGCTTGAATTATCAGGAATGAGTGGATTTGGGGGTTGTATTTTTTACTAAATATCGTTTTACAATCATGAATGACCAAACAAAACGGCATTCTTTTTAACCGGAGTCAGAAAGTTGTTCTCGGTTTTTTTTCATGATCACTGTCTGGCAATCGTGATTTGTTTTAAAATAAAATTCAATTAATCGGAGCAATTACAGATTGTGGTATCTAGCACAATCATTTAGCTGGATGCCTAGAATCATTATTTACTTTCAAATAATATTTCTTAATTTTTGTTACATAAATGTTATTAACGATTTGAAATAAATAAGTTCTTCTCATAATGTGAAATAGTAAGAAATGAATGGCCTCGGCTAAAGTCGTGTGAAACTAATACAACAAAATACCTAGACAAATCAATACATGTCGTGACGCGATGTCACACAGTAAATGCAAAAATTGTTTGAATTATAAAAAAAGGACTACATAGAGTACTTTTAAAACAGCAATATCAGTCCATCAATTATGTTCTCAGGCAATCAGTGAGTGTTGAGCAATATTCAAATATCCTATCAACCGCGAGAACGGTTGATTCAATATTACCATCATAAGTGGAAGTTCCAAAGTACCCCAGCACAAACACACAGAGAAAGAAAAAAAATACTGAGAAAAAAAAAAAAAAATCCTTCCATTCATAAAAAAACAAAATTTTCAGCCCACACGCATGCTTGCATTATACACGCCTGCCTGGCCCCATTGTTGAGAATCTCTCCCGCGTACAGTCACGTACTTTAACAACTCTCTGATGCTACTCTTAATTCTGTCAACACTAACCTATTCTTCCGGACATCATGCCGGAGCCAGCCTGGGCTCGCTCCGCTTGCTCGATGGCCGGGGCCCGCGTGGGCCTGATTTGCATTTGAAAAGACCGGTCGTGTGCCGCTAGAACCAAAAAAAAAGAAAAAAAGGGGGGGGGGGAGGAGACGGTACTAAGAGCAGGCCCCGGCAGCTAGCTAGCTCGAGCCCAAACCGCCTGGGAATTCCGTCCCTTCCATTAGGGGGATGAGTTTCTGAAATTTGGTATTGCTTGGTTGGCGTTGGGTTTCACCATCGAGGCTAAGGCAGGAGCAAGCGAGCGAGAGCGGCATCGGGATTATCCTGGAAAGTGGCATGTCGAGGCACATGGGGTGGAGGGGAGGTTGTATTATAGTGGAAGTATGGTACCAGGGGTGGGGGGAAAGGGGGTGGGGGATACATTAGGGCAGTTGATGTCACGTTTATGTGTCTATCTGAATCTGATCACCCTTGTGTTTAAAATGACCAAATATTAAAAAATATTGGAGTCATCACTCGAAGCTTGATTTTTGGGGTCAGTGGTTTAAACAAAATACATTCAGTATATTTGCAAATGTGCTAAATGTATTCTGTTGAAAAAAACATTGACCCAAAAAATCAAGCCTCGAGTGATGACTCCAATTATAAAAAAAAATTGTATTATTATATATTTGTTTTACAATGTTTATCTATTCTCAAAGACAGATTAAAAGGAAAAAACGGTTAAATTGGTTTTGTTCATATACCGTATCTCTGAAGGTCGGGCATAAATTTTCACTTTTGCCAAAATAAATCTGTCACAACAGCTGACAAGTGTGAACTTGCAATTTTGAACACAACTTCACCACTAAATATTACTAGGCTGTGGTTGTCCGCCATGTATTTTTACAAGTGTAGCAATGATCCCCCAGCCGGGCTGTGCGCAGGCCGGGGTCACTTTTCATCACTTTCAGAGAAGCCCAATTATGATTAGACAGGGAGGCATTTTGCCAATTCTGGATGGCATTAAACATTTATGGTTATTATGGGACGAGACCCACAGAGGCAAAAAAAAAAAAAAACCACCTCCACACAAAACAGATGTTCGCAACATGTGGAACAATACGCCTACATTGTACATGTACTGTACAAGCCAGTTTTGGGATCTTTGATGATATTTATTTGCAATAATCCACACATGTCCATAACATTGCAATCAACATTTAATACTGGTAAGCAGGAATCCGGCGAGGGTTGTGAAATCTGTTTTGCAGGATATCTATGATACAAATTCCCCTCATGGAAACTTGGAGGATGGAGACAAATGCAAAATGCTACCGGTACTTGATCTAACAGGTGTAGCGACAAGTATGTACACGTACAGTGTACTGCTGCTATTAATTCTACATTTAACATTTTATTACAACAGGGCGTCAGACTGGGTTAACTGCATAATACTAACTCTCTACCATAAACCTACTGTAAAAGTTTACCTGTAGACTATACAATGCAGAGATTAATACGACAAAAAGGAATTCAGTTTCCAAGCAATTTTACAGATTTTTACAGATGTTTGAGAATTATCAGGTCAGGGAACCAAATGCAAACAAAATGTTAACTAACTGAATTTGGTAAAACTAGTGGCGGTATTTGAAAATACTAAGTTTTTCCAATGATAGTCAACTCGCAAATCGTTGGAAATTGATCCAAGTTTACATTATTTTTTAGTTTTTTGATATTGCAAATATTACCTTAAAAAAAGGCAGTCATTGTAATCTTGATTGCTGTTTTTACCATTCCTGTTCCTGCAAATTTCCTATCCTGACCTCTGCAACTACCTCAACACCACCCCTTCCTACACCCCCCCCCCCCCCCCCCCCCCCACCCCCCCCCCCACCACACTCCCACACACACACCCGTTTTAATTTCAACCACTCCAAACAAAATTATTGTATTCATCCAAGCACATTCATTCATAAAAACAAATACAACAAAAATCGTAATCATTACCATTCCTGCATCTACAGACAAAAATTACACAGCCCAAGCGATTTCCCACAACCACCACCACCAAAAAAAAAAGACACGTCCGAGTGGTTTTGATAATTTCCCCGGCTAATGCACGAGCGTATCCACCAATCAAAATGCAGCATGGTGCGTCTAACCGAGTGAAAAAAAAAAAAAAATTGATGCCAAAGACCGAGACTCTGGCAGGCAGGGTACTAATAGTCTATCAATCATAAAGCGGCAAAGGAGCGAAAAAAGAAGAGGAAAAAAAAATGAAGCCCATTGATAGGGCAGTGTTAGCCCAACCATAGCCAGCCATTCACGGACTCCCCATCTGCCTGCACCAGGCGCAGGCTTCTATTCTCATGCAAATTAAGCCTCCACACTGACACACACACACATACACAATATAGACTGGCAGATTAGGGTCTCTGGCTACTAGCCGCAGACTGACCATCTGTCGTGCCAATTTGAATACTAAACAAACTCTTATATCGCTGTGCACATAATGTTTCTGAGGTATTTTTTTTCCTTTTTCTTTCTCCCTAATTGTAATTCAAGTTTCAAGATAAAATAGAAGCTGGGATAAAAGGGAGAAAAAAAATGTGCAAATAAACTAAAATGTATTCAGTGGGATTATGTTGGCTCCATTTTGCTGATATGCAGGGTCGTTATAGCGGCGTCGTCCAGGGACGCCAAAATGAATTTCTGATTCCACTGATCAATTGAAAACCTTTTTTTTTTTAATTAGATTTTTTGGGGCGTACTTTGTTATCAAATCAATGTCTATTATTGGTAATTTTTTTCTGCGATGAATGGAATTATTTGGTCATTTAAGCTTTAATAGTTCCTTTGCCCAAAAAAATAAACAAGTTGAACTTCTACGAATAATCAAAATCTAAAGACCAGAAATAGGACACAAACCTAATTCATTTCAAAGTTCTTTCATTTGTACTCAATAATTATAAACATGTTTGGTTAGAGGTAGGTAAATTGGCTAATAAAAAAAAACAGCTGCTATTACAAGAAGGGTACGTGACCCTTGGTCTGCAAACGTTTCCTATCCTTGACACATACATTTGTAACTTACACCTTGACTGAAGCCCTGTGAATAATGTGCATAGAACATGAGCAGTGTGATAGTACAAAGTAACAAATAATCTCAATCCTCCAAAATCCTCATTTGGATAAACACCCAAGTAACTCAATCCTGCAAAATCTTCCAGCATTAGTTTAGGTCTTATGACCTGGATCCTGCATTATCCTCCAGTGCCCAAAACCTCAAACGCCCTCAATCCTGCCAAATCTTCCGATGCATAAACTTCCAAGTGCCCTCAATCTTAAAAAATCCGGCATTTTGCAAAGAGGATTTGAGAGGATTTTAGATGGTTAGGGTTTGTTTTTTTAATGTTTTAATAAAAATGGACCTCCAAATGAAAATCAAGGAATACACAATTTGGAACAAGGAACAACAGTAGCCGGAGGAATTACAACCCACCAAGTGCGGCAAACATGCCTCACTTAGGTTAAAGAAGCCGATCATCGGACACCGAAAATAAACCCCCAACAATTTTGGAAAAGCAGCAACCTGCATATAAAGTACCAATGAGACTTGCGAGCACACGACCTAATCAATGGGCCTTAAAAGCCAGCTCCATCATTTATTAATTTGCAAGATGAACGCTGCTTAAGCCGTCAAAATTTCAGCCTGATCCCCGGAGAATTCCAAGTCCTAGGTTTTTTGGGGGGTCTTTTGGGGCAAATTTCTCTCTGCTGGCGATTAATCATTAACAGACATTTGCAAAGGAGTCCCATCTTTCTTGTCTGTTTGGGGTGGGGGCTTTTATTGGTTTTTTTGGGGGGTTGAGGGTGGATATCCTAAAAGTATTAAATTTGATACTAAAATGCAACTACTCCTGAACATTTTCTTTTTTGTTTTAATAACAGTGATAAATCCATCAATTTTCCTAAAATTTCTACTGTTATCAGTTTAATTCTAGTTCTTGTGCAAGCATCAATTCCGGAGATTTTATTCTGGGAGTTGGTTTTTAACCAGTTCGCGCCGGATGACGTATATAAACGCAAATATTTCCCCAGATTCAAAACGGATGACGCATAAACACGCCAAGTTCAAGTTCGGAAATGTATGTCAGCAGCGGGCAAGGCCGGAAATGCGTGGGTGTGCTTCCCGGCACTATCAGCCTGAACACGCTTCGGATTGAGTTTCGTTAAAAATAATCCCGCCCGTGGGCTCGGCGATGTTAAAATAATCCCGGCGCGAACTGGTTAAAATACAAATTTCAGTTTTGAAAAGTTCCTGGTTTTTGTACGTGGTCTGTTATCACAAAATGAGCATTAAAGGTAAGATACCGGGGTACACCATCGGTAATTTCTTGAATTATCATGAATGAGTAGATTTGGGGGTTGTATTTTATAGTAAATACGGCGATCGCAAATTTTTCTTTATAAAATTCTATTTTTCAGAATTATTTCAAGATATCTAGCGCAATCATTTGGCTGGATGCCTACCTGTAGAATCATTATTTACTTTCAAATGAGTAAGATACTTCTTAATAATTTGGTAGTCAATATTTTTGATATCTGCAAATGGTATATCCTAGACTCTTAAAGAATTGTGATACATTTATCTGCATTCTGCAGAACAAGAGTTGTACAATGGTATGACAACATGAAGGGGTACCGAGTTCAGTATCATTAATGTATAGACCATCATTCAACTAATACTGATTCTGTAGAAAATGGCATATAAAACCCTGCAGTTGTGTTACATACATGTAACATATGGCATGAAATAGGAGAAAGATCAAACCGGACTTATAAAGTAGATCAAGTTTGACGTAAAAGCAAAACAAAGAAATCCACCTTCCCTTCAAATGTTGGCGTTGCCCCAAAGAGCTCTCATGCAATAATTGCAATTTCCGACTTGGTGCTCATATTGTGGTATCGGGTCAGGTTACAAACTTACATTAGGCCTATATTCATGTGACTGGCAACATGTTTTTTGAGTGAATTCTGATAGTTTGGTTTAAAGGTAGGATACACCATATTTGCAGTTATCGAAAAATCTTTACTACCAAATTATTAAGAAATATCTTACTTATTTGAACGTAAATAATGATTCTAGGCATCCAGCAAAATGATTGCGCTACTCCAGTAACTATTCTGAAAAATTGAATTTTATATAAAAAAAATTGCGAAAAACAAAAGAACAAGAACAACTGCTCGACGTCGGTTGAAAATGAACGCTGTTTAATTATCTTATTTTTGTTCTCATCATCCATGATTGTAAAACTTCAGACAGGTCAGTTAAACGATATTTACTATAAAATGCAACCCCCCAAATCTACGCATTCCTGATAATTCAAGCAATTACCAATGATGTATCCCACCTTTATTAACCAAAGGTTGTAAATGTTCAATCGTGACCAATATCACTTGGAACTGAATGCAATCAAACACACATTAATGACCCAAAACCAAACCAAAGTCCGTAAATAAGTGGCGAGTTTCGGAAGAAACCTTTTCCTGGGCAGTATGGTTTTGTTTCGGGACAATCTGTGTCGATGGAGTGGATCACTGAAAACCGGGCAAATTCTAGAGAAAGGAAGTTCCTGAATGTATAATTCATCAATTGTGTTTAAACAGTATACAACAAGGAAACACTACATTGTACCTGCAAATAAATAAAATGTCTACATTTGTATCAGAACCTTGTTATTTATTTTTTTTCCGTCAAAGTCCTTGACTCTTCAAACCCTACTTTTCAACCTTCCCGAGATTTTGTGCAAGTTTCCAGAAATCAAGATTCAAACATTAACCCTTGTAACCGACAAACAAAAGTGGGATCCTGGCCATAAAAACACCTCATCAAAAAGCTGTTTGAAGATTCGGTTGATGATGCAGTATTTAAAAATTTGATTTCATAAATGGTTTGTTGGCTCACGAAACCACAAGCACAGTCACAACTACTAGAAAGTGCAACACAGAATGTCAACTCTACTGACCCAGGAAATGTTTCATTGCTCCTAGCATTCAGTCTGTTGTCTGGCAGATAAACACAACTTAAAAAGTAGAGCCAGTGCAGTATAACTACAAGTTGTCAACACATTTGGGGGGGGGGGATAATGAACAGTAATTTGACAATGGCACTGGTATAGTAATCTATGCTGAACATTTGTCAGGTAGTTGGAGGACTGTTGGAGTGATAAGGAATTAAGGATGTTACAATAACTGGTGGTAATTGCCACACATTGGCAGTTCCTCCGTTATTATTACGGTATGTATTACACCAATAATGGGCGCCAGAACTGCACAGTGCATACAAATACACAGTGAAGGGTTCGCAAAGAGACACTGATCAAAATGCAAGATCAAGTTATGGCACAACTAATATAGAAGCTTTTAGACTTTGTTGTGGACGTGAGTGAATCGTTAGGGGAAAAAAAACATTAGTATCTGGTCTGTGTGGGGACATACTGGTACTTACTAAAAGAATTACTTAGAATTAGTATAGTTGCTACAATTTGTCCATTAGTCGCGACATCGCGTAGCTGCATTCGACTGAACGAGTACATCCCAAATGCCGATTTGGGCCACAAGTAAAAATACGACTTCGGCAACTTTTTAAAAACATATTTGGTTGAAAATAACCAATTGATTGGTAGATCCGGTATGTATCCAATATATTGGTCAATTTTAACCAAAATATTGGTTATTTTTACCAATATTTCTGTTAAAATGACCAATATCATTGGTTATTTCGACCACTTTTGGGGGTTATAATTGACCAATATCATTGGTTGGAAACATATCTACCGGTACCAATCAATTAGTTATTTCAATCAACCTGTTTTTAGGGTGAAGAAAAAAAATCTTGGAACATACCGGAACAACATTCACAGAGTTAAAACTCTATCTTCTGAAGCATTATCAGTTATCAAGCACCCGTCTTTAGATTCTGAGCATTTTTGTTGCTTCAAACGAAAAACAAACAAACGCACAAATGACAAATGGCAGGTCTTTACTCGTTATTGCCATTGAGTCATGTCCAGATACTACGCTGGCGAAGACACCTGCAACACGTGACTTCTCACCGCAATTGTTTTAATGGATTGACAGACGTTATCCCACAGACTATTACATTACTTCATTGCGTGTAATTTAGAAGATTATCGGCATCAAACAAGCAAACAGACCGGGCGCGCTGTGTGTGCTGTGGATTAATGTACATGTACACCGGCCCGCACAGAGTAAGACCTGGCGAGTGCGCTAGCGTCTAATGAAATTGGACGGCTGATTTTTTTTTTTATAAGCAAGCAAACCGAGATTATTTTAGTGAGCTTGCCCCGATGTGTCACGAAATGGAATGCTCAGAAACAACTAGAGCTGGATTCAAATTAAATGCTGAGAAGCGGCACAAATTTGCTTAGTGCGGAAACAAAATTGAGTTATTAAAAACAATTATATTAGCCAAATTTCACAATGTATATAAAACGTGCAATAGTTTTTTTACATACAGTTCTGGTTAAATTGAGCATTTAGTCAAAGAGTTTTTATGAATTGGATATAGATTCTGCAGAACAACAACTTTTCAAATGTACACAACATTAAGGCGTAATGAGTTCAGTAACGGAAATATAGACAACCAACTTACTTGAAGTGGTAAAACCGATTCTTGTGAAAAACCTGCAGTTGCGTTACAGTGAATGCAAAATCAACTCTCAACAGACGAAATAAAATAGGTTTTAAAGAGGTTTTACAGAACATCAAAAATAGAGACACCCGAAAGCAAAAAGAAACAAAAAAACTATTTTAATCCCTTACTTCTTTAAATTTAAGCTAGGACAATTTTAAAGGTACCGTAGGATACACCATTCGCAGACATCAACAAATTGTACTACCGAATCATTAAGAAATATCTTACTTATTCGAAAGTAAATATTGATTGTAGGCATCCAGCAAAATGTAATTTTGTAAAATGTTCTGCGATCGCGAAAAACATAAGAACCACTGCCCGACACCGGTTGAAAACGAACACCGTTTTTTCTTGCTTTTCTCAGCATCCATGATTGTAAAACTTCGGACAGATCAGTGAAAGTATATTTACTACAAAATACAACCCCCAAACCCACCTATTCATTATAATTTAAGCAATTACCAATGGTGTATTCTACCTTTAAAAACAACGCTACTGCTACAGTCACTCGACAGAGTTCTCGGCAGACCACACTACATGTGTATGTCAACTCAACTGCCCTCACACGAGTATAATTCAGCCCACACTCGAAGACGAACCCCCCACCCTCACCAGTAGTGATTTCCAAACTGCCTAGATCATCCTTGGTGTAATGTTCTCATAAATATGGCAAATACACATCAGACACTACTACCATTTCAGGAGTGGGAATAATGTATGACTATATCGGTCCTATAGCCAGCCTTGAGATATTGTCAATGTCAAGCTCTTCCCAGACAGGGGAGGCACTTTAGCAGATGAATTTTATGAATTATTGAGTTGGAATTTTCTGCCTCCTCAATCATCAAAACATGCGAGACAATGTTTTGTAGTACACATACTTAAATATTGAATTCATGTTAAACTTCATGCCATCGGTAACTGTACACTCGCTCTGTACACAAAAAAATTGCATTTTGGTTGTTTTTTCTTTTTTGTTCATTTATTTTATTTTGTTTTTAGGAATATCGGAATTGAACAAAAGGCAAGTTTATTGGTCAGGAATATTGGCCTAATTTGGGTCGGCAGTAACCACAGGATGCAAATAATCGCATACAAATTCTAATTGAAATCATTTCCAACTGTGCATGATAATTGATACACTTAGACTTTAGAAAATGTTCCACCAGAATTACAAAAAACAAACACTGACTGCAAGGCCAGACGTCATCGGAACAGACGAAACATTCCCATGGCTCTTGTGTTAGTTTTGTTTGTCTGTAATAAACATTTATGGTTCCAAGCACAGCAAAAGAAAGTGAAAGTTCCCCCCAAAACAACAATTGATAGCCCTGACTTGAAAAGTTTCAGTTTTGTACTGTAAACACACAATCCTATAATAGTTTATCAATATTTTTAACAAGAGGAAAAAAGTCCAACTGAATTTTAATTTTGTTTCACATTTTGTTTCTTCTTAATATTCATCAAATACTGTTCCCAATCACTCTCTCCGATATAATGTTCACACAGTAAGGAATTATAAAAAACTTGTTAAGCACACGGCTGTACACGTACCATACACGCCAATTATCCAACTTCAGACCCTTCTTTCAACTTTCAAGCGTGCACAATATTCAAGACAGGTGGTTGTATGGGTGAAGCTAATGGTGTTGTGTGATGGCGCCCCCTGCTGGTAACTTTTGACCATTCCATTTCTTCACATTCATAGAGGTACAATGTACATGTACATTACATTTTGACAGATACAATTTATATTCTACACACAAGCGTATGATTCCAAACTCAAGTTAAAGCTGAAAATGTGTTTTGTTGTTTTTTACAGTACCAGTAATTACTGAACCTGTGTGCAGTTGTTCAAGTTTGTTAGGTTTGGTATGCTTTCTAGTGCGAGAGCCTAGGGGTTTAGGGTTAACTACTGAACCTGTGTGCAGTTGTTGAAGTTTGTTGAAGGCTTGGTTTGCTTTTAAGTGTAAGAACCTAGGGGGTTATTGTTAATAAAGCATTTTCCTTTTCATTACTTGATGATCAAGAAATTGAATGACTAAAAGGAATATATACTGGTTTCAAAAGAACAACAAATTTTAGTTCTCCTCTCTACACATTTTTTTATTTAGTGGTGTCAAGAAACAGCGCCCTCTATTGCTGAACTGTTACATGTGCCCTTGTTTGATGTGTGTGCACGTGTTGTACATACATGTACACAATCTTGTTCTGTAGATGGGGGCGCTGCACAGATGTTGAGCGATAGCTATTAATACTGAATTATAATTATTTACGGAATGATTGCATCTGACTGTCACCGATTTATCCAAGTAGGCTTGGGCGATTCTATGCCAGAATCGATTCAAATCGATTCCTAAAGTTGGAATCGGAATTGCGATTCTACTTTTTTGAGGAATCAATTTTCTGTTTGTAGCAGATTTCAGTTCCTCGAGCATCGATTCCGGTCAGTTTGCGCGCCACTTTTGAAGACCGGCCAATATCTTCAAGGAATTCAAGGAATGACAAATTCTTGAACAAAATGAACTCTGAACAGTTTTAAAAACATGCAGTGCACCAAAGACAAGCTTATTGGTGTAAATTGTAATGCCATGTAGGCCTACTTACTCAACAACGAATCGCACAGGTAGGTCAGGAAAAGAAATTAATGACAGCAACATATCCAACATTCTGGCAACTTTTGCTGCTGAAATAGCGGTAAACACTGTTAAATAAGATCACAATTTTGCCGATGGCATAAAAACAAAAAACACCCAAATAACCTTGATTGCAATGAAATTTTCATTGCAATCAAGGTTATTTTGGTATGAAAATGAAAATTGGCCTAAAAGTTTTCCGATTCCAGTTCTTGAATGAAGACATTCAAAACTCACCCCAAGTGACACAGTACTGACATTAAAATATTGTGACAATTTCACTTGCTCGCACTAAAGTAACACTAACGTACATACCTTGTGCATGTTGTGTGGACCATGGAGGAATTATTCCTCCATGTGTGGACATTCCTTTGATTTAAATTTAACCAAAATAATTTTCCTCACATCGTCCATGAAAATGTATTCAACCCACATTTGTGACTGTACTTATATATCGTCAAACCCTCTAAATCCACACGGTCCAATTTCTACGCATTTACATTTGATTTACGTTGGCAACACGCGCGCGTGCATGAGCGTTAAGTGCGCAGATTACGGAGGGTCGAGGATACCTTGTATACCCTATTGTTTCTCTACACTTTCCCAAATATTATAACCCTAGCCTATTTTTACGTCTAGCTCTACTTAATCTAGTTCTAGAGCTTTTTATCAAAAAAGGGAAAACCTTGTGTGGTCGTGGCCAAGTCTACACAATGTTTTCAGTGTGTGTATAAGCGAGTTCGGTATTCCGCTGCATTTCCACTGCACATGCGCACATGAAGATTTGACGATTTTTCTTTCGGGATAAACATTTCATTGATTGCGTGCAAAAGCATAGCGGGGTACCAGCCAATTTAAAGAGATCGTCGTGTTTTAAAGTTATTAAGTAACATATTTTTGTTTACGTTTTGGTATTTTCAGGTGTTTTGTGTGGCCAAAAATGTTGAATCTTGTTGTGCACATGCGCAGTTGGAATACCGAATTGGCTTATTGTGTGGGCATCTTTTGTGTTCAAGTTCACACAGCGTTTGCAACTGCAAGGTTACGGGAAGGTAGGTTGGTACACCCCAACTAGTGGCAAAAAGCACAACTGCTTTGCGTTTAATACCTTTTACTACACTCATGACAGTTTCAGCACAACATGACTGTCCAAGACCAAGACTGAGCTGAAACTGTGAAAGTGAAACTTAAAAATAAAATAAAAACTAACCTTTGAATTTGTTTTTCAATGTGTCCAAAACTGTCGTTCAAATTCGTCCATGTCATTGCATTCTCGCTGTCGGCATGACGTCACTAATGGGCGAGTCGCCCTGGCAACACATGCATTAAACCTTAAATTGTCCCTAATTCCCGCTATAAAGTGCATAAACAATGTATGAAACTGTGAAAGACAAATGCGGTTCCCGGATGTGCGACCGCGAGAATCGTGTCGTCTGCTTGACGCGCGCTTCCAATACTGTGGAGTTTATTTTAGCAGCGCCCTCTCGAAAGAACTGTGCAGCGCCCTCTGTCGAGTAAGAGACGAAAATATTTGTGAAAGAGGGCGCCGTATCAACACAACGGCAGCAGTACTTGTGCGAAACAAAACCCGTAAAACTTCCACGCAGGGATAATAAAATACGCCAACTTACAACAAATCAGGAAAACAATCTTACAACTCACAAGGTGTTTGAGATGCACAGCAAATTAAAGCTTATTTAACCATCTTTCAGTTTCTGTTCAAATTTGGTTTTGGGGGATTCTTTTTTTTTTGGGGGGGGGGGTAACCGATGGCCTTGGGAAGAAACATTCCATTTGATTTAGACCCATCGTTATTTTCGAAAAATGATGTCTACATTCATTAAAAAACATTTCTAGGACATAATTTGATCCAAATTTCACAGGGATAAAAGCTTGAAGTCCTATGCACGGCTTCCACCCTTGTTTTACAAACCCTCTGGTTCAGGTAAATCAATTGCAGTGTCGGCATACGTCTGTGTACTACTTGTATACAGTCGTGCATCTACAGTCGAACCCTGATAATAAGAGCACTGTTATAACAAGTCAAAATTAGATCCTGATTCTTGTGTTTTCTTTGTTTTCCATTACTGATAATACAAGCAAGGTAATTTGTACTCAGGACCTTATTATAAAGGTGTTCGACTGTATACAGGGGCCAATTTCATAGAGCTGCTAAGCACAAAAATTTGCTTAGCACCAAAAAGTCTTGCTCATTAAAAACAGGTTACCAGCCAAATTTCTACGTGTTTTTCCTGCTAAGCAAAAAAACAGCTGATTATCAATCGAAAACAATAAAGATCACCTGAAAATTTGGTCTCTAACCTTGTTTTTGCCAAGGACAAAATTTCATGCTAAGCAAATGTTTGTGCTTAGCAGCTCTATGAAATTGGCCCCTGGTCGTGTTTCGTACCCGTAATCGTGTGAAAAGAAAACAGTTTTATTTCTCTCTCGTTGTTAATGATATACCTAGAGCCAGAAGAATCATTATACTAGCCAACAAAAACCCGGACCTTTATTGTAATAACATGTATACTCAAATGTAATAATAAGCCCTTTTCAAGATTATGCATTCATGGCCTCCTCTTGCATGACACATGAGCAAACTCGTGATGGCATCAACCTCATCATCGGCCTCGTGCTTCAAGCTACTTTTTAATAAGCTGCGTTTCTTTCTTTCCTTACCCCTATCTGTTTTTGGCCAGTATAACGTACACCGATTCGAAAACAAAAATATAGTCGATGGTTTTTGTTTGTTTTTAATTATGTTTATTTTAATATAAAATGATTTAGCTGCGTTGCGCCAAAATGGCAGCATCGAGCTGTATACTCCCCAGAAATTAAGCTGAGATGGTATTTGGAATGGTTCATGGGACCAGTGAGCAGGGATGATAATGACAGCGCCTTGAGTACCAGTCTTGGTAGATACGTGCGCTATTAACTGCCTATTATTATTATTTATTATTTTAAATTAGGACCCAAGTTGCAATTAAAGAGCGACGTTCACATAACACGTGCTCAAAGGGAAAACAACACCAATACAATTCAATATGGGGTTTTGTCCACCACCGACGTATTTTTATAAACACGGTTTACTCATTATTGTCCCCTCGAGAGATTATTTTAAAAACTAAAAACGGGTAGAAGGGCAGAAATAAACAGAAACAAAAAAACACAGGCTGTACACAGTGGCCAACAGAGGGCGCTATTTAAGAAAAACGGTCCAGTACAACCACAGACATTATGGCCGAGTTCGGGCGGTCTGTTCTTGACACGCGTAACTTGTTCTTGCAAAACCCTGGTGGATAGGTGGTGTGTGTTCTTGTTCCGAGTGCAATGTTCACGGGTCGCGTTCCCGCCGTTCGAGCGCGAGAACAGAGTTCGCGTGTCAAGAACAGACCGCCCGAACTCGGCCTATAATGCCCTAATTGGGGCAGTTTAGCAAATCATTAACAGTGGTCCAGATTCCTGATCCGCATGACCAGATCACGATGTGAACATTTAATGGCATAATCCTTGACTCATAGGCTATATATATACCCATTATACCCACTGACCTCTATACATGGACAGATCATCATTGTTTCATTTTGAAGTCGGCATGCGGAGAAGTGCAACATGGCGAACCCACGACGTCACTCTGTGAGCCAATGAAATGTCTAGGTGTTGGTACGATACGTGTTACGTAATGTTTATAAATACAAAATGTACAGAGTAAATCCACTGATCTCTACACCTGGACATTTCATTGGCTCACAGCAGTGACGTCTCGGGTCCGCCATGTTGCACTTCCAGTTCGTGCCGACTTCAAGTGTTAGCACAGCAGAATATGGACAATGGTCCGTCCAGGTGTAGAGGTCAGTGATTATACCCATCACGTTGGGTTGGGGTCATGTAAATTTACCCGCCAAAAACTGCAGTTAATTTCGACATTCCATCGCATAGGCTGCGGCATGAAACTCGTCCTATTAACAGCGCCAAAGTTAAATCTGTTCAGCTCTTTTATAGGATCTTGTACCACAAAGAATTTGAAAACAAAAATAAACAAATCAAAAACTAGAAAAAGTGCACTCACTATTATAAAGCGCAGACGAACCCGTACCTCCGCCTAAAAGTAAAACGGACACAGAAACCACGGCCTGATTAAAATGGCCAACAGAGGGCTCTTTTAAGAAAATGGTAAGGCACAACGCCAATCTGCCAACGTTAAAAACAATTTGTCAAAGTGATCCAGATTCCTGATAATAAAGACAAAAGCAAAACATACAGCTTAAAGAATGCTACTAAAGTTTTAAGGTAAGTTAAAAAGCCAAAGGAAAAAATGGAGGAAAGGAAAGGGTGTATGCTGACGCGCTACTTCAGCGGTCGTGTGCAAAGTGTATGAGAAGTCGAGAAAATGTTCAATGCATTTCTTAACCAAATTGGAAACTTTCTTAATTCCAGGTTCATATCTTTCCAACATTTTGCACTTTCTCTGATTGAGATGATATATAAAACAAAACAGCGTCAGGTTGCAACATTCTTTTCAAGCCAAATTTAAAAAGAATACTTCCTCGTCCGAACCTTTAGGGGGGAAAAGAGGATGACGGTAACAATAGTTTGTTGACTGCTGTAGTGTAAGTTGTTGACGATAATTATGATATTTTTAACACTCGACGTTCGCATAACGCACAACACCCCAGGCAAAGTCAAGAGTGATATGCGTCCCGAGGGTGTGCAAAACGTCCTATCCAACATCATAGCAGTCAACAATTGTTTTGTTATTTATCGTGCCAATAAGTCAACAAGATAAATAGCTATAGTTTTTGTAACTTACTCTTGAAGAATTGAAGAAATTAAAACTACCTCCATGTTTCGAACAAATCACGCGGTCAAAACACAGCTGATGGTCGTCTGCTATTTCACTGCTCCCCCACTTTGCTATCGTAACAGTGTAGGTGAAAATTGTGTGGGTACCAACGATATAATAATTATGGTATCACACTGGGAGTGTGCCGTGCATTTGTATAGCCCGAACACGTGATAGTTCCAGACCAATCAAATTACACTAAAACAAACTTTATTATACCACATTTGCAAACATAAACAAACAATTAAAACCGTACTGAATTATAAAATATCTTATTACTTGACAGCAAGTAAATAATATTCTTTAGCACATGCACCTAACCTAATATTTTTTTAAGAAAGGTATATTTTTTTTTCAATTTACAATGGCCGACTCTACCGTCGTTGGAAAACCTAACATTTTTTAAAATACTACCCCCCCCCCCCCCCCCGCAATTATTATTTGTTTTTAATTATTTTAATTAGTCCACAATACGGTTACACATTAATTGTGTATACCTACTTGTCTGGTTCCTTAACTTATATATCAATGACGTCTATAAATGGTGCTGTCCCGTCTGAAGTACATGTATAGGTCAGGGAACACGACTACATGTTTTCAGCATCTATAATTTATACTAATAAACAAACAACCTTTAAACAGTTCAGCGTAACAATATTTGCCATAAAATACGAATTTCCTAATCCATCCATTTTTGGAATCTACAGCAAAAACAAATATGCTATCTTTAAACTGGGATTGGCATGAACAATAATGTGTACGAAAATCATTATACAAAAAAAAGCAATATAATTTATTTATTAAAAAAAAAAAAAAGGACAAAAAAAAAAACCCCACAATTTATATCAGTATTGTTTTAAATACAACCCCATTAAAACAAATTTTAACAAACCTCTAAAATGTGATAAACAAATACAAATACATCAGCGGTCCTTTGTGAAATAATTAATATAAACGATTATTCACGAACATTATTACGTCTTTGCTTTCATCCTATAACCCACACACCATGACCATGATTCTTGTCTGGTAATTGTGAAAACTCTTTGTCATATTTCACACAAAGGGACGGTTAAAGTGTTTTTGGCGCTAAAATCCCGGGCTTTTGTGCGCTTGCCAGAACAACCCGGAACTGTTTTTTTGTTTGTTTCAGACCAATCGCATCTGTCCAGCTTGGCCACCGGCGCTGCAGACAATAACAATGGGATAGACAGGCCGCTGTGCGAACAACGCGTCTCCAGTATCAACTACAAAAGAAAATCCTTGTGTTTTGATTTTAATGAAGAATACTTCCATATCCAGCTCAACAGGAAATTAACACCCCAAAATGATGTTTCCTTCATCAACTTTTTTCCCCCAAAACCATAAGAACTGCAAGATTTGACGAAAATATTGTGAGCGAGCAGACGACACGTACAACACAAGGGGTTGACCAAGCGGCTTGGAACAAAGCATACGCCTACCTCACAAAAACAAAGCATCGAACAAAACAACAAAGCGCTTAGTACAAAGAGCAGAACACACATTTATTTTGTTAATACGAGAGAGACACTGGTGCAGTTTGGAACATGGTAAAATTGAAAGAGTGGAATCCAATTCCACTTTTCATGTAAACAAAAACAGCATTATCAACCGCTTGTGTAGTATTCGAAGTGCAAAATTTGGCGCCCAAAATCTGATAACAATAGACCGGCGCGGCGCACGCGCGTGGTATAGGCATTGAGTTTTTCTCGTCAATCGCAACAATAAAACGGGCAATTTGCAGCTCACAAAAATTCAATTTTTATCAAGTGAAAAATTATCACGAAAAACACTTACCTGGGCTGAGCATTATGCTGGGTTTGTGGTGATTTCGTCGTCCGTTGGGTTTTTTGGCACCCTTGTCCGCTGTGGTTTAGTTCACCCGGAAGTGAACAAAGACGACCAAAATCAATGGATCTCGCTTCACATCGCGTCGTTCTTGTTAAAAATCCTCCAGTTGCTATGGCCTCAAATGCTGGTTTTGCAGGCGGATAATCTGTAGTCCTTCGAATACGAATACATTTATTCGTCATTTTTCTTCGTGAAACTAAACTTCTGGTGATATTCTTTTCTTACAGCGCTGTTGAAAAGCGGGTTCCATTGACAAAAGAGGAAATCACACAGCAATAAAACTCCTTCCGTGGTGATTTTCGAGATTCGTTATTTCCTTTAAGCAGTTCCGAACAATGAAAAGTGTTCTTCGCATGCAACTGGTGAAAACAAAGACAAAAACTGTTGGAACCTAAGTGCTAGGCCGTTGTTTTCCAAATCTTTTGCAGTAAAACTGTATAAATTATAATTGCTTGTTTATCATGATTGTGATTATTCGGGATCATCATTAATTTTCCAATTGACGTCGATAGATAGCTGAAGATACGCTCGCTAATTAAATATATTCAGTTTCCGGTCTTTTGTGTCTTGAACTGTAACATTCAATTGTTTCGTGGCAATCTTTGTTTATCCTCATTTGTTCAAACTACATAGGCCTACACATTATTTTGTTCTCGACTTATACTAGAAGAAGCATTTCCTTAAAACAAATTATGTAGAAATCTCCATTTTAAAAAGCTCTGGTGAACTTTGAAGCTGCGGTTGTCCAATTTGTCAGTACACGCGGTCAGCTCGTATCATTTGTTCGTTGTTTACAGGGTTACGTACACGTGTAATTAGGCCAGGGGCAGCTAATTCTCTGCGAACACATTTTAATATCCAAGAATTATATACAGTCACAGTAATTCTTACTCAGGCATGCGGGCCCAGTATCTCCTTGGCTCCGCTGTTTTTCCTTCAAGACAGTCTTACCGAAGGAAAATATGATTTAATTGGCAAACTAAATCTTACCAATATTGTTTTTCAGTTTCTCCAAACTGAAATTGATAGTGTATTCATTATAATCTATTTTTTAATTAAGTTTTATCTTCCATGGAGAAATTCTTCATCAAAACCGGGGTCTGATGGGCTTGTTATTTACTATTTTGAACTGTTATTTCCACTTTAATTACTCCAGGCAGTATTATCATGATTCGGACACTGTTGTTCAAGATAATTTGTAGTCAACGCTATTGTTACATACATTGTGGAACAATAACAATTAGTGATTTCCGTTCATTGTGTTTTCCTTGCATTTTGTAGTTATTTTTCTTCCAGTTTTGACTTACCGGTAACCAGATCATAGACGTTATTTTCTCCTATTTTCCCGAAGAATATCAGACGTAGTTTAATCCACGATGAGACAAAAGCATTATATTCCAGGCGACCACACGCGTATATCCCAAACAACAATGGTTGTGAGTCGACTCCCTGTATTTTTTCCTCTCTCTAGAATTTGCGTCTCGGAATACCCCTCGAATCTCCGCCAGTAAGCATCCCATCGAAATAAATCCTTTTGGAGCAGTCAGAGTACATCTCATATTCGGTCCGCGGTTGGTAAAATATTCCTCGTTTGGAGTTCAAAACTCCGAAATGGTGGGGATTCCCTTTTAGTATCGCGGGCAAGCCCCTGCTAACCTTGGCACGAAAGGCGTGCGTACTACTTGTGTACATCGTTCTCAAAACCCACGTGCTTTTTTGTGTGTATCGGTGGTAATTGTATTTACGTTGTAAAAATAGCCCGTGTAGTGCCGAGGGGGTTTCTCTGTTTTGCTGCCCCCTCACAAAGAAATCGTCCCAATCTCCCGCCACCATCGACTTCCCCCTTTGTCTCTCGCGTTTCCCGGAGACCGAACGCCCAGCGATTCGTCAGATGTCTTATAAATATTAATATTTGGTAGCTTGTGATTGGACTACGTGGATTGGTCGCTATAAATATGCAACACTTACCTCGGCACAGACGTCTAAACCGGATTGATAGTTTATAAATTCTGTAATTTCTATTCTTCTAAGAAAAATCATCGTTTTTTTGGTCAAAAGTTGAATGAAAGTGCCCTTCATTTTGCGTTCTTGTTCATCCTGTTTGAGAAATTTGTGAATAAAAGGCTTTTAACAATCATAAAATACGAATTGGGAATTTATCGGTTATACCCACTAAACGGTAAAGCCCTTGTGTAACTCGAGTTAAGAGGCATTAGTGGAGTTATGATATGTTTACACGTGTCACACGAACGAACGGATCCAAACAGCGAAGAGGGCGGAGTTGAAATCGTAGTTTTCTCCGTTTATTTCTTTGGAGGGCAAATCACACATTTTCTGAGTGAGGTTTGTTCTAAAATGTTCAATAACAAGGAATATATTAGATTTTAAATGTGTATTAAATAAAATTAAATTAATTACATCGCTGCCAGTGCGATTTTTGTGGGGTGGGAAACGCCAACGCAACGATTAGGAATGGTGACCAGTTTCCGGACAAACCTGAATTTGTAACAAGTGCAGAATTTCTTTACAAATGTTCTATTGGACTGGTTCAGAGTCGAATATTCGATGCCCCCCAAAAAACAGAATTTTTAAATGTGTTCAGTAATAATTTTTTCACTCAATTGCAGTAGTGGCAGTACATGATAATTGGTTCAGAAGGTTCAGAAAAGCCTGCTTTGTGAATGATTTATATATTATTAATATATATTCGAGTGTCGTGTTAACCAGTTCGTGCCAGCATTATTTTAACATCACCGAGCCGAGGCGTGGGATTATTTTTAACGAAACTTGATCGGAGGCGGGTTCAGGTCGATGGTACCGGGAAGCACACCCACGCATTTCCGGCCTTGCTCGCTGCTGACAGACATTTCCGGCTTTGCTCGTGACGTGTTTATGCGGCATCCGTGTATATTGCGTGTATATACGACGCGTCCTCCGGCGCGAACTGGTTAATTTATTTAGCTTGATGCTGTGAACTCAAGTCTGTATCTGCATACATCGCGCATACTAAATAAAGCTGCATGCTACGAGTGAATTGTTGTTGACGTTTACATCAGCCGATGCATGCGCACAACCACAGTGAGTAGTACACATCACTAGACGAGTCTTGACATGTGGCCACCGAAATCATCAATATTGTTCATCTTTTAGTAAACATTCTGTTTCAAGTGAGTCATTTGCTTCGTGAATCATTCGCTTCACAAGGAGGACCATTTTAAAGGGAGCGTTTTTTGTGTGTCATTTCCGCACCCGGATGTAAATATACGTTTTGGCTCCAGCGCTACATGCGAATCCCCCAAACTCGTGAGCTTTAATAAGCCGGAGTTATTCGAGCTACTCAGCTAGTGTTAATTATGAGAGCATTCAAGTATGTTCGCTAGAACAAAACATTACACTTTGGCAACTAGTACTTGTGAGGTTTTGTAAGACTGAATGTTGTGGCCTTCCTGACAGATGGTGTCCAATAATGTGACCATTTCCAATTTGTACTTTTTTTCAACGCAGAATGATCACCGACGTCCAGCTGGCGATATTCGCCAACATCCTGGGTGTATCCCTATTCCTGCTGGTCGTCCTTTTCCATTTTGTGACAGTCAACAATCCAAAATCAAAGCTAGAATGAGACAACTCGACCAGACACAAAGTTACTCGGGAATAATAAGGTGTGTACAATGAAGCGCTTTGCCTACACGCCAGATTGCACCACAAGACCGAAGGAAAAACAAATAAAAAATCAGCAATGATAACTCAATTCTTATTATAAATACAACACCTGAATAAATCCCTGTCATCTGATTGGTGGATTGTTAATCATGTGTCGTTAAATTAGTTGCGTTGCTCGGACACACTGTCGGTTGTGCTCTGACCAGTTGGAAGACAAGGATTTATTCAGGTTTTGTACCCAAAAAAAATTAATGTTTAACATTATGTGCAATGGAAAGAATAATTTCACAGACGTAATGTTCCATTCCACTCGGCTTTGCCTCGTGGTGCTTGTGAGTACAATGGTAAGAATAATTCCATTCAGTCATGGATGGAATGTTACATTTTACTTGTCTTCACCTTGCAAAACGGAACATTCCATTTGTCACCTTGTACAATTATTCTTACCATTGCACTTATAAACATTCACTCTTTGTTTAGAATGACCTTGTCAATTTTTGAGGACCTAGTTTTGAAAAAGACGAAAGTTGAAAGTTTTAGTTTACAGTAGTGGAACATAGACGGCAGCAGTAAAACATTTAGTATAACCCAGCAAAAATTGCAACAAGATTGTTGAGCTTTGTACTATTGTGTATCTGTGAGCACATCCACTTACATGTACATTCAAGCAGGCTTTCAAGTATTCATACATTTGTCTACTTTTTTGTTTACCTTGCTCCAAATATTTCTAGTTTTTCTTGAAATTCCTACTATTTGCCCTACAACTCAGAAAAATGACCTGATGGATCCCTCATACTGAGCAAGATTGACACTTTGACAAATGATTAAATCTGATGCGTGTGGAAGTCAACTCACAGAATACCTCTTAGGGTTAGGGTTAATGGTTTTCATAACAGTGTTACACACTGTCGTATGTAAATCATACGATGAAGGGCTTGGGTCATGCAGGAGAACTGTAACTGTACCTCCACAAATTCAGATGCAGATGGAGCACAAGTGTTGTGAGTTCAGTACATGAACCTGACAGTACATGAGGCTTATGATGATGTGGATATGGGGGATTTGCAATGAAATCTACATGTACTACCAAAAGTCCTACTGTTTGTCCTTGTTTTTTTTACAATTTCGATCCTACTCTTGACCTTTCTACTACTTTGTTATCTGGGCCTGCTTGAAAGCTAGAAGATCTAATAATTCAGTGGTAACTTTGACTTGTTCAATCAATTTTCTTTTTACCTTCAGATTCAGAGCCCAAATCACAAAGCCATCATCCGATCCCTAGTGCCAGCGTCATTCTGCTCATGCAGCCGTAACAGTCCTAGTCTTTTTGGACTATGAAGTCAACAAAATGGGGAGAAAGGATCAGCAAGCAGCAACTACCACCTGTTGCAGTGTACTGGCTAATCAACAAATCAACAGCCCTCATCAGCGCAAATCAACAGGGCCGGGGGGTCGCTCGATAGTCCGAAGGGTCGATAGTCCGATGGTTCGTTAGTCCGAAAGGGTCGATAGTCCGAAGGGTTTATTATTCCAAAGGGTTCATTATTCCGAAAATAGTATAAGGTTAACTAATTCGAATTCGAAAGTCCGAATCGACAGTGAGGTTCAAAATTCCGAATCGACAGTGAGGTTCGATAGTCCGATTCGACAGTGAGGTTCAATAGTCCCATTTCGGACTAGCGAACCCTGTGTGCTTTCGGATTAATACACCTTCGGACTATTGAACCTTATTTTTATTTCGGGCTATTGAACCTTCGAACTAATTAATTTCATTCTAAATTCAGACTATCGAACCTTCGGACAAACGAATGTACGGATTATCGAACCTTCGGACTAACAAACCTTCGGATAATTGCATCAAATGTTCGGAATATCAAAACTTTTTTTGTACTAATGAACCTCCCCCCTCGCTTATGGGAAATTTGTGTGTTCGAACTATCAAATCTTCAGATCAAAAAACCTTCGGACTATCAAACCTTCAGACGATCGAGTGGATCCCGATCAACAATGCCACCTAGCAGTATCTAAAACATAACAGTTTAAATCGAGATGCCAATCAGCAAGGCCTTGAAAGACCCCTTCCGGGTCAGTATCCACATGTTACAAGTTGACATCAAAAGCCAATCAATAGCTAGGTTTAGCAGCATGTGATACGCGAACGTCAACGCGAGTGCGCAAGACAATTTGGCGCTGCAGGTATGGGCCATTCAAGCTTGAATTACGCGTTGACGTTCGCGGGAAACGTACTGCTAAACCTTCCTAACTTGGCCTGCCCAACTTCAACATTCTACTTTGACCTAACCCCAAAAAGACCCAACATAAATTTTGGACAGAGTTGTATTCGAGTCCCTGCAAGTCCTTTCACAAGTCCAGTCACAAGTCCAGTCACAAGTCCTTTCATAAAGCCAGTCGCAAGTAATGACAAAGGAATGCTTTTGTTAACAGTTCATCTGAATAGCTAGTGACTTGACTTGAGACTGAAGGACTTGTGATGGACTTGCAGAGACTTGCGGGGACTCGAGTACAACTCTGATTTTGGACATAACAAAGGTTGTTTAATATATGTATATTCATATTTAATCCCTCAACTAAATCTTCATTTATGACAATGAGTCAAAAAATATTTTATTTCCCTAAAATGAAAGTACTGCAAATCTGTTTAAAACTGATATCAAATTTTTGACCCAGAGTTTCGGTTATTTCAAAGTGAAAACAAAAATCATGCATATGTATTACATGAAGCAGTTTGTTGTCCGTGCATTGGTGTAATTATTCAGAATTAAAAAAACTTCAATTGGTAAGAAAACATTTCCTGTGTTAGACTTTTCTGTGCATTGCCGAATTGGTTATGAAAAACGTTTAATAAAAGGGGCAGTTTTCGGTTTGAGCAGGCAGGGGGGGGGGGGGGGGGCAGTTTTCGGTTTGAGCAGGGGGGGGGGGGGGCCATGCCGCCTGAAATTTGTGGAAATAAACAATGCGCTATATGTACGTGTATATAATTCTCTAATCAGGTAACATCATCGCATGTATAACGTCCTCTTATGTTCACTTTATGTCGTGTGTTTCAAATTAAACATATCCCATTCCAATTGTTGCCAAGAAAATTGCAGTACATGTGGAAGAAACATTTTGAAGAATATTTCAAACGAATGTGGTAACATTTGTAAACTGGTTAAACTTGTACAACTGTTGCGATTTTAGTTTGCAACCCGACTCACGCCCCCACCCCCCCACCCCCCCCCCCCCCCCCCCCCCGAAAAAATATTGGGATACGAAAAATGCAAATTACAATATTAATCTCTAAAGTATTACTACATGTAGGTAATGGTTTTCATTCCCATTGCGGTTTAAAGATGGTTTAAAGTATAAACACGTTACCAGCTAAAACTCCGTGTGCTTATGCTAAGCAAAAACCTAACATCCAGTCACAAATCACAATGTACATCTAAACAATTATTGGTCTGTCATCCTGTTGTTGAGAAGGAAGAATTTTCAAGCTAAAAAAATGTTTGTGCTTAGCAGCTCCATGAATTAAGCCCATGGTCTAGGCCTGGACCAATTTGTCGACCGATAGAGGGCGCCGTCTCGAATTAACGGTGGGGCTTGTCACGCTTTTCTGAAAGTTACGTCAACCAAGCATTTTCTTATTCCTGGCCTGAACATTGCTAAGGGGTGCGTTCCACTCACGCAAACGTTGGCCAACGTTAGCGTTGTTCGCTTGAGTGGAACGCAATGTGCGCCAATTATGTTGGCGAACGTTAGCGAAAACGGCGAACGACATTCCGAGCTGTTCGCTGTTGGCCAGTGACGTATTTTAAAGATGGCGAAGAGGTTAGCAGACGGCAGTGTTCTATTCACGGTTTTGATTTACGTTTCATACTTTTCGTTTTAAACGGTTGATTGTTTTGAGCATTTACAGGGATCTTTTAAAGAAAAATAATGAGCTGGAAAAAAAACAGCCAACCAAACGATGTCACTGTCACTGGGCGCCGCCATTTTGAAAACGTTGTTTTCAAAATATCGTTCCACTTTAACTAACGCAAACTCAAAACGTAGGCGAACGTTCGCGCAAACAGTCGCGTAAGTGGAACGCAGCCCTGGTCTACGGTTTAGGCCTAGGATTGGACCAATCAAGAACCTAGAAATAAGTTGCGCCAGGTGTCCAAGTGGGACCAAGGTACCGAACTGCCAATCAATCCCACATAAAGGCGAGAAGACAAATGCGAAGCAGACAAACGTAAGCGAGACATAGCAGAAGCAAACAGACAAAGATCGAGTTAAGTATTCTACAATATTATTGTTTAATAAGGCCTGTACGGTAACAGTTCGTCGAGCCTCAACTTAGCTAATTCATTTGTAGCTTGTAGTTTCAGGCCTGGTCTAGGGCCAATCAGGAGCCTAGAAAATTGCGCCAGGTGTCCGAGTATCACCAAGTTACCGAACTGCCAATTAAGGCAAGCCTGACGCGTGTAAGCCGGTGTGAAAGGTAATTCTGTCCCCCCTGGTAAATGTGTCCCCCCGGACAGACTTACCAGGCCGTGACCCGGTAAATCTGTCCGGGGGGACCGGGGGTAAAATTGTCCCGTGCAACGTCACAAGTCTAGCACCCACTAGACGCAACAACCAGTGTAGTACAGGTTCACCCGGTACCCCCTTCATGGTGCATCATTTGTGGCAGACTATAGGATGTGTAGCGTACTACAAATTACAGGTGGTTAAAAGTGCTGCCACACTTCGTGCTGGGTATACAGAATTTGTACGCGTGCAAGAAGTCTGAAAATACCGATTACCGCTAATTTCCCTTTCGCGCAGAAACGTAGATCGGTTGATTTAATTAATACAGTTATTTATATTTTTATTTTTATTTTGATAAATCGATGAAGGGAACAGAAGTCCAAATAATAAATACCATGTGGGCTTTTCATTGAAATAACATCATAATAACCACTTATGTGTGGAACATTGGGGGACAAAATTACCTAGAGAGGGGACAGAATAAACTGGAGGGGGACGGAATTAACGGCTCTAGGGGGACACTTTTACCTAGGTAATTCTGTCCGGCCCCCGGACAATTTTACCGGGGGACAGAATTACCGTCCACACCGGCGTGGCAGACAAAAGCGCCAACCAGACAAACGGAGCGGAGGTCAAGCTTGGGCCAATCAGAAACCTAGAAATGATCGTCCAGGTGTGCAAGTAGGACCGCCAATCAACCGAACCCACACACACAACTAATGGCGACTGCACGTAGGCGAACCAGGACACTGTACGTCTATGAAACTTCGCCAATTGTCGTCTAGCTCACGTATTGTGACTTAATTAATTCACAGTTCGGTAACTTGGTCCCACTCGAACACCTGGCGCAACTTTCTAGGGGCCTGATTGGTCCAATTATAGGCCTAAAGACCAATGTTCAGGCCAGGAATAACTGAATGCCTGGTCGATGAACTTTCTGAAAATTTAAGTTATCTGCCCAAATGCAAGCAAGCCCCGGCGCGCCCCGGCCGCGAATTTTTTTTTCCCAAACAGGTTTGCACAATTTCATGAATTATTCAGTAGTTTGGATGAGAAGTTATGTTTATTCATCGGAATAAAACATGACGTCACAGCATTGTTGTTATTAGTTATCTAGTTACAATAAATCACCTCAAAGAACAGCTGTTGTCGAGCTGCTATACGTAGTGTAGTGGATAGTGGGATTGGCTATGGATCAAAGATCCCGGGTTCGAATCCTGCTGTAGTAGGTCACCTCGTTTTTCCTAGTCAAATTGATATCTTTAGAGTATTTTTAATTTAAGGGGAAAAGGAGACCTAGAACCTAAGTGTTGTACAGCGATCAACGCAACTACTGAATAATTCATGAAATTTTGCAAACCTGTTTGGGAAAAAAAAATTCGCGCCCCGGCCACAGGCACACCGTTAATTCTATACGGCGCCCTCTATCGATCGACAAATTAATCTAGAACTAGCTCGTACCATGGGCGCGCACTAACATTTGCTTAGCATGAACATTCTTCCTTGTAAACAACAGGGCCCGTACGCAAGAGGGGGGTGCGAGTATGTAATCCTGTTGTTGAGAAGAAACAAATTTCATGCTAATTAAAATGTTTGTGCTTAGCAGGGGCCAATTTCCTAAAACATGTAAGCACAAAAATGTGCTTAGTATCAAAAAGTCTTGCTCAGTAAAAACAGGTTATCGGCCAAAACTTCACGTGCTTTTCATTCAAAGCAAAACATCAGCTGAATACCATTCACCGTAATAAACATCTACGAACATTAAGGTTTGTAACCCTGTTTTTTCCAAGAAGGAATTTTCATGCTAAGCAATTTTTCAGGTGCTTACACGTTTTATGAAATTGGCCCCAGCTCCATTAATTAAGCCCATAGTCCAGACTTGGACCAATTTGTCGACCGATAGAGGGCACCGTCTCTAATTAACGGTGGGGCTTGTCACGATTTAGTGGGCTTTTTGAAAGTTCCGTCGACCAAGCATTTTCTTATTCCTGGCCTGAACATTGGTCTGGTCTACGGTTTAGGCCTGGAATTGGACCAATCAAGAACCTAGAAAGTGCGCCAGGTGTCCATGGAACCAAGGTACCGAACTGCCAATCAATCCCACACAAAGGCGAGCAGACAAACGTAAGCGAGACAAAGCAGAAGCGAACAGACAAAGGTCGAGTTAAGTATTCTACAATATAATTGTTTAACAGTTCGTCGACCCTCAACTTCGCTTTATTTGTAGCCTGTAGTTTCAGGCCTGGTCTAGGGCCAATCAGGAGCCTAGAAAGTTGCGCCAGGTGTCCGAGTTGCACCAAGTTACCGAACTGCCAATCAAACCGCTATAATCAACTTAACCCACAACCAAACCAGGACACTAGTGTTAAATGTACGTCTATGATACTCAAGTTCGCCTATTGTCGTCTAGCTCACGTGACTTGATTGACAGTTCGGTAACTTGGTCCCACTCGGACACCTGGCGCAACTTTCTAGGGGCCTGATTGGTCCAATTCCAGGCCTATAGACCAATGTTCAGGCAAGGAATAACTGAATGCCTGGTCGATATGAACTTTCCGAAAATTAAAGTTACCTGCCCAAATGCAAACAACCCCCGGCGCGCCCCAGGCGGGCCACCGTTAATTTGATATGGCGCCCTCTATCGATCGATGCAATTAATCCGGGCCTAGCCCGATATACAGTCAAACCTTGATATAGCGGCCATCGACGGTGCCGGTTTTCGTGGCCACTATACGCAAGTGGCCACTATAGCAAGACATACACATGTACACACACCCATACATGTACATGTATGAAGTCCAGGAACCAAACAACAGGGGAGATTTCAAAGTCAACAGAGGGCGCACTTCATTTCTGCGGCCGGAGTACACAGGTTTCACGGCAATGTAATTGTACACATTTTATTTGCTGTGGGCTATTATGGGTTGGCCACTGGCCGCGTTACGCAGTGGCCGCATTAGCAGAAATGGTTATGGTATGTTTATGTAAGAATCAAACTGGGACCAAGCAAGGGTGGCCAGTTAAGCCAGGTGGCCGCTGTATCAAGGTGGCCGCAATGGCAGGTTTGACTGTACCATGGGCACAAACATTTGCTTAGCATGAACATTCTTCCTTGTGAACAATAAGATTACAGACCAAATTTTCAGATGTACCTTGTGTACATTGTTTTAGATTTGTGACTGAGCTTTAGGTTTTTGCTTAGCATGGTATTGCACAAGGAGTTTTAGCTGGTAACGTGTTATCAAAGCTATCAAAGCTTGCTTAGTGCAGCAGTGGTCGACGAACTTTCAGAGAAGGCCCCACCGTTAATTCGAGATGGCGCCCTCTGTTGGTCAACATGTCTATGGCTGCGTTCCACTTACGCGAACTGTTTGCGCAAACGTTCGCCAACGTTTTGAGTTGGCGTTAGTTGAAATGGAACGATATTTTAAAAACTACGTTTTTAAAATGGCGGCGCCCAGTGAAAGTGACATCGTTTGGTTCGCTGCTTTTTGTCCAACTCATAATTTTTCTTTAAAAGATCCCTGTAAATGCTCAAAACAATCCACCGTTTATAACGAAAAGTATAAAACGTAAATAAAAACCGTGAAAAGAACCCTGCCGTCTGCTAACCGCTTCGCCCTCATTAAAATACGTCACTGGCCAACAGCGAACAGCTCGAAATGTCGTTCGCCGTTTTCGCTAACGTTGGCCAACATAATTAGCGCACATTGCGTTCCACTCACGCGAACAACGCTAACGTTGGCCAACGTTGGCAACGTTCGCTGGAGTGGAGCGGTGGCCCCTGGTCGATGAACTTTCCGAAAATTAAAGTTATCTGATGATGATGATGATCATGCATTGATGATGATCATGCATTTTTAAAGCGCCATCTATCTAGTTTCCTATTCCGAGGCGCTGCCAGGAACACCGGGGCGAACCCCTTCTCTGCCCAAATGCAAGCAACCCCCGGGGCGCCCCAGGCCCACCGTTAATTCGATATGGCGCCCTCTATACAATCGATACAATTAATCCAAGGGTGCGTTCCACTCCAGCGAACGTTGCCAACGTTGGCCAACGTTAGCGTTGTTCGCGTGAGTGGAACGATGTGCGCCAATCGATCATGTTGGCCAACGTTAGCGAAAACGGCAAACGACATTCAGAGCTGTTCGCTGTTGGCCAGTGACGTATTTTAATGATGGCGAAGCGGTTAGCAGACGGCAGGGTTCTTTTCATGGTTTTTATTTACGTTTTATACTTTTCGTTATAAACGGTGGATTGTTTTGAGCATTCACAGGGATCTTTTAAAGAAAAATAATGAGTTGGACAAAAAGCAGCGAACCAAACGATGTCACTTTCACTGGGCGCCGCCAGTTTGAAAACGTAGTTTTTAAAATATCGTTCCACTTCAAATAACGCCAACTCAAAACGTTGGCGAACGTTCGCGCAAACAGTTCGCGTAAGTGGAACGCACCCCAGGCCTAGCTAGCTAGCCCGGATAAACCATGGGCACATTTGCTTAGCAATAGCATGATCATTCTTCCTTGTAAACAACAAGATTACAGACCAAATTTTCAGATGTACCTTGTGTACATTGTTTTTGATTTGTGACTGAGCTTTAGGTTTTTGCTTAGCTAGCATGGTATTGCACAAGGAGTTTTAGCTGGTAACGTGTTTATCAAAGTTATCAAAGCTTGCTAAGTGCAGCTGTCGACGGACTTTCCGAAAAATCCCCACCGTTAATTCGAGATGGCGCCCTCTGTTGGTCAACATGTACATGTACGTACTGCATGCGATATACATGTAGCACGAATCGAAGAAAATGGCCGCCCCACCGAAACCTTGGGAGAGAGGGGCAGGTCAAAACAATCAAGGCGCTTTTTCGTCTGTTGGCGACTTTGGGTAAGACCATGGAGGAGGGAATAGAAGACCACTCAACACGTTATGGATATCCGTTAATAAAGCAAAGTTTTGTTAGATTAGACGTGTTTATTTCTGCGTTAGGCCATGCCCATGGACTGGAGGAATTGGCAAATTCATGAGCGAATTAATGCCGGAGGACGTATATACACGCAAAGTTTTTCCCAGATTCAAAACGGATGGGGCATAAACACGTCACGAGCAAGGTCGGAAATGTCTGTCAACAGCGAGCAAGGCCGGAAATGCGTGGGTGTGCCTCAGCTCAGTAATGTTAAAATAATCCAGGCGCAAACTGGTTAATAAGAGAAGTTGTGTGTGCATGATAATTGAAGAGAGGGAGGGAAAGGATGGGGGGGGGGGGGGGGGGTGGGGGGGGGGCGGTGATTACTAGGCACATTAACCCTAACAAACCCTAACAGTCTAATCGGTTATTTTGTTCCCGTAACTACACAATAATTGAAATGATGCATCTTAAAGAATCTATATTTCATTATTTTTAAAGAAACACTGGTCTTTGTTTCGACTTGAATGCCTGGAATTTTGGTGATTTTTTTTCTTTTCCATTCTAAATAACGTGTAAACCTGCATACTGATGTTTTTTTTACCCTCTCTCAATCTCGTGATTCTTCTCAGACGGCCGCTAGTCAGTCAGCATTCGTCAACATCTGGTCTACCCTTACCTGGCTTGTCTAGTGCAGGGCCTGCCCTTTCAAGAGCCCCTCCGCCACTGCCACCAAATCGCCCGTCTCAGCAAGGCTCGCCATTCGGCTCCTCCATCAATCACTACGGCGGTCTCGGATACGGCAGTGGTTATGGCGGTGGTTATGGCGGTGGTTATGGCAGTGGTTATGGCGGCAATAGCCTCGGAGGCTATGGCGGGATGTACGGTGGCAGCAGTGGGATGTACGGAGGAGGGGGTTCGTACGGAGGTGGGATGTTCGGGGGAGGTGTAGGCGGCCACTATGGACAGGGGCAGTTTGGCCGCACTGGGGATCCGGGCGAGTACAACCAGTTTCTGCGCCGGGCGGAGGAGAACAGCCGCCCAGCCTTCCAGTCCATCGAGAGCATCGTGCAAGCCTTCGGCTCAATCAGCATGATGATGGAGTCCACTCTGCAGACAGTCTACAACAGTTTCCGGGCGGTCCTCGGCGTGGCCGACCACTTTTCACGTCTCAAGGTCCACCTGGCCCATGTCTTCACGGCGCTAGCGCTCTTCCGGACGCTGCGCTACCTCTACCGCCGTCTGCTGGCACTCCTGGGGCTGAGGAGCCGGGAGTTTGCGGAGGAGCTGTGGAAGAAGGCGGAACTAGGCGGGGTCGAAGGACTCGCCGGAGAGGTGGAGAAACTTAACGGAAAGAAAAAGAAGGGCGGGCCGTCGTGGCCAATCTTCATGTTCTTTGCCGTTGTGGTCGGTGGTCCCTACATCATCTGGAAGCTGTTGTGTTCGACTGAGGATGAAACACAAAGTACATAACAGGCTTTCAATTAATCCTACTTTTCCTACTTATTCCTACTTTTGTTTTACCTTGCTCCTACTTTCTTTTCTTTTTTCTACTTTCTTGTCCCACAACTCTGAAAAATGAAATCTCATTTAATATTTTTTTATGACAGTGCTACACTCTGTAACACAATGACAGGCTTGGGTGCAGAGTACTGCAACTGTATTTCCACAAGCTCTAGTTGGGGATTAAACACAAGTGTTGTGAGTACAGAACTTGCCAAATGAGGCGTATGCTGCTATGAAAATTGGTGTGTAAATCTACGAAAATAAAGAAAATTCCTGAAAGTCAGCTAAAGTCCAACTTTCTCCTGATTTTGTCTTCCAAAGTCCTACTTTTGTCCTGCTTTTAAACAAAAATTGATACTACTTTTTCACCTGGCCCTGCTAAAATAACTGACATGCATGTACTTGCATGTACTAAGCTTAACCCTAATAGTACTGAGAAGAAAACCGTGTTGTAAAAAAAACTTTAAAAATGTGTTTGTTTCTGTTTTATTTTTACTAGATCAACCAACATGGGCTAGCGGTGAGGAAGACCACGTTGTGGCGAGGACAGAGTTTGATTTTGAGGCGGAAGGAAGCAACGAGCTCTCATTCAAGGCTGGCGCCATGATTAACCTTGCTCCTAAAGGTAAAACTAGAGCAATAACTCTTGCATCCTAGGCACTCGTTTGGGGTAAAGTACAGTTTACTACAAAGTACTGCAAACCTTACTTTGTATTTATGTAAATCGCCCATCACAAGGTCAAAAGCCACTTGAGGTGTGGGCTACTAGAGGAAAGTGTGGAAGAAACCAGCCCCTCACACTAAAACAAAGCATTCTGATCTCTTCACAGCACGAATAGGGTTGTAACTAGTCCACAGCAAGGCATTAGACTTTGTACGCCGGGCTAGTACTATTTCGAGGCCTGTTGTAAACAAGAGCATATTAACCCTTGCTCCTTTGCCGAAAATTATTCATGCATTCTTCTTTTCTTTCTTTTTGTCTTCAATTGGCAGAGATGCAGCCGAAGGTGAGAGGTTGGGTCTTGGCCAGCGTTGACGGTCAGTCCACGGGGCTGGTTCCTGCAAACTACATCAAGATTCTGGGCAAACGACGAGGTCGAAAAACCCTCGTGGGACCAGAGGTCCAACCTGGAGAGGCCACCCAGCAATTAGAGACAGTACCCGAAAAACCCGCAGCAGAAGTCGCCTCGAGTACCAGCCAACTGGGGAGTACCAGCCAACTGGGGAGTACCAGCCAACCGGGGAGTACGAGCCAACCGTGCAGTACGAGCCAACCGGCCCTACCCGCCACTCAAAGCGAATTGAATCTGGCAGCTTTCGACAAGGCCTTCACGGAAGCACCCGGGAACGGCCAGGCAGCAGTTCAGAACAGCATAGACAGTGAGTGGTTGGCGTGGGAGAAGGAACAAACGGGCGATTCCGTCAACAAAACAACTGAAGAGAGAGACTCACTTGATAATACTAGTACCTAGTTTATTTACAACGGCAGTGCATTAATTAACCCATGTATATTAGTGTTATTTTTGGGGGGGCCTGTAATTACCTTCCATTTATTAGGCTTTCACCAGACTTTTTTTCCCAATTCATATTGGTTGAGAGCTCGTCACATTGTTGGTTTTAACCAGTTCACGCCAGGATTATTGTAACATTCACTGAACCGAGGCGCGGGATTATTTTTAACAAAAACTCGATCCGAGGCGAGTTCAGGCCGATGGTATCGGGAAGCACACCCATTACATTTCCGGCCTTGCTCACTGCTGACAGACATTTCTGGCATTGCTCGTGGCGTGTTTATGGGTCATCCGTTTTGAATCTCGGAAAAACTTTGCGTACTGGTTAAACAATCAATGGTTTTTCCAATGATGGTCAAACAACCATCAAAAATTTGAAATTGATCCAAAAGTTCCACCTTTAATGACAATGGCAGCACAACGGGTGCCGTGATTTCACAGGATACTCGATGCTCGGTTCAGACAGGCGTTCCACAGTCGCACCGAACCAAATTGAAATCAAGTCGCTCCTGAGTCGCTCTAACAACTCCAGCAGTCGATCGTTTGCCGTCTGGCGCGCCTTGTCGCCTTATTCGTTTCAGATGTCGGACTCAATTCACTCATTTGGTTCGGCGCGACTGTGGAACGCCTGTCTGAACCAAGCGTGAGACTGTTTTTCACTTACTGTTAAATATAAGGTACTTCGTAATAATTCAGTAGTTTTGTTTTCGTATGTTTGCAAATGTATAATAAATATGTATAAATAACTTGTCATTGACTTGGCATCGCTCCCACCACAAGGTAATTTTGGAGATCAAAGAAGCTTTGAATTACCATATGTACATATTTAGGAAATAATTTATACTACAAAAAGTAATTCAGTGATTGTACAGGTTTTTAGCTTTGCTAAAACAATCCATACATTATCGAAAAAGGACCGTGATTATGTTATCATGTACATAAAATAATTGTTCATACAATTTTGGATGTTCTAACAATGCTAAATTAGTTTTCTATTTTAACTTTAGTAGTTAAAGGTAAGATACACCATTTGCAGATCGCAAAATATTTTACTACCTAATTATTAGGAAATATATTACTCATTTGACAGTAAATAATAATTGTAGGCATCCAGAAAAAATGATTGCGCTAGATATCTTATAATTGTTCAAAAAAATTGAATTTTATAAAAATTAATTCAAGAATGACATAAGAACCACTGCCTGATGCCAGTTGAAAACAACTGCCGTTTTTCTTGCTTTCCTCGGCATCCACGATTGTAAAACAGGTCAGGTAAACGATATTGTACTATAAAATACAACTCCCAAAATGTACCCATTCCTGATAATTCAAGCAAAAGCCAATGGTGTATCCTACCTATAACTGTAGCATAAACGCAAACTAGTACAGTTAACTCTAGTTAATACCAACACTGCTAATACAAATTCTGGTTATAACTAGCAAACAAAAAGCTCCGTCTTGACTCTGCATTTATGTGCACAATTAATGGGACCGACACACCACTTGATTTGTTCGGGCCGGGATTATTTTAACATCGCCGAGCCTAGGGGCGGGATTATTTTTAACGAAACTCGATCCGAAGTGGGTTCAGGCTGATAGTGCCGGGAAGCACACCCACGCATTTTTCGGCCTTGCTCGCTGCTAACATACATTTCCGAACTTGAACTTGGCGTGTTTATGCGTCATCCGTTTTGAATTTGGGAAAATGTTTGCGTTTATATACGTCATCCGGCGCGAACTGGTTAAAGGTACTATTACTTGAATTATCAGGAATGGGTGAATTTGGGGGGTTGTATTTTATAGAAAATCTCGTTTAACTGACTTGTCTGAAGTTTTACAAGTGTACTTTGTAATCAAACGTGTCGGTTCCATTATTTAATTAAATTCAACCTTATTTTGTAAACATAATGAAAATGTGTGCAAACGCTATACCAAAAAAGTATTAAAACATTTAATTAAAAAATTAAATTAAAGAAAGAAAATATGGGTAGATGCAGGTCGCATTATAATGCATTTTTTATTCTTTGTTGTGCCTAAATTGTACATTGACGACTCCGACCCCTACCCCTACCCCTACCTCGACTCTAAATGGACACTATATGTACATAATGTGTTCGTGTGTTTTGCTGGACGTACTGTAGGCGCGGATCTAGGATTTTTTTTAGACGGGGGGCACAACGAAAACTAGAAAAGTGCGAGCGCGAAGCCCTTACGGCGTGGGGTCCGGGGCCCGCTTAGGTCCATAAATTCATCCATATTTTCTTCCGCGTCAGTTTATTGGGCTTTATTTGTTCCCTTCGTACAAAATCCACTAAAACCACAAAGTAGAAAAAGAAAATAAGAAAAAAGTAAAGAAAAAAAACCCGAAGGATTCGAACCCACAACCATTGGACATGAAGGGTGGTACATTATCCATCAGAGTACCGCATATCGTTAACTTAATCCAATGAACTCCGTCTGATAATTGTATATATAGTCGGGAGTGTCGATGAATTTGTAACATTGAGTGCCGAATGGGTGACGTGAGCATTCATGGTCTGCAGATTATTCTGCAAGTTGTGGGTTCGAGTCCAGCTAGGGTGTCATTGCTTCTCCCCACCTTTTTTTGTCTATAGTTTATTGATATTTGCAGCCCCCCCCCCCCCCCCCCCTAACACTTCTAAGCATTCTCCTGGCAAATTTGACCCCATACCACTTACTACTAGACTTGGGCTTGACGAAGCCCCGCCCCCTTTCCGGAAACTGCGGACCTTCAAGAAACCCTGGCTTCGTTTCGTTTTTGGCCTAAAGCTATTTAAAGTTGTGCCATCTTTTTAATAAAGTTAATGCATATGATGTCACACGCGCTACGCGTACGCGCTAATCGCACGTACAACCGGGCGGAGCGGTGAGGTCAAACACACTTTGTTTGACCTCACCGCTCCGCCCGGTTGTACGTGCGATTAGCGCGTACGCGTAGCGCGCGTGACGTCAAGGCAACCCCTTTATTCCAGGATAATTGTTTCACATCAAAATGTAGTTTGTATTATTTCTCCATGCTGTAACTACTAGTAAGTGGTTTTAAATAATTAGTTGTGGTCTTTACTCTGTAAATTGTGTCACTGTTTTGTTAACACATGCTTTTATTCATGATAGCAATAAATTAATTGGATTAAATTTAATTTAATTGAAAGAAGTCGGAGGCAGGGGAGCCCCATCTAAAGACGAAGCAAAGGTTTCGAAAACCACCACCCGATGAATGCGTCATGCATACATTAATTATGTGGGCAGTCTGGTTCGTGACTCAAAGGCAAAGAATGGAATGCATTGAGACAAAGTTCCGGAACCAGGCAGTGTATTGGGTTGGGCTAAGTAAGTTTGTTAAAACAGGATTCATTGCAAAGTGGTTGGAAAGAAGGTAAGATATTTTCTCTAAAACTTCGTGAAATTGTCTGTTGATTATCTAAGTTGTTATTGGATATTATCGATGTATATTTCGTGAATACTTCAGACAATTTTGGGGATAGGACACTGCCTTTGTGGCGTGAAATTGTGAGTGGAAAAAATCACCTCCTCCATTTCAACTTCGTTTCATTTTCCAACTCCAACGCAGTGAAAACGAGTAAACATGAATTTTGTGACCTCGATCAAAGGCTTCTGTTTAAAATTGTATGTTAGAAAAAAAATTGTAATTCCTTGTATTTTCCAACTATCATATGATTTAAGCATCGTTTGTAGTAAAGCTAGGACATTCTCACCTTTACCAACATCTTTTGATGTTGACACTGACACTGACAGACACAGCAGAAGACATGACAATTCTTTCTTCCGTTATACTGTTATTGACTTGTTGGCGTTGACTAAAAAAATTAAAGAAAATTCAGTCTTTAATTAGGCCCTAATTTATATTTTTAAGAATTATCCTACGATCTGATCAAATTCATGTCAATTTTAAAATGCAAATTTCAGAGAATTTCATTCTTTTTTTATGAATTCACACATTTTCCGTTTCTCTTTAGTTTTTTTGTTTACAGATAGATAATCCAGTTAAACCGATCACAATGTCGAGCCGAAAGACGAAAGGGAAGCAGCCCAAGAAGCGCGCTCAGCGTGCGACTTCCAACGTGTTTGCGATGTTCGACCAAGCACAGATTCAAGAGTTCAAGGAAGCATTCAACATGATTGACCAGAACCGGGACGGTTTCATCGACAAGGAAGATCTGCACGACATGCTGGCATCATTAGGTAAACCAGACCTGATGACTTAGGGGAATTAAATCTCTATCTCTCAACACATTCGCAAGTCAACCACATATTAGGAAGTCACTAAAAACTAACCAGTGTAGCGGTTCTTGTTGTATTTTTCAAGAAACTTGTGTATCCTAACCCGGTTTTCCCATCAGCCTTGTTCTATGATTAAAATAACCTATAATAACATTCGTAGAAGAAAAAGACAAACGTTAACGACAGTCGCATTCGAACCACTGACCTTTCGATCTATAGCTCTCCTCTCTACCAACTATGCTATTGGCGAGTTGGTTGAGGAAGCCGTTCTTTATAATTCTTTATAGTTCTTTAACTTGTATGAGTTGCCATTGCTCTTTCTCATGAATATACATTCACGCACCACCCAGCTCCTGAAAAAAAAGCGCGAACTGCTACACCGGTTAGTATTAAAGGTAGGATACACCATTGGTAATTGCTTGAATTATCATTAACCCTAACTCCTTACACAACAAAGGAAGTTGGAGGATTTTGAAGGAATTGTATTGTTCAATAACAATGGTGAGGGAGTTAGGGTTAATGGGTAGATTTGGGGGGTTGTATTTCATAGTAAATTTCATTTAACTGACCTGTCTGAAATTTTACAATCATGGATGCCGAGAAAAGCATGAAAAACAGCGTTTGTTTTCAACCGGCATTGGGCAGTTATTCTTATGTTATTTTTGGTTTTTTCGCGATCGCCGTCCGGCGAATTTTTTTGTTATAAAATTATATTTTTCGGAATAATTACAGGATATCTAGCGCAATAATTTGGCTGGATGCCTAGAATCATTATTTACTTTCAAATGAGTAAGATATTTCTTAATAATTCGGTAGTAAATATTTTCGATATCTGCAAATGGTGTATACATGTACTACTTGTACTAAGTGTCTTCCCAATTATTAACCCTTGCTCTTGTTTATACTCTAAAGCACTTAAACAGTGGCCCCAAAACAAATGCCCTATATTTTTGTACATGGCACTCCAAATCTAAGGGGTAAGGGAATGCCATATGAAACCGCAGGCAACTAGGCCATGCTGAGTCTACACAGTGTACAACAAGCGAAGCGATATGCCCATTCACCAACTAGAGAAGTGCAATTCACTGTACATGGGGGAAATCAGTCAACGCACTGCAGGTGGAGTGATTTGGCATGTACCGTTGACTTGCGGTAAAGAAGTCCCGTAGACTAGAGGAAGGGTTAGTTGAATCTGAAGTCAAGTGAAAGTGGGAGGGGGAGGGAAATTATATGAGAAAGTACATGTAGGGGACAATAACATAAATTCTGACGTGTATGCTGATGTTAGGTTGGTGTAGCGGTTCTTTTCTCACCTTCCACCACTGTGACCCGTTTTTGAATCCTGCCTAGGCCGATATGGATTGGGTTTTTAGTCCCTGTCCGATTTTTGTGAGTTTCCCCCAGATTTATTTTTTCGGGGCTTTTTATCCCACCGCTAAAACTGTAATATCTCATTGTCTTCTCTCTGAAGGTTATTTTTAGGCTTGCGAGCTACAGTGCCTGGGCGCTTTTGAGGGATCCTCGGTTTTATTACCAAGAAATAATTAACCATAATAAATCCACCTAATCTTGTTGATAAAGAACTTGGTAGGTTACATTTGGGGATAAATGCAAGTGCATTTGATTCTATATGCCAAGCTCAACCATTTATTTTCTACAACCAGGTAAAAACCCAACGGATTCTCATCTGGAAGACATGATGAACAATGCGCCGGGCCCAATCAACTTTACCATGTTCCTGACGTTGTTTGGAGAGAAGCTAAACGGCACCGACCCGGAAGATGTTATCATCAATGCATTTGCCTGCTTCGACGAAGACGCACAAGGTAATGAGACTATATGTGACCCACTCCACAAAAAAGGGGAATTATGTAATGTTATTGAGTTATGTACATGGTTGGAAAGCCCACAACGCATGCTTTTATTTGGTGTATAATAGAGTTTCATAGCCCCTCTCATTTTGGAGATAAATGTTTGCAAGTTTGTTGAAGTTTGTTAGGTTTGGTATGCTTTCTAGTGCGAGAGCCAAGGGGGTTAGGGTTAAAAAAACTGCCCCCGTGAACATCCATTTTTAAAAATTACAGCAATTACAGCAATAAGAGCAAATGGTATACGGTCGTTAAGTTTCACAATTGGTCAGAAAAAGCCCTCCTAGCTCAGATTTTCATCGCGCTCTTCGTCAGTTCCGGTAAATCCAAAATCTTCTCTTCTCTATCGACTACAGGTTTCATCAACGAGGAGTACCTCCGGGAACTTCTCGTAACAATGGGCGACCGGTTCACGGAGGACGAAGTGGACGAGATGTACCGGGAGGCGCCGATCAACAAGGAAGGCCAGTTCAACTACAGGGAGTTTGTGCGGATCCTGAAGCACGGCAGCATGGACAAAGACGACGACATCAACCCATGAAATCCAGCATTCAGCCGCACAATTTAAGAATGGTCCATTTTCTGTCCAATGCACTGTACAGTTGTATGTAGCTCCTGAAACATAATTGAGTCACGCTGTAAGGCCACTGTTCAAAATCTCTCTGTCGGACCAGAATCCGTCACGGAGGCTGTCCGTTTTTTGAATAATTTATTATTATTCCATTTTCACCTATGTTCAAAACGATCCCAACATTGCTCACAGTGGACCCGTTATTGTTTTTGACCTGTTGTCTAAATACTTGTCGGCAGAAATTTTCCATTCATTGATGTGAAATAAAAAGTAACTTCCCATTTCATTCAAACCTTCTTAAAAAAAACTTAAATCTTTAGTTAATCATCAATTGTTTTAATTATTTTCAGGTACAAATTAATCATACAATGTACTTTGGTTTTAGAACTGAATTCCCTTACTTCCATTCTCAATTTTGTTTTTCTACACAAAAGTCGGTAACGTCGAACAAATTATTTGATTTCATTTTTCAATGTGCATGCCTATCTTCAAAACATTTTCCATTCCACAATTCTCCAACTTATCATTCCTAAAACAAACCACCTTGACTGATATATATTCCTTTATTTGAAAATAAATAAATAATTGTTTGTAATAATGGTAATTTTAACTTAAACTATTCCAAATCCTTTCAAATTAATCTCATGATAGTTTAGCAATTTAGTTTCAACCAATCGCTCATAGTAGCCGTATTTATTAATATATTTATAGTTACTAATTGTTTGGTTTTGTTTGCTAGATCGTATCTGCATAGGTAAAACACCTTGTTTATTTTTGTAATTTTTGGGAGGTTTTCATTTATTTTGTATTGATTATGTAATTGGTCATGTGATAGTATAGACTGGCTGTCAATAAGAAGACATCGTGGTCGTCAAGTTATATGACTGGAATTAGCTTTTAGTCCATTTCTTGTTGCTTTTCATTCTTTTTATTTTGTTGAAAAAATGTTTGCATGATTCCGCTCAAGTTGACTCGAAAAAAAATTATTCTTAGTCTACAGAAGAAAAAAATTGTATCTTTAGGCATGCACCGTGTATATTGTATGTGTAGTTTTTAACAGCATTAAACACCAGTTTTGTAGTAAACACTTTTTTTGTCACTTTTAGTCCTTGTTTTGTTTGTATTTTTGCATCTACGCGGAACTTGCTCATAATTCTGTATGTAATTAATGGATCTGCGTACGTATTATAGGTAAATTGTGTTTAAATCCACAAATGCCTCGCCTGTCATCATGTGTAGCTCCATGGTATATGGCACCGCCCTTTGAATATCAAAATGTCCAGATATTTATCGGCGTCAAACATGTCTGTTGTTTTAAAGCGATCGTATACGTTTGGTAATTGGAACCCACTGTTTGTTTTACCATAAAACTAACCTGTACCACTTTCATTTCAAAAGGTCGTAGCGATTTTGAGATATTGCCGAAAATCTGGAGCGGTTCTGTCCACGCAGGAAGAATAATCTGCATTGGAATACACAGTCTGAGAAACGTCACTGCAGTAACGCTTCTCAGATTCAAAGTTTTGGGGATAAAAAGTGATATCTTTTTCCATAACCGCAGTACTTCAAAGTGAAAAGTTTCTAAAAATGCTTTATACTATCCAAAGCTGCTGTACTTCTTACCAAGTAAGTTTGATTGCCATACATTTTTGGAGTAATTACCAAACGTATACGAGATACCTTTAAACGTAATCCAGAAGATCCAGAATCTAATTTACGCGAAACAAATAAACCAGCGCGCGCCCTTCACTTTTAATATACACGCGGGCCGCGTATTTTCTTTTTACACCACAGTGAAGGATTTTTCTAAGAAGTACCGTGCTATGCGCTTTTGAAAGCAGACTACGAAAAGCTCTAGAAAAAAAACCGAGTCAAAGTACATGTATTGTTATAATTAGGGAATAAATTAGTGCGAGGACCCGGTCATTACTGCGTGATAATGACAGGGTTGGGGGATGACCGCAGTATCAAGATTTGACGCGTCCTTGTTACAAGTTACCGTAGGACTGTTGCATTTGGCCAATCATTGGCTTACATGATGCTTGATTAATGCTGGTTCAGGGAACATGTTTTCGCTTCTTCTTAAACGCCGGGACAACAAAATAATGCCCTCCGCGTGATCGAGTCTTGACCAATTAGAAGCCATCAACTCTCAGGCTCCTAGGTATTTATTAAGCTAGTATAATTAGGGCATAACAGGGTGAGGACCCGGTCAGTACTTTGTGATAACGGACCAGGTTAGGCGAGGTCTATTATCAGCGTGCACGGGGAGTCCTCGTCTCGCATGCTACAAGAGTCCTCGTCTCGCACCCCCGGGCAAGGTGTCTATTCTCCAAGCTTTGAGTATATATACACGGCTGGTTGTAGGGGCCTTTATCAATGAAGGGCCTTAATCAAGGCCGGCACTGACAGTGCTGTCATGGAAAGCTGAAGGCCTATCAGACGCCAAGGAAGAACCTCGCAACTCTGTGCAAGAATCTCGACTGCGACTTGTTATGTCTCCAAGAGACACACCGTGGTAGTGACAACCCACGGCGACCACAACCCACGAAGCTTGCCATCCAACGACCGCACCGCAAATATGGAAGTACTATCTTCACCAAGGAGAAGATCAGACCGGACTCCACATCGTGTACTCATAATGACAACATCAAAGTACTGAATGTGACCACCAAGGGACTATCATCTCATCCATCTACAAGCCACCAAACATCAGCTTTTCGTACCCCACTGCCACCACCAACAGGCATATCATCATTAGTGACTACAACAGCCACAGCACACAATGGGGCTATGACACTACTAGAGATGATGGAGTACTAGTTGAAACATGGGCCCAGGACAACGAACTAAAGCTAATCCGTGACCCAAAGCTCCCAAAGTCTTTTGCAAGCGCTCGCTGGAAGAGACGATACAGCCCAGATCTAGTCTTCTGCAGTCGACTGCTTGCCCCCACCAGCCGCAAGCTTGTAGCTGAGCAGTCCCAAGATCCCAAGATCGACCTATTGGTATCCAACTCACTGCAGTCATCACTCCAAACAAGACCACGTTCAAGCGCAGGTTCAACTTTAGTAAGGCAGACTGGCCTGCTTTCACAGAAAGCCTTGATCGTGCCCTGACAAACCTCCCAGCAGACCCAAAGAACTACGAATCCTTCGTAGAAATCGTCAAACAGGTAGCTCGTAAACATATACCAAGAGGCTGTCGCACGACATACATCCCAGGCATCGATGAGGAATCCAGCCAGCTCCTGGCACGTACACCTCAGCCTATGACACAGATCTCTTTTCAGAGGACACCATCACCTTAGGAGAACTAGAGCTCATCTCTAGGATATCTCAACGACATAGGCAGATGTGGCAACACATGATTGAAACGACAGACCTCAGACACAGCATGCAGGAAAGCATGGGCTACCATACGCAAGCTTGGCAATGACAACACCCGAGCTGAACAGCATTACAATGTTACAGCTGACCAAGTAGCAAACCAACTGTTGCTGAACGGAAAGGCCCCCAAAACAACAAATACAGACAGGCACAAGCTACCCGGAGATGACCATAACCTCATATTTCACCAGACCTCTAGTTCCTGCTGAAGAGCTACAGAAAGGTATATCCACCCTACAGGTCAACAAGGCAGCAGGCATCGACGACCTAAGAACAGAGCAGATCAAACACATGGGCCCGGCAGCCCAACAATGGCTACTAGACATGTTCAACAACTGCATCTAGAACACCTGTGTCCCAAAACAGTGGCTCCGAACCAAAGTCGTTGCTATCCTCAAGCCAGGAAAGGATCCAACGAAGCAAAGAACTTCCGACCAATCTCACTCCTGTGCCAAACTTACAAGCTTCTCGAACGCCTTATTCTCAACAGAATGGTACTCCATGTTGACAGCCAACTAAACTGTGAACAGGCAGGCTTCCGACCAGGAAAATCCACTACAGGACAACTTCTTAACCTGACCCAACTCATCGAAGACGCCTTCCAGAACAACCTCATCACGGCATCGGCGCAGTATTTGTAGACCTTTCTGCTGCAACCACCAAAAGATACTGACAAAACTTCATGACATCACAAATGACCTTAAACTCACCAGATTCATCCAGAAGATGATGCAGAACAGACGCTTCTTTGTTGAACTCGACGGATGGACAGAAGGGCATATGGCGGAAACAGAAGAACGGTCTTCCCCAGGGTGGCGTCCTGGCGCCTACACATACAACATCTACACTGCCGACATTCCATCAACTGAGAACACTCGAAACTTCATGCAGATGACACCTGCATCACATCCCAGCATAACACCTTTGAAGCTGTTGAACACCACCTCAAAGCGCTCGCAAACCTGTCGGAATACTACCGAGTAAACTACCTGCGAGCAAACCCGTCCAAGACCCAGTTGTGTGTCTTCCACCTCAAGAACAGGGAGGCCAAGAGGGAACTGAAGCTAGAGTGGAACAATGTGCAGCTAAAACACTGCGAACATCCAGTATACCTAGGCGTGCAACTCGATCGCACCTTATGCTATAAGCAACATATCCAGAAGACAATAGGTAAAGTGGGATCCCGAAATGCCATCATCGGGAAGCTCGCAACATCACACTATGGTGCTGACCCCAAAACCGTACAAACAGCAGCTGTTGCCCTCTGCATGTCATCCGCAGAATACGCTTGTCCCGTATGGAGGAGATCAGCTCATGTGAAAAAGCTTGACACCACACTCAACAACACATACCGAAAGATAACAGGCTGCCTGAGACCAACAAAAGTTGAGAAGATATATCAAGCTATCCGGGGTCGGATCTCCAGACCAAAGGCGCACTACTAACATCTGCCTAAAGGAACGACTGAAACAGTGCACAGGTGGCAGGCACATGCTGTACGGACACCAACCGCCTCACAAGCGCCTTGTATCCCGGCACAGCTTTCTGGATTCTGTCCCAACACCTGAGCAGAATCCCCCACCATCAGTCAAGCCTCCGCCCATCAGAGAACTCAACTTGAAGTGGCCAGAGTGGCAATGTCTGAACCGGCTGTGGACCAGAATGGGGCGGTGCAGGGTCAACATGGCAAGATGGGGGTATATACCTTTTTATATAGGAAATAAACAGTGAATTTGCTTTTAATTTTTTTAACCCGGGGCCATTACTGCAAAATAATGCCATCCACGTGATCGAGTCTCGACCAATCAGAAGCTATCAACTCTCCTAGGTATTTATTAAACTTTATACATGTATATACGACCCGTCACTGTAATATTGGATAATGGGTTGAGCTATAGATCGAAAGGTCCCTGCTTCGAATTCACTATAGTACCGACTTTTCTTAAATTTATCTTTGTGGGAATGTTGACCAATTGAAGGAAAACGACACCGAAGTGCTAGTAGGAAAGTACACCATTGGTAATTGCTTGAACTATCAGGAACCGGGTGGATTCGGGGGTTGCATTTTATAAAATATATCGTTTAAAACTGGCCTGTTCGAAGTTTTACAATCATGGATGCCAAAACAAAAGCAAAACAAAATCGGCTTCCGTTTTTTCAACCGGCGGATCGGGCAGTTGTCCCTCTTGGTTTTTTTTTTCTAGCGATCGCCGTCCGGTGATTTGTTTTACTACAGTATAACTTATAACATTCAATTTTTCGGAACAATTACATCATGTTATCTTGCGCCATCAGGACAATGACTACAACGATACAAATATACACGTACACGTACTATCATACATGTACATCTTGTCTTGCTTTTATTAGATGTCTATGAGCTCTCCGTGTTCAGAGCCGTAGATAGAGACTACGGCTCTGTCCGTGTTGTCGTGTTAGCGCCCTCTATTGGCTGTAAGATGAACAATCGACGGGAATGATGAGCCGGTCGGTGTGCATGCACGGTTGTTTATCGTTTATCCTAGAGAGATTGACTTAATGTAAACGAATGTCATGCATCTAACGGATATAATGAAGCACATTATCACCATTACATTTGTTATATTTGCGGGTGCATAACAATAGTAGACCCCCCACCCCCTCATACAAAAAAAACCCCAAAACAACTCTAGATCCGCGCTTGCGTACTAGTTTTAGTTAAAGGAATACATTGCTTTGGATTGGGTGTTGTTATTGTTGGGAAGCTTTTTTAAAAGTATGTTCTACTTGCATGCGCGTTGCAGTTAGCGTACACTTTCAAAATCCAATCCGTCCATTTCCGTTATGTTCTACCAACAGGAAGGATTCAAAATATCTATACGCGTACGAATAAGGTGTTTCACGGTAATATGCGCCATCTTGTTCACGGGGCAAATTTACACGCGTTGCTGTGTACGCCACTTCGATCGAAAACCGCGCTTCCAAGTCATCATGCGTTCATTCTAAAATGTGCGCGCGTCTAGCAACGCGTGTTCAATTTGCCCCGTGAACAAGATGGCGCATATTACCGTGAAACACCTTATTGGGAGTTAGCGATCTAGTAATTTAATATACGTAGCTCTAGTGCTTCTATCGTACTAATAATGATCTTCATATTATTTATATCGTTAGCAGACAATTGCAGTACAGCATTTCAGGTAATTAGCGTTTTTATTCTTAAAAATGCGGGCAGATAGTTTTAATATTATTCCTAACAAGCAATAGCGTTTTTGAACAGCCGGGGCGCAGCTAGCCTTTTGACAAGGCCTCGTGACTCTGGCTAAGCGGCTGAGATGAGTCTAGATACCCGGGGTGAACGCGCGACCGAGTGACGAATGTCACGAGGCCTTTTGCAATGTAGGTTTCACTGCTCGCATGAATTATTCATAGATACATATTAGCATGCCAATACGCCCAATCAGAACGGCGATCTCCCAGTTGGCTTCGTTCGTGATTCGTTCAATATCAAAGCATGTAAGAAAAGGTACAAAAACGTATATAAATTTTGCTTCTGAGTTGAATATATGAATGATAAATACAAGATATCACATTTAAATCTATTTTACATGCAAAATTGCAATAAATTAGAAAGCAACTAATGATTTGAGCTAAATATTGTAAGTGACATGATTGGACATTCCCTGTTTGTAAAATGAACTAGTCCAACTCAAATATAAGCTGACGTCACGCGGAGATACGTTCGCTGATTGGACGCTACCATTTCGGTAGCGAATTCCAGTCGGAAACAAAGGTTAACATAAGAAATCCAAACCAGATTGATAAAGGCCACTTGTCTGGGCAATTCGCAATGGCGTTCCCTCAGGTTTTCGCGATTAGTCTCTTTTTAGTCGCTCGGCGTCTATCAGACATGTGGCCTTGTTTAAAGGCTAGGGCGCAGCCGAAGTTTCGTTCAGAACGCACGCAGTTACGTACGCGCATCCGATCGTACGAGTAGAAACAAAGGGTCTTTTCGAATCCCTGGCTTCGTCTTCGTCTTTGGCTTAAGGCGATTTTTGACTCCCAACTGCAAGATCTCCAGCCACATTCTGACGCCTGTTGTGCTTCAGAAACATTCACCCGATTGATGTGAACCCCAAAGTTAGACAATTTTAATTTTCTTCCTTTTCTATTTGCTTCTCAGTAATTCGGAATTCGGAGGCGAATCCAAAGCCAAAGACGAAGCAACGATTTCGAAAAGGCCCTACTCTTGATCGATCGCACGCGCGGGTTGGGTTTTATATTAAGCGGTGGTCGTACGCACAATTCACGTGGCGCCTACTACTACTAGCGACTGTTACATCGCATTTTGCGCATTATATATTTAAACGGTTATATACTGCTGGAATTCACGTCAATTTAATTGTCACTACTTACTAATTACCAACAATTATAGGTGTTTTGTTGCATGAACAACTTTTATAACACATAAGGAACATTTCCAAACAGCAACATTTAATGAGATTTTAAAGCAATGTATACTAGTCAGTCACCTGATAATGTTTGAAGAGGTACGTACGCGGACTGGCCGCGGCATTTATAATTGGGAAATCCCATTGTGTTTTTGTATGACTCATGACTCATGGACGGTCAATATAAAAAATCTATTGTACAGGATAAGTCATCTGTGAAACCATGGAGGAAGGAACTCCATCCACCGGAAGTAACAGTTCCTTCCTGATAAATACAAAATGACGTAATTGTTTGGGTCATACTTCTAGTTTTAGGTTTTAGGATGAGTCTAATACTGTTCTGTCACGAAATAAAAATAATGAAAGTAATAATACGGCAACTATGAGATTCATTTGAGAACATTGAGAACATTGAGATCGGCCAATTCCCTTACACTAGTGGTCCCCAGAGTAAGGACTGCTACATACGGCGACAGACAATTCAACTTTGCTGCTGGCAAGCTATGGAATGCACTGCCAAATAATATCCGTGATGCCAAAACATTAGCCACTTTTAAGAAATTACTTAAAACTCACCTTTTTTAGGACTTTCACTGTAAATCTATATTGTTTTTAATATTTCTTAGTATATATAATGTCTTTTTATATTAATATTTTAATATTTAAGCTGCGTCCATTTTACCTTTTTTTTTTTTTTTTAGGAATTTCACTGTAAATCTATATTGTTTTTAATATTTCTTATTATATATAATGTATTTTTATATTAATATTTAAGCTGCGTCCATTTTATTATAATATTCATTTTTAAGGGTTTTGTCATTTTGTTGTCATTGTAAAGCGCTCTTGAACATGCTTAAGCATGAAAAGAGCGCTATATAAATCTGGTAAAATAATAAAATAATAATAATAATTTGGTTGAATTAGAAGTGTACAATGTACTTGCATTTGTCCAATTGTTATTCATATAGTTTTATGTGGAGAGGGTCCCAGTTTAAGTTTATACATGTTCTTTGGTTTTTTTGGTGTATAATTTGCATTACATTAAGTTCTATGCTTGCAATTCTCGTGGCATCCAATTTCTATTTCATGTACATTACATTGTATATTTGTTTATGCAATTTATAAAAACTACAATCAATTTGTTCGATTAGAAAGCCGCAAAAGGCCCAATTTTAATTTTTACAAGTCACAGCGCGCATGCAAAATCTCAACGCGAGCTCCGAACCATAGGCCTAATGTCCACGAACAAAAACGACAAGTTGTGGTAAACAAACATAAACAATAAAATTTAAAAAAATCAATTGTAGTTACAAAAATCCCATGATTTTGTATTTTGTTTATACAAAAAGCCCAAAATTCCAAGGTCTTGCCAAATTCCGAAGATCTTGGGAAAACCCCAAGGAGTGGCGCAGCCTGGCTGCATGCAGTAGTACCCGCGTTTTGTTATCAATGTGCATTATGCATACATGACAACGTCGCTGGTTCACCAACGCGTAACAGAATGAAATATGAATGGACACATGTGTGTCAGCTAGCTACATAACGTACACTACGGCCGTGCATACAGAACAATTACCGGACAGCAATGGTGTCGGGCGACTTGGCGATTGCGATGGCGGTTTGTCATTATTTACCGCCTTTGTCACTGGACAGACCCATCCCTAAACACGTCCTACAGCGCAGGGGAGCAATCTCATTCAGCTCGAGCACTTCTCTCTTCAAAAGCCTGCCAAGACTCGAGGTAAGTGTCGCAAAAGATCCCCGTTTCGTAGGCTACCGGCCCGCCGGTTTCGTATGCGGACACGCAGGGAGCTAGGGCGCATTGTTTTATGCACAGGAAACGCTGTTGTGGTTGCAATTTTGTGAACAATGCGTACTGTTGTCGGTTGTCTGCAGTGGTTGCAATTTTGTGAACAATGCATACTGTTGTCGGTTGTCTGCAGTAAACTTTGCAGACGACATCACTGGCTATAATAACATTTGAGTTTTGTGCGTGTTACGAACTATTTGTAGAGTTATGGGCTTAATAGTTACGGGCCCCTCTCTAGAACTAGTTTTGATCAAATTAGAGTCGAGGGTACTATCACATCACAGTAATCTGCTTTTTTGATTGATCAACATGATCAAGGCCGCCAGTGATTGAACCAAAAATGAAAGTTGAGAGACAGAACAGTTGATATTAAGTCTGATTCAATTGCATTATGATGCAAAGCGCTAGGGATGCCGACTAATTTTGTGAGGGACACCTAGTCCTAGTAAACTTGGACCCAAAAATTACCTTTTTCAACATTTGGACATGGTCGGGTGATTAGGGTCCAAGCAAGAGCCATTTGAATCGCTGTACGAAATGTCTGCACATCGACCCCCCATGACCTCCCACACTTAACCCCCAAAATCACCCTCTCAAGCAAACCAGTCATCAACTGTTTGACCTTGCTCTATGGTTTGTTTGCAAATTGACTGACAATTACATTGTCTACAATTTTTTTTAAACGAAAATACATAATATGGCTAAAAGTTAATAATAGCCATGAGCGCTTCACAAAATATATGTCCTGGCTATGTCCTTATTTTGTCTTGACAAATTTTCCCAAGTGGCGTTAAAAGTTGGGCCCCGCGTTCGAGTTGGGCTCGCGTTCAAGTTGACCAATCTGCTTACGAGGTTGACCTATCTGCTTACGAGGTTGACCTATCTGCGTACGAGGTTGACCTATCTGCGTAAGAGGTTGACCTATCTGCGTACGAGGTTGACCTATCTGCGTACGAGGTTGACCTATCTGCGTACGAGGTTGACCTATCTGCGTACGAGGTTGACCTATCTGCGTACGAGGTTGACCTATCTGCGTACGAGCTGACCAATCTGCTGAGCAAAAAGTTATTTGAGAATGTTTACTTGGCAAAGAGCTCTCACTGCGGTGAACTTTTGCTGACTTAACCAGTGCATCAGGTAAAAAGTCTGGTGCACTTTGATGCATTCAGCTGTCAACACCAGTGCATAAACACCACAGTCTAAGGCCGTGTCCGAAACGAGTGTCTAGAGCTACGGTCTACGTCTACAGCTACAGCTACGTCTACGTAGGCGCTAAGCTGAAGGCAAATGGAATTCGGACGCGGCTACGGTAGAGCCTACGGCTAGTTATTGCGCCCCCAAGCGATGCTTGAATTATTGTTTGCGAAACTTACGACGTAAGAATTTACAACAATTATCGTCTGCTAGATGTTACTCAATGTTTGTTTACAGCCAGTCGAAATACCTGCTGATATTGACGTATTTGTCGTATTTGTCGTTTCAATTCAATGCACTATCATTGAAAAATAAACGAAAATTTGCTCCAAAATTAACGTTAGTGCTGCCGCCATTTTGTTTTGCCTGAGCTAGACAACTTCTTTTACGGCTAGATTTTTGTGACGTTGTAGCCGTAGCTGTAGCTCTAGACGGCATTTCGGACAGCGCTACAAAATGGCCGACGTAGACAATAGCCGTAGCTGTAGCTCTAGACACCCGTTTCAGACACGGCCTAAGACTATGAGTGTTACATGTAATCCCCATTGAACAATTCCAGAGATGGATTCTGCTGCGTTGGGTGACCGCAGACTCTAATGTAGTTTGACAGTGCGATTTATAACCTGTTGGATCTTGCTGCACAAGGCAGGGTTGTCACTTTGGCAAATGATGCAGCTTGCTGCATTTTGCAGGGTGCTCAAAGAATACTCTGTGGAGGTATAGAGTTAAAAACAACTATCCTGGAAATCACGCGATTAGAGTATGTGCTTTCATTGGCTCTTTCATTGGCTTGTTAGAGAAATTGTAGCTTGGCACATCGCTCAGTACCACCATTTTGTTTGTCTCGTGACGCGAAATAAATAAAACAGGATGTTTGCCTCACTGGCTCGAGAGGCAGAAAACTCACCAAAAGTTCATCACGCATGGTGAGCTCCATACATGTGTTGGACAAATGGCCTCAAATGACTTTTTGATCGGCACGTACACATGTACCGGTACATTGCACAGCTCTCATGTGCAGCGGGCTATAAGATTAAGAAACGGGGCCTGTAACTACCCGGTACACAATTTTCTTTCTCATCGGGTTCGACCTGTGTATTTCATTCTTATGGTTGTGTGTTCCAGTCATTTCATTGTATTAATTACAAAGTAGGGTTTAAACTGGTCGGTGTAACAATATTTGCTGAGTGTTATACATGTACTAACCCCCACAAATCCATACAAAATTACAGCAAAAACAAATATTAAATACTACATTGTGGGGTACCTTTAAATTTAGCACTATCACATTGAAAGAGGGCGGGTTTAGATTTGTTTTGGTTTTTTGTGTTCTGGTTTTTTTGTTAATTAATTGAGTTTATCTTTTAAATTTTTTGTTATTGGGGGGTGGGGGGGGGGAGGGGTTGACCTCAACTTTTCAGAAAGAGCAATGATAATGACAACATAATTTAACACGTGAAATTAATACATACATTTGTAAATGTGGGGTTAGTCATGCCAGGAAATTTAATTTGTTTGTTTTACAAAAAAATGACCATTTAAAATTATGAAAACTGAGTTCATTCACAGTCATTATGATTCAAAGAGCGCTCAAGGTTGCTGAAGTATTTTTGCTAAAGTACACTGTTTTATAACTCCAAGGAGAAAAAAAAAGTGCGTAACAGGGGTCTTTCACCTCACGATTGCCATACAATTTAGCAAGCTTATATCCTAATGGTCATATGATTCTGCCAGAGTGGCAAAAAAATTACTTCTCCACCCAAACAAATTTAAGGGTATTTGAGAATTGTTTTGCAGCCTCCGGGAAGTGGAAATTCATGTAAAGTTAGCACTGGTACCCCCCCCCCCCCCCCCCCCCCCCCCCCCCCCCCCCCCCCACAAATCAGAAAAATGATATCTCATTTAATAATTTTCTAAAAGGTGTTATTGTTATGGCAATCGCGTAGTATAAGGGCTTGGGTGCAGGAGTACTTCAAATGCTCCAAGAGCTTATGGTAGTCGAGGATGGAGCACAAGTGCTGTGAGTACAGAACATGCCAAATGACGTACATGTACCAGTATGATGCTGTAGACATGGGTAAGCATCAACGAAAACTACTCCTGAATGCCCGCAAGAGTCCTACAAAATTCGTCATCTAAAGTACATTTTGCTTGATTTTTATTTCTCGTTTAAGGCTTTAATCCTAACCCCCCCAAGGTAATTTGGCTAGAAACCCTGCCAGACGCATCAGACTGCATCGTTTGTCAAAGCGACTTGGCTGCAGAGTGCAGCAAGATCCATCAGTATAGAAAACACAAGGTCAAACTGCCTCAGAGTCTGTGGTCACAGAATGAAGCAGGAGCCATCTCTGTCATTGTTCAATGGAGATTAGCTCTCATAGTCTATAAACTGTGGTTGTTTACACACTATTGTTAACAGCTAAATCCATCAAAGTGCACCAGACTTGTTTTACCTGATGCACTGCGTTGTGTCTGGCAGGGTTAGGGTTAAGCCTCCCTCTAGGAGTGCAGATCACTGCATGGCAGATACATTGCACATTTATGCCAATTCACTCCAGCTGTGTGCACTGAAGGATTACATCACGCAGTGGTTGGTGGGGTTATTTTTGTTTGTGGGGGAGGGGGGTGGGGGGGTTGGAGTGGGTGCGTGCATGCATGCATGTTTAAGTGCGTCGGAGGATAAACAAAAGCAAAGGTTAATTTTGATCCTACCTTTCTTGTACTGGTACTTTCTTTCACCTGTGTCTGCTTAAAAGCCTGTTAGCCATTTAAACTGACAGCCTTTTATTGCATTAAGCATTGTACATGTGCACAGGTTTGCAACTAAAATAATTGTGTCCAAGACCCCCCCCCAAAAAAAAAAAAAATTGCCATCAAGATTTAATGAAAATGTACAACAATAGGATATTTTTCTTTCCATGTACCGGTAACTGGTCGAAATCACCCCCCCCCCCCCCCCCCCCCATCTTTCTAGGCCCAGTATTAAATGTAAACACGAACCTCGTCACGTCAGAACCATTTAGCCCGACAGAATTGACAAACTGCATTTTTCGGACTTTGTACCTGAAATCATAAAGCAAACTCCAGTTTGTTGTTACTGTTGTATAATTAAATGGGGCTCTCAGTGTGTTGTTGTTGTTAAGGGGGGGGGGGGGGGGGTGGAATCTTGAATGGGTCCTGATCTTACCACTATCCATTTGTTTCCAGGGACATGGTTAACCAGTGCATCAAGGTTTTTTTGGGGGGGGTTTTGGTGTTTTTTTTGTGGGGGGCTCGCATGTCAATTTCAGTTGAAGAGTACTGGTACATCATAGTTTCAAGGAGAGGTTTATATGGACACAGTGTCTGCATTTAAAAAGCAAATTGTGTTCTTTGGAAAGAGCATTTAAAAGTAACTTGGATTATATTATTATTATTTATTCGACCAAGAATCACAACGATCAAATAATATAAAAGAAAATATGACAATGTACACATGTACTCGGTAACTCTGCAGGAGACTGGCAATACAAGAATAGGAAATTATGTGAACAACATGTGTAAGCAAAAGCAAGCAGGTAAAAATAAAGGCACCAATTATATTACAAAAACAAAAACAAGAGTACACTCAAATTAACCAGGTCGTGCCGTGATTATTTTAACATCACCGAGCCGACGCGCGAGATTATTTGTAAAGAAACTCGATCGAGGCGGGTTCAGGCCGATGGTACCGGGAAGCACACCCATGCATTTCCAGCGCGAACTGGTTAAGATGGCCAGGATTAATAAAAGTGAACTTGATCACTGTGACTCGGAAGCCTATCAATCCATTCTTATTAGATGGCACACAGAAATCAATATTAAAAATATTAAAAAATATCTGTGGAATAAGAGCTAAACCAGGGGGGGGCGGAGGGGGGGCCCTTCGAGGTTGTGATTGCGAAACGCTGTGGTACCGTCCATTCTCAAAATAGGGGGGAACAATTTTCTCACTCGAAAAATAAAGAGTTTTTGGCATCCAATCCTAACATCTTGTCTTTTGTAGTTGTACAAGGTTGTTATTTACCTTAATGTTTATCATCCAATGACAACAATTGTATTGAAACTGAAAAAAGCAGTCGAAAAAATTAAGCGTTGACATACCGTTGATGCGCGTGGAGATTGTGCACAAATACTCAAACGACGTTAACAAATACCTCCCCTAAAAAGGGCAATAATAATCGATAAATTGTGAAAAATCGTGCTTTGACCCCACTCATTTTTTCCCATGGATACGTTAAAAAAGGATGTAGCAGTGATATACTGAATTTTTAAAAAAATCTGCCTGTGACCCCCTTGCGTTTTATCGTGTTGTTTTCGAACGAAAATGGCAGAAAATGACATCGCCCCAAACAAAATCCGTGTAGATCGTGCCTGCGTACCTGGCTTTGCGGACGTTGTATGAATAACTAAATGCGGAGAGCGATACACAGAGCAAATCTGTACGTGTTTCAATGGAGCGCTTCGTGGTAGCGATCTATACGTATTTACTGTGTGAGATGTGTGGCTCATGAGCGCTGAAGAACGAATGAGATACATTTCAACGTTGGTGGTGCACTTTCTTGGGCCCCCCCTCCGCCCCCCCCTGAGCTAAACAAAATTAGCACACATTCAAAAATAAATAAGGTACAAAACAAAAGGCAAGTGCAACAAGGTAAAACAAATACGTCCAAACAACCATCATTTTAAAATGGCAATTTTTTTTGAGGTGTTATTCCAGCGAGCTACTTGGAATTCTAGTTGCACTTCTGACTACTGCGTCGCATTCCGCGGGTTTGTGAGAAACATTTGTGTATAAAAAGTAGGTGCTATGTACACTGGTACTAGTACATTAAATCGTCTGCATGAAGGAAACTAAATGTCACTAACAAAAATTAAGGCTTCATTTGTTTAAAGTTGGTTACGAATATTCAATATAACAAAATCCCACCACTAAGCCTGATATCACCTTTCTACATTTCCAGCATTGGTACATGTAATCTGATGTCAACGGCTTATAACATGTACTGAGTCGTCATCATCAGTACATGTACATACGCTGAAATGCCTTGCGGTTACATTCCAAAGATTGTCAAGAATTTTTCTACTAATCTTTGTCCAAGGTTAAAGTCAACTGGACTTGTGTACAGTGGATTGGCTCCCTGCCTGTGTGAGCTATGTCATCTCTGTTATATCAGTGAGACATTCAGGGGGGAATGCTTGTGTTTGGCGTGGTCGGAGGATTTACGCAATCCCCAGATCGTGCCAAGAAAAAGGTAATGCGCGATTTGTGGATTCCAAAGAAAATCTCTAATAACTCTGACGAAGATCAGACGATGGTTTAGCACGCTCGGAACCGGTGGTGAAAACGATTGACCGATGATGCAGCATTATTGAACAACAGTATGCGGAGTGCGATTAGCCGGTAGTTGGCCAGGTATCGCGATTGACCAATCAGGCAATACATGTAGCTGATTAAGCCCAACAAGCCCAATTATATGTCCGTATTATTAAGAAAATTATTTAGTGCCGTGTGCAACAAGTACCCAATCGAATCGGTACGTGATATTCGTAAGCGGGAACTTCAGACGTGGTATACCCGATCTTCTACAACATCCAAAAATGCATCAGATCGGATGGGATACAAATTGGATGCATCCACGAAATTTTGTATACAATGAAACGCTGCTATACCGAACACCGCTATACCGACAAATTCTGCTATACATGTACCTAACACCATACTTGGCTCCCGCAAAAAAACAAAAAACTAAAAACCGAACACCGGTTTAAAGAAAAATTTCAACGGATTAACAAAAAAAACTTCCTTGGTTCCCGATCGTTGTGTTAAAACATACCAAAGATTTTTGTTGAAATTATGTTAACAGATTTTGGGGTATGCTAAATGCTATTTGGGCCGTTTTAAATTCCCCGAACGTCCTACCGGTACATGTACCACTGGTGCTTTCTAACGGGTGGCTACTGGGTCGGACACGGTCTAGAAAAAGGGTACCTGATGGACCGGTGGCTGAAAATTTGATATATACCGAGGCGAACAAAACTTGTTGATCCTGTGATGTTCGTTAAAGCGGCATTCCACTGTATCAGCAGTCATCCTGAGCAGACAGTGACAAAAGGTTTTTTGAATTATGTATTTAGGGGAGATTAAAATGGCAAACAGATTAGTAATAACATTAGTGATAGCCCGGCAGATCTGAACAAAGACATTAGTGATCATGGCGATAGCCCAGCAATGACACGAATTGGACAAGTCCTTGGATCACTGTAATTTGCCTGTTCCCGACCAGCACATTTTGAAAACCCAATGTGTTCAGCACTTGTACAAATAAATGAACAGGAAACTCAATTTGTTTGTCACAGTACAATACATTATGTATACTGTCTGGGGGGAGTGGGGACTTAGTGGTTAGTGTTTGTGATTCATCATCAGAGGGTCAGGAGTTCGAATCCAGCTGCTGGCCATATGTTGTGCCCTTGGGCAAGATGCTTCACCAACACTTGCCTCTCTGCACCCAGGAGTATAAATGGGTACTGGCATTAGCTGCCAGGGAGTACACCTGTAATGGACTAGCATCCCATCAAGAGGGAATATAAATATTCTCATTCATTTCATGCTACTGAAACCGAGGATAAACACCAGCCTGGGGCCAATTTCATAGAGCTGCTAATGCTAAGCACAATAATTTGCTTAGCATGACAATTTGTCATTGGCAAAAGCAAGGTTACAGACCAAATTTTTACGTGGTGTTTTTTGTTTTCGATTGATAATCAGAGGTTTTGGGCTTATAATGAAAAACCAGACTTTTTTGTGCTAAGCAAATTTGTGTGCTTAGCAGCTCTATGGAATTGGCCCCTGATGAGTCAAAACAAACTTTACATGTACGTGCAACAACACTGATCCTCAAATGTGTATCCTTGTGGAGACATCTCTTTGTTCTCGTGGACAAAATGGTTAGAAAGTCAAGCACCTTTTTTATAAACCCTCCTATTTCAACCACAATTAATTTCCTGGGTTGAAATTTTGATCCAATATACCTTAAATTATACTCTAACCTAAACACTAACCCTAACACACATCCTAACCCTAGATTTTGAGTAACATCCACAAATCTATTTCGTGAAATTTCTTGTGGAGACCTATTCATCTATAGACGATGTGCCCTCTGTTTACACCTGTATTCAAATGTGCCTGGCAGTACATGTATGCGCACGCATCATAAATTTGGTTAAGAGATCACATCAGAGGTCGCATACCGGTAATTCAAAGGCAATCTGACCAGCGACGTCACTCTTTAACCAAATTTTATGTAAAACACGATGTGTGCGCATACTGCCTGGCACATTTGAATACAGATGTAAACACGTGAACTCAGAGGGCGCGTCGTCTATAGAAATTCCCCAGTGGAGACCTTTTGACTACCATTGTCCACATTGTGTTCAGGTCTCCACAGGGTACCGAATGTAGAAACATGCTCTTTTAAAGGTACATGTAGGATACACTATTTGCAGATATCGAAAATATTTACTACCGAATTATTAAGAAATACCTTACTCATTTGAAAGTAAATAATGATTCTAAGCATCTAGCAAAATAATTGCGCTAGATATCCTCTAATTGTTCCGAAAAATTAAATTTTATAAAGAAAAATTCGCGATCGCCGTCCGATCGCGAAAAATAACATAAGAATAACTGCTCGACGTCGGTTGAAAACAATTGCTGTTTTTCGTGCTTTTCTCGGCATCCATGGTTGTAAAACTTCAGACAGGTCAGTTAAACTACCGGTATATGTACTAAGATACAACCCCCTAAATCTACCTACCTGTATAATTTTCACTACCAATTTCTTCTACTAGAGTAAAAATAAATATTGGATGGAGAATTTCATTGTACATGTAGTATATTGTAACGCTGACAGCGCTGAATCCATCGATTTCGGTTAGGGTTACAAAGAAAACCCGCAAAACAAAGTTTTATTAAAATTATTTTTCAAAATATTTTTTCAAAAGTACATGTATACCCAGACACTGTAAAATTATTACCGGTATCTAACTACATGTTGTATTTGCAGGGAAAAAAAAAATCTTAATTTTGCAAATTCTGGCAGCTAATTCGTATCCTGTTTCCGTTTTCTTCCCCGACTAGTAATCACACCCAACAGGCATTTGTTTGCACAACCATTTCACACAAATTTCCGCCGTGCGCATTGTACACACACTTCGTATTTTAGATGAGCAAGTAAATTTGTACAACCCTGGATGGTTTTAATGACTCGCATTAATAGCAGTGCAAAATGACGGATCGTTGTGTACACTCAGTGAGTTTGCATACTAAACAATTTCACCTGGATGTCGCGTGTGGCTCATTTTCTGCCATTTTGTGGCTTTCGCCCGCAATGTCAATAATATTTTCCTGTTCCTTTTTTTGTTTTTTGTTCACTCTCTGCATATTAATTAATAGTATGCAGAAGCATTAGTGTATCTACAAATTGTCTTGAGTGAAGCTTTACAAAACCAGCCTCTAATGGTCAGTTGACGTTGGGGTTCGTCGATTACCGGTAGATAGCGATATTCCCGATTATTCAAGATTACTTGAATATCGATATTACTTTTAATAATGATATTACAATGTACTTTAATAATCACTCAATATTGGGAAACAGCATGCATATCCTAATTGTGTCAGATTTCTTCAAAATACATGTACATATGCCATGGCCGTTTTTCTTTTTACTTGGTTTTTCAACATGTGCCACAAATGAAATAAAACTCCGCATGCAAAGTGTGCTCTGAAAAATCAAATACATACATGTACTTTATACATACAAGTATGCCTACCGTACTAGTCGAGCTGATCAAGATGCATGCAGTAAACAACACAGATTGTTCCTCTTAAAACATTATAAATACAAGGAACCTTCCTCACTCCTGCGAAATATGGTATTAAAGGTACCGGTAGGATACACTATTTGGAGATATCAAAGAAAACAATTACTATCGAATGATTAGGAAATATCTTACTTATTTGAAAGTAAATAACGATTGTAGGCATCTAGCAAAATAATTTCGCTAGATATCCTGTAATTGTTTTAAAAAAACGGCGATCGCGGAAAAAAAGAACAACACAAGAACCGTACCACTGCCCGACACCGGTTGAAAACGAACGCCGTTTTTTTTGCTTTTTGTTCTCAGCATCCGTGATTGTAAAACTTTGGACAGGTCAGTTAAACGATATTTACTGTAAAATACAACCACCCAAAAAACAAAAATCTACACATGTATGATAATTAAAGCAATTATCAATGGTGTATCCTACCTTTAAGCTGATGTATACACAGGTGTTACATGTACAATACGAACATACCGTACGTGAGCACAGCAATATGCAAGGTTCTGACCTTTAAGGGTTGGATAGTGTTTCATCGATTGTTACTGATGCACATCAACTAATATTCTCTCCTTTGTGTGAAATCTGTGGGCGACTTTAGGCTTGAATATTTTAGCTGACTTTCCAATTTGGTACAAAAGAAGCACATTTCTCTGTAAATACCATTTATCGTCCGCTCTTAGCAACAACATAGCAATGGCCGAAGTCGCAGAGAAAGCCAGCAATTCAGACACGACCTACCGGTAACTTTCAAGTTAGTTAGTTAGTTAGTTAGTTAGGCCAGGTCTGCAGCACCAGGTCCCCAAATATCCAACAAATTGGGAGAAGAGGAGGTGGGGGATGAAGTTGGGAAGGTTGGGGTTAAAGAATGATGACCTTTAAATGTTTTACAAAATACTTTTTTCTTATTTTTCTTTTATATCTGGATATGGATTAGTCCACAAATTAGGGGTCAATTTTTTCGTAACAATTACAGGGTATCTACCGTTAGCGCAATCATTTTGCTGGATGCCTATAATCATTATTTACTTTTAAACAAGATATTTCTTAATAATTAGGTACACGTCTCCAAATGGTGTACATCCACATGTAGGATACACCATTTGTAGATATCGAAAAATATTTACTACCGAATTATTAAGAAATATCTTACTCATTTGAAAGTAAATAATGATTGTAGGCATCCAGCAAAATGATTGCGCTACGATATCCTGTGATTATTCCGAAAAATATAATTTTATAAAGACAAATTCGCGTAAGAATATGTGTAAGAATAACTGCTCGACACCGGTTGAAAACAAACGCTGTTTTTCGTGCTTTTCTCAGCATCCATGATTGTAAAACTTCGGAAAGATCAGTTAAACGATATTTACTATAAAATACAACCCCCTAAATCTACCCATTCATGATAATTCAAGCAATTACCAATGGTGAATCCTACCAGTACCTTTAAATATTAGAGAGCTGGATCTGGATTGCTTCAGACTCATGACATGATGAGTAATGTACATGTACGTGTATACATGTATGTAACCCCTGGAGGCTTTTGGAGCAGCACACGGATGAATGGTATAGTATTTACATGTAGTTGCCCTGGCTGGTCACATCATGACATTAATAATCACAATTTCCTCGGAGGTTGTGGGCTTGCCTCTGCTACATGTATGTGTTCCTCAGTGTGACACTGAGTCATTTATTTAAAAGGTACCGTGTTGAAATACTGTACTGTACATATGGTAAAAGTGCTGGGTTTGTGTGCTTAAGGAAAATCTCTCTAAACTCAAACTCTGAAAATTCTTTTGATCTAACATTTTCAACATCACCCTAATTTGTCTTCTTCATTTTCTTTCATTATAACCTAACCCAATTCTACCTCTAGAACTCTAAAAGACCCAAAATGTTACGAGGACATGAAATTGAATAAAAAAACAAGAACATAAGAACGCCGTTTTTCTTGCTTTCCTTGGCATCCATTATTGTATTTTGTAAAACTTCGAACAGGTCAGTTATACCATGGTTATACGGTATTCACTAAATACAACCCTCCAAATCCACCCATTCATGATAATTCAAGCAATTACCAATGGTGTATCCTACGGTACCTTTTAAGTGCTTACCAAGAAGTTTACCAATGTTGAATTTGGCACAAGAAGAACACTGGGCACTTTAGAGCCGACGTCTGCGACGCGGCTAAAAAGAAATAACAGATGTTACAATTGTTTTTGTCTGGAGGTTGAGCATGTTAATTCATTAACATTCTCATTTTGGCTAGCTTTGTACAGAAAATATGTAACCATAAATCCCATCAGAATTTGGGAAAATAATCAAAAAACTAAATTAATTCCTCAGTTTATAAAAACAAAAATTCAGTTCCTGATTCGTGTCTCCTGTCAAAATGGTGCAATGGCATCAGGTAAAAACATTTAATAACGTGAAATAGACTCTCTTGCCAAAACGTTTCTTCTCCCTCTTAATTACTTAACCATCACCTCTCTTTTTGGGGTGTTGTTGTGGTTATCTAGTATCTGAAAAGCCTTGAGTGTTCACATGCCCCAGCCCCGCTGAGTTTAATCATTGATATCTTGGCCAGCCTATCATCATCTTCATCAAAAAAGAAAGGACAAACAATTGCCTCCAGGGGTTTTCGCACAAAGGCAGACAATCTGAAGAAAGTACACAAAATACGTGCGTGGATGAGAAGATGCAATATTGATTTTTTTTTTTTTTTTTTTCTTTTTCATTATTTATTCTGTGTTGGCAGTTGTCCAAAAAAACATGTGACAAATGGGAAAACTATTTATCTTTGAGAAATGAATGGATTTAAATTGATGTCCTGTATGAAAACAAAAAATGTTCTGGAAATTTCCCTTGCATTTGTGTATGTAATGACGTAGCTCGTGTTTTTTTTTTTTTACAAATTAAAAGATCATGCTACCCGGTACACGCGTGTGTGGTTTTTATAACTAACGGTACATGGTTGTATGCAAATTCTTTTTAGCTTTTTAACCAGTTCGCGCCGGGTTTATTTCCAAGTTATCGAGACCACTGGCGGATTGTGTTTTATTTAGTAAAATATTCCTGTTTTAAGATTAATAGCATCAAGTCATTTTACTAATAAATATTAATGGATGCAAAGAGCATACCCAATACATGTACAATGTAGGTTGATCAATTTTGATGATAATGTACGTACATTTCTTATCAATTTGTTATGCATGTTTGGTTTTTAATAAACCGCGAATGAGTGCGTCGGGCTAAGTGGTTGAATGTGGGCTGCGCGGCTAAGCATGACATGGTAAAGAAGCCGCCATTCAAGCAAGACCGCCATTCAAGCGAGACTCGTTGCATATTTATTATTACATTGTGCGGTGTGATTGACAGTGACGTGCCGGCAATTAAGTAGTCGGCGGCATCAGTTTCCACGGCAATTGTTCGTTATTAATTTTGGCATTGAGACCTTGAGTTATAAGCACCATGGGGAGACATGATTCATACAGATCTAGGCTCGTAACGATAACAAAACAACCACTGTTTAGCAGAAGGACACCCTCTTTTTATGTATGGTACAAAAATTGGTAATTGACAACAGAAATGCTCAGTTAATGTCAAATACATGTAAAACTGTCATCCGGTACGAAATTAATTTTTTAAGGGCATGTTTTTATTCCTTTGTAATTGTTAGCAATTGGTACACAATGTAAACGTGTAATACCGGTACACATGTCGGTGGTAAATGTATACTACATGTACATACACATACATACTATGGTAATTGCTTGAATTATCAGGAATGGGTGGATTTATGTAGGTGGTTGTATTTAACCCTAATAGTCCTTAATCCTCCAACAGGTGAAGGATTGAGGACTGTAAGGGTTAATGTAGTAAATATTGTTTAACTGATCTGTCTAATGTTTTACAATCGTAGATGACAAGAAAAAACCAAGAAAACGGCGTTCGTTTGTGACCTGCGTTGGGCATTTTTGTTTATAAAAAATTTGATTTGTTGTAACAATTACAGATATCTACCCGGTAGCGCAATCATTTTGCTGGATGCCTAGAATTATTATTTACTATCAAATAAGTAAGATATTTTTAATAATTTGGTACTACAAATTGTCGATATCTGCAAATGGTGTCACCTACCGGTACATGTACCCCTAACCTTCCTCAACCTTCAAATCCTACTTGAAGTTTTAGAGGATAAAGGGCAAAAATTGCCAGTTAATTTGGAGGATGCAATGGGTTTACATGTACAAGTTTCTAAAAATGTAAGGCACCTTCCCGTCTGCGTAACATTTTTGGAAACTTACAATGGGTTGAGCATGGTTCCTAGCCAAATAGCCCAAGGTTTAGGGGTACACAGCAGTACTACATGTGTACTTTTTTGTGTGTGTGTGCCATTTTCAAGTGTTTTGGTTTATGCTACATGTATGCTTACCATATTCATGAATCATGAGAAAAATCTTGTCATTTACATACGTATTAAAGACAGAATTAACTTCAGTGGTACCACTACCACTATTTGTCATTTATATTAGTTTATTTTTATTTTTTGCTGTGGTGAATTTCCACAAAAGAAAACATGTCATGGCCCTAAAAAGGTACATCATCATGTACATGTACATGTGAACAATTTATTTCGTTTTGCAAAACTTTTTTAAAGGTAGTATACACCATTTGCAGATATCGAAAATATTTACTTCTGAATTATTAAGAAATACCTTACTCAATTGAAAGTAAATAATGATTCTAGGCATTCAGCAAAAGGATTGCGCTAGATATCCTGTAATTATTCAAAAAAAATGAATTTTATAAAGAAAAATTCGCTCTCGCCGGACGGCGAGAGCGAAAAAACAAAGATAACATAAGAATAACTGCTCGACCCCAGTTGAAAACAAACGCTGTTTTTCGTGCTTTTCTCGGCATCCATGATTGTGAAACTTCGGAAAAGTCAGTTAAACGATATTTACTATGAAATACAACCCCCCAAATCTACCCATTTATAATAATTCAAGCAATTACCAATGGTGTATACTACCTTTAAGACTACATGTACATAGCTTGACAAGAAATATTTCTGATAGTGCAAATATCACAAAAGAGGCAGTTTTAGCCGTTAAAAGCAAATTTTAAAAAAATCAGCAGGGAAAAAAAGACTAGGGAAATACCAGTACTTCTTCACCCTCAAACCTCTAAAGATTTCAAATGATAAAATTTAGTTTTAGCAAGGCTTCAACACTTGTTTTTGAGAAGCTCATCATAAAATCAGAAATAACCAAGTGCTATTTCTGCCAGTATTTAACAGGGCGCCCTCTTGTGGTCATCTCTGTAGCAGATTTTCTTATTTTTTTTTAGTGACCAGTTGCCTTGAAATAGCGCCCTCTGTTGGACTTGCCTTTGTTTTCTGTGTTCATAAAAACTTTTTGTTATTGCTCGGGGGGGGGGGTGGGGGGGGGTGGTATATTTTTTACACAAAATTTGAAATAAATGTAAATGTCTCTGAATTGTATTATGTAGTTATACTAAAAAATTCAAAATGTGAAATTGGACATGGCTAAAAACAAGCATCACAACCACAAAATGGGGTGTTTAATTAAAATTAAGAAAATTAAGAAAAAGATCTTTTACTCAAGTGGTGTGACGTGCCAATAAGTATATTTCTAAAGGCATAATTTGTGGTCGAAAAAACGGTTTCTTGGCTGAAATTGCAATTTTGTTGGTTGTCGTTTTAGCACCTTGTTTTCACATGCAAAATATTTTGAGCGAGAAAAGTTCATAATTTAGGAGAAGAGATTTATAATTTTGCAGTTTTTAAATCAAATTAAGATTTTATACCATTTTAAAAGTGTATTTATTCAATCATCATTCCGTAATGGTACATGTAACTACAATGTATACATTGTACCGCTAACACCTTCGGTATTGAGGAGGTTGCAGGTTGAAGTCCTGCCTTGCCAATTTCTTTGTTCACTTTAAATATTTATGCAAATTTACCTAGTCAGTTTCCCCTTGTGGTTTATTTTATGTATTATAAGATAAAAAGTTGTATCCTCATTGAGTGATTCCCACGATGCAACATCGGGTGTGATCCCTGGCTGCACGGCATTCTGGTGTTCATGGCATCTGACTAGCGCCCTCGAACAAAAATACATGTACTGACAATTTGGGAGACCGCCAATATAGGGCAAGATAGCTCAGTTGGTAGGGCGCCGGTCCGGTAATCTGGATGTCGCAGGTTCGAGTCCTGCCTTGCCAATTTCAATTTCTTTGAAACTGTTAATAATTGGTATAATTAGTTTATCATATTTTACCATTTATTTAACCAATCTTTTTCAATGAAAGGTAGCATACCCGGTACATGTACCGGTATGTATCAAAGCTAAAAGAATACAGAAAGCAACTATTATCGTTATGTTAAAAATATGATTGCTATTTGAAATTCAGAGTTTGAGCGATTTGTATAAGCAATTACCAATGGTGTATGATCCTACCTTTAAGCAAATTTGTGTGCTTAAGCAGCTCTATCAAATTAGCTCCAGATATAATAACAAAAATAACACAAAAAAGTGTATACAACATGTACATAGTGGTACTACCTTGCCATTGTCTATTCAAGGTCAGATAACCATGTATTTTGTCCCCCCCACATTTTGGTCTGGTGTATAAACTTTGTTTTTTTGCCACAACTGTTGTTTCGTACTTTGTGACTTGGTGATCAAACCCCATTGTCCAGTCCCAAATGGCCTCTGTAGCCTGCAAGGTCTGTTTCTTTTTCTATGATGCTACGCACTTGTGATGAGCATGATGAGCATCAGTGGTCAAGCTGCATATTGGATAGATCCTTTGCTTGATCTCTTCACAAGCAGAGTAGTTATACATCATGTCAGACAGTGTTACATTTGTCAAGGGAGCTTTGTCTAGTCGGCTGTACAGATCTTCAAAAGCACAGCTTCTGTTTGTCTGACCTTGTGCACGTACTGTATATATTTAAAAGGTATTGGAGCAGACGTCTTGCAGTTACGTGATTAAACAGTGGACTGACATGGCAACGAAGGAGTCAGCTGATTTGTGTTATTGTGCGGTGACCGTCCAGGGCTACATGTAGTTACACAAACTTGTTCAACGGAATGCGGACTGTGTCATGGCTACATTTATATAGTTTGTGCCTGTGACGTTGTTTTTTATAACCGTACAGGTAAACTACTGTACCTCTGCAAGTACATCCATGTACAGTACATGTACCGGTATGCAAGAAAGTGCTGCGTTTTTGGAAATTCAATCAGGTAGCCTTGCAGAAGTAGACAAAAATAAGTGTTTTTTTGTGTGCACAGAATTGGTTTGGTTTTTTTGCTGTTGAAATCTGTGGGCACATTTTAAATATCCTGGATTTTAAAGTTGAGGTACCGGTACATACATTGTCCATACTACAGATTGGCGACTTAAAAAAATGTCACGTACTGGTTACAAGCGTGTAGAGTGCGAGATTCGTGCCGTGTAACTCAAGTTTGGATTGCTATCGGAGAGGCACCTGCCTCGCATCAGCACACAGTACCCTGCAGATCAGCGTAGTATCATCCGTCACCCTTACCAACCCCCCCCCCCCCCCCCTCCAGTTCCGAGGGAGCATCGAATCGGACTTGGTTTCTGGAATCGTCTTCCTGTTCTTCTTGGTCTTCAGAAATGCCCGGTTGTCGTGGTGACCGTGATAAATGGGTTGACTTCTGAGGTTTTTTCTCTTCTTTCTCGATATTATTAGGGGATGCGATACTGATGTACTAGAGTAGTCGTTGTCATCGTTGTTGTTGTTGCAGTGTATTGCCACAGGTTGACTGTGCACTGTGTGTGTGTGTCTCAGTGTTTGCTCGGCGTAAAGTATCCGGGAGGTATTTTTAACCATCTGCCCTTCCACGTGCCGTGTCGGTTTAGTCAAATCAGGTCTTGGCCTTTTTTTGTTCCAGGGCCGAGTCGTGTTTATCGGCCAGAAACCTTCCATGTCACTATAGATCTACTTCCCGGCGGAAATGCCCCTCTTCCTTTGACGACTAGGGATTTTCGAGCAGTGCGCAGCAAAGTCGCGCAGCCCCTCTATAGAATCATCGATTCTTGAAACATTCTGTCCGTTTTGGGAGCATTTTTATTTTAATTTTTTTCGTCACAAATACGTGGATATTCCTTAACATCGCAGCAATTCCCGGAGACATCATAAGGATGGAAAGTACATTGGCGACACTGGACACTGAAATATAAGGGGATTGTTTGGTTTTTTGTGCGCTTCCTGGCTAGCTAGACGGCGAGGTTTGTTTGTCGGTCCCGACCGTCTTTTTGTCAGACCGAGTAGATGAGCACCGTTGGATTGTTTGGGTCACTTCACGTTGCTCATGGGATGGTCATTGATGGTCATTAGGGAAAATATGAACAACAACGACGACGAAGATGAGGTAAGTTTTCTTTCTTTTGGATATTTGTTATTTTCATTTTTCATCTCACTAGAATGTTTTTCACTTTTTTGTGGAGACGTAGGTTTCTTTTAGCATGTATAGTTCTAAAGAAACCTTTTCTCGAACTCTTGCATTCATTTCGTGATTCTAAAAGGGGGGGAGGGGGATTTAATTGATTTTGATAATCATGCAGTACTGCTGTGTCATATACTGGTATGTATACTGTACTAAATCCATCAAAATCGACCAGCCCTTCAGCAAGTCTCTTATGAAAGGCAAGGAAGATGGTGTTATAGATAATAATAAGGATCACCTGCTTTTGTTTATTCCAGTATTTAAGAGGATGATAGATAATCATCTTGATATCTCACAGCACAGCAATACTTCAGCCTCGAGAACTGAGGAGTGGGCAGTTTTCTGTTTGGTTTATCTTGCAGCTTAAGTCCCACATGTATAGTGTGATTTGAATGAATTGAAAATGGGCCCTTTTCCTCGGGGGGCATTTTCAGATGGTTTTCTTCCTCCATGGTTTCTCGAAACAAATATGTCAGGGCTCTGTATCGAATCACGAGGACCCGACCGACGATCTCAAGAACCGGGTTCCAGATTATGGGATCAGTACCCGTTAGTCCGTAACCAACTTTACAAATTACTGTGCACGTCACCACATTTCAGAGAATGAAACGGGGAGGTTTTGAGTTTCATTTTTTTAGAGGAATTTTGAAATGAAAACCGTGTTGCAAGATGGGAACAAACCAAAACAGATCAGTTTCACGTATTACCGCCCAGCTCACGAATATTGCAATTTACACCGTTAACCAGTTCGCGCCAGGATTTTTTTGACATTGATCGGGCATGGGCGCTGGGTTGTTTTTTAACAAACATTTGTGGGTAACACACCCTGATCAGGCTGATATTTTCAACCTTGCTTGCTGCAAGTCCGTCACTGACAGATTTTTGTTCGGCCTTGCTCGCGACGTGTTTATACGGTATGTCATCCGTTTTGAATTCCGGAAAGAACTTTGTGTCCTCCAACACAACCTGGTTTGGTTCATGCAATACATTTTCCTTAGGAATACACTGTGTGCAACATTCTTAAATTGTGTGTCCCTTTTTGGTCAATTTTGATGAAAAGTGCATTTCTTTTTAACATTTAAAAATTGTCTGTGCTTTTCCGTCCAACTGAGGGTGATGTCGTTTTAGGAAGACACTGTTCAGTGTTAAAGGAAACATGTAGTCTAACATCTTCATTACGCATTTTTTGCTTTAAATCAATAGATTTATGTGTATAAAATGTGAATAAAAAGCAAAATTGGTTCTAGTGTACGTTTAGTGTGGTAATTTGCCGTCCAGAAATTGACCCCCCCTTTTTAAATTTCGCGGCCACTCAAAATGAGTGACGTAAATCGAGTCAGAACCCGGACAAATTATCGATAGTCGGTACGCGACGTCTAGGTACGAGACGGGTTCGCGTGGCCACGTACGCACACATTGTTGTACAAGAGTGTACGAATCCCGTACGCCTTGTGCACACGTACGTACATGTACATGTAAACGCGATCACCCACACGCATGCTGTCCAAAGCAAAGGATACCGTACAAAGTACATGTACATGTACAGTAATCGGCGCGGACTAAACATGGACGATCGTGAAAGTTCTTCGTCGGTTTTTAGTGAATCTGACGAAAACAGTACAGATTCGTCTGATTGTAATATCATTGGGACAGCATCTGACTTCAGCATGTTTTTTAAGGGCATGCCAAAGTTGCTGTACAGACCAGTGTCGAAGCACGACCGCTCAAAATGGTCGCTGCAGATCGGGCCGAAAAATCACTAGGCCCGGCGGGACCACTTCGCTCTGGTAAGCTTTACTTTGGCTGTCCAAATCCTCCGATATTTAGGATCAGCCGGAAACAAATGAAGGCTTACTCTATCCTTGGTAGTTTTGCTACACCCAGCAGCTACACATCTAGTCGGCATGACTGAAAACAGTTGTATTTTTACCCTGATTTAGAATAAAAAACCGGCATGGTAAACTCGTAGACAAAGACTTGTTGCATGCAATGCGCGCATAATGCAAGCCAGGTCGGGTAGCGCACCCCCGCAGCGAGGCAATTCTCTGCCTCGATTTTTGTCATACCCCACGCGAAGTTTTATGTTAATGAGGCTTCCCTTTGAGGGGCGGAGTGGTATGACTAAACATTTTCAAAAATTATTTTCTCCCATTTATCACAGAAAATAAACACAACCTCACACATAATGTTGTTGTCAATATGATACTTTATTGATTTAAGCAAAAAAAAACCTTATTACATGTTTCCTTTAATGTTTAGAGAACTCAAATTTTGTTGTTTATTGTGACAACAGTTTACTCATTTGGCTGAAATTGGCTCAACTATCCTGACACAACGAATGAGTCACCTCGTAAATTATTTACGATAACAAAATAATGCGCCTGGAAACATCCAGGTTAATGTTTCCTTAGTCCTCTTCCATCTTACAAACTCCCTTGTGTCAACCCTAGTCCCTCTTTTGTGTCTCTGAACAAAAAAAAACCGGCCAGGCGGTCCAAAGTGTGCAAAGAAAGGAACGCCATCATGCATTCCACACAGTTTAGTCTAGAGGAGGGGGAGGGGGGAGAGGGTGGAGGGGGGGTTGCTCCGCCAGCAGTCAATTACGTTTTCTCCTCGCCAGCCTTTACAATTGACCCTGGAAGAAGTCGGTTAATCAATGAAATTGTCTAAAATCAGATTAGATGTCTGTGTAAAGAAGCGCGAGTACCATTTTTTCTTTTCTTTTGGGTTCATCCTCCTTTTTTTTGTAGTTGTGTAATAGAAGAAAAGAATGTTGTTGTAGCTGCACGCACTAATCTCAACTTGTTTTAAATTTGCAAAGCTCCCCTTTTTTATATTTAGTAATCTGTGGAGACCTGAACACAATGGGGAAAATGGGAGTCAAAAGGTCTCCATTGGGTATTTTCTATTGATGAGTAGGTCTCCTTGGAATTTCACAAAATAGATTTGTGGATTTTACTTGAATTACTCAAAAACTAGGGTTACATGTATGATATGGGTAAGGTTTTAAGGTTTGGGTTAGGGTATAGGGTATATTGGGTCGAAATATCAACCAAGGAATTTAATTGTGGTTGAAATAGGAGCATTTTGAAAAACGTGTTTGACTTTCTAGCCATTTTAACCAGTTCGCGCCGGGATTATTTTAACATCGCCGAGCCGAGGGGCGGGATTATTTTTAACGAAACTCGATCCGAAGCGTGTTCAGGCTGATAGTGCCAAGAAGCACACCCACGCATTTCCGGCCTTGCGCGCTGCTGACATACATTTCCGAACTTGAACTTGGCGTGTTCATGCGTCATCCGTTTTGAATTTGGAGAAATTTTTGCGTTTATATACGTCATCCGGCGCGAACTGGTTAAACGCAAGAACAAAGAGATGTCTTCACAAGGTTTCATTTTTTTTTTTAATTTAAAATATGTTTGTGGATGCATGCATTTGAGTGAAAACATTGTGTTGTTATCTCGTAGGTTATTATCTTGTTATCTTACATGTACAATACTGACTATTTCAAATATTTTTCCGAGTCACAACAACGTTTTTGTTGTTTTTCTTTTTTAAAACAAAAGTATATTTTTGATTCTCTACGATACAGATTGTCAAAAAGTGAGATAGTTAAGGGTAGGATACACGGTCACCGTTTACAGATTTCGAAAATATTTACTACCAAATTATTAAGAAATATCTTGGGTACCTAATTTTTTTTTATTTGAAAGTGAATAATGATTCTAGGTATCCAGCAAAATGATTGCGCTAGATATTTTGTAATTGTTTCGAAAAATATAATTTTACCAATATTTGGATTAAAAAATGTTAGGTTTAATTTGACACCTCATTGTAGTTTGGAATGTTTCGACAATTTTTCTACTTTTGCGCGGATTGCCCATAATCTGCATTTCTAGTCAAAATATTGTAAATCCCAAGCGCTGTGTTTGTAATATTGTGCAGTCTCCGTCCAAATGGTATTGCTTGCATGCACTTTAACATTCTTTCAAATTTTGAAAATAGCAAACGTTGCACACCGTCACATACAGGTAATTGTACTCTTGCTATTCAGTGCATTTTGTTATGTACTGGTACCTACATGTACATTGTACGTACAATGTACCGGTATGTAGGGCAATGTACTTATAAGTTCTTATTTATAATTCATAAACTTACCCGTGGACGAGTCTTCGTGCATTTATGTTTCATTTTTAGATTGTAGAGTGTATCTAATTCGATTATAATTTTCTTAAAGGTAGGATACACCATTGGTAATTGCTTGAATTATCATGAATTTTGGGGGTTGTATTTTATAGTAAATATCGTCTAACTGGCCTGTCCGAAGTTTTACAATCATGGATGCTGAGAAAGGCAAGAAAAACAGTGGTTCTTATGGTGTTTTTTTCGCGATCGTCGTCCGGAAGAATTGCAGGATATTGTTCATTTTGCTTCAACAATTGTTCATTTTGATCATTTTGCTGGATTCCGAGAGTCATTACTTTACTAATTATTAATTATTACTTTACTAATTATTTCTTAATAATTGGGTAGTAAAATGATTTAATACATGTATCTGCAAATGGTGTATCCTACTGTACATGTACAGAGAAAGTACCAAGAGGCGTATGAACACTTTTTTTTTTCGACGAATACCTACATGTACAATGTACCGGTAGGGTTAACATTGTTCACAGCTTTGCTTATTAACTTTTGGACTACGCGCATCTTAAACAACCTTCACGCATTCCGTCGCACGTTTCATAATTAAAGAAACAATCCAACCGACATGGGCAACTACGGTACAAGTAATTTAATATTTTAACAAGTTCATTAAATTAGTGTTTTTTTAAAGGGCCACTTAAATGCGATTTGTTTTAAACAAATATCTAGCTCTGTCATTTGCTGGATGCCTACAATCATTATTTACCTTAAATAAGTAAGATATTCCTTAATAATTTGGTAGTAAAATGTTTTGATATCTGCAAATGGTGCATCCTACCTTTTAAGTTAAAGAATGATAATCCTACATGTCAATGTACGAACGAACAAACTCCATGTAATACAAGTACATGTACGGTACTGTAGGGAGCATTAACTGTCGCTCCATGCTTGTACAATAAGTGAATCCACACTTCTTTTATCCACAATCCTTTCCGCTCGCAATTTGTCGGGTTCTATTTTGGCAGATCGACGAAAAAACTATTTAGTCGGCCGTCCAATTTGTAAACTCACCCAGGTAAAATTAATACGTTATTTATTTATTTATTCTTTTCTATAAGATAATAAGGTTTAATTCAGCAGACTGCCTTGGCTCGGAGGCAAATTTATCACTATTGGTTTTCTTGGCTAAATTCCAATCTCTGTCGTCGTCGTCACCTTAACCATGTTTATCTTTCCCATCTGTGTTTTTTTTCCCTTTTTTAAATCGCTAAAAGAGTGCTGACCGCCGATAAGAATTACACTTTAAACACAAGGAAGTACTATCAGTAAGGAATTTATTAATACGTTAAGGAGCCCACGCTGGTCGTAAATTAAGAAAGACGATTTGCTGCTCGCAACGCTGAGCTGTGGCCGCGAAGGCTTGCTCGTCTGAAATTGCCCCGAGGGAGCGAACCAGTTTTCTCATGCCACAGGTAGTCAGCATTGACAACTATTGGCGGGGCAAAATAATTAGACAAAAATATATTATAAGGTTCTTGATATCTTAACCCTCAACCCTCGTCAATTCTTCAAAAATCCTCTTTGCAGTTTTGGAGGATCTTGGAGGATTGAGGATGAATGGCAAACAAAAGTGTCGGTGGTTTTTAGAGGATGCATTGTGTTGAGTTTGTGTACATGTACCGGATAAAGCCTTATCCAGCAATGTTTATGTTCAGTGAATGCTTAACCAGTTTGCGCCCGGACTATTTTAACATCACCGAACCGATGCGTGGTATTATTTTTAACGAAACTCGATCCGAGACGGGTTCAGGCCGATAGTAATGGGAAGCACACCCATGCATTTCTGGCCTTGCTTGCTGCTGACAGACATTTCTGGCCTTGCTCGTGGCGTGTTTACGCGTCATCCGTTTTGAATCTTGGGAAAACTTTGCGTTTATACGCCATCCGGCGCGAACTGGTTACCGGTAATTGAGCCCTGTATTATGCTTGATGATATCATCCCACTGCTTCTATATGTCATCAACACTGCCGCAATCAGCGATTGTTATAGGATTTTGAAAGATTAAGGCAAGAGTCACCCCTTCACTGAATAAAATCAAGAAATAATGCATGATTTTAAAGGTGGATTAAGGCCGAATCCAGCATTTATTTCTTGTTCTACATGGTAGCATTTGGAAGAGTTTTCAGGATTGACCATGTTTCCTAAACCACAAGGGGTAAGGGTTAACAATGACCTGGAATGGATGACACTTTAAAGTCATTAAAAACATTGATTTTTTGATAAAGGGCAGGCACCCTTCCTCCCGGCTCCTCTCTCTCCTCCTGGAGAGAGTGTTTGTAGAAGAAACATATACAGCATTATGTATTCAAATGTCCTCGGACAGAGTGCGTAGTCTCGTTTTCTCGTTTGTTCTTGGCATTTTGTCCAGTTACGGCGGTGGCGGGGAGATATTTGATGCGACTTGACCGAAATGTCAAGTGCCCAAGCATTTAAATCCTTTTTGATATTATAGGCACGCTATAAAAAAATTAGTTACACACATGTATGTCTATAGTCCATGTACCGGTATATTCACATTAGGATCAGCTTTAAAGGTACCGGTAGGATGCACCATTTGCAGACATCGAGAAAAACAATTTTAACCGAATTATTAGGAAATATCTTATTGTTTGGAAAGTAAACAATGATTGTAGGCATCCAGCAAAAGAATTGCGCTAGATATCCTGTAATTGTCCAAAAAATTTAAATTGATTTATAAAGAAAAAATCACGAGAACCACTGCCTGACGCCATTTAAAAACGAATGCCGTTTTTGTGTGCTCTCCTTGATTTTAAAACTTTGGACACGTCAGTTAAAGATAGGATACACCATTGGTAATGGCTTGAATTATCATGAATGGGTGGCTTTGGGGGTTGTATTTTCTAGTAAATACCGTTTAACTGACCTGTCCAAAGTTTTACAGTCATTGATGCCGAGAAAAGTCACGCCTTGCCAATTTCTTTGTTCACTTTGATGATAATGGTAATAAAAAATCAAAACTTATATGAAAAATGAATGGATCAATAAACAAAATAAATGATCTAGGTAAGAAACCAAGACAAAAATGCTGTCATTGAGGAGAAAAGAAAGATGAGGAAACTGGATGATTCTAAGTGAAAGCTTTTCGCACGATGTGTCTTAAGAAATGTCTTGAAAACCTGCAGAGAATTATATGTTTGTATGTGTAATGGTAATTTATTCCGAAACCTACATGTAGGTGCTCCTACAGAAAAAGATCCTTCTTCCCGAGTGCGATGTGCACTTTTTGTATTTTTGTCCACTGTGGTCTGTGCCCAGTTCAGTCTCCTTTTGCCAAAACGCCTTAGAATTTCGATAAAAACCCTGAATAATATATGATATACAGGAAACGAACAATTTTTTATCACCTTGTGAAATCGCGCCGTTTGTTGGAATTTTAAAAAATAAATAAAAAAAAAACGCCAATAAATAAATAAAAAGAAATTGGTGGAAACTCAAGTCGTGTATGAATAAATGATTGAGTCATCCAAAGCTCCTTGCCAGAACATTTTTACGCTTGAATTCTCACCCCCGCTTGGCCCTGCCAAGGAGATTAAATTCAAAGGTAGAGTAAGAGTTGGCTTCGGCAAGCGGTAGTGCACCGGTATTTTGTCTGGCTTTTTCCCCCCTTTTTTTTCTCTCCCCGAAGACTTTGAAGTCGCTTCCAATGAGATCACATGATGATGATGATTGGCAGTCTTTGACTTTTGCTTTGACTTGTACTGTCACTGTGATAACTTTTCCCCTATCTGTGTTTTGTGTTGGCGGGCTTGGGTTTAGACAGGGTTAAAGGTACTTTTGTACATGTACATGTAGGATACACCATTGGTAACTGCTTTAATTATCAGGAATGGGTGGATTTGGGGGGTTTCCTCGCCTAGCCTTCCACCTCTGTGACCCAGGTTCGAATCCTTGACCATAATGTTGGTTTCCGATCCCTGCCTGATTGCATGTGTTTTCCCTGCTAGAATATTCTATGCTAGAATTTTCCTTGCACCTCTAAAACTCTACAGTGTAGCTCTCATCATCTTCTCTCTGCAGCATTCTTCAGGATTGTGCGCTACATGTACAGTACCTTCAGTGCTTTTGAGGAATCCTTGGTTTTATTACCGGAAAGAAATAATACCATTATACAAGAAAAAGCATTGGTTTTCTTTGTTTTTCCAGTTTCTGAACATAAAGTTAAATATGTCATTGTAAAAATATTTACCAACAATGTACAGGTACATGTATGTACTATAAAATACTAACCCCCAAATCTATCCTTAAATTTCTTAAAATTACAGCAAAACAAATACGTGTACATGATTTGTTATCATGTCATTTCTTTTAAATGTGACGTTAAAATTACTTGGTTCGTTTGGATCATTTTTAAGGGTGGGGGAGGTGTATCCTGAATGCTCGCATACAACATGAACAGAGGAGACGGAATGGTCGGTTTCCATGGTAACGGCCATTATACCCCGAGAGGTAGTTGCTGTAACACCATCCGCATCCGAGTGGCCGTATCGAGAGGATATAGTTTCCCTTGCAGGAGACATGCAAGAGAATTGGAGCCACATATCCGTGGAAACGAAATCATCTGAGAGAAGACGCCATCGTCGCGGCACAAATTTTCTTTAAATCAGAATCTGTACTCGGGGGCATTCCTTTTGCAAGCTTCCTGAGTAGTGGTCTCTGCTTTAATAACCCCCCCTTCTCGCATTGAATTGGTCCTGTATTGAATTTCCAAGACTTTGCTTTAGGGTTGGTTGGGAAGGGGGGGGGGGGGGGGGATAGAAAGAGGACGAGGGAAAGGGGGAAGCTAAGATACTCTGATAGCTTTATTTCATTTGGCTGTGGTGGTATTCTGTGCACAGTTATGCGCTTCCAGGATTTCGCTTGGACACTAATGTTCATTACGGGGTAATAACCCAGTCGGGTTGCTTGACGTGCACCGGTACATGACCGCCAACGGGAGCACGCTTTGCGTGACTCTCTCGGGGGGGGGGGGGGGGGGGGGGGGGTTACCGTGGAAAACTGGGGACCAGGGAATTTAGATTGGCTGACATTTGTAAGATACGTGGTACGTTTATTTGTTACGTCTTTGGAGTTTGGATCGGTCGTTTTTCGATCTGTATGAAATGCTGCAGACCGGATTGAAATCAACCAAATTGGACAGCCAAAATATTTCCATCCGAAAAAAGTCTTTCCTAAGACTTCTGTTATGGATCGAAACGATAGGTCGTCTCCAATTGCACACTTGACCAACAGTTTTTATTTTTCCATTTTTTTATTTGGACATAAAAATAGACAGAAAAAAATTACAGGGTGAAAAATAAGATATTATTGTTGTTACCAAATTCATCAAAAACTCAAACGACAATTCACTAAATTTTCTTTACTTTCTTTTTATAAAAGTTTTTGTTTATGTTTACCCTATTTGAAAGAAATTGTTTTTAACCGGTCACAGTACAAAATCAGCCGGTGCGACTTGTTTCGGGTTTCGTTGGAACGGGTGACATTTGAGGAATTCTGTTTCCCCCCCCCCCCCCCCCCCCCCCCTTCCCCCCCCCCCCAAAAAAAGAAAAGCTTTAAAAAAATCAATATCTTGTAGTCGTACCACCCACTGCCGGCTTAAAATGCTTATTTCTTGTAAAATAAAACTTGGGTCGCTGACCACTGCTGCAGCCGTTTTGTTTCTTCGTACTGAAAGGTGCATGGTTTTGTTTTTTTCTAGCTTCTGTTTCATGTATCGGTATTCGGTACACAGTCATTTTGCCTCTGAAGATCTCAAAATATTAGGTCCTCTTATTCTCAACCTTAACCACCTAGGCTCTGCCACTAGAAAGCGTACCAAACCTAACAAACAGCTCACACAGGTTCAGTAATTATTGGTACACTGTATACATACTGTACTAAACCTGCCAAACTCCAACAGTTCAATGCACTGGCAATGCTTTAGGCCTCCTGAACCAAGTCCATCATAATCCATCACTATTTGTTCACGTCATCCCTAAAATCCAACGATTTGGGAGATATTCTCGCGGTCGGACATCCGGGAACTTCGTTTATCTTCCCATTGTTTATGCACTTAGCGCAAAGGGGAAAATTTGAGGTTAAATGCATGTTGTTATGGACGGCTCGCCCCTTCGTGACGTCATGCCGACCGCGAGAATGGATTTTGGCGGATTTGGAACAGTAATAGCATTAATGAAAAAACAAAAAACCACCTAGCATTTATTTGACAAGTAACATTGTTGACATTTTGATATTTTTTACCAAAATTTAGCCAACATTTTCTGCACGATTTGGAACAATTTTAGCGATCAAATCCTGTGGTCTGCAGTGACTGAGGTTAGTGACTGAGTTCAGGGATGTGTGTACCTGATATAATACGTCCTTCACTTTTAATAATTAAAAAACAAATTGTACACGTGTGCTTAAGTGGTTCTTGTAATCTGAATCATTCCGGTGAGACGTTAGGAAACAAAATCTTGCATTGTCTACGAGACTCCACGGTGCAATCTGCGACTTCAAAGTTCAGGATGCGATAGCACGCCAAGACCTTTCGTGGATTTGTTGCCAAGGGCAACAGGATCGACTGCGTGCTGTGCAGGTGCGAGTCGTTTTAACATTATAAGTGGGGAGATTATATGGATGATGCCAGTGTTTGCGTACGATATGTATTTTTTTCGCAAATATCTGATCATATTCTAACAATGTGATAACAATGTAATAATCTTCCTATATAAATAGCTTGTAGATTTGGACACAAACACTTACCGGGCAAAAAAAAAAACTGCAAAGATTTAGACTTCAGCTGTGTCCAATACAAACTGGAGGATTGAGGATGATGAACGGCAAAAGGTGTTGGTTTACATTTAGTGCTGGGCAAGTAGTGGTTTTTCCCACTAGAGTACTCCCGAAGAAATTAATCGCAAAATGTCAGAGCCTCTTAATATTATATCCTTCTGCCAAGAAACTGGCAATCTATCTAATTTATAAACCTTTTTATAAGTAAATACAAAACAAAAAAATTAAATGTGTTTCCAATGAATTTAAAATAAAAAAAAACACCTTTTTGTAACACATCTCACAGTCGCCAATCCACAAGAATAGTATTGATCCATTCTATTTCCAGTGGCTGCTACATGTACTTGTTGGGAAACTCGGTTGTTATTGATATCGCCAAGGGTTGACCCTGGTCAAAAGGTCAGAATAGAACGCCGGAGGGGGCCAGGTGTGAGGGGGGAGAAGAATAAAAAACACTTTTAAACCCTGTGATTGTCCTCAAATCTAATAAGTTTCATATTTTTAGATTTAAAAGTTTATTTTTGGCATGGGTTCTGAGTTCTGACGTTGTTTGTCAGGATGTGTGTGCGACAAATTTGTTGTGCACTTTTCCACGAAAAGCAAATGGCCGTGACCTACCGGTACAACTAAAAACAAGCTAAAACATTTCTGCTCCACATGAACCATTTTGTATCGGACTGGTGTGCATCGGAACGATAACCACAGCATGGCGGAATATCACCAGCGATAACCTCAACAACTGGCTTGTGGCATGCTTGTCTAGGGTTCACAGCTAAATTACCCTAATTCCCTATTGGGGTGTATATAAATATTTAAATTGGAGGATTCCGGACTGTAAAGGTTTTATAATACTACATACCGGTATGTACGTCCGCCCGTCCGTTCGTTGACCCCTGCAAAAAAGAATCACTATACATGTACCTGTATGTACCAGTATGAGCGTCTTTGCAATTAACAAATAAGATTTTGAAATGAATAACCCGAACCACACCAACTCGCTCAAGATTGAATTCCATACCTGGTTCATCGGTATTAAAGGTATCCGGTACCTGTAGAATACACCATTGGTAATTGCTGGAATTATCCAGAATGGGTGGATTTGGGGGGTTGTACCGGTATGTATTTTTTAGTAAATATTAAAATATCGCCTAAATGACATGTCAGAAGTTTTACAATCATGGATGCTGAGAAAAGCAAGAAATACGGCGTTCGTTTTCAATTGGCGTCGGGCAGTGGTTCTTATGTTATGTTATTACATGATATCTAGTACAATCATTTTGCTGGATGCCTTTAATCATTATTTACTTTCAAATACATACATAAATAAAATATTTCCTAATAATTCAGTAGTAAATTGTTTCGATATCTGCAAATGGTGTATGTATACGACCTTTAAAAATACTGTGACATGACAATTTATTGAGTTTTTATTTGAGTTTTACGATTGGGTTTCGTCAATGGGTATCCGGGTATTGTATTTTGTTTGTCGGTTCCCATACTACCTACATGTACAATTGCACATGCAAAAGTACCATATGTACAAAAGTATCACCACCTCCATGCTAACAAATGTGGCGATTGGGAGTTTTATTGACTTGTTTTAATAACCAAACTTTGTTTATGTGCAAAAGGAAAGAAGTACATTTATGTACAGGTACCGGTACGCACACATCAATACCAGTATATTCATACACACTTATAGTACCTTGCTTCAGAATACTGCATCAAATACATTGTGCACAATAAAAAAGATTTATTGTACATAAACACAAGATTTATGCAGTAAATTGTTTTAGGAAACGCCTTTTAATCTCTAATTCAGTTTGTACCATCGAGTTATTTAACTTAATGAAAGTCTTGTTTCAATAACAGATTTGGTTTTTACTTTTAAAAATACCAGAATTTAAGAAAAATATCAAAGTGATTTTTATTTATAGTGATAACAAAAAATGCATTGATTTAAATCATGATTTAAATTGATTTGAAAAGAGTGATTACAAAAATCAAAGAACCCTGAATCATGCATGTAAAACTGAAGAGCAGTACAAATTAATACCAGACCACACTAAAGCTCCATCTACATGATCTACATTTTTTGTGTAAGTTCTTCAAAATACACGTTACTCAACACTAATAAATATTCTACACGATCTAAGTTCTTAAAAATACACGTTACTCAACTAATAAATATTCAAAATATAGAAATGAAAGGGGAGGGGGGGGGGGGGGGGGGGGGGGACAACCAGAAATTGCCATGGAAATTGTTTGTTGGATTTGTTGATGCAGCATTACCCTACAGAGCCGTGACGGGATGACTGTCTGGGGAACATTTGATATGCATTAGATTAGATTTATACCCTACACGGGGAAATTCAAAACGCATGCGATAAACAAACCGGAAAAGTTCAACCTGTGCTGTGTTGAAATAGCTTTTGTGTGTTTTCATCCATTACCGGCGCAGGTTGTTGGGCAGGATTCAACCCTCCCCCCCCCCCCCCCCCCCTCTCTTATTTTTCTTTGTCTTAAAGTGTAAAAACATTAACGATCTTTTCAATGGATCTTGGTAGAGAACATTTCGTTGGTCGTTGGAGAGACCTTAAGACATCTAAGACCATATTATCCTCCGTTCATACCTCTTGGCTTGTCTTTGTTGATTTGCATACATAGAGGTAGCATGTTTTTTTTTTATATTAAAATCTCTGAATTTGCCATGGCCGACCCTTTTTTACATTTAAAATGCTTTAAAGGCAGTTGCCTAGAAACGAAGTCGGCGAAAAACTTGATTGGATATTCCCGACAAATCCAGAATGTCATGCGTGAAATTGAAGAGTACTCTTGTGTCGAGAGGCATCTTTGAAAACCACGTAGCGCGTGCCATATCTAGCGGCGAAAAATGCCAGTTGAAGTAACTACCGATAGGTATGGTACCTACTTCCCACTCCAAAAAAAGAAAGAAAAGAAAGGGGTGACACTCGCGTTGGCTTTTCTCCGGCTCGGACATTAATCAATATCCATTAACCACAGAGCAGGTCTTGGCAAGTTGGCACCTGAAACGTCCGGATAATTTATATAAAAGTCATTTCACCAATCACACTTAAAGTGTGATTGGTCAATTAATCATGACTGATTTCACTTTGCCGTACGTACATTTGTACGTTGTAGCCGTGTGTTCCCTTTGGCAAGGACGTACTTGCGAGGAACATGAAATTTGAAATGGTTGTTTATAAAGTATTTCATAGTACTTCGGTGTAGTTTTTCTTTTCTTCTTCATGTTCGCAAATGGTGTTTCTTCCAATCAAACCGAAGGATGAGACAAGCATGTTTGTGACACACGTGTACAGATGTACAATGTATGTTTCAGAGCATGAATTTTGTGGACAAAATACCACATGTATGATCCATTGCGAATAATTTCCACCGTATTCCTTTAAGGCTTCGGACTGCCCTTTGAAGCATGTTGAAGCATCGTCTTTGTGTTGTCTCACCGATGTCAAGTACTCTTGGCCCTCAGCCTAGCAAACAGAGGCATCCTTCATCTTGACTGTCTCTGGGCGGTAATTCTCATTTGGGTCCTCTTGTTTACGCTACTCTGACTTTTATGACCTACATGTATGCCTGTAGGAATATAGTCGTGAGAGCTTGATGAGAGCTTGATGGCCCAAGTGAGAATAACCAGACAGCAGGTGATTTTATATATTTTTTTAGAAATTTGAACTATCGTCTTTTTGAAATCCTGATGTAGAAAGTGATGTATCCGAGCAAAGAGCTCTGGCTTTTTACCTCCAAATTACAAAATTCGGGTATTTAGGTAGCCACGAGAGCCAGGCTAATTGAACGCTCGAACGCGCACCATCGTGATCCTCATGTGACATCTGTAGCCACAGCTGTAGCCATTGTCACTGAGGTTTGCATAATAGCCCCTGGAATAATTGCTCCTAACCCTAATGTCACCTACCGGTAACAATACAAAATACTAGACTTAGAAAGATTTGCGGTAAAGAGAATTTAACTCATTTTGCTGGATGCCTACAATCATTATTAACTTTTAAATAAGTAAGATATTTCTTAATAATTTGGAAGTAAAAATGTTCGATATCTGCAAGTGGTGTATCCTACGGTACCTTTTAAAACGAGAAAGCTTACGGTCTATCTTGCTGTATTGACTCACCGGTGTGGTGGTATTAACATATGAACAAGCTAAACCAGGGGTGCATTACACTCAGCGAACGTTGCCAACGTTGGCCAATGTTAGCGTTGTTCGATGAGTGGAACTGAATGTGTGCAAATTATGTTGGCCAACGTTAGCGAAAACGGCAAACGACATTCCGAGCTGTTTGCTGTTGGCCAGTGACGTATTTTAAAGATGGCGAGGAGAGATTTAGCAGACGGCAGTGTTCTTTTCACGGTTTAATTTACGTTTCATACTTTTCGTTATAAGTGGTGGATTGTTTTGAGCAGTTACAGGGATCTTTTAAAGAAAAATAATGAGTTGGACAAAAAGCAGCCAACCAAACGATGTCACTGTCACTGGGCGCCGCCATTTTGAAAACGTAGTAAGTTTTTAAAATATCGTTCCACTTTAACTAACGCCAACTCAAAACATAGGCGAATGTTCGCGCAAACAGTTCGCGTAAGTGGAACGCAGCCCAGACTTATAAGATTTAAATTTTAGGGATACATGTCCCGGTTTACCTGCAGTCACCCATGGTTATTTTATTTGGGTACCCGGTTTCCAAATTACCCGTAAATTCTCACCCCTTATGCTTGTTTTAAGTAATTTCCACAGGGTCTGTGGTGGCTAACCTGGGTGAGCCCCGAGAATTGAACATCAGTGACTATGCAATCAAAACACGCACGGGTTTAAATTGAGTCGACCCAGCTCAAATTATACTGTGACAAGCTTCTACTGACACGGTTCGCGCACTTTTACACTCGAGTATTGCACTAATTCTTGATTGTATAGGGAGTCAGGTTGGTGTACGGTTCTTTCCTCGCCTTCCACCGCTGTGACCCGGGTTCGAATCCCACCTGGGCCAACATTGTGTTTTCAGTACCTGCTTAATTCCGTGGGTTTCCCAACAGAATATTTGTCTGGGGTCTTCCTCCCACCTCTAAAACTGTACCTTCTCATTGTCTTCTCCCTTCAGGCTAGCGAGCTAATTTCAAAAATATTCGGTTTCATTACTAAAAAGAATGAAAAATAATACAAATATTTGTATCTACATTGAAGAAAGGCAATTGGGTTCGATTCCCTACATGTAACTAAACTGGTTTGTGTGCCGTATTCTGTACCAGTAGGAGAAATAAGAGATTACAAAATCTGCTTATATCCTAATTATTTTTTTTCAAAACAAATAACGATGATTAGATTTCACCGCAAGTTCACATCCAGCATTGTCCACTTCACAATCATGCTGACAAAAAGTGATGGGTGAGGTGCCGCATGAAATGCCCTCCCAATGACTGGGTATACCGGTAGTTTGCAGGATTTAGTGACCAATGTTGTTTAAAAAACACCCCAGAGCTCTATTGTGGAGGAAAACTCTATGATACCCGCAGGGTAGGCTGAAAAAAACACTTTATGTAAGGTGAATGCAGTTACATGTACGATCAGAAACCACAGAGAAAATCGGAGGATGATGCAGTTGTTTTATTGAGCTGTGTCACAAAAACTGGAAGGTTTAATTTCTTTTTCAGGTTGTTCAGAATATTCTGTTTCCAAAATCGAAACCGAACAGTGAAATTCAAACCGAATATTAAAAAACTTGGTTTTAAGTCCCACCACATAGTCTGGCGCCAAAAATAATGAAACTAGATTCTTAAAACTAAAGCCGAATTCTCATTTGACTGGCGCGACACGCGTGTTGTGGCATTATGTGAAACTTGAATTGCAAGCTTCAAATTTGAGTGCACGGTCGAATGCAGTTTTGAATAAACAAAATTTTAATTTACTCGGCGTGAAAGCGGACGTAAATAACGCAAATACGAATTTGTAGTGTCACAGTTTTTGCACCAAATTTGCTATAATTGAACTTTGCTGTGAATGTTTCACATTCTTATTTACATGAATCAGCCTGAAGCATGAGAGAGAAAAAAAAAATATAAAAAAATGAAACAAACAAGACTGAAAAGATTTATTGTTATTTGTTCGCCTATTGTGCTTCTGTCCTCAGGGGGGTTATTAGTACAGGACTTTCTGTTTGTTCCATTCCAAAACCTGTTAGAGATAGAATATGTAGTCTAAGAAGTACAAGTAACCGCTCTAATCTCATTAAAAAAATACAATGTGTACATCCTTTTCTAAGACCAATAGTTGTCTCTTAAGCCGTGTTCGCACTGGACTTTTTTTTGGGAAGGTTTTACTGAGACGATGGTAAAATAAAAAATGGTCAAATGCTACCACTGTTCGCACTTGGACTTTCGACACGGGAAAATTTTACCGAGACCGTGGGAGAAGTAGCCAAGCTGTCATTATAATGACTCGTGAGGGCGCTTTGCGTGACCTTTTTGCATTGACCCCGGTGTACCCATTCGCGATCGCGCGTGCGCGCTTTTTTTTTCGATCAAATCATTGACGCCATGCCATCGTAGGTACGTACATGTAAGACACGTTGACGTTCCTTATTATCTTTTGGAAATGATGCACTGGTAGCACCAATCAAACTTCCGACTGTATCAATAATAATATCTGCCATAATATTGACCAAAGGAACCCCAACTCTACGTAATCTTTTTGCAGAACCACGTGCGAATGTGATCACGATGCGATTTGCATGTATCAGCGCGTGCCCGCATGTAAACAATGCAAAGAGCGCATGCGCAGTGCCTTGTATAGCGTGACCTCGCACTGGGGGGCCAGGTGGACGTTTTCCTGGGACGCTTTTACCGAGTCGCGCTGTTCGCACTGGACTTATCGTCTAGGGAAAAGTGACCAGGGACGTTTTCCCGGGCAGCAGTTGGCCGGTAGAAGTACCCACTGGACTCGCGAGAAGTACCTGAGAGGAAAACGTCCTAGGCTGTCCGCACTGGACTTAAATTGGGAAAAGGACCCATCGTCTAGGTACGCTTTATCATTTTAAGTCCAGTGCGAACATGGCTATATTGTCCAAGAATTAACAAACTACACCTCCGAGTGAGTCTGGGCAATTATGTACAAGACTATTTGTTACATGTACATGTATCATGGATCCATGTACATGTACCGGTACAGCTCTATCTTGTTGGAAATTACTTGCCTATGATTGTGTTTCTTTCCATTCTACGATCTAGCCTGTTTTTTGAATAATTCCAACCTCCAGCTTTTTTGATTTTCTGATTTCGTTCAATCATCTTTCTTCCTAGCTCTTTGCCAAGAGTGTCTTTGCTAACAGTATGTGTCAGTTCTCCCATAGAGTTCCTTTCTCTAGATGGTTCTTCTGACAATGTTGTTTTTTATGACCAGCTACATTTCTTACTTGTAGCTCGTAACCACAAACGATGACACTTAAACAAAAATTGATGTCTTCTGTAATCTTTCTTCAGTTCAGCAGCAGCCAACTCTCTTTGACAGATGCTTTTAGTGCCGGGCCGTAAACACCTTAAATTTGTTTGGATAATTCAGTTTATTGAGTTAAAGATCACAAGCGGTCTGACACATGTTGTCTGCATTTCCCTAGATCCTGTATCGGGACGAATATAAATGTTATACAAAACTGACAAAGCAACTAAAAGGAAACGTTACCTATGTCTGTCAAATGAAATCGATCTGGATACAGTCTCCAAGCATTTTCTGTGGATACTATGATGACGGGAAATCAGGTGTCAAAGAATTAGTTTAATTTGTTGATGTGGGAGTATATTTTATTGTACGTACTTTTTACACACTGCCTGTCATACCGTAGTGCACTTAGATGTACACATGTACATGTACATGTACATGTACATATAGTATACAAAGTCAACACAACCATACTAACCCATGCTGAAGACTTTCCAGATTGTTGTGATCGAGTCATTCCTTTTTCTTGACAATCCCACAATCCTTGAGTGGATTTAAAAGCCCACGTCAAAGTTATCTCCTCCGTGGCGTTTGTGTAATTTCCACTTGAAGGGACCCGGCCGCAAGGTTAACATTCTGAAAGCTGTTTTGCGTTCTGTGCAGTCCATGGGTGTCCTGTTTTGCCATCGCAGTCCAAGACGAATTGGACAGAAAACGCAGAGATTGCTGTTTTTGTTTTGGTTTTTTAACCAGTTTGTGCCAGGATTATTTTAACATCACCGAGCTGAGGGGCGGGATTATTTTTTTTAACGAAACTCGATCCGAAGTGGGTTCAGGCTGATAGTGCCGGGAAGCATACTCACGCATTTCCGGCCTTGCTCGCTGCTGACAGACATTTTCGAACTTAAACTACATGTACATGTAGGCGTGTTTATGCGTCATCCGTTTTGAATTTTGAGAAAACTTTGCATTTATATACATCATCCGGCGCGAACTGGTTAAATCTAAAAATTGACTTTCTGGAAAACAGGATTTTGTTGGCCGATTTCGGTGCATTTGGGTATGGTATACTGTAGATCTACTTAAGGCTCGTCGGAAGATACATGTAGTTTGTAATGAGCAGTTTAAAACTCAATTTTTTGGGGGGAGTGTGGAGGGTTTAGGGTTTAGAAAATTGGAACCTGCATACATGGTTGTTGGTCTGATTTAGTTTTGTCTTTTCTAATAACACCTTTGGCAAATTTAAATTGACCCAAAAAAAACGTACCGGTACACCCTTGTCCGTATTGTTCTTTCTCTTCTGTGGTATACTTTAGGCTTGCAATTTTAGTTTTTTTTTTTAAGCTCCGAATTGGCAGAAGCATTTGCAATTAACTTCTGAGGCAGCATGTCAAAACTCCACTGACTTCCAAATTTCTTTTCATCTCCCTTTCCCCCCCCCCCCCCCCCCCCCCTCCTCTTTTCTCTAAGAGTTTTATTCTCGTGCACCTAATGTGACCCTTTGTCATTTGCGCATCAGTTCACGGCCTTCTGCAGCCGTTTGCAATCTGCGACTGGACGCAAATTTACACACCTTGATTCGTTTTCAGTCCCAAATCGTAATGTCAACAAAACCCAAACTATTTTTGTTTTTTTAGACCGCGCTGTAGTCTTTCATCGAGTTTATTTATTTAGTTGTCTGTCGAGTGCAGTTACACAGTGCATACACATTTCACGTGACCTGTCATCACAAAATGAGCGTAAAGTCGGCAAAATCAAAAATTGAAATATGGGTATTTCTAAATTCTGTGGAAACGGAGCTTTCCAATGGTATATAACACTTGGGTATTTGATACTCAATATTTCTTTAATTTTTATTTTTTAGTCTGGAGTCTTAATACAGAGATTATGAGAAAACAGGCATTTCTTGCGAGAAATTGTGTGAACGCGCAAAGAAAGGCATAGTCAAAATTGTCTCCAAAAACTAATTTGTTTTTATCTGATAGTCCTGAAAAATTGGGAATTGATTGTTGGGGATTTAGTCTTCAAAATCGACCACACCTTCAAATTTTGACTTTGACTGGCCGTACTGGGAAATCACTCCGTGCAACTTTACGCTCATTTTGTGATGACTGGTCACATATGTTTGGCTGGTACTCTACCAAATACCAGTCGTATTATAGCTACAGGTATGATACACCATTGCTAATTGCTTGAAAGGGGGTTGTATTTTATAGTAAATATCTTCTTTTTTTTAACTGACCTGTCCAAAGTTTTACATTCATGGATGCAGAGAAAAAAGCAAGGAAAACAATGTTCGTTTTCAACCGGTGTTGGGCAGTTGTTCTTCTTTTTCTGTTTTTTTTAACAAGCCATTCCCCAAAATGTAAATCTTGAATGTTGCTGTTAACAGATTTGCTGTTGAAATTAAAACAGATCAAGTGTGGCCATTTCAAATGTGTATACTTATGTAGTGAATTTCATTTCTATCCATGATTACACGTACCGGTACGTACATGTGTATACGTACCGGGTACATGTTTACACAAGGTACATGTAATGATATCCTAAGTTACGAGTGTTTCCAAGATATTTACACTGTTTATTTTGTTAAAGTTAATTTGTAGTACAAATACAGCATAACACGTAACCATTTTTGATTGAGTACCCAATAACCTGCTGGAAACGATGCTAATTTCCTCTGGGACTGTACTCGCAAATATACTGTACTGCAGTAGGCTGTAATATCTACATGTAGCTCTTAGGTCAAATACATGAACATTGTATCAATTACATATTAACAAGTATGGTACCAGACTACAAAGAGTCGGGTGCGTACTGCTATTACCCGGTAAATACATGTAGTTAAAAGTACATGTAGCCATTTTGTGATTGAGTACTTGATAAACTGTTGGAAACAAGACTACCCCCCCCCCCCCCCCCCCCCCCCACCCCCCCCCCCCTCGGCCCCCTCCCCCAACCCAATCAGGTCCTCCCCCAACCCCATCAGGTCCTCCCCCAACCCCATCAGGTCCTCCCCAACCCCATCCAGTCCTCCCCCAACCCCATCCAGTCCTCCCCCAACCCCATCCAGTCCTCCCCCAACCCCATCCAGTCCTCCCCCAACCCCATCCAGTCCTCCCCCAACCCCATCCAGTCCTCCCCCAACCCCATCCAGTTCTCCAGTAATGAAAACATCACACACAAGCCCAATAATCACTCTCTCGTTGCTATTGCCAGACATCAACATCAGGCACTGTTTTTTGTTCGTTAACGACCTCGGTGTTGACAGATGTACTGATACCGTAGTCCCTATAAGTGTAAGAGTAAGAAGTGGCAATTAGAGATTTCATTGGCTGTGTCATCTGGATGATATGGTACCAGTTCATCATTGGCCTTATTCGTAAACTATAGGGGGCGGTGTTAGGAACTGATGGTTGACAGCATTCTTTGGGCGACATAGATTTTTTTTATAATACAAAAGTGGAATACCTATGTTCTTGTATACAGGAGTGCATTTGTAAATGATTATCTACCAAATATCCAAATGGCATATCAATATATGTGAGGTTGAAATGAGGATTCTTGGGTACATGTATTAGCAAAGAAGATAAAATTATCTTTACAATGCTGTTTTTTGCACTTCAAACAAACATTCAACAGGTGTGCGCAGAATGCTTTGCATTTGCTTCAACAGTTTTTATAGTTACTACCGGATTATTTAAAAATATCTTACTTATTTGAAAGTAAATAAGGATTGTAGGCATCCAGTAAAATGATTGCGCTAGATATACTGTAATTGTTCTGAAAAATTGAATTTTATACCAAAACAATTCCGAACAACGGACGACGATTGCGAAAAAAACAAGAACAACATGTTCCACTGCCGGACGTTTTTCTTGCTTTTCTCAGCATCCATGATTATAAAAACTTCGGACAGGTCAGTTAAACGATATTTACTATACAATACATACTGTACCAGTACAACCCCCAAAATCCACCCATTCTTGATAATTCAAGCAATTACCAATGGTTTTTCGTCGCATCATGTCCGGTCTTGTCCGGTAACGTCAACCTTTCTCAACTCGATACCATCCGATCCGTGTGTGCTTTCATTTTGGGGCCGGGCCAAATTGGCCTCAAACAATTGCTTAATATTCACATCGTGAAGCCCCACCTTTAGCCAGCAGTTATGGTTTATTACCCGGCATTGATTGGGAGACCAGCGGCGCATTGATTGGCCATTCAAGTAGCCGCAGTTGTAATTGCATACCTAGGCCTTCCCCCAAGCTCCAACATTGGAGTTTCATTCTAAGCACTAGTGTGCACCGCACTGCACTGCGGCCATGATCGTGTTCCTTTTTCTGGAATGGCCCCTGACACACTCAAAACGTGATTGGAATCGCCAATGATGTTCACCAACGTTTGAACATGTACGCTACCGTAGATACAAAACATGTTCTCGGCCCATGTTGTACTGTATGTGGGCCATATTGCCTCGGTGATGCAGGGCTCGATACTATTAAGTTTCACACCTAAGTACATCTATGACCTGTAAATGTGTTGCGTGTACAGTACACGTACAGTGTTATGTACCGGTGCATAGTATGGATAGGTATACACCGTGTTACGGGGACACTGTCTTTTGTTTGAAAAAATCTGACCGAGTTGTGGGGACATTTTTGTGTCCTCATACCAGGATTGATGTACGGTACTTGGGTATTTAATCTAAATGGGGATTTTGGAGGATTGAAGTTATTTTACACTGCTCATGAATGCTCTTTGCACATTCTCCACATATGCCGGCATACTTTAGAAGGCGCCCACATCGGTGGTCTACGCGCGCTGCATACCGTGATTAGGACGTCTTGCAAACAAGACTACTGTACATGTTTGGCTGCTATACAGTAGCTCAATGGTAAGCCCACTGCAGGATTTTGCAGGATTCAGGCAGTGGTCACCAGTAAAAAAAAATAGGGTAGGGAGTTACATGTAGGGTTAATAAAACTCAACGTCCCTGAAGTCAACTCAATTTGTAACGGGACAAAGGAGACGCGGAGAGTCTACATATTGCACTGACACAGTATTGTTAGGAACAGAAATTGATTAATCAATGGAGAGTGCTTGCTTTGTGAAACGGGAAACGAACCGTTATCAATTGGCGCCAATTTGGCATTTAATATTAGTGTCAACCACTTTAAAAAGAATCCGATATTTGAGTATGGATCGGTGACCTTATGTTTTCCAAGTTGCCTTGTCGACAGTTGAAATGAGTTCACAACTGCCAAAGAACTTAATTCCTAAAAATTGATTCAATTTTAACGGCAGAACTCTGATGATGAATCCAGTCTTTCATAACCTTTAAACATGGCAGCCAAATTGACCAAACAACAGTGCAGTCCACATTTCTGATTGAAATGATGTCAAATTGGCTGGCGTGCGGGGTCACAAAGATTGTACGTTTACATGTTAATGTCTGATCCTCGGACTACTTTATTGGGATCATGTGCTGCCAATTTTTTTTTTATGAATAGTTGCGAGCCTTTAAAATTGATTTACTTTTTTGTTTTTGTATTGTTTGTTGTTACAGAGGAGGGGAGGCATTTCGTTTGATCGGACAGACAAAGCAGCCATCTACGTTCGCATGCTTGGTAAGATTAAATTCAACATGCTCCATCTTTTTACATGAGGTTCATTTCTTTATTTGGTACAACATGTACGATAGTTATTAACCCTAACCCCTTTAGGCATTTGAGGCAGTTTCATGAACATCTGAAGTCGCTTCAATTATTTCAAATATTATTATATCACTAGGTAGAGTTTTAAAAAATGAAATAAAACAAGGGGTCAACGTTCACCACACGTTAACTTTAGACATTTTTATGCAAAGTTATGGATTGTTGTTGATTTCAACATACCGTACTGGTAGTTCAAGCATACATGTAGTTCAGACCAGGGGCCAATTTCGTAGAGCTGCTTAAGCACAAAATGTTGCTTAAGCACAAAAACCCTTGCATCGTATATCAAGTTATGAGCCAAAATTCCATGTGATTGTTATGCTAAGCTAAATAACAACAGCTAAATACCTATCACAAATAATATACATCACATGGAGTAGTGGCTGATAAGCTGGTTTTACTAAGCAAGAATGTTTTGTGCTTAAGCAATTTTTATGCTTATTTAAAATTGTTATGATTATTTTAACATCACCGAGCCGAGGGGCGAGATTATTTTTAACAAAACTCGATTCGAAGCGGGTTCAGGCCGATAGTGCCGTGAAGCACACCCACGCATTTCCGACCTTGCTCGCTGTGACAGACATTTCCGAACTTGAACTTGGCGTGTTTATGCGTCATCCGTTTTGAATTTGGGGAAAACTTTGCGTTTATATATTACGTCATCCGGCACGAACTGGTTAAGCAGCTCTGTGAAATTGGCCCCAAGCAAGACCTCAGCTGGGTGGCGGCTGCTTTGACAACGTTTGATGTTGGAATTTTTCTAATTCCTGATTGTAGTTGGAGAGCCTTTCCTGCATACATTTTTACAGTATTTTTCTTCTCGTCTCTCAGACGATGCATTTTCGCGTGTTCCTGTTTTATTTGGCTCGTAGTGACAAACACGCCTACGCTTGAATCACACCACCCACTACCTGCCACAGAAACTTATAAACATCGATATTTTGGTTAGAAAAACACGGCAGTGACCCGATCAATACAAATTTGCGCTTGTGCTATTTCTGCCATTCAGTTCACATGCTGGATGGGGAACCCGGTGTGGATTCATCCCTGGGAATGACTGATGAGGTCATGCCATTGTTAACCAATCGCAGCAAATCTGCATGATTTGATAGTGTCGCAATAAACTTATTGACTTAATACTAGTTGTTGGACAGGACAAAGGTCCAAGTCTGTCAATATGGGCATTTCTGAGTGCATTTTGCAATATTTTTTTGTAAGCATTTGGCTCATGACAACGGTGAAGGTCTGAAGTAGACGTGTGTCCTAACGCCATTGAAAAACCAAAAGACCTATTGGACACTTCAAAAACCTCATTCGAGCCAGTGATATGTTTACGAGGCAAAATCCCGAGAGAAACCCAACGAGGGTTATCCATTGCATCAATCTGAATTTAGACAACTTTTTGTGGAGGGGAGGACAGACACCACATCTGATCTCGAGGACTGCAGTCTCCAATCAATGGTTCTTTGGGTGCGATCATTTGCCCTGGAATAGCATTACAACCAACAAAGGCTTACATGCACGCTGGCAACAATGACCGCTGCGATTGGATATCGCCGCTGACGTAATCAAGAACAGCAGACGGATCAGTTGAGAGCGCAACAACTCGTCATTCCAGACAAACGTGGCGTGGATCGTGGAACCGTGCACCTGTAATTGTACTTCTGTGTCAACAGATTCGTACACTTCACAGACAATCGGCCGAGCATCAAGTGCCTTCCAAAAGCTTTGCCAATATCAGTATCGCTTGCGGTTTCAGTTCTTTAGATGATACATGTGAATGGCACGAACTGTGATAAGCCATCACGGAATGGCAATGATCTAGACAATCTCTGACGACACACCGAATCCGGACGTGCTTACACCTTAAGGGCAAGATAAGGGAATAGCCGCGATCAACAATGATTAAATAGAAAAGTAGGCCAAATGTACGATCATTCGCGAAAAGGTTTTAAAAAGGCATTTTTTTTTTGTGTGTTATAATTGATGGCAGCGATTTCTAAATGCGTGACGAACGTCACACTGTATGGATTCAGGCTGGGGAATTAATGGAAAATCAGTCTGTGATCAACGGTTCAGTGTGTCGTATGATACCGGTATCAGATCAGACTTGTTCGTACTGTGTCGTCACACACACGTGTGTAAGTCTATTGGGTTGGCATTTAAGGCTTTGATCAGCAAGCAGTTAAATGAGATATTCTCTGAGCAGCAGCAGACGTCTTATGTACCTTCCGGAGGCCACCTACTCCTGCTCTGGATCAATAGTCTCATTCAGGAGAAGATAACGCTAAATGCCAATCTCAATCGGATTCCTTCCAACCATTCCTGGCACAGAGATTATCAACCTGAACTTTATCATACCAGTACTTGGTGAAAAAAAATAAGTAAACTATTGATGTGTATTTACTGGTTTTTTTTTTAAGTCAACCTAACATTCCCAGGAATCAGGTGTAATTAATTCAAAGCCAATGCACTTGTTGTCTACCGTACGTGCCACATGTACATGTACCGGTAGTCAGGACCGTCAGTCAGCTGTTTCTCCCGCAATTTCTTCGAAAAAGCATCTAGAGAAATGACGGTAATGGTATGCCACCATTGATTTTTCTACAGTTATGAGTTTTGGAGAATCGCGCTTCTTCCCTGAGGTGAACGAGATATCATACTACACATTTGCTCCCAGACATAATTTGTGTATTGCAGTGCTAGGTACAAGTCTGAATACATAAAGATTGAGGCTCGGTGCACACTGTACCTCCCGGTATAGGGATGTTGTTAGAGCAGGTGTGCTACACAGAATCTGTGGGAGTTTTTCGCAGCATTAGATTTTCCATGGAGCTGACGCAGAACAATCTCTCGGCAGGGTTTCTCTGAATTGTGTCCGGTCTTCAATGTACCGGTAGGAAAGGTCGACTCTTCATTGAAACAAACAAAAAATTGCCTCTGGTCGCTGAATGAATTGATACTGTGAACTCTTAAATAAAAAAAAATCGTTTTCGTCGTCACTAAATGTTGTACGTGTGTGTTCCGAGGGGACAGCTTGCCACAGGTATGAAAGTGTTTGGTAAGTACACGTATTTATCTGTTTTTGCCTGAAATTTGTTTTTTTATGTAAACAATAATGACATTGTGCAGAAATACCTGATCTTTTTTTTTTCTTAAATAAGAAAGTTTGAGTCCCGCCTTGTCGATTTCTTAGTTCACTTTTAAATTGATGCAAATTTACCTACCAGTAGTTGGATTTTATTGTTGTTTATTTGTGTATTATATAAGATAAAAAGTTGTATCCTCATTGAGTGATTCCACAATGTCACTTCCCAGGTTGTATTGTAAAATCGGGCGTGATACCTGGCCACACGGAATTCGGGGGTTAATGACTTCTGCCTATTGGCCTCGAACAAAGATACTGACATATTGGGAGACCGCCAACATAGGGCAAGATGTACATGTAGCTCAGTTGGTAGAGCACTAGTTCTGTATTCTGGAGGTCGCAGGTTAACCAGTTCGCGCCGGATGACGTATATAAACGCAAAAAAATCCCAAAATTCAAAACGGATGACGCATAAACACGCCAAGTTCAAGTTCGGAAATGTATGTCAGCAGCGCGCAAGGCCGGAAATGCGTGGGTGTGCTTCCCGGCACTATCAGCCTGAACACGCTTCGGATCGAGTTTCGTTAAAAATAATCCCGCCCGTCGGCTCGGCGTTGTTAAAATAATCTCGGCGCGAACTGGTTAAGTCCTGCCTTGCCAAGTTCTTTGTTCACTTTTAAACATTTTTGTAGTGAGCACTTTTCGATCAATAACCACTAATCAATAGGAAAACTCTAGGAATCCAGTCATACTCTTGTTTTTGCCAATACATACGTAATAGTGATTCTATTGACTAAATTAGGCAATTTACATATATTGTCGAAAAGTGCTGGGGGAAAAAAGTTGTAATTGAATGAGAAAGTGTACCAGCATTGTCATGAAACATTAAATTTGAACATTCCATTCGTTCGCTGAAGAACATTAACCCTAACTCCCTACCCATTTTTACTTACACATAACCTGAATCCTGCAAAATCCTCCAATTCCTAAATTGTTAAAACTCCAAGTAACCTGAATCCTGCAAAATCCTCCAATATTGGTCACTGGTGACCATACAGCCTGTATCCTGCAAAATCCTGCAGTCTTGCCCTGGCTGCAGTCAGTAAAAACCCAAGTAACCTCAATCCTGCAAAATCCTGCGATGCATCAAACTCCAAGTGACCTCAATCCTGCAAAATCCTTGTGTGTCACATTCAGCCTGATAACCTGAATCCTCCATATTCCTGCAGGGGTAAAACCCCAAGTAACCTCAATCCTGCAAAATCCTGCAATGCATCAAACTCCAAGTGACCTCAATCCTGCAAAATCCTGCATTTTGCAATGAGGAATTTGGAGGATTTGGGAGGGTTAGGGTTAAAGAACCTAAAAATTATGTACAACCAACAGGAACACTGAGATGACCAACAACATGGTTTACAAGATTGCTTCACAAACGAAAGTTTACACCCAACTTGCCTGTGTACAAAAGTCAAGTTACTGAGAAGTGATGCTAGAAAAATGTACACCTTTGCAAGTTGTCTGAACATTTCATTTCCAAAAATAAATCTATCAAAAAAGATCGTACAGATAAAAAAACAACGTACAGAACTGGGTCTGTGCCCAACAGTCTATCTCATCACACTACCGATAAAAAAAAATCTTCCAGAAATTCTTGGGGAATATTTGTCAACGTCTCACATTCTTGTGTCTAAGGTTCTCAAGTTTGTTTGGATGGGCAATTTTTTTTTCTTTTCTTATCGGTTAGCCCCTTTGGCATGCCGTCCATCCACCGTCATGTTCAATATCGCGTAATTGCTTGAGATATGCAGTCAGTGATTGGTTTAATGAACCTTGTAACACGCAGGCCACTTGGACGCTACATGTAACTAGTACTATACACACTGTACGTGTACATTCTCTTCATTAAATGCACATGGGGTCTGCATTCACAATGACCGGTGCGCGATGGGATGCCCCCAGAGAATGTGACACATTACATGTCTGTTGGTGGGTAACATTTGGAAACACAGAATATTTCGAATTGTTGGAAATGTTATCGTCAAAACACTTTCAAGATCTCAGTCCGCGATACCGATAAACGATTGAAAACAAGGGAAAAGGTGAACATTGTTGCTTAATAAAACAAAATCGCATTATAGTTTCTTATCTAAAGATGGTGCGGTGTTTAAGGAAATTAGAAACTTCTATTTTTTCATTTTTTCATTTTTTATTTAAACAACAATGATGATGTCATTGTGTGATTTTATATTAGGCCCCAATAATACCTTGGGTTCCAGTGACCCGACCGACTCTATTTTTGAAAGCAACAAAATTATATAGATTTGTTGGGGAAAACAAAAATATTACCATACCGACTTTCGATCATAACTGGTCAAAATCGTCGACTGCCAAAACGACAGCTGAAAAATGCTATAGCAAACGATCGATATACCAAACAAAATCTGTAGAACCCGTGATGTTCGTTATAGCGGCGTTATAAATAGTGGCGGTTATGTCACAATGATTTTAGGATTTGCATATTTAAAAAATTTGTTTATTACGTACGGTACTTTTTCAAATTGACATTACCAAAAAAATTCTTGGAAACAGCCTTGTGGTTGTTCAGTTAAGACCAATCTTAATTTTTGTCTTTTTCTGAAATTCCGAAATGCATGGATACTTATATTGCAGCACTCAACAATTTTCTCCATTGGGCAGTCTGACGAACAGGTACAAGAATACAATGTACCGTATGCAACCTTTTAATCGGAGTAGAGTTTCAGATTCAGAATAGAATTTCCGAACAGAAGCCCGTCGTTGAAATTTGCCAGCTTTAATTGCTTCATTTGTCCCATTTTTGCCCGACCGTCGCTTGCTGTTATTTCACTAGGGATATTTCCATGGCAACACCTGCACTGTCCTTATTTGCACTGATCATTCTGAATTGATTCTACACGCAGACATACTCTACCTGTAGGCAAGAGAATCGTGTAAAAAAAGAAAGAAAAAAAAGTGGTTTTCAACATATGCATGTCAGGTGGATATTTTTCAAGCTGTATAAATCCGTACTACACATTGTATGACACATTTTTTAATTCTACAGAATTCAACGGAATTCTACAATGGTCTAAGATTTGAGTAATAATATAGAAGCAAGCAATGCTTTATTTACCAGTACAAAGTGTAATTTAAATTAGCAGGGTGCCAAACAGAATTAAAACAAATTGAGAACGATATTGATTTTTTGTTGTAAATATGTACCTCTACATACATGTACTCGGTGAAATTGTATCACATGTTAGGTATTTCTTTATATTTTTGAGATTAGCGGATTTTTTTTAAGTTAAAACATTTGTATGAAAACACACTTGAGATCCTTTGGGCCAAGAACCATCCTCAATCCTGCAAAATCCTCTGATTTTGTAAAAATGTAAAATTTAAGATACAGCATGTCCTCAACTAAAAATGTTTAGTTTTTTGTGTCCAGTGGAGGGGTGGCCATTGCCTCTATCCTTCATACAGATGTACCGGTACCGTACCAGTAATTCCACCAGCAACCACTTCCGCGTCAAGGTACCGGTAGTGCCGATGACATTTGGAAACATTGCAATCAGTACAGTGACCAATTATACATACATTATACATTATACAATTATAACTGGACACAATGCATTATTACTCTAAATTGAACCTAATCTTGTTGTTGCCATTAAGCCTCAAATCCACTAAAATCTCCCAAAACTTCCTGGAGGATTTTGGCTTTTATAGCTGATCACTTCAAACACTCACATGAGCAAAAATATGCCCACTTGCACAGTCTGTAATTTTTCCATTAATTATTTTCCAGGCGATTTTTATGATTTTTTTATTTTTTTTGTCTACAGCTGTCACTTTATTCCCAGGCCTTATCCAAACAAGAAGAGTGTTAGTTCCTATCATAGTCCATCATCGTGCAGGTGTTCCTTAAGCACACAGTCGCATGTTTGCATGATTCGGGCAACTCCGCCATTGACAAAAAACATTAAAAAATATACCCCGGTAGTTCTTAAGCGAGTTGAGAAGGGTGGACTTGTTTACCATTCGCAGATGTTCTTTTAAAGATTTTTACTTCCGTATTCTTTTCAATTGTTGTTCCTGAAAGACCACACAAAAAAGCAGCAAAATACATTGTACCCTTGGAAATGGAAAAAAATGAAAATTGAAAATAAGGTTAAAGGTAGGAGACACCATTTGCAGATATCGAAAATATTTACTACCGAATTATTAAGAAATATCTTACTCATTTGAAAGTAAACAATGATTCTAGGCATCTAGCCAAATAATTGCGCTAGATATCCTCTAATTATTCCGGACGGCGATCGCGAAAAAAACAAAGATAACATAAGAATAACCGGTCGACGCCGGTTGAAAACAATCGCTGTTTTTCGTGCTTTTCTCGGCATCCATGATTGTAAAACTTATATTTACTATAAGATACAACCCCCAAATCTACCAATTCATGATATTTCAAGCAATTACCGGTGTATCCTACCTTTAAATGGGACACAAAGGTGTATTTTAGCAGATTGAATTCAAGATAAATGTATACATCATTTGCAAACATAAAAAAAACACTACCTAATTATTATGAAATTTATCTTACTTGACTGGAAGTGAACAATAGTCTCAAGAAAAGGGTAATTTTGTATCAATTCCCAATGAATAAAACCCTGACTAACGGTATTTTCAGGCACTGCCCCCACTTTATTCAATTTGTTTAGTCCACAATTTATTTGCAATACGATTTACCGGTAAACATCCGTGAAGGGGTTCAAGCCAACTTGTCTGGTTTTCAAACCTTTTAATTCCCCGACTTCTGTAAATTGCTGTGTCTCGTCTGACATACATGTAAGTCAAGGAACCAGACTACTAGAACAGCATTGTCTATGTGGTTTTTGCAACTACATGTACCGGTACATGTAAACACAAAACTTTAAAACAGGTCGGCGTCACAATATATTTACTATAAAATATAAATTGCCTATCGAAAGTTACAGCAAAAGTGAATGGTGACATACATGTACATGTACCGGTACATACTGTACTACCAGAACATACCTTTATAACAAATCGTATTTCAGTGGCCCTTTAAAAAGAAACTAATTTACTGAACTTGTTAAAATATTAAATTACTTGTACCAGTAGTTGCCCATGTCGGTTGGATTTTTTAATTAATTATGAAACGTGCGATGGAATGTGTGAAGGTTGTTTAAGATGCGCGCAGTCCAAAAGTTAATAAGCAAAGCTGTGAATAATGTTTACCCTGTGTATGCGTCGAAAAAAACAACATTTTTAAAAATTATTCATACGCCTCTGGACATGTACATGTACAGTACTTACCTCTTGTAAAGGTAAGATACACCATTTGTATCAAAACAATTTACTACCGAATTATTAAGAAATATCTAACTTATTTGAAAGTAGTGCAAAATGATTGCGCTATAGATATCTTGTAATTGTTCCGCACGACAATCGTGAACAAAACAAAGAACAACTGCCCGAACGCCAGTTTTCTTGCTTTTTTCTGGGCATCCATACATGTACCGGTATGTAATTGTAAAACTTCAAACAGGTCAGTTAAACGATATTTACTATAAAATACAACCCCCTAAATCCACTCATTCATGATAATTCTAGCAATTGAATTACCAATGGTGTATCCTACCGGTACCTTTAAAACTATCCAGTATTTCTTTTCAACGGTACAGTACGTGTATGCGCTCCCGGTTTCCTTGCAATCAATCACGATCGATTACGGTCAGGGAAGCCAAACTAAATTGGACACTGCTTTTTCCATGAATTTTCGCCGCAGGTCGCAATAAAAAAGAAAATCTGTATTTCGTTTTTCTTGAGTGCGAACTCCGCTGTTTCCAAGGTGACTGAAAGAGAATTTGATATTAATGGCGATATCAAACACTTTTTAAAACAGAATAGATTTTTGGGAAACAGAATAGATTGAGTTCAATTCAACAATTATGAAGGAGCCAATTTCACAAAACCTTATGCAATGGTGCAAGTCCTTTTGCGCCGCAATTTATTGCGCAAGTTGTGCAACTTTTTCTTGCTGCGCAACATTGCGCTTACGGCAGTTTAATGAAACTTTAACCGTGCGTAAGTCTGCGGCTTACGCAACATACATGTATTATGACGTAGCTTGTGCAGTCAATCTAGGTGGCGTAAGATGTGGTGTAACGACTGAAAATGACCTATTTTACGAGGAAATCGTGATTGTAGTGGAGCCTGTCATTGCTCAACTGATCAAGCTTGATAAAAGCCGCTCACAGCCTTGTTTGAAGTAAAACGAATTGCTTTTTTACCCGTGATGTTGTAGATTTGCCGCACAAGTCCGTGGAAAGTTGGACAAAACTGTTTTCAAAATGGCGGATGCTATGACAATTTTGTGAAAGAACACAGTATGCACAAACAGTCGTCGTAAATGCCGTTTAAAACAATGCGCAGCTACGCCAAGTTTCATGAAATGGTTCGTAAGAGAATGGCGCAGCTACACAACTTTTTTGTTGCATTAGCTACAGATGCACTTTTTTGTGAAATACGCTGCTGAGATTTCAGGAGTCAAAGATGTTTCCCCAAAAACAGGAGATGGAACGAGCCACTAATTACTTTAATGCTTCCATAAGGTTAACAATATTTCACCGTTGCTATAGCAGCCGTGGTAACTAACAAGAAAATCATGTTTATAGTTTTTTTAAATTTATTTTTCCCGTTTGTTTTCTTTTCTCTCCGGTTTGCAGGGGATGTCCGGGTCAAGTCAAAACAGCTTGTGTCGCGTGCCGACGGCCGAAGAGGTTCTCTTCCCGAGAGGAGAGGTTCCCTTCCCGAGAGAAGAGGTTCCCTTCCTGACAATGAATACAAAGTAATACAAGGTAAGGTGTTTTAATATTAGTTGTGGAATGCGGATTAATGGCTGGATGGGGATCGTTCGGGTTAATTAATTACCTTTTTGGAGTGTGGAGTGCCTTGGCCTCCTGGTCTGGAGCATTGAATTTGTAATCTGTAGGTTGTGGGTTCGAGTCCGGCTTGGGACTGGTAGTACGTGTGCTCTTGGGCAAGGCACTTTGTCACGCATTGCTTCTCTCAGTCTCCACCCAGGAGTAAGTGGGTACCTGTGAGGGCAGAGATGGTTATTGTGGTTGATTTAGCTGCTTTGCCCCGAAATAGCAGCCTTGAGCTGTTTACTCCCCCGGGAGCTGAGGGTATTTGGAATGTTTCATGGGCCCAGTGACCAGGGGTAATAATGTCACATCCTACACAGTTCAGCTTCACAGCTGCCAGTAAAGGATGATTAGGCCCAATTATGATTATTATTCCAATTCAGAATGTCCAATTGAAGTGCAAAAAACAGTACTTGTATTGAAGCATAATCTTTAAAAAAAAAAATTGTTATTGTTGACTTTAAGAACGTGTTTGGTGTGCGAGGGTGTGACTCCACCGCAAAAACAAAATGGCTTCCAAGTTGCTCTTTAATTTGAATTTGCCAGCAATTGGAAACAACATAAGACGGACGAGTTTGCAGTATTCCAGGGGCTTGAGCCTGTCCAGGGTGTCGTATCAACCAACCAACACCAAGACGCAACGAACATTTATACCAGAATCCTCATCACATCTCGATACTTGGTACGGTGGACAAGCAACTGTAAGTGTACATTTTGAGGTGAAATTGATTGTTTGTTGTTGTATTGATATCTCAATATTGGCAGGTTTGTAGTCGAAAAAGACAACGCTAACCCTAGCCTCACCGAGGCGACACTGGTGAGGCTATCCTACCGGTACATGTAACTCTTAATGTACCGGTAGTGACGAAAGCCACACAACAAGGTACATGTAGTTAACCAGTTCACTTCGAAAGACGTATAGATACACGCAAAGTTTTCCCCAGATTCAAAATGAATCACGCATAAACACGTCACGAGCAAGGCTGGAAATGTCTGTCTGCAGCGAGCAAGGCCAGAAATGCGTAGGTGTGCTCCCCTGTACCATCGGCCTGAAACCGCTTCAGATCGAGTTTCGTTAAAAATAGTTCCGCGCCTCGGCTAAGTGATGTTAAAATAATCCCGGCGCAAACTGGTTAAATACGATGTACACAAATTTCTCCATGTCCCCGACCCCCCTCCTAGCGGCGCCACTGTGTGTGGTAGAGTTCTTGTGCTTAAGTCGCACAATGTAAGCATTGCTTTCACATCATTACTTTTGAAAAAATAAACATAGAATTAAGTTTCCTGTTTCCCCACACCCAACAAAAACAAAAAACAAACTAAGACAAAACAAAATTACCGCATTTGTATTTACCCCATTAGCAGCTTTTACCAACAACATAAGTAAATACCGCATTCTTGGTCCACTGTTTGAAGTACTGTTATTCCTAACAATCCCTTGTGTGTTTGCAGTCTTATTTGTTCCTTCATTTAACCTGGCATTATTGTTGTTACGCACGTGCAATGTTTTGTTTGCCCCTGCAGCAATGTGTTTCCAAGGCACCAGACCAGAAAAAAAAAAAAAAAACACAGAGAAAAAAAGAAGTCAAAACAAGACAAGACTGAAAAATTCAATTTCAAACCGTGAACTAGAATGTTGTTGGACTGGGGAAATTTGCCGAGGGGTGTTTTGCATTGACGGCGCACTTGTTTACCCGTCGGCTAAATTGCCCATTAATTGGTTAGTCTTTGTTTTCATTACGACGAAAAAAGACATAGATTAATGTGAGAATCACATCAGAGGTGTCAAATTGTCCTTTTGTAAACAAAATTCAAAGCACCATGAATTAAATGTGTATGTAATTGTATGAACAAGCATGGTACATGTACATCTACAGTAAATGTACATGCGTGCTCATTGTTATTCATAAGTAAATATGTAACGATAAGAATATAGTTCGAAATACGTACGGTACATGTACATGTACTTGTTTTTGTTAGCCCTCCAATGTGTGTTCAAGATATGAAAACAAATGGAATTGATTTCCTTCAAAAAAATTGTTGTTTTCTTTACGACGCAAAAAACATAGATTAATGCGAGAAACGTATCTGGGGTGTCAAATGGTTCTTTTGCGAAATGTGAACAAAATTCAAAGCCTCTTGAATGAAATGTACATGTACATAGTAAATGCATGAACAAACGTTTCACAGGTCTACGTATGTCAACTGCATGTGCATCTCATTGTTATTTGTAACCAAAAATGTAACAATAAAGATTGACTTTTTCAATTTAAGGCCATAAAAAGCATTAACAAGTATTAAATTGAGTTCATCAATGTCCTAACAAATGGATGAAGCGAGTCATGAGAGGGGGGGGGGGGGGGGGGGGTTGTTCCTTGATCTAATATCGTGCTGGGTACATTCTGAAATGTGCAGATACCCTGTAAAAATAGTTTATACCGGTAGTATCAATCAAGTTGAAGCATTTACACATCTATATTTGTGTGTACATGTACTGTACATATTGTTTTTGTTAGGAGTTCTTACTCCAATGGTTGCTTTCTTCAAGTCATTGACACAGACCTCCCTGGTGAATTTTTGTTTTTAGGTAACAATTGAAATCCTAGAGTTCTTTTATCTCTTACTTTGAAATATTTTGCCCAAATAGAAGAGACGTCCTTGAGAGCGATAGTTTGATTTGATAACATCGGTTTGATTTTCTGTTTATCATTCGCAATCTTTGTCAACATGTTGCAAGAAAAATGCTGAGAAAAGTTCTTTGTTTAGAATATTTTGTATTATTGATTATTTTGGTACGGTGCACAATGAACCCTTAAAAAAAATTTTAAAAATAAAAATTTGTGAACTTTTAAGAACTTCTTAAATGTTCAACTTTCCAATATTTATTTAAGTGTACCATGTTAGGGAACACTTGGCCAATTTTGTGCCCACTGGTTCTAAATTTCAGACTAAATTTCATGATGCTGGAAACATTTAACAAAGGTTCAACAGCACCAATTATTGACCCTAACCCTTTGGGCCATCTGGCTAGAAACAATCGTCAATCCTGTAAAATCCTCCAATTTCCAAAATGTCAAATTGGAATATTGAATGTAATCCTCCTAAATCATCTGTTATTTCTTGCATTTGTTCTGGCCCAATTTCTGTTGACAAAATAATGTGGATAATGTCAGGCCCTCTGGGAGAAACAAAGTGAGGACATTGACATTTTCAATTTTTCATTCTACTCCTGCCTTTGGCAGTTATTTTTATTTTTTAAAACATCTATTAGGACTTTTAGCCTGTGTACATGTATTAAAGGTAATACATGTACCTGTACAGTATGACATTTGCAAACATCGACTGTACATGTAAAAACAAAATGACTACACTGTCAGGGAATGACAGTCTAAAGTATCCCGTAAAAGCATGGCTCTTGGTGCGCTGACATTTTTAAAGGTAGTATACACCATTTGCAGATATCGAAAATATTTACTACCGAATTATTAAGAAATATCCTACTCATCTGAAAGTAAATGTTGATTCTGGGCATCCAGCAAAATGATTGCACCAGATATCCTGTAATTATTCCGAAAAATATAATTTTATAATGAAAAATTTGCGATCGCCGGACGGCGATCGCGAAAAAACAAAGATAACATAAGAATAACTGCTCGACGCCGGTTGAAAAAACCCGCAGTTTTTCGTGCTTTTCTCGGCATCCATGATTTTAATACTTCGGACAGCTCAGTTAAAGGATATTTACTATAAATACAACCCCCCAAATCTACTTATTCATGATAATTCAAGCAATGACCAATGGTGTATACTACATGTACCTTTAAGTAAAGTAGTATTTTTGTATCATTTTCCACTGTTGGTCCGATGACCAGAGTTGGAAAAAATGGTGGTGTTTTTTCGGATGCTGCTCCTACATGTAATCGTTAGTTTATTCCACATGAAAAAAAGAAAGATTACACACATCTGTTGATTAAACACCTGTGTAGGGGTACAGGCCAGCTACGGAGACTAATTCTCTGACCTTACAATTCCAAAATGCCAATGTCTATAAATTGCTCCGTTTCATCTTAAGTGGGGTGAGAGAACCAGACTACAAGAACACAATTGGTTTTTCTAGCATCTACAATTTACAAAACCAAAACGTGAAACGACTTAGTGTGATAATATTTGCTATAACATGCATACTGTGCATGTACGGTACTATCCCCACAAATCCATCCATTTCTAAAATTTACATGAAAAACAAATGTTGTATCTTTCCCTTTAACTTAACTTGTACAGTTTCCTTATACATAAGCTTTCCTAAGATCGTACCCTTAGCTGTTTTTCTCACCTGCCGAAACACTCGAATTTTTCAATTACATTGTAAGATGCACTTACTTAACTTCCTTAAATGCCTCGGGGATGCCTAGTGGATATAGGCCATCAACAAAACATCTCTATCTTGGTCTATTTCGAGCTAACATTTCCAACAAGATGCACTGCGGCGTTTTTTTTTTCTTTTTTTAAATATTGTTTTAATTTGTTATTATAGAGTAAACCCCTTTGACATGAGTTGCACTATTAGTGGTTTTTTTTAATTGATTCTTTTGTGAGTTTTGTTTAATTATTTCTTTTCCTCCATTTTTCTTGTTTTGTTTTTGTTGTAGCAACTTCTGAACAGACTATCTAGTTGGGATTTCAACATTTTCCACTTACACCAGGTCACCGGAGGTAAGACAGTCTTTCTTATCTTCATCTTGTAGAAGTTGTGGGGCAAAACAAAAAATTGTGCTTGATTCAATTGCAGTTTTGACCTTGCGGCGTACCGAGATCACATTTTCAGGTTATTGAAATTTGGAATCGGGTCATAGTAACTCTGTATCCGATTTCGCCCTTCACCAACGTATTTTTTATTAACACTGTACGCTCGGTGTTGTCCCGAGACAGCACTAATACCCTCTCTGCAAGTAAAGGATGATGACCCCCGAAAAAAACCACCAAAAATAGTACAGAATTTGTTTGTACGTATTCATGACAAATTGCTGAAATATTATCCGCAGAAGCAGAAAGGCCAGAAAACGTTGGCACAGTTCTACCATGGTCATCCAATAGCTTTTACAAAAATGGGTCAAAGGTTCTGACCAAACAAAACAAATTAGAACAGAACCTTGCTGCGCATTTAAGACCAAAAACTGCCCCCCAAAAAAAAACGCCTCGCTTCCGGAATTGCAATTTACGGCTGGCTTGTCGAGTTTCATTTAGCCGGGATTGCCAACTTGACAACTTTGTCTTTTTTTTTTCTTTTTTAATTTCCTCTCGATTTGCTGTGTCAGGCGCAGCCAAGCGTACAGCTGCTAAAACAGGCGCACCGGGCCAAATTAAACCCACGCGGACAGGTGATATAATGAAATGGAATTAAAACACCCACAACCAATTGGACGGAATGCAAATTGCTGTCCGCGTTTAATGAATAGCTATAGGGCTCTGAAAATAATCAATACTTCTTAGATTTTGTTGGAAATATAATTCTTTTCTGTGAGACGATGTTGCAATTTTCCCTGTTTTTTCCTTCGTTTAGGACATTAATATTGACGAGACTGATCTTTTAATCAATTCACGATACAATTATTTCGCTAAGAGTGAAGCTCATTAAATATTCCGGGGGGGGGGGGGGGGGGGGAGGTGGCAAAATTGTTAACACAATTGGTGCAAATTTTGTCTGCAGTGTGTGAAGATATTTTTTTATTTTTGTTAACATATATTTTGTTAACGTGCTTTCGTCTGTTTGTTTACAAAACATTTTCCTAGGTCACTCTTTGAGGTTTCTGGGTATGCAGATTTTTCAGAAGTACAGTTTGATCAACAATTTCCAGTTAGACCCTACAAATTTGTACAAATGTTTAGGTGAGTACAGATATGTGAGGCGTTCTTGCAAAATGAGATGGGAACTAGGCACAGGGCATAGTGAAACAAACTGCAAAACAATGAATAATAAGGTTTTTTTGTTTTTTTTAAATACGTTTACTGTTATATTGTTGTACTTCATGTTATATTGAGAGTATCCTGGAAAATATGGTTTACAAAAATGTTTGAATGAAATTGAGTATAGTTTTTTTGTGTTTTTTTACAGTTGCCATTGAAACTGGTTACCACAATGGAAATCCTTACCATAATTCATTACATGCTGCAGACGTCACGCAAGCTATGTATTGTTATCTTCAAGAAAAGAAGGTAAGCATGAATTGGCTTTATTTGTGGCTGACATGTGATTTGACATGTGATTTGACGTTTGGCTAGCGGTTTGACTAGCGGTTTGGCTAGCGGTTTGGCTAGCGGTTTGGCTAGCGGTTTGGCTAGCGGTTTGGCTAGCGGTTTGGCTAGCGGTTTGGCTAGCGGTTTGGCTAGCGGTTTGGCTAGCGGTTTGGCTAGCGGTTTGGCTAGCGGTTGGACTCGCTTGATTTGACTCTAGTTATTTAACTTGTTGACTGAGTTGACTTGCGACGCGACCGAAAAATGGACTTACTTGCGACGCGACCGATAGTCGACATACTTGCGACGCGACCGATAATCGACTTACTTGCGACGTGACCGATAAACGACTTACTTGCGACGTGACCGATAAACGACTTGCGACTGACGGTTGGTTGATTTGCGATGTGACCAATAGTTGGTTGACGTTGGTTGACGTCATAGTGATTTGACTTAGGATGTGACCTGCAGTCAACCTCTTCCGTTCTCTGGACAAATTTGCCTTTACTTGTCCCTATTTATCCATTTATATTCTCATTTCAATCTGTTTTTCAAATCTTCCACAGCTTCGTGAGTCTCTGCTGCCTATTGAGGTCATGTCGGCCATTTTGGCCTCGGCGACCCACGACCTCGATCACCCAGGGGTCAACCAGGTGTTTCTAATAGCAACCAGTAATCATTTAGCTGAGTTATATGGGGTGAGTTTCTGCTATATATTGTCCACTCTTTAATCTATTTCAAATCTTGTCGGTAAATTTATCGCATAATTTAGTGCCAGTCATCAGAAATATACACTTTATAATAAAAGGGAGGTTTGAATCTTGGGGTTCGAATCCTGCTACCGAGTGCAAGTTCTGTTCTTGGGCAAGCCACTTAACCCAAACTTGCCTTTTTCTGCCCAGGAGAATAAATGGTAACGGCATTAGCTACAAAGTAACCTGCGATGTACTGGTATCCTATCTAGTGGGAATATACATTTTCTCTGTCTTTTCATTAAAAAAGTGTAGACATTAATTTTGGTCTGTTTTTCGATAATTTTATATTACATTTACACAAATTTATTATCTTTTGGGCAGAATTCATCGGTGCTCGAAAACCACCATTGGCGCGCAGCGATATCAGTGCTCAGGGAGTCAAAACTGCTGGACCATCTAGACAAGAAATCATGGTATGGTCAACTCTCAGATTGGACTAGTCCACATTCAAGCTCTCAATTGCCTATAGTGTTTAAACAAGTCTAATAAAGCTGTTTCCAGACCAGTCCAATGCCCAAATCAAACTTGCTTTGCTACGGCTTCAAATTACACACGTGTCTATGGTAGCGGCTTCAGCCCCTGCCATAGGCCTGTGTGTGGTTTCAAGTCGAGACCAAGTAATTTGGAAACAGCCCAAGTCTTAGAAAATCCGCCATCTTTGAAATTTTGCCATCTTGGAAATTTTGCCGTCTTGGAAAATCTGCCGTCTTGGAAAATCTGCCATCTTGGAAAATCTGCCATCTTGGAAAATCCGCCTTCTTTAGAAAATCTGCCATCTTGGAAAATTCTTCATCTTGGAAAATTCTTCATCTTGAAAATTCCGCCATTTTTAGAAAATCTGCCATCTTGGAAAATTCTCCATCTTGGAAAATTCTCCATCTTGGGAAAATTTGCCATCTTGAAAAGAAAAAAAACGCCTTCTTTCCCTTTTTCAAAAGGCCTGGGCAAGAAACTGGTTTTTTTTTTTATCTTGGCCTAAAACATCTTTCTTTTTTCTCCTTGTTGTGTAGGGACTTTGTTGTTGCACAGATTAGCTCTCTCATTCTAGCTACAGACATTGCCAGACAACAGGAATTCTTGCAGAATTTCAAGGTACTTATCGTTCATTAAAAATGAACATACTTATTCACTTCATAGTTAATATTTATATATTTTTTGCAACCTATAATAACTAATATATTTTAACTTTTTCAAAAGCAACCAAATGGGAGACAAAAATTTAATAAGAACGCAAAATGTTAAAAATAAATGTCACAGCCCAAAAATTATTGTTTTTAAAACGTAAAAAGGTACGTTAAACAAAAGTGATCACATCTAAGTAATCATAGTGACTAGATACATGTACTGTATGTTTTGTTTAATTTTTTTAAAGAAAAATTGAAATTAACAAATATTAATCATTTTGAATTTCTAGAATCACCTAAATGTCAATGACTTTAACCTGAACGACCCCTCGCACAAGAACTTCATTCTTCAGGTGAGTTTGCCCCCCTCTAACCTAAACCCTGCCCCTAAAATTCACAATAAAGAACCAACATTAAAAAAAAAAAAATCCGTCTATTGAAGAAGTTTATTAAAGAGAAACTATGTCCTGAAATTCCCCAAAATATCATGTTTTGGATTGTTTACTTATTTCAAACATCTGGTTGAATGGAAACCAACCTAAATGTCTTATCGTTCCTAAGAAAAGACGGAAAATAAACCTGGTTCTTTACATCGTTGGTGTACGCAAACGTTTTTTCTGTCCTTTCCATTCAATGTACAATACACATTGTGTCTTCCTAAAATTGCACAAGATACCAGTACACAAAGGACGAGCACTTTTCAGCTGAAATTAGACCACACACAGGGGTCACTTTTCTGAAGGATGGTTTTGTGAATCTTTAAATCCTACTTTTAAATGATCTTTCCGATGAACATCATAGTTCAAAATGCGTTTTCGTAGCCCAATTGGACGATTTCAGGACATATAGTGGCCCTTTAAGTTGACTTCAGTCTAAAAAAGTAGCTTGTAAACAAATTATTGAGATGTGTATAAAATGGTAACGGTTTTTGAAAACCTATGTCTATAATTGCTGTGAGTAAATTGTGCAACCGTTAATGTTCTTGTAGAACCTCCATGGACAATTTGTTGAGAATATTTCTATTTCTCCCTAGATCGGGTTGAAGTGTGCCGACATCTGCAACCCTTGCCGGAAATGGGAGCTGAGCAGACGGTGGAGTGAAATGGTGACGGAGGAATTCTACAATCAGGGTTTGTACAATTAAACGAGTTTAACCAGTTCGCGCCGGAAGATGTATATACACGCAAAGTTTTTCCCAGATTCAAAATGGATGACGCCTTAACACGTCACGAGCAAGGCCGTAAATGTCTGTCAGCAGCGAGCAAGGCCGGAAATGCGTGGGTGTGCTTCCCATAAACTGAACCCGATTTAGCTCAGTGATGTTAAAATAATCCCGGCGCGAACTGGTTAATAGACATACTCCTTAAGACAACTTTGTACATGTGCAGTACGTGTGCGCGATGCACAGTAGTGTATAAACAGCTCATTGTATACACCCTTTTATGTGTTTAGCTTGATTTTTCTCAAAATACTCCTGAAACAGCCTAGCAACCATAGGCGTGTGTGCATTCCTCCACTAAACCCCTGGCCGTGAACAATACGTAAACGACGCTGACTGGCTATTCAATGCGTACTGCGTGCGTATTTTAAAAACTGCATGCGTATTTCGAAAACTGCATGCCTAAATGTAATGCGCTCGCCCGTTCTTGAAAGTTGCGTCATTTACGAGCATTTGTTTTCCAAGACTGCGCAATAATATGGATTTTGGAAGCCTCGTTTTTGTATCTTACATTGTGGAGGAACGACAGAGGTACAAATAAAGTCATATTTTGATCTTAACAAGACTCTTCCGGAGGAATATTTCAATCCTTTGAAGTTAGTGACGGCATTAGCATCTGTCTATGCATCGCCAGTATCTTTTACAGAAAAAAAGTTCATTACCCTTCTCTAGACCGTACTTTAGATGTAGTCTCACATGTACGTACATTTATTATAAATCCCCTATTATTAATTATTTTGCCCTGTGCCCAGTTCCGTCTCATTTTGCCAGAACATCTCACATATGCCTTTTAAAGCAGCATTCATAAATACCTGGGACAGTTTAGGCATTCCAATTGGTCGAGAGCCCGTCACGTGGCCGGTATTAAACGGACGATAAAGACATGGCTGGAAGTGTTTAAACCCAGCTGGAAACAACATTCCCTCCCCAGGACTCACTTTATTTCCAACCCTGAACCGTACCTCGTCTCCAATAATAAGAGCGGGTAGTGTTGGGCGCGTACAGCTCGACACCTTGGGAACGAGGTTGCCAATGGCAGTAATAGTCTGGTTCACAGTAAATACGCTTTATTGCATGTATTGTGTAGAGAGCGACAGAGGCGGAAACATGTCATTTGACACAGACAGAATGGCGAAACACCAAAATTTACTTGCGACAATTTTCCGGGATTTTCGAGGCTTTTTGGGCTGAATTTTACAAAAAAGTATTTTATGAATGGGAATAAATGTGTGTTCGGTCGGTATTAATCACTCTGTTTAATACCGCTTGGAGTCTGGGTGCTGATAATTACCCGAGCCGAAGGCGAGGGTAATTATCAGCACCCAGACTCCAAGCGGTATTAAACAGAGTGATTAAAACCTCTCGAACACACATTTATTCCCTTATTTATACTTCACTTCACTTCACTTGTACTTCTAGTTTTAAACTGTTGTGTTTTTGGTTGTCTTCTCATCTTCAGGTGATCGCGAACGGGGACTGAAACTACCTCTGACCATGAACTGCGATCGTTACAAGAACACAATACACCAGATACAATCAGGTCAGTATAGACAGTACACTGTACAGGGATTTGATCGGTTCAAGTCTAGCCTTGGTTTATTTATTTATTTATTTATTTATTTATTTCGGCAATGAAACCGAGGATTCCTCAAATAGCGCCCAAGGCACTGTAAGCTCGTAAGCCTGAGAAAACCTGCAGGAGGATGAACGAAATGCCAGAAACACCGGGGCGAACCCCTGCTCTTAGCGATAAGCGTGACTGGGTTCTTTTACGTGCGTGTCCAGGTTCAATATATATACACAATACACACACACGGGACCAACGGCTTTACGTCACATCCGAAGGACGAAGCAATAGTGGTTTAATTGCCTTGCTTAAGGACACACGTGTCGACGGCCGGGATTCGAACTCACGCTCTGTGGAACAGAAAACACACGCTCTTAACCACTCGGCCACGACACTCTAAGGTTCAAGGCATTCAACGATTGTCCACGATCACGGATGACGGGTACAAACACAGAGATTTGTCCTGAATTCAAAATGGACGACTAATAAACACGACACGTGAAAAATATATCGGCAAAAGGCTCGCTGCGAGCGAGGCTGGAAATATTAGATGCCAGCCTAAACCCGTCTCGAATCAAGGTTCGTGAATAACAATCCCGCGCCTGGGCCCGGTTAATGTCAAAATAATTCCTGCACTAACTGGTTATTTAGAGTTATAGTATACCGTTTTGTCTGTTGTGCATTTTTATCGTTTCCAGTAGCAAAAATTAGCAAAATCTAAAGAATGGTGCTTGACAAATAAATCGAACAATTTTTTGCACTGTGAATTCTGTATATTCTTAGAAAATAATACTCTAAGATTTTAATTTTGGACCAACTACTAAAATGACAGCATGCCTGAGGAATAATATCACAGGGAGTTTAGAGTCGATATTATCTCTACATCAAGTGAGTTTTTCAACAATAATTTCGTTAGTTACTTTTTGGACTCTAAACTCTCACTAAACCTTCTTTTTCCTAACACTGACTTTATCTCCAAAATCTGTTGACGTGTTTGTTTACCTGTTTGAGATTCTCACTGAATAGTGACTTTGGTTTTTATTCGCTGTCAGGGTTCATGAAGTTTGTGGTGCAGCCCCTCTTCACGGAGTGGCAGCGTTTCCTGCCCACCCAACTCTCGGAAGGCATGCTCTGCAATATCGGCAAGAACAAGGCATCCTGGGAAGCCTTTGGGGCGCAGGAGAAAGCTGCCGCCGAGAACGACCGCACGAAACTGACCAATCAGATAGTGGTCGCCAAGGAGACACTGCCGGCTATATTGGATGCCGCCACAGCTGCGGCTGTGGTAACGGCTGTAAAAAAAGAGGCGCAGTTGTCGAACAACAACAACAATGCCACGACGACCGGGTTAACAATGGCAGCCAATGTGCTCGGTTCAACTGGTGCCGGTGCCGTGGTCGCGGACGTGCAGTTATCAAGTGCAATGGAGGTGGACACCGGACACGAAGTGCCGCTGTGTGCCGCTGGCAGTATTACAGAGGAGCCGACTTTGGCAATTACATCTCAGGGAAATAGAGACAGTCAAACTATCGGCGGAGCGCAGCCTAGACCGACTAGAGGTGTAGTAACGAGAGATCATCCCCCGCAATCCGAAACGCCTGCAAGGAGCGCGATATCCGATTATCGGAGGCAGAGACCGTTGTCTGTAGGAAATCTTGAAGACATTTCACTGACGCGAGATGGAAAACACGGCCTCGGTGCCTCCTCTAGAATGCACAGTAACCCCGCCTCCCCCATCGTACCCAGAACGTCGACAGCCAGACAGTTCAGTTTACGTTTACACCGGTCGCCCGAGCAGACCTTTAAGAAACCCGCTAATTACGAAGACCCCTGGTTGGTAAGGAGTATCGACTCAAGTAGAACTAGTTACTCTGCACCAGCGCACAGTCATCCCCGCCGGGAAAGAGGAGCGTCCGAGTCCAGTGCAATGTCTATGGAGTTAGGTTGTCCTAGGACTCCACCATTTGGCTCCGATAGGGAAAGGACGTTAAAAGACGGATCAAACCCAAAGGAGTACGAGCTCACCACAGGTATTAATAACAATCTGAGCGTGCATATTCCGCCTGGCTCCCCGCGGTTGGAAACCACCAGCGTGCGAGGACATAGTCTTTATTCGGTGCCGTCGCTGTCGCCGTCGCCAAGCAATCGTTCGGGCACTCACACCCGACTCTCGACATCCTCAACAAGTTCCAAGTTCAGCCATTCCACGCACCAGTTACAAGTACAGGCCCACGGCCCGGCTTCGGATCGCGGGCACGCAGTGAGCCCTCGTGTGGCGCGGCGCGAGGAGGTGGCACCCCACCGCGAGCCGGGGAGGGGCCCGCTGGCGGGGCGGAGTTTAGCTGAGATGGGGTCGCCGTGGATACGGAAAAGAATGGAAGAGCGAGATCAACGCCGGCAGATTAGCAAGAGTTCGAGTAAGTAGGTACTGTACAGACCCCTTTTCTTTTTGTTTTTGTTTGGAAAACCTGAGAAATTTGTATTTTCAGGTAAACAATTAAACAACACATAATACAGCAAGCCTAAAGGTTACCTGTAAGTGAACTATATTGCTATAAAGAGTGTCCCGAAAACAAATCCCAACCATTATGTTACTTGTTTTCACACATGTGACAGTATGTAAACTATATTGCTATAAAGAGTGTCCCGAAAAAAAATCCCAACCATTAAATGTTACTTGTTTTCACACATGTGACAGGAAATGTTCTTGAAAATAAACCAACCAACCAACCAACCAATTCAAGATGTACACTCATTTTTAGTAAAGTCGTGTTTTTACAGTGAAGTAAACTTGCTTAATTTGAATAATAAGAGGGAATGGCAAAGCTTCATCAAGTAAGCTTTTCAACAATAATTTGAAAGTGAACAAAGAAATTGACAAGGCGGGACTTGAACCTGCGACCACCAGAATACCGGACCGGCGCTGTACCAACTATCTTGCCCTATACTATCTTGCCCTATGTTGGCGGTCTTCCAAATTGTCAGTATCTTTGTTCGGGAGCGCTAGTCAGCAGTCATGAACACCAGAATGCCGTGTGGGCAGGGATCACACCCAATTGTATGATACAACCCTGGAAGCGCCATTGTGGGGATCACTCAATACAACTGCTTTTGCTTATAAATTACACAAATAAACTGCCAGGAAAACTGACTAGGTAAATTTGCGTACATTTCAAAGTGAACAAAGACAAATAAACTGTTGGCTACATGTACACAAACAAACAAAAAAGTTCTAAAAAAGAAATTGCCGCTGCACACCAAAACTCCCTTAAATTGGCTGAAACGCAATTTAGTCAACTACATGTATGACAGTTGAAGAAGTGAACATATTTTTCCTTTCTTATTTTCTACCCCCACCCCACCAGGTATACCCCCCAGCCTATCGCCTCGTCCCCCGCCACGTATGACGGGCCATGCGACCACTAGCTGGTACTCTGTCCCGCCGGCGTTGGGCCCAGTCATCCAGGATTTCGCGTCGTCGCAGCTAGCCTCCATAGCGCAGCACAAGAAGCAGTCAAAGGAGATTCAGGCAAAAACTGCAGTGAAGCCGCCGCTGACTCAAGGAGATGCGCGTTTTTAGGGCAATTTTTCTCGTGCGGGGAGGAGTTTTTGCTTCACGCACGAGGGCGCTGTTCAGCATTTGCCACCGAAGTTGTGGCAGTGATTGCGATTATACAGGGAACGGTGCTTCAGTGCAGGGCCGTGCGGTGAAAATGACTCAAATATTGAATTGAATGAAAGTTAATTATTAATGGAGGCCAGGTTACCAGTAGCTACTCGCAATGCCAAACTGTGTTAAACAAAATACCAAACAAATGAGGGTACCAGTGACCTAAATGCATTTTTTGTGCTAAATATTGGGCTGCTGTTTGTTGAATGGGGGAATTTGTACATTTTTTAAGGGCACGTTTCAACTATTAAAATTGTACCAAGGAATCTAGACAGGGGAATTAGTCGGCTATTTCGAGGTACAGAGTGTATATCATGAAGGTATTTTACTACCTTCAATGAAGAAAGAAGAAAAAATACCCAAAATTGTTGGTTCTATATCGGGAAGAAAATAGAAGTGGGATTTTCATAAACAAAAAAGCAATCTGCATTGTGCCAAATTTGTTTCATCTTTTCATTCTGCACGTAGCTACCGGTACCTGAAACATCACTGTGACTACAGGTCAAAATTTGTCAACTTTATATACAAAAAGTGCTGCATTTAAATGTTGATGTTTTTTTGTTTGTTGCGCTTTTGGTATTATCTTTTTTAAATGGAGTGGTTTGGAATTTACATGATGTTTCGTAGAGAAATTTAATGATTTTTGTCTCAAACTTTGTGTCGGTTTCGTGTCGGTTTCGAGAAAGTACCGCTCATATGCTTTCAGTAAGGATCTTTTAGTGAAGACAAATAATACAAGTTCAATTGTAGACTCGAGCTCAAGTCTGTTAATATGTCCCATGTGTGCATGCACAGACTTGAGCTCAAGTCTGCTCCTGTTGTGGGTCGTTTATTATTGTAAAGTTTCGGGATTGGTTGCGAGTATTGAAAATTGAAGGTATTGTCCTCTCCTAGCCAATTGCTCGTAATTGCTAAATATTCCAATGAAAAGTTTAAGTGCCCTACATTTCCTTTTGTCTGGAAACTTTTGCTTCGTCTTTGACTTTGCCTCCGATTTCCGAATTGCCGAGAAGCAAATAGAAATCAAAATCAAATTGAAATATTCAAACTTTTGGGTTCATATCAACCGATTGAATATTTACAAAGCATAAGAGGTACCAGAATGTGGCTGAAGTTCTCGCAGTTGGGGCCTAAAAACGCCTTAATTAACCCTAACCCTAACCCTGCCAGATCTAGTACAGTGGATCTGTGGTGACTGCTTGACCTTGCTGGACTCTGCACACAAGTCAATGTGACTATAAAGTATGCAATCTGTTGCGTCTGGCAGTGTTTCTAGCCAAAATACCCTGGAGGGTTAGGGTTAAGCCGAAGAGGAGGACGAAGCCAGGGATTCAAAAAAAGATCCTCTATTTCTCAACCCTGTTTGCCCTTTATACTTAAACAAACAAACAAATCACCCTGTTAACCAGTTCGCGCCGGAGGATGTATATACATGCAAAGTTTTCAACAGATTCAAAACGGATGACGCATAAATACGTCACGAGCAAGGCCGGAAATGCGTGGGTGTGCTTGCCGGTACTATGCCGATAGTACCGGCAAGCACACCCACGCATTTCCGGCCTCGGATCGAGTTTCATTAAAAATAATCCCGCGGCCCGGCTTGGTGATGTTAAAATAATCCCAGCACGAACTGGTTAACTGAAAGCATGGTTAAAATTGCATCTTTAACTCGACACTGCCTGTCAACCAATTGTAAGATTTCGGAAGACAGTTTGTTGCGTTTGATATTGTGCGTACGGGGCGACCCCTGTTGATGCAAAATGCTTTAGTTTAATGCACTGCCAGCAATTAATTTATCAAAAATGGGATTTTACTGATGTGCTGTAAATGTCAGTGGTATAATTTTATCGATGTTGGATATATAGTGACAAAAGCTGCCGCGCATGGTATTGATGAAAATAGTTTTATATTTCTACTATTCTACTCTTCAGTTGCTGCTCTGTATTTGTATGTTGGACATAACTCAAAAGATTGATTTGGATCCAACCCGAAAAGTGGTTTGTTTCCTTTGAAATATCAAGAGAAAGCAATCGAGGCCATCTCAAGTTTACCCCTTGACGACAGGGAAGTGGCTATAGCCGCGACCCGCTATTTCATTCAGAATGCTGTGACCAGCTGTGCTATTCCATAGAACACAGTCTGTGTGGCAGCTGCACGTTCAGGTCCATTGTGCAGTGCAGCTACTGGACAAAGGCTGCTGTTTAGCCATGTGTATAATCTGGTGCAGGAATGAAAGAAAGCCTCCGAGACATACCGGTACATGTATTTCGAGATTTGGTGACTTACGATTGACTCGACAGAAAATGGGTTGTTTTGGGTGGGTTTTTTGCTGGGGGGAGGGGGTGGTATTTCTAATTCATGTAAAAGTGCAACATCACAAATATGCATAGACATTCGTAGAGTATTAAAACTTTAATAAACGCAACTTGTAGATGCCTTGTTCGCAATTTTTGAATGTTTAGCTTTAAAATAACAATACAAATATTTTTGGCTGTTTAGCAGAAGAAAACAAATTCAGAGAACTGTTTATAATTGACTGTACTGTTTTATACAATGTCGAGCTGATTTGTTGCCGAGGGCAACGCGATCTCAAACATTCCATGGAAGTTTTGAACAATTAATATTTGGCATTTTGTATAAAAAAAAATAGAAAAAATTGTAAATATTTACAAATTCGTAATACATGTGAGTATGATAGTCTTTTGGCGAGGTCGTTATATCCTTTTAATAGCATTACAAGTTCATGCACTTTTTGAAGTGTTTTTTTTTCAGTCGGTGATAAGTGTGCAGTGTATTATTCAAAATACGAGAGAAATAATATTTGTAATCGCTATAAGACTGTCATTTCATTATTTCTTATTTAACAACCTGCCTGTGTAAATAAACACTGCTGGAATTATTTATTTCTCAACCAATTTGATAACTAACGTAAAGTTTTCCTCTATGAAATTTTGATAGTTTTCTTTCGCTTAAAAATACTGTTGTAACAAAAGTTACATTTTGGTAAAGTGCTTTTTATGAAGGGGAGTGAATTCCCAGATATGATTTTTTGTGGAAAAAAAGTTTGAATGTCATAATAAACATTTTGAAATACCTTTAAGTTCTTAACCAGTTGTCATGGACTTACTGCCAAGAATTTGTAAAAGGCATGGTAAAAAAAAAATTCAAATTAAGATTTCAGCATTTATTTGTTTGCCAGCATTAAAGAACTTCTAAACAATGCCACCTTCTGTGATAATTATTCAACATTTACATGCATGCAGCATTCATTAACTAAAAACTGCTTTTATTGTTAACGCGTTTTCCATGTCACTTTCTCACAGCAACACATTTTTATTTATTTATTTAAGATGAGGGACTAATTTCACAGAGCTGCTCAGCACAAAAATTTGCTTAGCATGAACATTTGTCCTTGGTAAAAACAAGGTTACAGACCAAATGTTCACGTGATCTTTATTGTTTTTGATTGATAATCAGCTGGTTCTTCGCTTAGCATAAAAAACACCTAGAATTTTGGCTGATAACTTGTTTTTAATGAGCAAGACTTTTTTGTGATAAGCAAATTTGTGTGCTTAGCAGCTCCGTGAAATTGGCCCCTGGTGATGTATGTTGTTTGTGACTGATAACCAGCTGGTTTTGTGGTTAGCATGAAAAGCCCATGGAGTTTTAGCTGGTAACCTGTTTTTACTGAGCAAGACTTGTTTTTTGGTGTTAAGCAAATTTGTGTGCTTAGCGGCTTCATGCTGATTTTGTTAATTAAATAAAAAATCTGGCACAATACGATTCTTGCTTGGTATCAAACATTTACAATGTGGGTACATGTTTGTTTTCGGGGACATCAAATTGTAGATAATGTGAAGCCCAAAACATTAGGAATTTATTTATTTTTCATTCTTGCTGAACAATTGTATTTTATTATTTTTTAAATCTAGTTGTGGTTTGAGGAAATGGCCAGTCTGTGTAGCCATTTTAGTCAGGCCCCTTGAATGAAAATGGCTTCAATGTTAAATGGTAGACATTGGGACCCATGCTGTTTTTTGTTTATAGTGCAAGTTTATTTAGGGCCTTTTCGAAACCTTTGCTTCGTCTTTGGCTTTGGCTTCGCCTCCGAGTTCCGAATCACTGAGAAGCAAATAGAAATTAAAGCAAATATGAATAGTCTAACTTTTGGGTTCATATCAGTAGATTGAATGTTTCTGAAGCACAACAGGCATCAAATTGTGGCAGGGGATCTCGCAGTTGGGAATCTAAAATCGCCTTAATCCAAAGACGAAGACGAAGCCAGGGATTCGAAAAGGCCCGTAAATGCAATTGTGAGCCTCGCTTTGCTTTGTTACGAAGATAAATTAAACATTAATTATTGCTGCAGTAAGCTGCAATGTTATTTACCGAAACTAAGAAGAAAAATAGATGTTTAATTTGATATTTATTTTGTTATTATTGTTTGGCTTACTTTTTTTAAAATTAATACTGAAAACAGCTAATTAATTTTAGTTACATGCAAGCCTGTTTGGTTTGTGGATAACTGGCAGCCATTTTTGAAACTCTCTTCAGTTCAAGGCTTTGGTTTACCAGTAGGAGAGGACTGTTTCTTGCATAAGGATCATTGACCGTGTATGATATTTAATTTAAGTCAAAGTTGGAGTCTTTTCCATTTGATTCAGAGCTGAAGACAACATTTTCAGAAATGGCTGTCATTTTGTGTTTACGAAAAACAAGAAAGGTGAGTGAGCAATTGGCCGTAGCTCCATTTTCTGTGGACCTGATATAGTGGGGCTATGATTAGCCATGTTATTAAATAAGGGCGCTAAAACAAAATGTCAGTAACCTTCAATACACCGATCCAGTAGGCCATGACCTTTAAAAAACACTGACCAATCACAGTGCTTGATTTGAAGTCCAACTTAAATTCTTTACTTTAGTATTGTTTACCACACACTTTTTTAACACAATGGGGACAATGGGAATGTCTATAGGTGTAAAGGTCTCCACAAGGTATTTTTCTACAAGGTCAAATATGTGGATTTACTCCAAATTACTAAAAAACCTAGAGTTAGGATGTGGGTTAGGGTATATTAAAGGGTATATTGTGTTGACATTTCAACCGAGGAAATTAATTGTGGTTAAAAATAGAAGCATTTTTAAAAATAATTGGAGATTTTCTAACTATTTTATACATGAGAACTAAACATTGTCTCCACAAGGATACACAAATGCGAATGTACCGGTAGCGGTATGTACTTGTATCAGGGTTGTAGTCAAGTCCCTGCAAGTCCATTCACAAGTCCCTTCATAAAGGCAGTCACAAGTAACTGGATGAACAATGATAAAGGAATGCTTTTGTCAAAGCTGATTTGAATAGCTTGTGATTTGAATGGGAACTGAAGGACTTGTGATGGACTTGTGATGGACTTGTGATGGACTTGTGATGGACTTGCAGGGACTTGCAGGGACTTGCAGGGACTTGCAGGGACTTGCAGGGACTTGCAGGGACTTGCAGGGACTTGCAGGGACTTGTGATTGACTCGACTACATCCCTGACTTGTATGCAATACATTGTGCCGGCCAGGCACACAAATTGTTGATATGCAGTTCATTATGGTGGGCATGTTGCAACAAGTTTGGGAATTATGTCAGTTCACAAGATTCGTCTGTCGCGAGCCCTTTTACGCGACAATATTTCAGAGTTAGAGATATCTCAAACTAAATTAGAGATATTTTTATTATTTATACTAGAAATCTCTAATTATTTATATATATTGGATATATCTTTAATTACTTCGATGTATCTCTAATTAATACAGATTTCTCTTAAATATTGTCGCCTAAGTAATAAATGTTAAGAGGACTTGCCAAAGACGAATCTTGTAAGCTGACGTCATCCCCAAGTTTCAGTGCATTGCAAGTTTCATTGTAACATGCTAGGGCCTACTAGATCGGTGTATTCACTGTTGTTACAGCGCTCTTGATAGCTAGGAACAAGGCCAATAGTACCATTTTCTTATTGGCCACAGACTTTATGTGACCTGCTCCAACGAAACCCAGACAAAGTTGACAATTTTTTTATATTTTTTTGAATTTGCTTTTTTCAAATTCTCTTGGTTCTTTTCAAATTCTCTTGGTTCTCAGCTTCAAAATGATGTATCAATTACACTTTTACCCCCACCCTATCTTCTTTTCTGGGGGAATGATTTAGTGATAAAACCCTGACAACCTAATTATGAGATAAACAGCTTTGAAGTTCAGAAAAGCGTATTATTTCTATACACAATTGTTTCACAAAACACCTCTGAGTGACGAATTATGTTCAAATTTAGGGAGATTGTAGATTAATAGTTCGTGATTCAGGAAAGCCCAAAACCTCAAAAGGGTCAAATCCATCCCGGATTGACTTCCGAAGTACATTTTAATAAAACACATTGTGCGACTTTGTCCAGGTTTCGTTGGAACAGGTCACTTATGTTCTTGTATGTAATGCACTATGTACATGTACATGCCAGTACGGTATTCTGTAGGTTCAAATACCGCTTCTGCCAGTTTTCTTTGTTCACTTTAATATGCATTTATAGAAGATAAAACATTTACATGTGCATCTTTTTAAATAATAATGTGTAGATCTGCTGATGTTTTTGGAAGATTTTGCTTTTAAGTGATTTATGATGAGTATTGCAATAATTATCTTTAAAAACAAAATAGTATCTAATTTTGAGGGTTATAAGCTTAAACAAAAGTTACTATTCTTAATTCGCAATAAGTTTCCTTTCTGTTGGTAACAAAATTTTACGGCAGAATGGAAACTTTCATACTGCAGTATTTGTATATTAAAAACTGAATAATTTGTTATTCAATTTTTTTCCTCCTTATCTGGGTATCAAGTGTTTAAAAAACGTGCTAAAGTTTCTCCGGATTTGTTTTTTCTTCAGAGAAATTTCAGTGTATTTAGGTGTTGCTTTCAAATTGTATTACGAGTATTGGTGTTAAGACGTTTGTACAAACGAAAGCAGCCGAAGTCTTTTGTATATTGATTGATTTATTTCTTTTATTAACATTATTATAAATGTAAAAAACAATTGATTTAAAAAAAGTTATTCTGAGAAATAAAACAATTTGAATTCACCAAATAATCGTTTCGTGTCACAAAAGTGTTTGTTTAGTTTTATTGCAATACTGCTGCTCCTTAGTTTCTGAGTAATATGCCATAAGTACCTTCGACTCTTGGTGCAAAGTTCATACCTGGCACACGATTTTGTGCTGCCAAGTTGAACATATTTCTCGGTGAACGCTAACAGCATTTGCATCTAGTATGAACTGGCCTTTTACAAGGACTGAAAACTTGCAAAATCAATGCTCTATAAAGGGTAGGATACACCATTGGTAATTGCTTGAATTATCAGGAATAGGTGGGTTGTATTTTATAGTATACAAATATTGACTGCTTTGAGTGGTATAGTAAAACTAGCCTCCCGAGGTGATCCATGGAGCATTCCATTTTCCCGAGGCGAAGCCGAGGGAAAATAGAATGCTCCATGGATCACCGAGGGAGGCTAGTTTTACTATACCGCGAAATAAAGCAGTCAATATTTGTTTTATAACACCTCACTCACAGATTCTGCACAATTTAAGCTTCCTGAAAGTATAGTAATGACAACAAATCTCCGAATTATACGTCTCTCGATCATACGTGTACTTTGTTGCCTTGATGAACGGGTGCGAAAGTGATAGAGCAATGTTTACGCAATGCACCGAAACACACGTCTGGGTTTCAGTCACGCTTTCGTTGCTATGCGCATATTTCGTGTGTTGCTATGCGCATAGTATCAATGTGCCCTCTGACGTCACTGCGTGGTATAGTCTTTTTGGATAGCACAAGTAAAAAATAGTAAAAATAGCAAGTGACACGTGCCGTGCTCTCGGCCAATCAAGACACAGAATCTGTAAGTGAGGTGTTATAATAAACATCGTTTTACAATAATGGATGCTGAGAAAAGCAAAAAAAGTGACGTTAGTTTTCAACCGGCGTTAGGCAGTGGTTCTTATGTTCGCAATCGCCGTCTGGCAATCGCCAATCTATTATTTTATAAAATTCAATTTTGTCATTACAATTACAGAATAAAAATAGTCCAATCAATATTAACTTTCAAATAAGTAAGATATTTCTTAATAATTTTGTAGTAAACACATTTGATATCTGCAAATGATGTACCCTACCTTTAAACCATAAACAATTGTTGCAAAACTGTATACAGACAAATGTTTACATCGAGTTTTATTATGGTGTGTAGTATCGAAGATAGGTAAAGGGATTGTACCAGACCTTTGATGATACAAGCATAGAATTTGGCACACAGTCAGAGTAAGGCCGTGTCCGAAACGAGTGTCTAGAGCTACGGTCTACGTCTACAGCTACGGCAAATGGAATTCGGACTAGTTATTGCGCCCCCAAGCGATGCTTGAATTAGTGTTTGCAAAATTACGATGTAAGAATTTACAACAATTATCGTCTGCTAGATGTTACGCAATGTTTGTCTACAGCCAGTCGAAATACTGGATGATATTGACGTATTTGTCGATCTGTTAGTTTAAATTCAATGCACTACTATTGAAAAATAAACGAAAATTTGCTCCAAAATTAACGTTAGTGCTGCTGCCATTTTGTTTTGCCTGAGCTAGACAACTTCTTTTACGGCTAGATTTTTGTTACGTTGTAGCCGTAGCTGTAGCTCTAGACGGCATTTCGGACAGCGCTACAAAATGGCCGCCGTAGACAATAGACCTAGCCGTAGCTCTAGACACCCGTTTCGGACACGGCCTAAGCCATCACAAATTTGACCTTTGAAAACTATAGGTAGAATATCAAGAAATGGCAGCCATTTTGAAAATTGCTTGTTATTCTACCTATAGCCAAATATCTTTCTCATGACATACTCTGTGTGCCAAATCTCATGTTTGCATTGTCAAAGGTCACAATTCCCCCAAATATATCCCATATCTGCCCCACTGAAGTTTATAATTACGCAGGAAAAGAGCACATTTTACACTGTACTGTAGGCATTTACATACATATTTTAATATGCCTAAACCGGAAAGCACAAATCCCTTTCGATTATGCGTACAGTACTGACACAGATGCAAATCCACGGGAATGTATTCTTACTCGTTTACATCATTGCCCATTTATAAATCTGATAGATAAAAGAATACATGCAGTGTTGCAACACTGGTGTACTGAGAAAAACTGTAGTAACTCCAACGTAATTCTTAAAATTGTTGTTATCAATCTGAACTAAGCCAATTTTTCAAACTGTTACCGACGGCAAAAAGGCCCATCAATGAATGAAGAGAAGACACTGAAATGGCTACATCCAGTTTGGCTTAATTTGTTTTGTTTTCCGTGTAACCTTATGTTTTGCAGTTACGGTTAACCATAACCGACGTTCAAAGAAAAATAAAGAAAGCAAAAGTCTGGGAAATTTGTTCATATCTTATTTGTTACCGCGTAAACGGCAGAAATATTTAAACATTGCTAATTCAAAGATGGGAATCGCAAACAAAAATGATATACATGTAAACAAAATTCCCGTCCCCCTATAAAATGCCGACAAACAAAGCTTTGTATTGTTTTGATTGATGTTTTTTTTGTGTACTATGCTCTAAAAATGGAAGGGTCGATTAAAAAAAATTAGATTAAGGTTAACCAAACCGGGAAAATGTAACTGTGTAACCCTTCGGTTAACCAGGTAACCGTTTAACCGCTGCAGGCTTAGGCTCGTTGGTGTACACATCCATAGCCATTGAAGAAATGCTTGTTTTTAAAAGCCTTGCAGGTTCCATAGTACACATAGATTTGTAGAATCGGGGACTGTTATACGTTTATCTCAACCAGAGGACGGCTTTGTCTGGCACCTTGACTCCGCTTGGATGGCTTCAGAAGATGTTGGCCAAACTGCAGAACCCCAAAGAAAAAAACAAAACAAACCATTAAAGTCTACCAGTCCTAGGACAACGAGTCGTTTGACCATAATGACCGAGGATACCCTATTGTGTTTCCCTTTGTTCCTGTACTATAACCTAGCCACATAGACTAAGCGTACACTATAACAACAGGTTTATTGGGTTTTGAACATTCTTCTCTGAATATTAAGTGTGTAATTATTAAAAACTAACAATGCATGAAAAAGCTACAAAATTCCTTATTATATTATAGTGGGGCAGATACGGAAAATACTTGGTAAAATTATGCCTTTGTTGACACAAGCATACAACTTGGTTATAGGGTCATCGCAGATTTTACATTTGAAAAAATATAGGTGCAACGGCAGCCATTTTGAAAATTCTTTGTTATTCTACCTACATATTTTTTTATTTGGACAAATCTGTGATGGCTCTATTTCTGACATACTCTACAACTCTGTGCCAAATCCCTTCCTTTTATCATCAAAGGCACATTCCCATCACCTATCTGATGTACTCTATCAATTAGACGGAAGTCGTTAAAGGACTACCTTGGGGCTCATCTTTCTTGGGCTGTTCGTTGTCGGCGATGGCGTCCCCCAAGATAGGTTCTCTTTATTCTCGGGGCTGCTTTCGGCGCGTTGGTGGGCAAACTTCCTCTTCAGCGCCTGGGCAATCAACGTTGCGGCGTCGTTTGCCGTGGCCTGACGAGGTTTCTGACGGACTGGGGTTCCACCCGGCGATCTGGCCAATAAAAACAAGAATTCTCCGTTTTGAGTTTTTAAATTAAAATTAATTCATTGATCCCAGTACCGACCAAACCCAACCTGCCTGTAACTCCTTGTAATTACATAAAGAACATTTTTTATGACGATTTATGACGATTTATGACGATTTTACGACGAGTATTGGCGAAAATTCAATTTCAGACTTGTGTCTCGGACTTGAGTTCGATTGAAGTCCCATTTTCCATGACTCAGATTTGGACTTTGACTCGTCCCTTCTCGATATCTTCAAATGGTGTATCCTACCTTAATAAATGGTCTTTGTCATTTCCTTCTATAGTACACGTCTGAAAAAAATCGCATGCACTTTGCTTTGTGTGGAATGGGCAATGGCGTACTAAAATGAATTGATTAGAGACGCTATAAATGGTACAAATGTCAACATGGTGAACTACCTTGCCACTGTGCGTAGCTTGACCGACCCAATCCCTTTCAGAACTTCAGCCATGTCCAATTTGCTCGCGTCGGCAGAGGATGAGCATGAAACATCTTTCCCTTTTTTGGTTCGATTCTGAAAAATAATCATATATACATGTATGTTATTAATTAGTTTCAAAGTGAACAAAAAAATTGGCAAGGCGGTACTCGAACCTGTGATCTCCGGAATATCGGACCGGCGCTCTACCAACTCAGCTATCTTGCCTTATGTTGGCACTCTCCCAAATTGTTAGTATCTTAATTAGTTTAACATTTGATTCTTAATAGGAGGTCTGCCAGTAATGTTTAGCAGTGATATTTTTGAAATAAAGATATATATACTGGGTGTTTAAAATGATAAAACTTACTTTATTTATTTGTTCAGCAACACTCATGTACCGAGTTGAACTACAAGCCACAGGTGGAGGGGGTGGGGGTGGTGGAGGTGGAGGCAGACCCCCGGGCGGAGGGGGTGGCAGAGGGACAACAGTGGTCTGCAGTGAAGCACCTGCAGTGAAGATAATAACGGTGGGTGAACAAACGGATTTTTAATCCGGGTTGAAATGTAAGATTTGAAGGTTTGCATGGCAAAAAGGCAATAAGATAAGTATGTTTGCGGTAGCGACATCTGGCACCCCATCCTCCCCTCCCAGTCCGATGGGTCTCCTATACCCTAGGACACTTAGTTCTCCAGCCTATTGTGTTAAAAGGGCTTATGGCTCAAAGCCTCTTTTCGCGTTTCCCCATTCGGTTAACACGAGTGTCGTGGTCTGGAGCATTGAATTTGTAATCTGTAGGTAAAAGCTGCAGGTTGTGGGTTCGAGTTCGACCTGGGACTACGGTGCGTGTGCCCTTGGGCAAGGCACTTTGTCACTCATTGCTTCTCTCCACCCAGGAGTAAATGGGTACCTGTTAGGGCAGATATGGTTATTATGGTTGATTTAGCTGCTTTGTGTCGAAATGGCAGCATCGAGCTATACACTCCCCAGGGAGCTGAGATGTAATTTGGAATGTTTCATGGACCCAATGACTGGGGTAAGAATGTGAAAGCGCTTTGATACCGTTTGTGATAAAGTGCTATATAAACACTGCACATTATTATTATTATTATAACTCTGTAAAATAGCTCTGAATTTTCACCCCGGGTTTTAGAGTTTGGTCGTACCTGTCTGTGACTGAATAGTCACTATCTGTGCAATCTGCGCTCGGAGTTTGGACAATTCGTCTTCCAGCTGGCCGATCTTGGCCAGGGCCGTCGGGTGGCAGACGGGAGTCGACGTGCTTAATGCCGGCAGCGAATACAAAAAGGATTCGTCGCTCGGCGGAGTAGTGTGCAGCTCGTCTGACAGCTCGCTGATGCCGGGCTCTCGCGGCCGATGCACGAAAAGCGTTTTCCTGCGCGGCGTTCGCAGAGACTTTCTCCGATTGATAAAAGGTCGATACTCAGATCTGTCGAAGTCAACAAGAAAAAGATAAACAAACTTGACTATGTTGTAGCTACATCCTTCGTGATTCAGTTCGTGATTCTGTTACGAGTAAGGACGGTTTAACCAGTTCGCGCCGGAATAATTTTAACATCACTGATCCGAGGCGCGGGATTATTTTCAACGAAACTCGATCCGAGGCGGGTTCAGGACGATGGTACCGGGAAGCACACCTCGCATTTCCGACCTTGCTCGCTGCTGACAGACATTTCCGGCCTTGCTCGTGACGTGTTTAAGCATCATCCGTTTTGAATCTGGGGAAAACTTTGTGTTTTGTACGTCCTCCGGCGCGAACTGGTTAATAGCCACCCAAATCTATTCGTTTGTTTTAATTTGAATCATACCTTCCACGCACGTTCTTGTCGGGACTTGAGATGTCGATCCACGGTACGTCAGCGAGGCTCGCTACGAACACCGGCTCGCACTCATCGTCAATGAACGAAGGGGGCCGGCTTTGTCGCCTTGTAGGGTGTTGCTTGCCACTGATAATCTGAGATGGAAATAAATATGCAATAAACATACTGGGCAATTCCACGCAAATGGTGGACATGGCTTAAAGGTAGGATACACCAGTTGCAGATATCGAAAATGTTGACTACGGTACCGCATTATTAGGAAATATCTTAGTTATTGAAAAGTAAATAATGATTGTAGGCATCCAGCAAAATGATTGCGCTAGATATCCTGTAATTGTTCTGAAAAATAGTTTTTTTGTGTGTTTTTTTAATCACGATCACTGGATGCCGTTTGCAGAAAAAACAAGAACAACATAACAATCACTGCCCGAGGCCGGTTAAAAACAAACTCAGTTTTTCTCGCTTTTCTCAGCTGAAAGTCAGTTAAATGATATTTACTATAAAATACAACGCCCCAAATCCACTCATTCCTAATAATTCAAGCAATTACCAATGGTGTACATCCTACCTTTAAAAGTGGAAACATTTTACAAAACCTTTCAAACTACAAGCATCACAACAACAAACATGGTGTCAAATTGAAGGGGACAAAGAGATCTTGGTACAACTATAGAATGCAGGACCACTCAACTACTCTCGGCTTTATTTGCCCTAGGACATAGAATGGAGTGGCCTTGTATTCTATGGGTATTGGGGTACTATAGAATACAGGGCCACTCCATTCTATTTCCTAGGGTAAATAAAGCTGAGAGTAGTTGATTGGCCCTGCATTCTATAGTTACTCCGATTTTGGCACTTTGTAATTACCTGGAAGTGAGCTCTTTTGACTGGTTTGAGCGGCAACGACGTGCCAATTTGACGCACTAAACTTCGGTGTCGTCCTTTCTTGCACTTACCCTTTACAAGCTCCTGCAAAAACAAAAAAAATCACCACGAGTTATTAGAAACTTGATAAACATGTTAATCTTTACCACTGCGCCATCTTGCTCACTGGGCAAACAAAACCACGCGTTGCTGGAAGCTCGCACATTTTAGAATTAACGCATGATGACTTGGAACTTGGAAGAGCAAAGGTTTTTGATCGACGATGCGTACACAGCAACGCGTGTAAATTTGCCCCGTGAACAAGATGGCCCATGTTACCGTGAAACACCTTATTTCAATTTTCATTTGGAAAAGGATGGTCCCCAATCCTATAAAAATCAAATATTTTTTAGGAAATTAGTGGAACATTCTCAACCAGTTCTCAAAGTTGCAACACATCCCATATACCGTATATTGTTTGATAACAGTAACTGGGCTTAAGTTGTTGATACTCTCCTTAATCCTACAATATATAAATCGTAATATCTTACATAATTTTGGAAGGATTTGAGAGGGTTAGTGGTAATTTTTTTGTTTTTTATTTTTATTTTTACCATGTAGTTGGCGTCTAGTTCTCCTAATCCTATGCACCGGTAGTTTAGCACCATCCTGATGTATGCCAGCAAGTCCCCCGATTTGGATGACATTAATTAGCCTAGTAATTGGCTTTAATGCTTCTTCTTCTTGGTTATCCGAAAAAGTAACGTTACAAAAATAATCTCGATCTTGTCCTGAAATCAAGGAAAATTAGTAGACTGGTTAAAAAAACACCTGTAATCTGTTACTGTAAGTGTTAATGCCGGTATGCCTTACCCCCCCCCCCCCCCCCCCCCCAACCATCATGCCCAACCCATCTTACCCCCCCCCCCCCCTCCACGGCCCAATTACGCCCCAATTACGCCCCCTACGTATACGCTGTGCTGTTCGACTCAGTTCGAACGTTGAGGCTCCGGAGTTGATTCATTACCAAACACAACAAATAAGTGGTTATTATTTCATTTCTCTTTAATATAAATACTTAAAACCCTCACACATTGATGCACAATAACGCAATAAATACTTCCCTCAAAAAATCAAAGCAATCGTGCACCCTTTTGCTGTAGAAAACGTCGACAAAACTCACTTTACTCAGCTTGAAGTTCGTCTTCTGCCGGCCGTTGACTTGTGTTATATTATGCAAATGATCACCGTGTGGAAGCAAGCCAGCCAATCAAATGCGAGTGTGATAAATATCAGCCAATCACAATTTGCTTTCTCCAAAGGTGGCCATTTTTAAATGCCCACGCAGTGTTTTTTTCGCGAGTTTCGAATCCTCGAGAAATTAGGTAAGTTTTCTTTTAAACAAAGAGTGAGAATTAGTAAATATAATTTGGGTCAGATAAAATTAACTGAGTGCCTTATAAATACGTCTGGGTTTGTGGTTAGCAGTGAAGGTTTTACGTGGTTTTATAGGGCCAAAATTATGAAATGTCAATTTCGGAATGGGTGGCGGTTCTTACAATTTTGCTTGTAACGTTAGAGGGCAGTATAATGTATAACCGTGAAAGTACAATACAATTTTAGAGGGAGGTAAAGTTAATTTATTCATTTAATTTATGTATGCTGTAGGCCTAGCTAGACCTGTTTAAGCAGATTGTTTTTTATGTAGACCCATGTAGGAATAAGGGGCTAGGCCTAGTTCCGTATGCAGGCATGAAACTGTTGTTTTCTTTCGCAAGTTTTGAATGATTAATTATGAAAGCTAACGAGTAAACGTTAGCCTCACATTTTTATTTTTAGTGTTTATTTATCAGCCTGCAAAGACATATAGACCATATATCGCAAATACCGCTGCCATTGTTTATACGTCACAATGGAAGGGATTGTACTTTGTGGGAAGGAAAATGGGCAAACATTGCTCCATTTTTCTTCCCGTAATTCCTTGTGTTTTTTGTGATCATTGTGATATCCAGCATCACAATGGCAGTGGTATTTGCAATAAGGTGAGGTCTAATATGCCATTAGGCGAAGATTTGAAAACATTTTGGAAAGAAGGTAGGCCTATACTGAAGATCTCTTTCGAGTCATCGAAAAGTTCTCCACCCCTAAGGTGACAAAAGCCTTACCTACCCATGATTGCCCCAAAGAACTTGCTGATAGGCTTGCAGACTTTTTCAGCGGAAAAATTCTCACGCTCCGGAACCAACTCGAGTTCGTCGCTCCTCAGTCTCCAGTCTGTGTAGCAGATTCATGTACAAGCACCTTCAGCAGTTTTTCTGAGGTTTCCCAGGACGAGGTTTTGAGATCCATCAAATCTGCCTCCATCACATCCTGTCCACTAATCTAATCTAATCAATTATTGTTTAAAGTGCACCACATACAATTATCTCAGCACACTGTACATAGTGACAATAAAAGTTAAAGTTAAAAAGTTGAACAAGAAGAATAAAAAACTTAAAGTAAACAACGACTACCATAATAAGAACGAAACAAATGAGTTTTAACCAATGACTTAAAAGATTCATAGCTGTGGGCTGTACGAATGTTTGATGGAAGATCATTCCATACCATGGGAGCAACAACTGAGAAAGCACGATTTCCATAGTACTTAGTCCTCGTAGAATTCACAGGTGGAGGCTCCAGCCGAATCTCACTACTCTGCCTTGTTGATCTCTGCGGAACGCGGAGACCAACCAGGTCAGTGAGATAGATCGGCGCATTGACATTCTCAATTATCCTATATGTAATGGCAAGGATTTTGAATCGAATCCGCTGTTCAACTGGCAACCAATGTAGATCCCGAAGCACTGGAGTAATACTCTCCCGAAATCTGGTTCCAGTTATCAGTCGAGCAGCGGAATTCTGAATGAGTTGTAATTTTTTCAGTTGATTTGAATGAAGCCCAAAAAGCAGACTATTGCAATAGTCCAACCTTGAGGTAACAAAAGCATGAATAAGTTTCTCAGTTGAGGACTTATCCAATATTTTTCGAACCTTCCCAATCTTCCATAAAGCAAATGAAGCCGACTTACACATATTTGCTACATGGTGCTCCATGGTCACAGCAGAGTCTAAAAAAACACCAAGATCACGTACTTTAGATGAAGGGTGTACGTGAACATCACCCACCCGCACACTGACCGCGGCAGCACCATCGGACACTAGACCCCCTCCCAACCAGCATCTTCAAATTGTGCATCAATCAACTGGTATCAGTTATCACGAGAATCGTTAACATCTCCTTGTCTTCGGGCTATGTTCCAACATCGCTCAAGTACGCACGAATCACCCCCTTGTTGAAAAAAACCTCCCTAGATGCAAACACTCTCTCTAACTATCGCCCGATCTCAAATCTACCCTATCTGTCTAAGGTGATTGAGAGAACTGCACTTGCTCAGATTCAAGATTATTTAGCTGATTTTCACTTGTATCCTGCCATGTAATCAGCTTATCGTCGTGGCCACAGTACTGAGATGGCCCTTGTTCGTGTCCACAATGATGTCTCAACAGCCCTGGACAAACACAATGAGGCTGTGTTGGTACTGCTGGATTTCAGTTCCGCTTTTGATACCATTGACCACCAGCTACTTCTTGATCGTCTGTACCATCGCTATGGCATCAGTGGCACACCTCTAAAATGGTTTTAGTCATACTTACAGGATCGAACTCAATCGCTGGCTGTTAAAGAGTGTGTCTCTGCGCCAACAGATGTCATCTATGGAGTACCACAAGGCTCAGTTGCTGGGCCAGTACTGTTCTCCCTTTACAGTGCTCCCATCCAGGATATCATAGCCGCTCACCACGTTCAATGTGCTGTATATGCTGATGATGTTCAGGTTTACCTCACGTTTGATCCTAAGGATCGTGATCTTGCCATCAAAAGGATTGAGGCGTGTGTTGATGACATCAAGTTATGGTGTGTAGCCAATAAATTGGCCCTGAACAGAAGCAAGACGAAGTTTATACATTTCACCTCCAAGTTCATCAATGCAGCTCCTTGCTCACCAGATATTACGATTGACCAATCTACAATTCATCCAGCTAACCAAGCTCGTAACCTTGGTGTCATCATGGACTCTACACTTTCTATGACATCTCATGTGACCTCTGTCTGCAAATCTGCACTGACTGGTATAAGAAAAATAGGGCAGATTCGGAAATACCTGGACCAGCGCACGACCATCAGACTTGTGCATGCATTTGTCACATCGCGACTAGATGCATGCAATGCGTTGCTATACGGCCTGCCAGATTGTGAGATTGCGAAGTTGCAGCGAGTACAAAATATCGCAGCACGCCCGGTTCTACGTGTGACCCGTAGAACACATATCTCACCACTTCTACAAGAGCTTCACTGGTTGCCGGTGGGGAAAAGGATCACCTTCAAGATGCTGCTGATCACTTACAAGGCAGTTCATGGACATGCACCAAGCTACATAGCTGACCTGATTGAGCGGTACACTCCATCTCGGCGACTACGATCTTCAAATGAACTTCGCCTCCAGCCTCCTTGCACACGATCCCGCACCAAGTTCTACGGGGATCGATCGTTTTCTCAGGCTGCAGCTCATCTGTGGAACTGCTTGCCCAACAGTCTCCGTCAAGCTGACTCATTGAACACTTTCAAGTCTCTCCTGAAGACTCATTTATTCGTGATATAGACGAGCCTTTCTCGTTCTGTTTCATAGCCTAGTCGTTTTATATTTGGTTATAAAGTATTACTTGTACGCTATGTTTTTTATCAGATCTGTTAGTGGTAGTTATAGGTTGCAGTTTTTATCGTAAGTTTTATAGTACATTTCAAGTCTTTTTATTCGTATATTTTTTATTTCACGCTTTTTAGATAAGTCCAGATTGTGTTATTTATAAACTGTAAGGCGCTTAGAGGTATTTTTTCACATAAAGCGCATTATAAATATCTATTATTATTATTATTATTATTATTATTATACGTACTATACAGTAATACTAATACTATTACTAATAATAGTGGTAGAGTCCGAAAACTACATTTATCTTCCTCCTAGTATAGGTCCTATAGTTAAATGCAGTTATCGACTTATCGTGAAGGAGAAAATTTGAGTTATAAGGCATGTTGCTTTCGAGGGGCTTGCCTCTTCGTGACGTCATGCCGACCTGAAAAATCCAGACGCCACTTCAGCAGTTGTGTACAAAGTCTTTGGAGAGTCAAGAAAAAGTATTTCCTAACAAAATTGGAAATGTTTCTCAGTTCCAGATTAGGCCTAGTGTCTATTCAACATGTTTGCACTGATTGACCTTCATTGAGATTATAATTTGAGGAACAAATTAGCGTAGGTTATTCCTTCCATTGTAAAATGTAAATGGCATTTTTAAACCATCATGAATTAGTTAGCAGTTATAGTAAAGTGTGACGAGCTCTCGACCACTCATCAATAGGAATGGCTAAATTGTCTCAGGTATTTATCAATAAATAAATAAAACAACTAAAATTAAATAAAATAAAATCAATAACTAATTTACTTAAATTTGTAGAAAACAAAAATAAAATGTGGGGGAAAAAAATTATGAAATTTAATATTTTTTTATTTTATTTGAATGAAAATGTCCAGTGCCATTCTTTGAATATTTTTGCAAGGTTGTTCTCGGTATTTTTTTCCTAGAAGTGACATTGACAACAATAGCTGCTGCTGTGCTACACCACATCTTCTAGCAGTTCAACAACACAAAAGTGGTACAAACTCTTCAAATAACTTCATTATAATATATCAACAATGGATGTATGTGCTGTGGTAAGACAACTTCGTCAGTTGGCGTCAGATCAGAAGAACAGAGAAGCCATCGTGAAGGTGAGATCATTCAAAATGTCAGTCACAAGTCGATCACAAGTCGATCACAAGTTGCAGAGGATGAACCTTGACAAAGACATGTCTTTGTCAGTTTGTTGGAGTACCAGTCCTTGTGACTTCACTATTAACCAGTTCGCGCCGGACGACGTATATAAACACACAAATTTCCCCAAATTCAAAATGGATGACGCATAAACACGCCAAGTTCAAGTTCGGAAATGTATGTCAGCAGCGAGCAAGGCCGGAAATGCGTGGGTGTGCTTCCCGGCACTATCGGCCTGAACCCGCTTCGGATTGAGTTTCGTTAAAAACAATCCCGTCCCTCGGCTCGTCGATGTTAAAATAATCGTGATTGGTCTGTGATTAAGTTGTGATTCATTGTGAATGACTTGTGATTGAGTTGTGATTACCTAGTGATGACCTTTTGATGACTTGTGGGTGACCTTGTGGGTGACCTTGTGGGTGACCTCGTGGGTGACCTCGTGGGTGACCTCGTGGGTGACCTCGTGGGTGACCTCGTGGGTGACCTCGTGGGTGACCTCGTGGGTGACCTCGTGGGTGACCTCGTGGGTGACCTCGTGGGTGACCTCGTGGGTGACCTCGTGGGTGACAAGTGATTGTCTTTTGATGGACCTGTCAGTGATGGCATTTGTTTTGTTTTGATTTTACACATTCCTTATTGCTCTTTCACTTTTCATTTCCTCTTCTTGATTGTATATTTTACATTTTCCAGGACCAAGGGTGTTTACCAGGATTAGTTCTATTCCTAGACAACGATGACGTCAGTGTCGTGGTTACAGCATTGGAGGTAATTTACTTAACACTTATCAAACAATTCTTTCAATTTTTACATCTTTTTTAAAAAAGAAAAAGAAAGACAGAAATGTTCCCTTTGTTATAAGTAGCCACATAATAGTTTAAGTCCTAATAACAAAACTCGTCTGCATTGCTGGTCTCTACTGGTTTTAAAGTAGAGTTATTTCATTGCAATTTTGTTTCCTTGGTGTTTAATAAATAAACTTGTCTGTTACAGACTCTACAGCTATTGACCGATTGCCCCAACAATCGTCCAATCATGAAGAAGGAACTGGGCATGCTCATAAGCCTTCAGGATATCATGGACAGGTATTTCCAAATGTTTTGCTACTTATGATTTTGTTTGCTCTTTTTTTTATTTTATTTTTTAACTATTTGCCAGTTTCTTTTTCTATATAATTCACTTTACAATGTTCCCTATTTAAAAAGTAATCGCGAACAAACAGTATGAAAATCTCACTGGTTTTTTTTCTAAATTATTTTGTTTAGATCCCAGTATGGCATTAGGGCTCAAAACTTGGCCAGAGACATTTTCGACACGTTGACGACTCCACCCAGTCCCAGCCCCCTGAAGGAAACCCAGAACACAACCCAACACAAACCCCCGACCAAACCAAAGGAAAATAAGGCATTCTTTTTGGGTTCGACCAACAAGAAAGGAAAAGTCATCATGTTACAGTTGAATGGACTAGAAGACCAGGTGAGATCTAAAAGTATTACACCACATTTGCAAAACATCAACAACAACAACAACAACAAAAACTACTGAATTGTTATGAAATACCGTCTGTAGGTTTCTTAACTGTAAATAATAATAGTCTCAATCATCCTGTGCAATCATGGCACCTGGTGTGCTGTCGTAAACTAAAAAGTGGGACTTTTGGTTCAATTTTCAACGATAGTCAAGGGATGGGTCAGTGTACATAGCAATATTTGCCATTAAATAAAACTCACCAGATGTTGTATACGAATGTACTACTTTAACCAGTTCGCGCCGGGATTATTTTAACATCACCGAGCCGAGGGGCGGGATTATTTTTAACAAAACTCGATCCGAAGCGGGTTCAGGCTGATAGTTCCGAACTTGAACTTGGCATGTTTATGCGTGATTCATTTTGAATTTGGGGAAAACTTTGCATTTATATACGTCATCCGGCGCAAACTGGGTAAAAGGTACTGTTTTTGATGTATGGCCGGTTGTCTTCAGCATATCCTTCTTTCTGCTAATTCATTTTTAACTTTCTTTATTTTATATTTAATTTAAAATAAAAGACTATATTATGGGCATAATTATGCAAATCTTTTAAAAAGGCTTTTGCGGGAATTAAGAAAAAACAAATGGTAAAATTCTGTTATTTTTTTTCAAAAAGGATCAACGGAAAGCCTGTGAAGAAGAACTCCTTAAGGTCAAAGGGGTCATCAGTTTCACATTTGACCTCTTCAAGAAAAGATGCATCCTGAGAACGAAAGCCGAACTGAGACCAGAGGTAAACATTCCAAGCAATAAGCTTAATTTGATCAAAAAATGTTGAATTTGTACACGGGTTATAACTATAAATTTGGGGTCAGGGTTTATTAAGAAAGCGCATGAAAACTTCATACTTACTGTTTATTCTCAAAATGAAACAGCATATTTTGTCAATACTCAAAAAGAAATTATCATAAGATCTAAATTGTATCACGTTACCAAAAACTCTCAAGAAAAAACAAAACCTAAAAACTCTTTTAAAAAAGGAAAAGCTCAGATGAATTGTAAAAGCTAGAATATTTAATTTTTTTCTCCCGTAGCTCCTCGTTGCGGCGGTTGCTCGGACTGAGACAATTTCGGCTAAACAGGTCATCAGAAATGAATGTGGCGAAGAAGTAAGTGATAAAAAGCTGGTTTGATGTAACAAGGGGCACCGTGTCTCTTTTACATCTGTTTGGCGTGTTGCAAGGTTTATTGTACATGTACAAACCTCTGCGTCAGGGTTGTAGCTAGAAATCTTTTAGTCCCTGCTTTTTTCGAGCTGGATGGATGGTTGAGCCGTTGTAGTGTCACAGCCTTTTTTCTCTGTCAAAACTTCACAATCTTCGTGTGATGCAGCAAAATTTGTGCCGGCTGGCAAGCTTCATTTTCACCCCAAGTGCCGGCTGGTGAATGGGAGTGCCGGCTAGCACCGACCGGCACCAGCCAGAGTAGCTACAACCCTGCTCTGCGTACTACCAACTGACCACATATTTTTTAAAGGTTATTGTAGGATAAGTTACAAGGGATATACCCAGCACAATATGTGTCAGAGGGGTACCCCATTCTTATCCCCATACCCTATACACCTTATCCCTATACCCTATACACACTCCACACTATTGTTACCTAGAACATTCATCCTTAAAACCTATAACGAATTCCTGAGATTCCGAGAACAGAATGGCCAACACAAAATAGGGGGAAGCGGAGGGGGGGGGGGGGGGGGGGGGGTTTCTCTGCCACATATCGCTCTTCATATGGGTTCTGGACTTGATAAGGTCGCTGTGTTCAGACTTGGTGGAATGACCCATGTGTCTGTGATTACAATTCCACTACCCTCCATTCTCAGGTCTTGCTGTCCTTCGGTGCTGACCTTGCCACAGCCGACAAGGAGAACCAGTCCCGACCTGACTACCTACCAGAAGACGACAGTCCAGTCAGGGGACTAGACAAGGCAGTGGTGCGCCAAGGACAGATGGACCAGCAACACAATTCCGGCTGGCTGAGTACCGCGGCGTCATTCATCTCAACTAGCTTCTACTGGTGATCTTGGGTAAAACTGGGACCTGGAAAAAAAAGGCAGATGCCTTGAATGATTGAATCAACCCCCTCCCTATCCCCCACCAATGTTTGCTTTATAATTGACTACATCTCATCCTTTATCTGTGGGCCTTTTTGAATCCCTGGCTTCGTCTTCGTCTTCGGCTTAAGACGATTTTAGATTCCCAACTGCGAGAACGCCAGCCACATTCTGGTACTTGATGTGCTCAGAAACATTCAATAGATTGATGTGAACCCAAATGTTAGACTATTTCAATTTGCCTCTATTTCGATTTGCTTGTCATTGATTCGGTATTTGGAGGCAAGGCCGAAGACAAGGCAATGGTTTTGTAAAGGCCCTGTGAAAACTGGTTTTGGAAAGCTAATTGGCAGATCAGATTTCTGGCTTTTTCATTAGCCCCATCTCCCTAAGGTGTGTGCTAAATCTTATTGAATTGATTGGAGGATTCAGGACCGTTAGGGTTAAAGGAGTCTGCCTGCTAAAATTATATATTAAAAGTAGGATACAAACGTTTGCACCGCTACACCTTGTGCTTTTCACATGATCAACGCCCGGGAAAATATAACCTTTAAGCTGAACGTGTTGAAATAGCCAGCCACCCCCCCTCCTCGTTTTGTCTGGGTCTGCTGCTAGATTGTTACTGTATGTTTGTGAATTTGTGATTTTGTATTAAAGATGTTATGTGTGCCACTGTAAAGGTCCTAAATAAAATTGCCAGAGGCTGATTTATTAGAACGAGTCTCCGCTCTTCGATCAATCCCAGCTAAGACCAATCACAACTGCCATTTTGCGTCACATTTGTCGACAATCAGTGTCTGTCTGAAAAAGCGACACTGTCCGTTTAAAAAAAACAGCATAAGGCACAATTTGCTTTCAAAATTTCTCATCATTTCTTGTGTATATTTGTTTTTGTTTTTGTTAAAAATGCCTCGTACATGTTAATATTATATGTGTTAAGGCGTAATAAATTTAACCACAAACTATCAAATTTTGACTTGAAAATGTATCTTTATTCACTGACCACAACAAACCATTGTTTTTAATTATTATAAATACATACATACTGCTTTACACTTCCAAGATGTCTGTATAGATACCCCCAACAATCTTAAGTTTTCTTTTAAAGATTCATATAAATTGCGACATGCTTCTCTCCTAAACGTTCGGTCAAAAACAAGTTAAAACAAGGTTTAAAACTAATGCAAAAGGCGTGTACCTTCCTGTTGATTACTCTACAAAGCGTGGCGTCTCCGTCTAGATTTAATTTAAATGGCTTGCGAGATTGTAAATTAGGAAAGAATGATGCTTATACAAAAGTCAGAAAAATCTCATGCCTGGTTATGCATACATTAAATTTTCTCAAAATTGGCAAATTTGTGTTGACAAGATAGAGGGTGTAAGATATTTCTTCCAAAAAAAGGGGTGGGGGGGAAATAACTTAACAAAATGAACTTAGAATCTTAGACTGCCTCGACAAAGAAATTGACATTCAAGTTTCTACAGTGATGTACATGTATTGAGGTCCTTATTTTCAATACTCAAATTCAAACTCGTGGAATTGCGAATCAAAGGTGTGTATTCTGACGTAACCGTCCTCACCACCACTGCTGTATCTGTATGGAAAAAAAAAATAAAAATCAATAGCAGATATAGTTAACAAGTTTACAAACTGAATATTGCTGTTTCCATAGTGGAAAGACTTATGGGTCAATGGGACACACCAGCACGTACATTTCTTATTTATTGCAAAACAAGTGCTTCTAAAATGATAAATTACTCCTAAAACGTACCCCATTCCGTCGGGGGAAAAGGCCAGGGTGTTGATTGGTCCAAAATGACCTTTGACACGACCAAACTCTTCCTCAAATATGAGGTGGAAAAAGCGGGCGTCAAATTTGCCGACTCGGGACGAAGTTGTCGTGACATCCATCGCTTCCTGGCCTCCACCGAGAACAACCTGTCACAAAAAAAATGCATCAAGAACATTTTTTAACATTTGCCCCAAATGCGTGCTACTAGTGCTGTGCACCCAGTATTTTTCCTTATTTCAGTACATGTGTATACATTTTCAGTACACATTATAATCATATTTATAGAAAAAAAGTATTTAATTTTGCATTGGCACTTTTACAGAGTTAAAACCCCTGAAACTAAACGGAACGTCTCTGCTAAAATCCTTAAAACTAAATTGAATGTCTGTTAAAATCCCTCAAACTATGCTTATTAAACCAGTTTGCGTCCGGATTTTTTAAAACATTGATCGAGACGAGTTTACCGGTTCAGGCCGGCATCTGTGGGTAGCACGCCCAAATATTTGCGGTCTAGCTTGTGATGTGTTCATCCGTCATCCGTTTTGAATTCCGGAAAATAACATTGCGTGTATACACAACATTTGATGCGAACTGGTTAAAATATCCCAAGCCGGTCAAGAAGATTAGTTGTAGATAACTCACATGATCTTTAATTGGTGATATCGCAGCTGAATTCACCGGTCTTTCCGTCTTATATGTCTTTAGGAATTCCAGTGAGTCGGCATCGAACAACTACCAGAAACAAACAATTGGAGTTAAAGCCGAGGACGTGTTCAACTGAACCAAGTTTGAATCATATTTAACCTCAACGTCCAACTGCCTTTTACTGGGTACTGAACCAAATCTGCCAAAATATACATGGGATAATGGAACCACAACTGAAGTGCTAGTAGATGTTGATGGACCTTTATGGCTAACATGACAACAGTAGTACTGCATGATAGACAAAATCAATTGGATTTGCCCAGCGGTGCTTCAGGCCTCCTGGCCCAAGTCCATCATAAATCATCAACATTTTGTCTGCCAAAATCTACCAAAATTGGGAGATGGATTTTGATGGATTTGAGAAAGTTAGTGTTCAATAACCCATTAGCAACCATACTGCATGGTATCACATTTTATTTATTCACCTGTGAAGCTATAACAAATCTTAGTGTATTCAGGTGGTTTTGGGCAGTACTAAGAGTAACAGCCAGGGCGCTTTTTGGGCGGTACAAGGACACATTGTTTATGCTTTATATCCAACTTGATCACAGGATGGAAGAAATATCTCGGTTGTCTTCTCACCTTTGCCGTGTTGTCTTTAGAAGCCGTGATCACCAGCTTGCTAGTCTTCGACGGTTGGATATCGAGGATCGGACGGCTGTGCTCCTGAACGCTGTGAACCTTCTCACCGGTCTGGAAAGAAACATTGGAAACAAATTTGGAAGTGGGAAGTCTGTGGAGGTGAAACCCCGAGGAGGGACAAAGTGCTCGTGTCCTTGGGCAAGACACTTCACTACAATTCGTGATGGATCGCAAGTCATTTCGCCTTTAATCAATCCACTAACAAGCTATTAAGCAAGTGATCTGTTACAAAACCAAACCCTTGTTATTTTTTTTTATCATCATGCGAATGTATACGCGAAGATAATTTCGTCACAATGAAACATTATTCGTGGACGTTTTGAAATTCGCTTTGCATTCGAACAGGGCTATAACCAGTTCACGCCAGATGAAGTATATAAACACAAAGTTTTCTCAATACTCAAAACGTATGACGCATAAACACGCCACAAGCAAGGCCGGAAATGTTTGTCAGCAACAAGCAAGGCCGGAAATGTGTGGGTGTGCTTTCCGGTACTGAACCCGCCTCAGATCGAGTTTCGTTTAAAATAATCCCTCGCGTCGGCTCGGTGGTGTTAAAATAATCCCGGCGCGAACTGGTTAAGCAGAAGTTGCGATGTAACGGTCTCACTTCTCCAGGGAAAAAAAATTACTTCCAACACGTATGCAGTAGATAAATTAAGTACGCGCTTCTGACGTGCTTAATTATCCGCTGAATCTGTCTGGAGAAGTCAGCACACCGGAAAAGTTAGCACATCGGAAAGGTTAGCACATTAGAGGAGTGAGACCATTTACACTGGCAATTCGAGTTAAACACAGATTTGATTGTTCCCAATTACAATGCTTGTTTAAAGGTAGGATACACCATTGGTAATTGCTTAAATTATCATGAATGGCTAGATTTGGGGGTTGTATTTCATAGTAAATATCGTTTGACCGACTTTTCCGAAGTTTTACAATCATGGATACCGAGAAAAGCACGAAAAACAGCGTTTGTTTTCAACCGGCGTCGAGCAGTTATTCTTATGTTATCTTTGTTTTTTCGCGATCGCCATCCGGCGATCGCGAATTTTTCTTTATAAAATTCAATTTTTTGGAATAATTACAGGATATCTAGCGCAATCCTTTTGCTGAATGACTAGAATCATTATTTACTTTCAATTGAGTAAGATATTTCTTAATAATTCGGTAGTAAATATTTTCAATATCTGCAAATGGTGTATCCTACCTTTAACAAATGGCTTGCATTAAACCTTTACCTCCATTTCCCATTTAGTCAGTGTTCCATCTTCGTGTCCGGTCAGAAGGTATTTTTCCAGACCGCTGACGATCGCGCTAGTCGCCTTGGAAGTTGTGACGGGAATCCTCATGTAGGGCTCATCATCCTCTGTCGAATCAAAAGTTATGAGAAAATGTCATAGTCACTTCTTTGAAACTAACTTAAATGTTTTGTTTTTATTCCGTACATAACCATTTTAGGCAAAATAATTTCACAGGGTATTTGATGTGATCCCTATCTTCACTTGAGACAGTTTTTTGTTTCTCAATAACCGTAAGATTTATTTCCAAAGCACCTTTCCCCCTTTTTTTGTATTACTATTTTGTTTGTTGCGGCTTAGGTTGGTCTGAAACGAGTGTCTAGAGCTACAGTATACGTCTACAGCTACAGCTACGTCTACGTAGGCGCCAAGGTAAATGCAATTCGGACGCGGCTACGGCATGAGCCTACGGCTAGTTATTGCACCCCCAAGCGATGCTTGAATTAGTGTTTGCAAAATTACGATGTAAGAATTTACAACAATTATCGTCTGCTAGATGTTACGCAATGTTTGTTTACAGCCGGTCGAAATACCTGATGATATTGACGTATTTGTCGATCTGTTAGTTTCAATTCAATGCACTATTATTGAAAAATAAACGAAAATTTTCTCAAACATTAACGTTAGTGCTGCCGCCATTTTGTTTTGCCTGAGCTAGACAACTTCTTTTACGGCTGGATTTTTGTGACGTTGTAGCCGTAGCTGTAGCTCTAGACGGCATTTCGGACAGCGCTACAAAATGGCCGACGCAGACAATAGCCGTAGCTGTAGCTCTAGACACCCGTTTCGGACACGGCCTTACTCATTTGTTGATGGTCGCGGATATCGTACATGCAGATCTGACAGGCATGGCCCATGGCTTTGTCCGTGGAATAGAAGAGCGTGTTTCCGCTGTACGTAAAACCGCAGGTCCTGACAGCCGACTTTGTGTCGAACGTGTTGATGCATTTCCCTGTATACACAAATTAAAAAAATGAAATTGAGTTATATACATGGTAAGAAAGCCCGCATTGTAAGCTTTCATTTGGTATATAATAGAGATTCATAGCCCATCCAATTTTGGAGACACGACGTGTTTACATATTGATTACTTTTTCGGAGTTCAAATTACACAACTGAGAAAACAGGCTTTGAAATAGCCGGCTCTGTTGTACTACAACAGAACGATGCACACAAAATGGTATTTTTTTCACTTTATCAAAATACACATTTCTTTTAATTTCTTTTAAACTGTAGGTATTAAAGATTTCATTTATGACAACAAATAAAAATCACATTTTGATGAAATGTTTACCCTCTCAACGTTCCGTGGGCCATTACATGATAGTGCATAGCGCGACTTAAGACATCTTTTTGTCCAGTCAAATTTCAATTACAATAATTTTACAATTGTTCTCCCCCCCCCCCCCCCCAAAGAAATATACAAATTTGAAGAGGTTCTAGTTTTCAGAAAGTGGGGAGAGAAAAGAGGAAAATAATACTCTTCCAACACTTTTCTATACAAGTATAGTATATGCTCAGCCGAAACAGGTTACCAGCCAAAGTACCATACAACGTGCATTGCATGCGACTGGTACTCAGCAGAATTAGTGCTTAGCAGTTAGCACACAAACAATCGCACCTGTTTCACAATCCCATAGTTTGCCGGTATTGTCACCAGCACCAGTCAACACTCTGGATGTGTCCCCTGTATCTCTCAAGTCAAGGAATACATCACATGTGATTTAAAAGGTAAGACCATCTCTATGGTAAGATACACCATTTGCAAATATCAAACAAATTTACTACCGAATTATTAGGAAATATCTTACTTATTTGAAAGTAAATAATAATAATAGATCCAGCAAAATGATTGCGCTAGATATCATGTAATTGTTCCGAAAAATATAATTGTATACATAAAAAATCACGATTGCCGGACGGCGATCATGGAAAAAAAAGCAACATAAGAAAAACTGCCCGATTTCGGTTGAAAACGAACGTCGTTTATCTTGCTTTTCTCATCAGCAACCACGATAATAAAACTTTGGGCAGGTCACTTAAACAATATTTACTAGAAAATACACCCCCCAAATCTTCCCATTCGTTATAATTCAAACAATTACCAATGCCGGCGATTGGTGTATACTACATGCAGGCCTCAACCTCTACAGCGGCCACCAGCGGCCATTGCCGCGATGCCCCAGCGAATTGCCGTGAAGCCCCTTGAAAAAAACACGTACCTCACGGCCACTTGGCCGTCGTGCCCCTTTTCATTGATTCCATTATATTATGTAATCGAAAGTGTTATTTAAAATAATGTTAACGTTGTGACCCGTTACGAAGATCAAATTGTTTTCGACGTATGTAGCGTACGCTCTTCCGCGCACTAGTTTTCATAAATGCTGCTTGCGCCATGCATCGCGCAAGTTCTTGCAGAGGAGAACGTGGCATGGAAACCATATCAAACGTAGTTGAGTTGTTTACCACTAAAAACACGGTACCAGACTACTCATGTATAGACTGGCCAAAAATAATTCGCGATTAACGCAAAACAATATGGTGGACCAAGTCTGTGCAGGCGCGGCGTGCAAAGCTCGTCGCCCCGAACATGCAACATAGGGCACTAGCAGAGCGCCCTCTGTTGTTCGGTGCGATGAGCTGTACACGCCTGCGCAGACTTGTTCCGCCATGATGTTTATCGCGAATATTTTTAATTTTTTTTAACGCAGATTTAGAGACAAATTACACCAGACGGAACCACGGAAAAGTCCTAATTATGGCGAAATATCGATGCGCTATAATAAATGAACCTGCATGCCGAGTTCGAGACCGAATGATTTCCATTAATTTTGTTTTGCACTGATGGACGCCGGGCCGGCCGGCCATAGACTAGGGCTAGGCATAAACATGCACGTTTGCATAGGCGAATGATATGGCGTTTAGGGGATTCGTTTTCAATTTTCATAATAATATTTACGTTTACATAGGCCAATTATTTGGCCTTTTTTTTGGGGGGGGGGGGGGGGGGTCGTTTTAAATTTTTATAATCATATTTATTTCTAAGAATATCTTTTTTAATGAATTTTATATTCAAGTTCAAGGTTGAATTTTCTGAAACAGCGGATTTTGTTGAGCCTTGAGGTTTTTGGAAGCGGGGGAGGAGGGGGGGGGTTGACTCTGAGACTTGGGGCGGTGGTGATCCGGGGATGACCAAATAACAGTTTGAAAATGGCCTTGGTGCCCTTTAGGTTGGCCTTGGTGCCCCTTTCATTTTTGGAGCCTTTGAGGCCAAGTGGCCTTGACCCTCTGAAGCTTAAGGTTGAGGCCTGCTACATGTACCAAACCTAATATTTTACTTGGCCTAACCGACAGAGTCACTGACTGACTACAATAATACATTTATCATTTCTAAATAGGGGGCCTATAAATAAATTTGTGAACACACACGGACCCCTTTTTTTTCTTTTCTTTTTTAGACGACAACATTTAAAAGGATACAGTTGACATCCAAGCACCATACCGCACCCGTGTGTCCTTCGTATGTGCCTAGACGCTCCCCATTCAACGCAAACCACACGGTAGGGTGTGTGTCCTTTGCGCAAGAGAACAGAAGGTCGCCCTCTGGGTTGTATCGTAAACGAGTGACTGCACGCTCGTGGCCGTTCAGTGCTATAGGTTTCTGAAGGAGAAAAGAAATCAGAATTGTGAAAATGACTAAAAAGAAGTGTCAAATGTCAAATGTTTTGCAATAAAATGTTAGATTTATATGATGTCATTCAGGGAAAATCCTACGAAGAATTAGACCTAATTCCCAAGTTAATTTTGGTATGATTAGGCTAGTCAATTTTATTTTTCATTTTATGTATAATCTCGCGAGATAAGAACCCGGTAAGATAAAGATACAACCATGGAGCTATCCAACACTGCACTGCGGCCATTTCCAAATTGCTCGGATTTTTTTTTTCTTGAACAGTTTCGAAACGGCAGTTTTCTATATAAATGTTTCAATACCAAATAATATACAAATATCTCATAAACAAATATACACTACATACACCTCATGATCCCTCAAAATAAGAACGAAAATTCTTACCATATTGTTGAGTTGTTTGTAATCGAATATTCAAAGAAAGATTCGTGTAAAAACCTGCACATGTACAAAGGTCTGGTGCCCTGGGCTCCTGTGTACCATTAACGCTTAACGCGCGGTGCAGGAAACCCGTTCATTTAGCACGACACTTCGCCCCCAATTATAATTGAAAGGTTTGCCCCATTTCGCAACGTATCAGATGTGACCGTTTTTTAAACCCCGGCTTAGGCTCTTTTAGGCTCCAACATTATTGCCAAACCGCATGAATGAAGCCACTAGAAGAAGCCACCGGAGACAAAGCTGGAGTTTAGAAAACGGTCATGCCTACAAAAGGGCGGGGCAACGGCAACAACAGAGGGGTTAAATAAAATGACGTGTACTTAATATTTTACCATCAGAAAAGGTTGATAATTTCAACGACGTGGGGTTGATAAAGGCTTGTCCTAATATGTTTTTCTCGAAAACTAATAATAAATAAATAAAACAGTTAGGTAATTATTCCAGATTGATTATTCAAAAAGCACACAGTGTCATGGAACTAGAAAGGGCTCAGATACTGATAGAAAACTCATTGCCTTCCTTACAAATAAAATTCCAATCAAACATTTAACAAACAAATTTCTAGTGAATTCCACATGCATTCCGCCTTAACTTTTGGGGAATAAATTAAATTAAAGGTTGTTGGGCATAAATACATTACTGGCAATAAAACCAATACCAGTTTTACATTCTGTATAATTTCAACATGATGAAAAATTTAAAATGAAACAAAGGTATCAATGCAGCCATTATTAAAGTTTTTGTGTCCGTTGCACCCTGAAAAATAGAGTTTTAACGTTTTCTAGCATTGTATTTTGTATGAGCTTTCGAATGAAACATCCCCCGAAAAAATAAGCCAACGGCGAGTAAGTAATTAATTAAATTCAAATTTTAAATTAGGAGCGTCCCGCTTGTGTGTGTACTGTGCCGACTAGCTGAAATTAATTAGCACCCTTCATAATGTTTTGACCTCTTAACCTTTTTCCATGGTGTCATATTTTTGGGACAAATGTATTCAAAGTTCGCGACCTGTAGGGGGTAGGCCAGGCTGTTCTTATTCACTACACACTACCAGAGTCATGAAAAGCTGCCGTATAAACACAAAATTCCATAAAAAAACACCACAAACTACAAAAAGAAAAGGAAAAAAAAAAAAAAAAAAAAATACTGAGGATTCGAACGCACAACCATTGGACATGAAGGCTGGTACATTATCCATCAGAGTACCGCATATCGTTAACTTTAATCAAATGAACTCCGTCTGATATACACACTACCAGATTCAAAATTCCATAACAAAACCACAAAGTAGAAAAAGAAAATAATAAAAAATAAAAAAATAAAAATACTGAGGAATCGAACGCACAACCTTTGGACAATGAGGCTGGTACATTATCCATCAGGGTACCGCAAATCGTTAACTTTAACGGATGAACTTCGTCTGATATCTACACACTACCAGATTCATTAAAAGCTGCCAAATTGTACAACCTTTTACAACCATTGTATAATGCACACCCTATATGCAACAAGATTTAACAACCGAACATAAAACTTTGTACACATTTAGGTCCATAAATTCATCCACATTTTACTTTCGCGTCAGTTTATTGGGCTTTATTTTCCCTTCGTACAAAATCCAACAAAACCACAAAATAGAAAAAGAAAATAACAACAAATACAAAAAAAATACAAAAACAAAAATACTGAGGATTCGAACGCACAACCTTTGGACATGGAGGCTGATACATTATCCATCAGAGTACCGCATATCGTTAACTTAATCCAATGAACTCCGTCTGATATATACACACTACCAGATTCATTACAAGTTGCCGAATTTATTGTACAGTACAACCATTTTACAATTATGCACACCCTATATGGATATGCAAGCAACTATACACACAATTCTATACACATTTAGATCCATAAATGCATCCACATTTACTTCCGCGTCAGTTTTTGGGGCTTTATTTTCCCTTCGTACAAAATCCAACCAAACCACAAAGTAGAAAAAGAAAATAACAAAAAATACAAGAAAAAAAATATAAACAAAAAAAATACGGAGGATTCGAACCCACAACCTTTGGACAAGGAGTCCAGTACATTATCCATCAGAGTACCGCATATCGTTAACTTAATCCAATAAACTCCGTCTAATATCTACACACTACCAGAATCGTGAAAAGGCGAAGAATATACACAAATTTCCGTACACATTTAGGTCCATAAATTCATCCACATTTTCTTCCGCGTCAGTTTATTGGGCTTTATTTTTTCCCTTCATTGGAAAAAGTGAGCGCGTTGCGCGAAAACTTTTAACGGCGTGGGGTCCGAAAATCATGTTGGATTCTATATGCTTTGTAGTGCAACCTGAGGCGATTCCTGGCCTCTTTGAGTCTTTCCTCTGATTTTTTTGCAAAAGTTTTCAAGATATATGGAGATAAAAAGGGGAATTATGCAGATTATAAATATATTATAAATATATTAAAGTTTATATATGAATGTGGGCCACACCCAAAACTGGAACATGCGAAACTGGAACATCCCCATTTTTTTATTTTTTTTAAAACTCATTTTACCCGGGCGGGGGCACGTGCCCCCGCGGCCCACCCCTGGATCCGCGCCTGTTTTGCCGCCTGCCTACAATCATTATATACAATGTACTTTCAAATAAGTATAATATTTCATAATAACTCGGTAGTATTTTTTTAATTATATATCTGCAAATGGTGTATCCTACGCAAAGGTAACTTGAAATTAATGATGTTTTGATAATGAAGCTGTAAATAGATTCGCTGAAATTACTCACATTGTCTAACTGAGTTAAAAGAAGTTCCCCATCCTTAGCTTCACGATCTAGGGCTAGGCTAGGACAATTCATTCGATAAAAATATCCAAAGTTTGTCGGTTGTTCATATTAGGAAAGGGGATACAATATATACGAATAAAAAAGAATTTGAAGATGTAATGTACATGTACAGTGTACGTAGCCGGCCCCGACCGTAGAGGCAATTTGTGTCTACATGTCCCTCCAATAATTACCTTCCTACCCGGCGCATAATGCGTTTCCCCTCGCATGGTCCCCCACGTCCTATGACGTCACAGGTCTAGACCGTGCACGGTACGCGACGGTCCGCGGCCGGCCGTGCAGCAGCCAGACGGTACGGTACACATACGGCTGATAACAAGGCACCTGCCGACCTCCAAAAACAGCTAACCGTGAACGGAAACGGTAAGTTTATCCTCTTACTTTTCCACATTACCAGCCTATTTTTTTTTTAAAGCCGAATGTGATGTGGGTAAGAGTGATGTATAGGGGTGGGTAATGACATTCAGCGTTGGGGAGAAGGTGTTACTTTTCAAGAATTTCGTTGGGAAATTTCAGTGGGGGAATGCTCTTGCTAGCTTGCGGCATGAGCGGCCGGCTTACGTCGTCCCTTGACCGCTGTGGTTTCTGCTATCGCATGTGTTTGCGTTGATTGTAAATGTATGGCGTTGTGTTTACTGTGCTGTGTTGCAGTTGTATGCATAATGTTATGAGGGTAGTGTATGTACATGTAGCTAGTGGCCTTGAATAAACAGCGAAGAGAATAAATCTGAATATCTAGACAGAGTAGAATATGCTTTGTGTGAATGGATTATTTATTCAATTGTTAATTTGTACATTAAATATATGAGTTTAGCATTTTCCCCACTTTTTATGTGAGAGTTGAGAAGTGTTGATTAATATTTAATAAAAATTGGCTGTCATTTCTATAACTTGTATCATTTTTAATATGCATGTCCTGTGTATATTTTAATTTAACTTAATCCAACATTTAGGAAAGAATTTAGTATCCAGATGCTACTAATTTGCTTGGTGTGCAAAGCCTGTGGAGAGTCGAGTGCATATTCAAAGTATTTTTAGTAACAAAATTGAAATTGTTTTTCAGTTTTAATTCATGTTTTTATTCTATTCTATATTTATATTAATTTATATTATTATCTGATGCCACGAAGGGGCGTTAAACCTCAAATTTTCCCCTTCACGCTAAAGTGCATTTAAATGGAAAGATAAATGACAATCCCGATATCCGACCGCGAGAATATAACATAATTTTGATTAAAAAAAAAAAGTGGCTTCATGATGTAAGATTTTTGATATTTTGTTTCAATTTGTTTATAACACAAGTTTCTAAATTGTTTGGAGACAGTGATGATGGTTGCTATAGTTACACTGATGGATATGATAACTTGAATTCTGATGGTCATGGTTCATGATGTTATTTTGTGATAACTTTCAGCGGATAAAAAACATTATTAGTACTGTTGTTGTGGTTCATGACATTTATGAAGTGTGATCACAATGCCATGATTATGAAGAACTGTATAAATGATGAAAATTACAGTAATAAACCCGACTATACAATAAATTAAAGAAGAAATTGTGTGTGCGTGTTCACTCATCATCAAATTTGTTTTCTTGTGAAGACATCCCTTTGTTCTCGTGTACAAAATGGTTAGAAAGTCGAGCACGTTTTTCACATTAATTGTCTCTTTAGACACATACATGTTCGAATACCCCAAAATGTCGGCCCGTCAATCGTAAACAACATGTTGTTTTTTTGTCTTTTCTTTGGAACAGTAAGACGTACATGTAGGTTGGTTACTTTTTCAATCATACATGTATAATAAGTAAACATCCAAAACCTGAAATTGTTGGGGATTTCAGGACATACATGTAGTGCCCCTTTAAACAATCCTTGAGGTTTTTGAATTTTTACAACTTGCAGCAATATTGGTTTCTAAATTTGGTACCTTGTGGAGACCTGATCACAATATAAGTCAAAATATCTCCACAGCGTAATTTCTATAGATGAGTAGGTCTCCACAAGAAATATCACGAAATCTACATTTAAAAAAATTTTACTCAAATTACTCAAAAACTAGGGTTAAGAAGTGGGTTCGGGTTTGGGTTAGGCTATAATGCAGGGTATATTGGGTCGAAATGTAAACCCAGAAAATTAATTGTGGTTGAAATAGGAGCATTTAAAAAAAAGTGCCCAACTTTCCAACCATTTTGTACACAATGTACTTTGTACACACGAACAAATGTATTTCTCCACAAGGATACAAATTTGCAGTTGGTTCCTGAATGTTTATCATCATTGCTTGCTTTTTGTTAATGTAGATGCAAATACAAACTCTGTTACGTACTCGATAGCAAAGGTAACAGCATTGTTGAACCCTGATAATAGCGGAGAGAATTATAATAGCGCAGTGCTGAGTTATTGTGCACTTTTCTGCTCTTTTTGATCTTTTGGCCTTGGGTGGAAACAATGGCGCCGGTATGCTGCTGGACTTTAGTAAATTCAACCCCAGAGTTTTTTTTCTTTTGTCCGCGTCGTTGTCGTTGCCCGTTAAACCGTATCCCATCACTTCGTTTGGACCATGCCGAACAATCCCTCACTCGACTTACAGCACAATGCTTGTTTTTGAAACTGGGACCTCGTGGCCTTGTTTGACAAAAGCGAAGCTGAAGTTAGTATTTTCAATGGGAGAATTTGTTTTCAATAGGGGAGGGGAGGGGGGGGGGGGGAGTTCTTTTTTTTAATGGGGGGTGAATAATGGTCTGGTACTGGACCTGTCACTAAAATAACAGTAATCACTAGGAGTAAAATATTGAATGGAGGGGGGGGGGGGGGGGGAGCTGAAATTTGAGTTTTTATTTTTAAGGTTTTTTTCTGGAATTTGATTTTAACTTGCTGGTTTCGAGTTCTTGAAAAGTAGTAAAACAAATGTTTGAATATCGGATATTGTAATTTGCTACATTATGTACTGTATCTATTCAAGCTTATCATAAACTATCTATACTGAATTCTTTAAACTTTTAAAGACCGGTGGTTATTCTGTTATGATTTCAAATCATGGGAGGACTGCTGAATCTAACAGTAATAGAATGGAACAACTGTTTGTTTTTTTATTCAATTTCCATTAGAAATTAGTGGTGGTCAAAATCAGAGATTTCAAAATCGGAGATTTCAAAATCGGAGATTTCAAAATCGGAGATTTCAAAATCGGGTTATCCCAAATAAAATTTAACCGAATACCGATTATTTGATTTCACCGGAAGCTCTCATCCGGCTCAAAATCATACCAGCAAAGAGTATTTTTTAAGTCCAAAGTTAATGATTTTTAATATCAACTATCGACCATCGCAAATGTCTCGCAGACTAGAACAACTAATCTGATCAGTCGTTTCCGGTCGTTTTTCTGTATCCATTCACAGACGATGGGCAACTCGCAGGGGCAACTGAAGTCCTCCAAGTTTGAGACGGCACTGCACATGTCCATCGAGCAGTCCTTACGATCGAACACCACCACACCGCAGCCGCTGTTCTCCCAGTTGTACCTGGACAAAGGTCGGCGATGAACTCCAGTAGTAATCTTTGACTCTAAATCCACTAGGACCTCTTAGCTAGAAACCATCCTCAATCATGTCAATCCTCCAAAATCATGTCAATCTTCTAAAATTCTCCAGTTATTTCTTTGCAATTGTTCAGTGGAGGAATGGCCACTGCCTCAATCCTTCACCACTCACTGCTTTGGGTTGAATCAGTATGTGCTGGTGACATTCAGAAGCAGTGCGGATGATATCGAGCATTTGAAAGGCAGGGTTTTATTTTTCACGGCTGAATATTAATAATGCTGGGTACAGCCTTCGAGCTTGGCCCATTGTATCCTCTAAGATCAACCGAAACTTTGTGCCATTTAGCCTTAATCCTCCAAATCTTCAAATCTTCAGGAAGATTTTGAAGGATTGGGGAGGGTTAGGGTGAACGGACTTAGAAGCTTAACCGGCCGTCGATCTTCATTGCTATATTGCTTCATTGTTCCAAGTCTCATTCTGTCAAAATTGTTCGACTTGTATGGGATGGTACACGGGTTCGAATCTTGGCGGGAACATGGTGCTTGTGTTCTTGGGCAAGACACTTTACTGCAATTGCCTCTTTCCACCCTTTCCACTCTTGCCTCTTTAAACTCTGTGAATGCAGAGACCATGTTGTAGCCGCGTCCTTCGCAATTCAGCTTCTCAGCTGCCAGTAAGGATGATTAGACCCCCATGTTATTATTATAACTTAGAAGGGTTAGGGATTAGTCTCTATCAACTGAAAGGTTTATCGTTGATTGATTTTTAAGAATTTTTTTCAAATTCAGATGTGAAACCCAACGTCAAAGATCTTGACCCGCACCACATGCCGGGGGAGGCATCACGGCGGGAGTCCATCTCGACCACCGCCTCCTCCACATCCTCAGCTCTGTCCCTCCCTATCCCCCTACCCTCCCAGCCCCAGCCCCGCCCGGCTGAATTGGTCAAGCCCCTCCCTTCCCCCCGTCTTCCACCCCAGCCGATCGTCTCGCACCACTCCGCTTCCATCCAGTCTCCTATCCCCATGCCGGCGATGCTGACCTCGCCGAGACTACCCAACCAGCCGTTGACCCCGCACCACCTTCCCCAGCAGCGCTTCATGCTGCCGCCGCCCCACAGTCCCTTTGTGACCACGCAGCCTCCGCCCCCGCTCCAGCAGATCCAGCACCCGCGCCCGTCACAACAAGAGGGCGCCAGCCAGTCCTCGTCCTCGTCGACCTCGAGGCAGGGCTCGCCGCGATCGGCAAGCGAAGAATCGTCGCAACCGATGTACAGGATGGAGTACCTGGATAACGTGGGGATGCTGTATAACACTCTGACCGGTGGATGCCAGGAAGTCGGTAGGTTCTAAACTAAACGTACATTCGGAGGTCGCTGGTTCGAACCCTGCTCCAGTCACTCTCTTTGCTCAATTTTATTTTATATAATTGGGCCAAATAAAAAAAGAGAGAATGAGTCAATGAGGGGATGTTTTGTTTCCCCTGTGAGGCTTGCACATTTGTATAGACTTTATCGCGGAATAGACTGTAAGTCTTGCGTACAAAGGTCACGTTTGAACTTTAGGGCACAACGGAGCTGCCGGCTATAGGACTTTTACGTGTGAATAATTTGTTTTCTATAATACTCAAATTTTTTACGAAGACCTGAACTAAACCATGAAACGGCCATAAATGTGGATGATAAATTCCAAACTTAATTTTACAATATAAAAGTAAAAAAACAAACCGTTTGACCTGAGTGTACAAGTTGCAACGTAATTGGCTCATTGCGAGAAGAGAAATCCCTGACCCCCCAAATCCCTGTACTGCATGTTGGAGTTTTATACATGTTATGTTTTAGTACTGTTAGGTTCAGTACAATGTACCATTAATTACTGAACCTGTGTGAGCTGTTGAAGTTTGTTAGGTTTGGTAGGTTTTTCGAGTGCGAGAGCATAATGGTTAGTGTTAATTAGTAAAAACGAATTTTAATTTTAACATCAGACAGACAATGACCACATTAGTCTGAAAAATCTATAATGTTAGGTACTGAAGTTAAAACACAGACGCATTGTTACAACTGATATTGTAGTAACCAACGGATAATGTCTCATCCATCGATAAGGTAACACAAACTGACGATACTGTATCACTAAACGATAATGTAACAAAATGTTGACCGATAGTGTAGTAAAATGTACTACTACACCGTCCGTCATTTTCTGTTACATAATATCAGTCCTAACCGATAATGTAACAGAACATTGGTCAATTGTTATAATATTATCAGTCCTAAACCGATAATCAGAAAATGACGGATAGTGTAGAAAAAGATATTACACTATTGGTCATTTGTTGTTACATTAACGGTTAGTGTTACAGTATCGGTCAATTTTAGTGACATTATTGTCTGGTGATACATTATCCAATGGTTACTTTACACGCGTCCTAAGTAGATACATCCTCACGTGCATGCGTCCTTGGGCCGCCATTTTGCGGTCTGAGTGCTTTTATAATGTCCACACAACTTCCTGTTTTCAACTCGGTTGAATTTTCTCCAGGATCCCTGTTTAGGATTTTCAGTAATTAACTGATTACCTTCTCCTTCCCTTTTTGTGCTGCTTGCAATAGAAAAGACATTTTGAATTTCTTTACTTTTGAGAGCAATACACCGTTCCTTGTTTTTTTTCTCAGCATCTATAAACACAAAACTTTAAAAATAGGTCAGTGGTTATAGGTTATAGTGGTTATGGGTTATATGGATGGACAGGGAAGGAGGTGTGGTGGGCCGGGAAACCCTAGAACCCGGAAGAGTTCTATATGCACCTTATTCAGAGGTTATATGGTTGGACAGGGAAGGAGGTGTGGTGGGCCGGGAAACCCTAGAACCCGGAAGAGTTCTATATGCACCTTATTCAGAGGTCGGCTATCTTAAATTGACAGTGATAGTGAAGGGTTTCTCCATAGAATCTTTAAAATTCCTCAACTCAAAATCCATTTTGCATTACTGCACAAATCCTGCAGTACTGCTAGGCTTAAAATCATGAATCCATCAGATTCCACCAGTTTGTTCAATATGGAGGTATCCTGATTCCGACAAACTCTCCAAGACAGGGAATGAATTTTGATGAATTTAGGTACCGGTTCGTTTTGTTTAATAAATTATACAAAATCATTAATGCATATACACCTGCTCACGAAGATTTCGAAAAATTATTGATTTTTTTCTCTCATTTAAGGATTTTGCCAAGCCGGTGCGGACATTCGTCTGACCGAGTTGAGCGAGAGGCAGTTTGATGTTCCCAAAGGCTTCATTCTAGTCGGCACCAAGTCGCCCTATCTGCCAGAGAACATCCTCGTTGCTGCGGTAGATGCTCGATTTCTGCCAGACCCGAGCACATCGCTTGCTCTGCTCGGTAAGCATGCAGCCAACGTTTGGCTTAGCGTTTAATAAATTTCAGTCATTTTCCTTGATGTATCACCATCATTCTGATTGGCCGGACGTGCAGTGTAGAATTCATGTCGTCAGAACTAATTATTATTATTATTATATATTTTTTTGGTACTATTATTTTTTTCACTGCAGCTCATTGAGTGGAATCTAAATAGGCCGTATTATTGAACGTTGAGGGCGCTGTGCTCATAGTATTTAGGGTATAATTAAAAGTGATTAGGAGATAATTCACGTCAGTTTAAATATTCTTACAGCTCCAAAATATTTGTTCTAATATTCAATTTTTAGATTAAAGTAAAGTTAATAAAACTACTTTAATAAATGCGTTACAGCGCCCTCATGCGACAAAAAATACGGCGCAATACAGTTTCAAATGTGGAAAGAAAACAAAAACAACTATTTGGAGAGAAAAAACACAAATGCCTATCGGCTGAAATTGAACCCCTGACCCTCTGTTCATGAGTTGGATATCCTGAACCGCTATGGCCAAACTCACCCCATTGACTGACGTGCATCGCAATGCAACGATGTAGACATACTTTTGGTTGTAATTCAGGCCCAATTAGGTAGTTTATTTTTATTTTAACAGTTGTACTTTCATTTCATAAAAAAAACCCAAAAAACTTCAAATGTTATTTTTGTTTCTAGGGTTCAGTGGGAATTGCGTGGGCTGCGGAGAAAAAGGTTTCCGCTATTTCACCGAGTTCTCTCATCATATCAACCTGAAGCTTACGACCCAAGCTAAGAAACAGAAGCACTTGAAGTATTACTTGGTACGAAACAAGCAGGGCCAGCTAGTCAGAGGACCTAACATTCCCTGGAAAGGTACGGGTAATCGATCGATCTATGTTATCGTACTTTTTATGTGTTAATTAATAATTAGTATCTTTTTATTTTAACCAATTCTTTAGTTGTAGTGTAAGTACACTGCATTGTTATGCGCATTTGAACATAATTTCTTTTATGGAATTTGCGCAATATAAATTATTATTACGTGCCAAAATAAAACTTGTCCTGCTGGCTTCGTGACGTCGAGCGTAATCACAAGGCCTATGGCTTCTGACTAGAGCGTCCAGAACAGATAAGTTGATGAAAATTGGGATCTGACAGCATGAAGCTGGATTGCTTGCTTGGTAGGGCACCGGTTCTGCACTCTGCGGATCATTTCAGTTAAACCAGATTGTAGCTTTACCAGTCCACTAAGTTTAGAGTTTACAGTAGTTTACAGTAGTTTAAAGGTAGTATATACCATTTGCAGATATATTGAAAAATGTTACTACCGAATTATTAAGGAATATCTGACTTATTTCGAAAGTAAATAATGACTGTAGGCATTCAGCAAAATGATTGCGCTAGGTACCCTGTAAATGTTCCTGAAAAATTAATTATATTTTTAAACAAATTAACGATTGCCGGACGGTGATCGCGAAAAAAACAAGAAAAACACAAGAACCACTGCCCAACGCCGATTAAAAACGAACGCTGTTTTTCTTGCTTTTCTCAGTATCAATGATTGTAAAACTTTGAACAGGTCAGTTAAACGATATTTACTATAAAATTCAACCCCCCAAATCCACCCATTGTGATAATTCAAGCAATTACCACTAGTGTATTCTACCTTTAATTCATTTTCATAAAGAAATGTGATAAATTAAGACTGATTTTAAAAGTTAAATACTAAACTTACATTTAACTTGGGCTTATTTGCAAATCACTGGGGCTCTCCAGAGCAGTTGTGGAGATTTTTAGCTGCACTTAAATCACATTTTCACGATGTAGACTTTATTTGTGTACAAAGTATGGAGTTTCGTGTCCTAAAATGAAAAACAGCTGTGATTATATGCAATTTCTGTTGTCATTGTTCTTGAAGAATGCCGCAAGACAAGTTTCACTGGCACGCAGGGCGTTTACATGGGAACGCCGCCCCCGAACGTGAACATCTCTCAAACATCAGGCAAGTTGGTTCTCATGGCAACTCGGCCAGCCATTTTAAAATGCATCCATGATTATCGCTTTTTATTTCTTAACTGGCTGTCGGGGTTGGTTTGTACTAAGCGGGTAGGCAAACCCAAGCGTACATTTGTGACATGTGACAAATTTGTCATGCTGCGGATTCACAAGAGTTGAACACATTTGAACTCTCACAAATTACGCAAAATGTCAGATTTAGTTTTTTTGGATGAAGCATGTACCAGCCTCGATATCGCTTTCTGCATATGCTTTTTAAAAGTTTCCCGCAAAAAAACTTCTAAATTTTGACAAGACTTCGTCCCTAAACTTCTAAATTTTGACCACGGATCGAGTTTGCAGATTTCGCTTCTGAACTATTTAGTTGGCAGATGTCTGATACGCACGTGCAGGCCTATTTAAAGCCTAGCATCAATTGCAGTAACCTTGGAAACGTACCCACTGATTAGCTGATAAAAACCTTGCTTGAAGCAAAGTTGGAACTCAAATCAAATATCCTGCGATATTATCTTACAGATTTTTTTTCCGATGCATCGACAATGCAAAATTTAAGCATGTCAAAAAGACTTCTTGAAAATCTGAAAAATTATTTTAAAATGTTCATCTTTGTTTGGTTTACATAGTGATAGTACCACGCCAGGTGATGAGTCCCTCGGCGAACATCAGTTACCACAGCAACCAGGCTTCATCCTCGTACCAGCCCTCATCCTCGTTTCAGCCCAAGACGTCGCCCTCGGCGACCATCAACCACTACGGGACGGTCCCTCCGCACGACGCACCTGCCCCTCCCCACGGCGCGAGTAAAACGGCCCATCTCTATTCGAGTGGGACCCCTCCACTGGTGAAGACGGGGGAGCCCAGCCCTCACCAGCAGCCAATCAAGAAGAGGCACCGCTTCCATAGTTTGGACGAGGAGAGAATGAGAGGTGGTATTATTGGCCTTTTCGAATTCCCTGGCTTCCTTCTTCGTCTTTGGCTTAAGACGATTTAAGGCTCCCAACTGCAGGAACCCCAGTCACAATCTGGTACCTGTTGTGCTTTAGAAACATTCAATCGGTTGATATAAATAAAAGAAATTGAATATTTCCATTTGATTTCATTTCTATTTGCTTCTCAATCATTCGGAATTCTGTGTCGAACCCGAAGTTGAAGCCAAAGAAGAATGCAAAGGTTTTGAAAATCCCCCAAAGTTTATCAGTTTAATATTATGCAAAATTAGGTAAAGTTCAGACTTGACTTTGATTAGTTGGGTGACTTGAAATAACCTATTAGTTTGTTGTTGATGGATTTTACAGATGGCTCACCGACGCACCCGCCCAAGCGACCCGCCATCGCCCCTCCACCCCTCCACCCGCCCAACTTCATCCCCCCTCCCTTGACCAGCGGGCTTCAGGACACCTCCTTCGTGCCCCTCGGCCTGGCGGACTCCTGCTGCTCCAAAGTGGTCGTCTTGGACTGCGGCGGGGGGAGCGTTCCCATCTTTCACGGGAGCGTGGGCGATGTCGCGGTCAGCCCGCTGTTCCGCGAGAGCCTCAAGCCGACGCAGCCAATCACAGCTCACGTTGCGGAGAGCCTGGGCCTGCTGGGGATGCAGAGCATTAACTTTGAGACCATGGCGCTGGTTATGATCCAGTATTTTGTTCAGCTTGGTGAGCTTCTTTGAAAATGCAAACTGATTTTTGTAAAAAAAAAAAAAAAAAAAGAACACAAAATTAAAGAAAAGCTGCATTTCCACTGAGTGATTCAATTTGGTGTTTCTGTTGAGCCGTTTTTTAATCGGCTACAGTCAAAATTACACAACGTTATATGGTAATGATGTGCAAACCTGACCTTAAACTGACCTAACCTTAAACCGACTTTGGGTCGGGTCAGTTTTTCTACAATTCTAGTAAGGTCGGTTTTGGTTTTGCACTTTCAATTTTTGGTCGGTTTAGCCGTCGTGTGAAAAGTCCGAAATAAACAGACAAATGTGAACCGATTTGAAATTCGCGTGGTACAATAATGTAGTGGAATCACAGTGCCCGGTATAAACCGTTTCAACGTTTTGGTTTGGAAAGTTTAAAGGAAACTGCTAACTTACGGCTTGATAGCTCAGTTGGTAGACCACCGATGTGGTAATTTGGAGGTCTCGGGTTCAGATTCCACTCAAGCTAATTTATTTGTTCAAGTAGTTTTGGCTCATTCTAATGAAATGCTATAAAATGATTAAAAAACATTGAAAAAAAAAAATCATAAATATCACTCAATTAATATGTTCACAAATCTTCCACATTTCTTGTATCTGTGTTCGTCATTATTTTTGTCCAGAAGAATCTAGATATTAAACTCATTTCAAAAACTTGGTGTTCTTTTTTTGGTAATGGTTTAGGGGACCGCATCCCAAACAGAGAAGAACTGGACCTTGCTCTCTTAAAGGCCCGCCAGGACACGATAATCAAGGACCTAAGTGGTCAGCATAATATCCCACAATTCACCACAGTCGCCCCCGCCCAGTTACCCCTGCTCGCCAAGCTGGCTGTGGCGACCTCCGAAGGACGGGTCAAAATTGTAATCGCTCAGGTCAGTAAAAAAAAAATTAAAAAAAATCCTTAAAAAAACCCAAAAAAATATAAAATTTGATTAAAAATATTTTTTGTATCTGTATTTTCTTGACAGAGCTCAATTGCAGAAGGCATTTCAGAAACCCTTAAGTTGCAGGTTGCGATGGGAACCAGCGAACAGCGCCCTCTATACTATGTCATCATTCATGTTTCGCGGCAGCGTGGCACGGAGTTCTGCATCATTGTCGTCGGTAAGGAAGCATTGTCACGTTTGATTACTCCTTAACAAAATAAAGATAAAAAAACCAAAAACAAATTGCAATCTAGTTGTTTGCCTGTCTATGTGCACGGTTTATTGATGTTCAATGCTGTTTTCTTATGGTAGGTTGCCACCAAGCGAGGGCGCTGTTGGAAGCGAGGTTGTCGTCCCCGGAGACCTTCAAAGAAATAAGCTATGAGATCATTACGGGCAAGATACAGCTACTGACCAATCACTTCAGTAAGAACAGCCCAGGTGGGTGGAGTCAGACCGACAAGGGGGGGGGGGGGGGGGGGGGGGTGGTGCATGGCTCGAAACTGGTTCCCAGATTGCTCGGGTCGAAGGTCATGTAGGGGTCATTGTTGGTATTAAGTTTCAGGTTATGGTTTTTTTTAAATCAATCATAACTTCTACATGTTTTCATGGATTTTTTATTGAAACTTGAATGCAGTGATTCTTGGGTGGGAAGACTAATTCCTTATTGGTTTGCCCGTGTCAAAGGTCATGCAGGGGTCATTAGAGGCCATTGTTCAAATATGCTTCAAACGCATACAGGCTTTCTACCGCGGGAAAAGGCGACACTCGCGATCCAAGGATCACTTGTTTTTTTGTTCTTCTCCTTGCTGTAGTTGGTCACGACATCGACATACTTCTGGAGTCGTTTTCTACCACTTTGGATGGGGAGGTGTTTGTGCCGTTCAACGGAGAACTGCTCCAACGAACCGAAGAGAAGATTGCCATGGAGATGGAAGTTAGCACAATGAAAGGTCAGACACCTTTTTCCCCGTCTCACAGAAAATATTGGGCAATAACTACAAACCCAAGTCTTGATCATACGTACCAGGCTTCCAAGTGTTCCTATTTTGTCCTATTTTGTTCCTGTTTTTGTTGTTGTATACATTACTCAGTTTGCCCACGAATGCTCGCTCCTTGTTCTTGCAGCTGATACAGCCTGAAAACAGCCGGCACTAACAAAATTATAGCTACAACCCTGGATCCAGATCATGATCAGTGTTATCCGGCCGTTGGTTCACAATCAAATCTCGTCTAATTGATGGAGCGAAACAGCGGCCGGATTAACTGATCGCCATTCAAAACTTAGCTCTGTGTTAAACAAACGGTTCAATATAGACTTTACAATGCTCAAACTCACGGTGTTAGCACCGTTCCTAGTATCTTTTATCAGCCTTCAATTATTCTTTATTAAACCCCCTTCCCCCCTAGAGTACACCCCCGAGCCATTTAAGCTTCACCCCCAGCAGATAGCTACTGCCATGAAGATCCTGTCTCAGGTGTGCGCCATCGCTGACTCTGACCAGATGGCTCTGGATCTGGGCCGCTTCATCAAGGTGGATCTGCTCTTCATTGTTCCCCCGTCGCACATGTTGTACCAGCAGACGGTGACCAGACTCGTCGAATCTAGTGAGTCGAAGTAGTAGTGTCACAACATTTTTATGTTATAAGTAGGATACACCATTGGTAATTGCTTGATTTATCATGCATGTGTGGATGTAAAGATAGGATACACCATTAGCTATTGCTCAATTTTTTTTTCATGAATGTGTGGATGTAAAGGTAGGATATACTATTGGTAATTGCTCGAATTATCATGAATGTGTGGATGTAAATGTAGGATACACCATTGGTAATTGCTTGAAATATTATGAATGTGTGGATGTAAAGGCAGGATACACCATTGGCAGGCCTCAACCTTAAGCTTCAGAGGGTCAAGGCCACTTGGCCTCAAAGGCTCCAAAAATGAAAGGGGCACCAAGGCCAACCTAAAGGGCACCAAGGCCATTTTCAAACTGTTATTTGTTCATCCCCGGATCACCGCCCCAACTCTCCGAGTCAACGCCCCCCCCCCCCCCCCCCCCCTCCTCTTCCAAAAACCTCAAGGCTCAACAAAATCCGCTGTTTCAGAAAATTTAACCTTGAAGATGAATATAAAATTCTTTAAACAAAAAAAATATTCTTAGAAATAAATATGATTATAACAATTTAAAATGACCCCCCCCCCAAAAAAAAAGCCAAATAATTGGCCTATGTAAACGTAAATATGATCATGAAAATTGAAAACTAATCCCCCTAACGCCATATCATTCGCCTATGTAAACGTGCATGTTTATGCCTAGCCCTAGTCTATGGCCGGCCGGCCCCGCGTCCATCAGTGCCAAAAAAAACCCCAGATTTCATGGAAACCATTCGGTCTCAAACTCGGCATGCAGGTTCATTTATTATAGCGCATCGATATTTCGCCATAATTAGGACTTTTTCGTGGTTCCGTCTGGTGTAATTTGTCTCTAAATCTGCGTAAAAAAAACATTAAAAATATTCGCGATAAATGCAAAACATCATGGCGGGACAAGTCTGCGCAGGCGTGCACAGCTCATCGCACCGAACAACAGAGGGCTCTGGCCCTAGGTTGTTTGGTGCGACGAGCTTTGCATGCCGCGCCTGCGCAGACTTGTTCCGCCATATCATTTTGCGTTATTCGCGAATTATTTTTGGCCAGTCTATACACGAGTAGTCTGGTACCGTGTTTTTAGTAGTAAACAACTCAACTACGTTTGATAAGGTTGCCATGCCACGTTCTTCTCGGCAAGTACTTGCGCGATGCATGCATGGCGCAAGCAGCATTATGAAAACTAGTGCGCGGCGCGGGAGAGAATGTACGCTACATACGTCGAAACAATTTGATCTTCGTAATGGGTCACAACGTTAACATTATATTTTAATAACACTTTCGAATACATAATGTAATGGAATCAATGAAAAGGGGCACGACGGCCAAGTGGCCGTAAGGTACGTGTTTTTTTTAAGGGGCTTCACGGCAATTCGCTGGGGCATCGCGGCAATGGCCGCTGGTGGCCGCTGTAGAGGTTGAGGCCTGACCATTGGTAATTGCTTGAATGGGTGGGTTAGGGTAGTTGTATTTTATAGTAAATATCGTTTAACTGACATGTTTGTAGGTTTACAATCATGGATGTCGAGTATTAAAATCAAGAAAAACGGCGTTTGTTTTCAACCGGCATCGGGCAGTGGTTCTTATGTTGTTCTTTTGCTGGATGCCTACAATCAAAGTTATTTCTTAATATTTCGGTAGTAAAATTGTTGTAGTTAGTAACGAGTACTCGATATCATAATCTGGAACCGGTTCCTGACATCAACGGCCGGTTCAATTGCACGTTTCTAGTCTGGCTGTGATTTTTGTCGCAGAATTCTCATCAAACTTCCTTTCTGACTTTCTTCCTTGAAAGTGCAGTCTCATATTAATGAGGATAAATGCACTGTGTGTTGCGCATGGGTCTGCGTCAGGGTTTAAAAACCGCGTACTATTCAAAGAGCTATACAAAAATTACTAGAGCACTGGCTCGATGTACATGTACACATTGATGCCTGCTGGGCGCATCCATGTTTGTGCACAAACCTATAGGAACCTCAACATTTTGTACGGCTTTTGTATTCTATACAGTGCGTTACCGAAGCCGATACGCCCCAAAACCCCAAAAGATCAGCAAATGAGCGCAAACAGCGCAAATGCGTGTGTGTATCCGCCCGCTCCAGTTGATTTTGCCATGACTTTTTTAAACTGACATGACGCGCGTAAAGTTGTTTGCGTCTGTTCTACTTGCACGCACGTTGCATTTAGAGTACAATTTCAAAATTCAATCCATCTATTTTTATTATGTTCTACAAACACGCACATGAATTCAGAATGTCTGCGGGCAGGATGGATTTAAAGTATCTCCGCGCGTAAGAATGAAGAGTTAGCGTTCTAGTAATTGAATATAGCTCTATGGTACCATCGCACACAATTCGAACACCCTATAAACTATTAGACCATTTTGCGCTTCCCAGATTTACTGGTGGACCTAGGACTGACTACCGCCAACACGCAGAAGAGCGCCGAGCAGTACGTCATGCAGTGCAACACGTCCACCGAGAACCAGGCCAAGTTTGACAACTTTGTCAGTAAAGTCAAGATCTTGCCCCACACACTGTTTGTCCTGGTGCAAGACCAGGCGCATCTGGACATTTCCAGGTTTGTTCAATGTGGTTTCCGGAGGGTCCAGCCTATTTTTGTTTGAGCTGATTCCACAAATGTTTTAAAGGGATCGTATACGTTTAGTAATTACTCCAAAAATTAAGGGCAATAAAAACTTACTTGGTAAGAAGTACAGCAGCTTTGGATAGTATAATGCATTTTTTGAAACTTTTCACTTCGAAGTACTGCGGTTATAAAAAAAGATATCACTTTTTATCACCCAAAATTTGAATCTGAGAAACGTTACTGCAGTGACGTTTCTCAGATTGTGTATTCCAATGCAGATTATTCTTCCTGCGTGGACAAAACCGCTCCAGAATTTCGGCAATATCTCAAAATCGCTAGCACCTTTTGAAATGAAATGTTTACATGTTAGTTTTATGGTATATCTATAACTATATAGAATTGAAACAAACAGTGGGTTCCAATTACCAAACGTATACGGTCCCTTTAACACGTTTTGTTTTGTTTAATTATTAGCGAGCTTTCGATTCGAGACGGGAGACTAAGAAGACTAGCGAAATCATTGATTCGCGCAAGCACGAAACCGAACATGTCCTGTTGAGTTTGGGAGCCCCAAAACAACTTTGTTATGACCTCTGATCTCCATAGAACCTTTTATAGGGCAGACGCAGGTACAACAAAATATAAGCTTTGTAAAACCATGGTAAACCACTTAAAAATGTGGTTACCCAAGCCCATCTAGATACAACAGGACGGAAACATGTTCGATTTCGCGCATGCGCAGATCATTTGTTTTCACTTAGCTTACTGCCTCTTTGTCTCCGGTCCCAAATCGAAAGCTCGCTATTGTTTATTGTAGAGGACAATTTGTAATAGGCTATTTTCTCAAATGTGCAAGGGTGCTGTTTCGAAAATATTTATAATATTTAAAAATTCATATATACTTCACAGAAATGTACACATCCCTACAGCTACAAAAAAATTAAAAATAATTCCAATGTGAAGTGTTTAAGTAAAAAAGTAAAGTTTCTAAGCTACTTCAATAAACGTGACTTTGCTGTTTTGTGGCCATAAACTAGCATTGTTTATGCAGCACCCTCTTTCAGACTGGAAAACGGTCTATTAACCCTTTGCACTCAGCCCCGCGCTACATCTGACTTATAAGTCCCTTAAAAGCTCCTGGGGGTCCAAATATTCCCCCAAAATATAGCCCGATTTGTAAGCTTTCCAATGATACATAATTATATGGGATTTGTACACTGTAATGATATTTGTATATACAAACTAGCAACACGGACAAAATCTTCGAAAACAGTTTAAAGAGTTTAAAGAGTTTAAAGTTTAAAGAGTTTAAAGGGTTAACCCTAACCCCCTACGGTGTGTGCAAAATCAAATTAATTTTGTAGGAGTCAATACTGTTAGGGGTAAGAGTGTTATCTGTACAAAATATTGATCATCGTTTTTTTTATTTGTCTAGATACTCGGCCAGTCAGCAACAGCAGGGGGGCATTGTGCATCGCTACACCAATTGCCTCGATGTGCTGGACGCGCCCAACATTCTGACGCTGCAGGTGTCTGGACTGCCCTACAATCTCCAGACGAAGAAATCTCGCATCCCGCCGCAGAACGAGATCTACATGTCGTCCACCGTCAAACAGGTCGGAAACTCGTCGATCAAGTTTTGACACGTTCCGGTCGCAGCTGCCTATCCCACTGCCTTGCAGTGGCAGTGGCCTAAAGTTAACCCATCCCAACCCTGTTCATACTGAAAAGAATAAGAAACTGCTGCAAACTGCTTACTCAGGCTGGAATGACCTTAAATATACAAATCAAATAATTTAAGAGGGCCTAATATTTCGATCTTATCAAGATCTTCTTCAAATCTTCTTCAGAGACAAAATGGCTGTGTACAAGATACAAACATTATATAGGGCAACATACAGCATGATGCACATCATGGTTGACGGGAGAAACACAAAAGAAAAAGCAAGTACTGAAAAGAGATTGTATGTGACCTGTTCTAACAAAACCCGGACAAAGTCGCACAACGTGTTTTATTACAAAGTCATTTCAGGTCGGATTTTACTATTTTTAGGTTTTTTTTTTTTTTTTTCTGTATCAAGAACTATTAATCTACAATCTCCCCAAATTTGAACATAGTCCGTCACCCATCAGTGTGTTTTTTGTAGATTTTGTGACAAAATTGTGTATAAAAATAATACGCTTTTCTGAATTTCAAAGCTGTTTATCTCATAATTAGGTTGTCGGGGTTTTATCACTAAATCCTTCTCCTAGGGTAGATAGGATGGGGGTACATATGTAAATGATACATCATTTTAAAGCTGAAAACCTAGAGAATTTTAAAATTACAAAATCTAAAAAGACAAAAATTGTCGAATTTGTCCAGGTTTCGTTGGAGCAAGTCACATATCTTGTTTCAGTGCAAGTGGTTGGTTCTTCCACGCTTTCCTCTGTAGCCCACACCTCGAGTGGCCTTCAGCCTTGTGATGGGCGAAATCACATAAAAAGAATAAAAGTTGCGTACAAATCGCGCCGGTTAAAACTTGCAAGCGGCTGGAGTGTTTTGCAGTAAAATGCAGTATTGCTGCACAACTGTCATAGGACTTTACCCAGCTAAAAGACAGAGTTGTATTCGAGTCCCTGTGAGTCCCTGCGAGTCCCTGCAAGTCCATCACAAGTCCTTCAGTCTCAAGTCAAGTCTCTAGCTGTTCAGATGAACTGTTAACAATAGCATTCCTTTGTCATTGTTCAACCAGTTACTTGCGACTGGCTTTATATGAAAGGACTTGTCACTGGACTTGTGAAAGGACTTGCAGGGACTCGAATACAACACTGCTAAAAGTATGGGACCAATAAATAGGTGTGAACAAGAAAGTTACTGTCGACCAAAAAATTGGCAAAAAAAACCCCACCAAAACCTGCAACATGACATCACAGTTACTTTACGAATATCAGACTCTTAAAAAACTTTTCGCATATTCTGTTGATGATTGAATTTTGTTTGGTATATTCGGGACAACTCTATGTGTCTTGTCATGTTAATGTTGTAAATAATTTATCTATCTGTTTTTTTTTTTAAATTTATGCAGTCGTCTCCCCAGCCAGAAGTCGACACCAGTTACTTCGGCCTGGAGGAATATCGTAGTACGTTATACTGGAGTAACGAGGCACCGTTACTTCAGTTTGATAACGTCTATGAGACTATCGTTGAGTCGCTCTTGGAAAGGTACGGTATTTCATGCCAAATGAAGAAAAATAAAACAAAAAGGAGTCGTGTCATTATAAAAAATCCGTCCGGTGTACGTGTAATAACAGGAACATAACAAGAAGTAGACTCCCACATTTACAAAATATACCGTATTTCTTCAGGTATCCCAAGTTGCACAGCATGGTGGTCTGCACCTACTTGCTGATACGTCAATACTCGGCAGCCCTCATGTCACAGGCTGGCATCCCCGAGATCCGAGAAGACACGACGAGTATCAGCTTCAAGATCATACAGGTAAGGGCCTCGCACGTGCCAGGGATATATACCAGACTTCCGACAATTGTCTTTGGCCTTTGTGGGCCTGGAACCATGCAAAAGAAAAACTACCGTACATACAGCGCGAGCACTTTCCTACTTGCTGTAATATACGTGTCAAGAACACACACATACACACACAGTCGTGAACCACATAATGACCGAGGATCGATATTGTGTTTTCCTTTATTCCTTTACTATACCCTAACCCCATTACCTAGCGCTTGCCCCAACGATCGAGGACCGAATTCGGACAAGCAAACCGTCCTTCGAGAATCCTTTGTTCTCTTTTGTGTTTCGATCCTCGATCGTAATACGATACAAGAACACACAGCTTAACCTTACATACGTACTGTGGACTTTCCTTTGTCTTCGTGTAGTTAAGAAAAACGTTGGCTAAATACTCATTTTTCTCGCTTCCCCTAAAACAATTTAACCTCATATTTTGATTCTGGGCCTCTCAGCTGTTCCTCTTACCTTTTCTATATATAACCCTAACCCGTTTTTTCTCTAGAGCTCTTTTTCAGAGAGGGCAAAACGGACTGTGGACCTGTCCAAGTCCTCAAACCGTAACCTCTTCCCGCATCCTGTGCACGTTGATTGTTCGTATTGTATTAAAGAGTTCACAGGCTCTCAAAGTAATTTGTTATTATTTTGTTTTTGTTTTTGGATTTTTATTTTAGGATCTCGTGTCCACACCCCTGGAGAGCGACAGCGGTCAAGGTCACATGATCTTGCTGCGCATTCCCTGCCCCCAGCTGGCCATCCTAGCCCACGACAAGCTGCGCACCGTGCGCGACAAGCTGGGCTTTCAGTATCGGCTGGACATCTTGCTGTGCGGCAGCGACCAGGAATTGAGCGTCGATGAGTACTTCCTAAAGAGACTGCAGGTTTGTAAATTGTATAAAAAGCTGTTGTATAAAAACAGTTTGTGGCCAGTTTGCGGACTTCTCATTAACCCTATTAAACCCTTCAGGGTATTTTGGCTAGAAACCCTGCCAATCGCATCAGATTGCTTCGTTTGTCAACGTGACGTGGCTGCAGAGTGCAGCGAGATCCATCAGATCAGAAGTCTCAACGTCAAACTGCTTCAGTGGAGTGCCGTGGCCTCGGGGTCTGGAGCATTGAATTTATAATCTGTAGGTAAAGCTTCAGGTTGTGGGTTCAGCTTGTCCGGCCTGGGACTACGGTGCGTTTGCCCTTGGGCAAGGCACTTCGTCACTCATTGCTTCTCTCCACCTAGGAGTAACTGGGTACCTGTGAGGGCAGACATGGTTATTGTGGTTGATTTTATAGCTGCTTTGCGCCGAAATGGCAGCATCGAGCTGTATACTCCCCAAGGGCTGAGATGGTATTTGGAATGTTTCATCGTCCCAATGACCGGAGTAATAATGTTAGGCGCTTTGAGACTTTGGTGATAAAGCGCTACACATTATTCAGATTGTGTGGTCACAGAGCGCAGCAGGATCCATCTCTGTCATTGTTTATTGGGGATTAGTTCTCATAGTCTTAGACTGTACATGTTTATACACTGTTGTTGACAGCTAAATTCATCAAAGTGCACCAGACTTTTGTACCCGATGCACTGCGCTGTGTCTGGCAGGGTTAGGGTTAAGGAGGGTGGGAGATGACAACCTTCACCCTGTTTCCACTAATGCCATCAAACCTATGAAGAAGAAGGGTTAAGAAAATAAATGTGTGGTTGGGAGGTACTAAACACTATGTTTAAAGACATGTCGGAGTCTGGATGCTGATACTTACCCGAGCCTGTTGTGCTTTAGAAACATTCAATCGATTGATATGAATTGACCCAAAAGTTTGATCATTTCTCAGTGGTTCAGAATTCAGGGCCAAGCCAAAGACGAAGCAAAGGTTTCGAAAACTATATTTTGTTGACAGAGTTTGATGGATTTTTAATGTAACTTTAATGGAGTTACAACTCTTTAAGGTCATCTTGAGGTAATTTGAAGTCGTCGTTTCACTTTTTTTTAAGACCACAGAATTCAACTGCAGGAAAAGGCAACACTAGCAATCCACGGATCGCTTGTTCTTTTTTCAGGATCTCCATGAAATGTTCCACCCATTGTGTGATTGTTTTTCAGACGTGGCGAGGTGCGGATAAGTCCTGGAAGCCGCAGACTTATGAGGATCTGGACGGATTGCCGTGCATCGTCATTCTGACAAACAAGACGATAACTGGCGAAACAATGCCCAGGTAAAATGCATGTAGCAAATGAGTTTGCTCCCCAGGCCCTTTTAGCTAGGAACCATCCTCAATCCTGCAAAATCATCCAATTGCCACCATGCAAACAAAAGATGATTCATCCTCAATCCACCAAAACCATCCGTTATTGTTTTAAAAATTCAGTGCAGTGGTGATCATTGCCTCAATTCATCAAAATCCTCTGAAATGGGTTGATATGGTACCAATGACACTGAGCAGTGCGAATGATATCGAGCATAATTCAGTGTTCAATTATACATACACATGGCTGGACACATATTCGCATTTTTGTATCACTGTGGAGACATGGCTTTGTTCTCGTGTACAAAATGGTTAGAAAGTCGAGCACGTTTTTCAAAATGCTCCCATTTTAACCATAATTTTTTTCCTGGGTTGAAATTTCGACCCAATATACCCTATATTATACCCTAACCCAAACACTAACCCTAACCCACATCCTAATCCTAGTTTTTGAGTAATTTAATCAAAATCCAAAAATCTAATTCGTGAAATTCCCAATGGAGACCTATTCATCTATAGAAATTTACCCTCCGGAGACGTTTTGTCTCCATTGTTCACATTGTGTTCATGTCTCCAGAGGGTACGGTATTTCGCACCATAAGCATGTACGTTTGTTTATGGTGTAAATAAGGAATTTATTTTGTTCCTCTCGATGTCTTTTTCCGACGGCTCTCATTGGTTTTGTACATAAATCTCTATCGAGGACGTCCTCGATTACACACCTAACCCCAATTTATCTTCGTGGCGTCAGGGATGTGTTCTCCATTTACACCATAAACAAACGCAACTTGCTGGGTACAACCTATGAACTGGACACAATGCATCCCCTTTTTTTTTGCCATTCATCCCCAATCCTTCAAATCTTTCAAAGCCGCCCGGAGGATTTTAGAGGATTCCGGGAAGTTGGTGTTAACCTCTGATTGATATCTGTTTATACTCTCAATTGATGTTGTTACAGCACCTAACGCACGGTTCAGACAGGCGTTCCACAGTCGCGCCGAACCAAATTGAAATCAAGTCGCTCCTTAGTCGATCATTCGCCGTCTGGCGCGCCTTGTCGCCCTTAATCGCTTCAGACGTCGGACTCAATTCACTCATTTGGTTCGGCGCGACTGTGGAACGCCTGTCTGAACCGAGCGTCATTCGCTCAAGAATAAAGCCTTAGAAACGGGTGTGTATTATGAGCTGAGGACAATTTCCCAATCTCATGTTTTGTCTTGTATTGTTCATTCAAAGGTCACTGAGGGTCGTTGACCTGCGCCTGGTCAACCACGGCGTCTTTGACCTCTCGGGCCTGGAGCAAGAGCTCGGCCTGGCCTGCCGCTACATCCCGGCAGACGCCATCGACCCGGTCATCACGGTAACGGAGGACAGTGACAACGACGATGACGACGACGGCGAGAGCGAGAGCGGGATGGAGTATGAGCTAGCGGGCCCGCCGGGGCTGCACATTGACCTGGGGTCACAGGCTGATAACGCGTCCAATAAATCAGGTCAGAGTTTAATTGGTGAGCTTTTGGGTCACAGGTCAGAGTTCAGTCAATGATTTTTTTTCGGGTCACAGGATGGAGTTCAGTTATCTCCTGTCAGGAAAACAGGTCGGAGTTTAGTCAAAGGCTGCAGTTGTTTGGGTAGAACTTGCAAACATTTGTTGCGCAGCTACACAGTAAACAGCAATTTCCCAGCTGTTTGTGCTAGATTTTTGGTTTGTAAAACAGTTGTTAAATCACCTTTGCCTGTCATTTTTGTAATAGTTTTTTGTCAACTTTCTGCAGAATCGTCGGCAACTCTAAGAAAATTGTTGCCAAGAGTTAAATAGCATTTTATTTTACTTCAAACATAAAGCTTTGTTTCGACCTTGATAAGAACCGACAGGCTCCACAAATACCACAATTTTGTACAAAAATGCTAGCGCAAGTTATAAGCCGTCATTTGTTGGCAAAAGTGAAATGGGTGATAAAGTGAAATGTTCTGCACCACGAAATGTTGTGCACCATGAAATATTGTGCACCATGAAATATTGTGCAACTAGTATGCAGTAAATTGTGGTGCACGCAGAGTTTTGCCATTGCGTTAAGTTTTGTTAAATCGGCTGTTGATGTGGGGTCACAGGCTTGTTAAACATATCACGTAAATCAGGTCAGCGTTCAATACATTATTTTATCTGAAGATTGATGTACAGCCGCGTCAGAAGTGGTGGTGGTTATTGTATATCAGAACTTGTCTCTTGTAACCAAGCCGCACCCACATCCTTCCGACGTGAACTTAATTTTTTAGAACTTTCAGGACTTGTATGATTTGTTGAGTGACAGTTGTTTTGTGTTGTGTCGTTCTTTAGATCCTGCTAACAGTGCCCGGTCCACAACCAAACTGAGTGTAGCCGCTGACACCACGGCCCGTCTCTCTACTTCCTCCCACGGTAGTGACAAGGACCAATCCCTGCCCACCCCGCAGTCTAGCACCAACATCGGCTCCCCTCCGCCACCACCACCCGCGCTCCTCAAGCCGCTCGCATCTTCCAAGCCAGTGGTGCATTCCACCCCGCCCTCCACCAGCCTGGAGTCCATCGGCATGGTGACCAGCTCGGTTTCCATGGTGACGGAGCCGCCGTGCCTCCGGCCCGGGACCGAGGCCGTGTCGGACTCCGCGGAGGAGAGTCCTGCGGTCAGGCAGGCGGAAGGCAGGGAGGTGGAGGGGACGGCGCGATGCGAGAGGGTCATGGAGGAGAGAGTAGAGCGACCTCCGCTGGTCGTTGTGTCGCGGTCGGTTTACAAGATCGTCAGCGGGAAATACGAAAAGGTTAGCGCGGGATTCATTTCAGTTCAAAGCTCTTCCTAGAATGCGACCAGTAGGCTGAGGGTTCCTAGTCGTAAAAGTGCCATGGCCTTGTAAAACACAGATCATTTAAATTATATTTACTATAAAATCCAACAATTTCTGATAATTCAAGCAATTACCACCTTAAATACTGAACTCTTTCTTTACAGAACGGCAATTCCACTGCTTCACTGGCTCCCAGCTGTGACACTACGTGGTCCACCTTGTTGCGGCCGATCCCCAGCAAGGACCCGGAGATTAAGAGCGCATACTACCGACAGTGGACAGAGCCGAAGACGCATCACTACGACTACGAACGAAAAGGGGAGGGCAACATCGCCTATCATCCAAGGAGATTATTACTGTATGGACCGCCAAAGGTAACAACAATTGTCTGTTGGTGGTGTTGTATGGCGTGCCAAATGTAACAAAATTGTTTGTGGAATGATCCAATCCAATCTGTATTTGTAAAGCGCCAATCAATCTAGTTGCCTATTCCGAGGCGCTGCCAGGAACACCGGGGCAAAATCCCTTCTCTTAGCGATGAGTGTTACTGGGTTGTTTTACGTGCATTAGACAACACACGGGACCTTCAGCTTTACGTCCCATCCGAAGGACGAAGCAATAGGGGTTTACTTGCCTTGCTTAAGGACACACGTGTCGACACCGGGACTCGAACCCACGCTCTGCGGAACAGAAAACCGGGTTCTTAACCGCCTGGCCACGACACTCCACAATATATGATAATTCAAGTTTTATTTCTTTTATTCCGCAGGTCGGCAAAACGGGTGCCTTCTTTCACTTTATTCGAGTTTTGTCGCGCATGTTGATCCGGCTGCAAGAAGTTGAGGTCATAGATGAGGACGAGGAGGTGGAAGCGCCCTCGGGTGACGAGAATGTGCCAGGCTCGGTGGCTGTCAAGTGGCCCGATTACGAGGCCTTAGTCAAGACGCCGTTTGACTTCACGCTGAGAAGCAGCAGGTTCAAGAATCACAGCCCGATATGGGCAGAAGGCGTTAAACTTAGTAGGTTACTTGGTAGGGATCTTTCTACTTGTACTCGTTGACAATTGACAGAATCCAGTTTGCTTACAGCCTTTACCATTTCGCCCTGGATGACGTATATAAACGTAAAGTTTTCCCCAGATTCGAAACGGATGACGCATAAACACGCCACGAGCAAGGCCAGAAATGTCTGTCAGCAGCGAGCAAGGCCGAAAATGCGTGGGAGTGCTTCCCGGTATTATCGGCCTGAACACGCCTCGGATCGAGTTTCGTTAAAAATAATTCCGCGCGTAGGCTCGGTGATGTTAAAATAATCCCGGCGCGAACTGGTTAATATATATATATTTGTTTGTTTTTTAATGTCTAAAGATGAATTTTGTCAAGTCAATCACAACTCTTTCACATGAACTGCTATTCAAATGAATTGTGCAAGATACCTTATTTTCCCCATTTTTCTTTCACATTTACTTTTAATGTCTGCATATGATTTAGTTTGCAACTGACCTGTGATTTGTGACTGACTTGTGATTCACTTGTGACTGATCTAAAGACTAATCTAAGACTGACTTGTGATTCACTTGTGTCTGCCTTGTGGTTCACTTGTGTCTGCCTTGCGGTTCACTTGTGTCTGCCTTGTCGTTCACTTGTGTCTGCCTTGTGGTTCACTTGTGTCTGCCTTGCGATTGACTTGTGACTGACCTCCAGTTGACTTGTGACTGACTGAAGATTGAATTCCACTCTAGTTTTCAGGATGGGTTTGTCAGCTGCTTATAAAACTGATTTGATTGATTGATTACACCTGGTTTTTTTTTAGGTAAGCCCAGTGCAATTGAAAGTGAGGGGCCCAGGAAGCTGTCCACGATATCCGTCAGACTGACCAAGTACAGCGCGCACAACGCCTTCCATCACTGCGATCAATGTCTCAACTACAAAGATATCTCCGCAGTCGAGGTAACGTTCTCAATTAACAATTTTGAAGAATGTTAATAGCATACACTAATTCTTATGGGATCCACAAAAAAATGTGGAAGGGAGAAGCAAGTTATGACAAAGTTTCTTTGCCCAAGGACACAGGCACCGGCAACAACCTCAGGCTGGACTCGAACCCACAACCTTCAGATTTCTCTCGCGGATATTGAATTCAATGCTCTAGACCACGAGCCACACAAATTGAACAAAGAAAGTGACGGTACGTGGCAAGGGATCACGCCAAAAGTCTTGTTACCAGCAACATGACAATGTTGCATTGACCTCGGTCGGGAATAGACAAGGAGGATTACTCAAGGAAAATTCAGCTTTTTTTTCATACAACATTTCAAATGAACCACAAGGAGGAAACTGACTTGGTGCAGTTAATACTATTTTGAAAATTTAACAAGAAAATTGACTGGAGCGGGGATTGAACCAACGACCTCCTGGTTAGCCCTGTGTGGGTGGTTCCCCACATGTGACCCGCTCCATCGAAATCAGGAATAAGTCTCGAAATGACTTTTTGAGAAATGCACATGGTGAGAAAGGGAATTTCATAAGCTTCCTAATGATACCCATCACAAGTGTGTATCTTCTTAAGTTAACGAGTTATGGTCTGATGAAGACGACAGGTGTATATTTATTTTCTAAATCCACATTCCGAGAGAAACAGCTTTGAAATGAACAAAATTGACCAAAATCATACGGACAGCGCACACAAATCCTCTTCATTTTCATCTTTATTGATCGTTTTTACATACAAGACATTAATGACAATAATCTGTGATAACCACACTTCCTAAAAATACAATGTTCAGAAAAACGACTTGGTCACGATTTTTACCCATGCTTTCAACGACCGATTGCGTAAAACGGACCCAGCGACTTATTCCTGATTACTATGGAGCGGGTCACATATTAGTCAATATCTTCGTTTTGCGGCAATAGTCAGTTGTGTGTTTGTTTTGGTCTAATTTATTCAATATCTGCTTTGTAAATTGTATTCATTCTCAATTTCATTTCTTGTGCTCTTTAGGCCAGAGAAACCAAAGCCTACAGTATTCGCCTGTCGTCCGTTCTGTTCGGCAAGGATCTCGAGTTGCAGTTCATCATTCCACCGCAACAAGAGAAGCATTTTGTATTCAATCAGCGAACCGGTCAGATGATGAGCATGGTGCTCCCCATCATGAACGAACAGGTCCGTCTATGAAAGGGGCAATAGAACATTTGTCAGTCGTGCATTGTTATACCGTTTGAAAGCAGCAAAAGTGTTCTAAATTTTAAAAAAGAAGGTAATTAACCAGTTCGCGCCGGGATTATTTTAACATCACCGAGCCGACGCGCGGGACTATTTTTTTTTCTTTTTTTTTCGTAAGAGTCTTGTACCTTGGGTTTTGCTACATGCAGCAGTTTGATTGTCCATGTCTTGCACAGCTCCCTCCATAATGTCTTGTTGGGTCTGGCCCATAAAAGTTTGGCATTTATGGTTCCGTGGGCATCTTGATTGCTGTAGAGGGACGAAAAGACAAATCTATTAAAAGGGTTGTTTAAAAGGAAGATGAGTAAAACACAGGAACAGCCAACATTCTATGTTTTGCTCATTTTAACCAGTTCGCGCCGGGATTTTTTTAACATCACCAACCGAGGTGCGGGATTATTTTTAACGAAACTCGATTTGAGGCGGGTTCAGGCCGATGGTCCCGGGAAGCACAACCACGCATTTCCGGCCTTGGTGGCTGCTGACAGACATTTCCGGCCTTGCTCGTGGCGTGTTTATGCATCATCCGTTTTGAATCTGGGGAAAACTTTGCGTTTATATACACGTCATCCGGCGCAAACTGGTTAACAAACAACGCGACGAATGCTGCATATTCCGAGAAAACAATATTTGAAGATTACGATTTCAATTCAAAATTTACCGAGTCACTATTTGATTGGCGATTACAATCTGCGTTCAGGGTGCAGGTTTCATCAAGCCGATTGCAGATACTCGCGCGTCGCGCACTGAACAGACCAATAACTGTTAACTCTGTTAACTCTGTTAACTCTGTTAACTCTGTTAACTCTGTTAACTCTGTTAACTCTGTTAACTCTGTTAACTCTGTTAACTCTGTTAACTCTGTTAACTCTGAACAATCTGAACAATCTGTTAACTCTGAACAATCTGTTAACTCTGAACAATCTGTTAACTCTGAACAATCTGTTAACTCTGAACAATCTGTTAACTCTGAACAATCTGTTAACTCTGAACAATCTGTTAACTCTGAACAATCTGTTAACTCTGAACAATCTGTTAACTCTGAACAATCTGTTAACTCTGAACAATCTGTTAACTCTGAACAATCTGTTAACTCTGAACAATCTGTTAACTCTGAACAATCTGTTAACTCTGAACAATCTGTTAACTCTGAACAATCTGTTAACTCTGAACAATCTGTTAACTCTGAACAATCTGTTAACTCTGAACAATCTGTTAACTCTGAACAATCTGTTATTTTTGTACATAATGTATTTATTTTAAGGAGATTTAATATCATAAATGTATTTGAAATCCATCTACATATTTATTTATATATACTTCATCTCCTGCATATACTGTAAGCAAACCTATTTATAACTAAATTTGTATTTGTATTTTTATTTGTATTACTATAGAATTACCTTGTATTGTTTTGTTTTCATTTTGTATATATATGTACATGTATTTAATGTTGGCATGGCTGCATTTGGAGAGCCACTCGATTGTGATTTAGTTCACATTTGGCAATCCTTCAGGGGTTTTACCATGTCATGTTTTGTTTTATGTCATTTTTTCATCTGTGTACTGTACCTTTTTATGTTTGCCCTGAGAAATAATAAATGAAATGAAATAACAGTGCCTGTTTTTTGTTGTTCCCCCAGGGTCCCAACACCGTCAAGACGCCCATTTTTATGTGGACCTTCGGGCGGCACGAGCACGGCCTGATCAACCTTCATCATGCCATGGAGGGGCGCAAGCACGTCCACGTCTTGGTGTGCAAACAGAAAGACGCGCTGGCCTATGAGAAGCAGTGGCCCAATCACATCATACTGGTCCTGCCGACTGTCGTGAATGACGCCGGACCTGGTAAGTGTCGATTATCCTCATATTTGTGACCCGTTCCTACGTAACCCGACATAAGTTGCACAGGCTATTTCGAAATACAGCTCGTCAAAGTTGAAATGGGGTGAAAAATTTGGCGGACAATCTTGGCTTGAGTTCTGTGGTTTTCTGTAGAATATAGCGTTTAACTCTTAACTCTAAACTAGAATTTCTTAATCCTCATTTGGTTTCAAATTATTCTTTTTCTTCCATTACTGGAAATAATTTAAAGAAAATAAATGGATGAAAATTGGGACTTTGGAGGATTCCAATCGGAGGCTTTTGTTTATTGTCTTGCAGGTGCTGCCAAGTATTTCATCAAGGAGCTGGCTTACAACAACCTGCAGCTGGAACGCAGCCGACAGGAAGAGCTGGGCGTCAGCAGACAAGAAGTCTGGCCGTTCATCATCATCACCGACGACGCCTGCTTCTCTTGGCACGAGTGTCTGCCGGGCAAGAATGACTCGAGGTTAGAGGTCACACTTGGGTCAATATGGGTCGCATCAGAGGTCAATATAGGTCGCATCAGAGGTCAATATAGGTCGCATCGTAAAGTGTCGTGGCCGGGCGGTTAGAACCCCGGTTTTCTGTTCCGCAGAGCGTGACTTTGAGTCCCGGTGTCGACACGTGTGTCCTTAAGCAAGGCAATTAAACCACTATTGCTTCGTCCTTCGGATAGGACGTAAAGCTGGAGGTCCCGTGTGTTGTGTAATGCACGTAAAAGAACCCAGCAAAAACTTATCTCTAAGAGAAGGGGGTTTGCCCCGGTGTTTCTGGAGGATCAAGACAGCTACCTTCTCGTGGTGATCCGGCTAAGAGAAAAAAGACCTCTCGAACTAAGGCTGTCAATCCGGACTTCGGTCCATAAGACAACAACATAGGTCGCATCTGGGGTCAATATGGGTCACATCGGAGATCAATATGGGTCGCATCTGAGGTCAATATAGGTTGCAACAGAGGTCAACATAGGTCGCATCTGACGTTAATATGGGTCACATCAGAGGTCATTATGTTTACAAAATGTTGTTTCTTGATGAATTTGGTTGGCTTTTATAGGGTTTTTCAAAAACCTGCAATTTTTCATCTGTATGCATTTCTTCCATTTTTTTTTTATTTGCAGAATTGATTCCTTAGTCTCATTGAAAACCTTGATTGAAGAAGTGGAGGCCATACCCAAGCTGGTCAGCTATGCCCTGATTGGCTTCCAGCAATGGTCCAGCAGGTCAAAGTGCACGGTCAGAGGTCAACCCTTTTTGCAAGGTCACCTGTACAATATGGTCTTCCTGAATCTGGAGGAGACGCAGAATGTCCAGTATGATCACCATAGGTAGGTATTTGGTAAACCAGTTAACTTGATTATAGGTTGGTAAACCAGTTAACTTGATTATAGATTGGTAAATCAGATATTATGATCACTTATGATTGGTTGCTAACCAATTAAAATGTAACATAGGTTTAATAGTAAACCAGTCAGTACGAGGTTACCTTACCGGTAGGTTGGTAAGCCAATTGATTTAAATATGAACTGTACGTATTACTTTCAACTTATTTTTTCTTTTCTTTTTATTACAAATTTTGACCAGTGACAGTTTAATATTAATGAGATAAGTAGTTTGCGGTAATACTCTTTATCTTTAGTGAGATGTGTGTTTCTGGAAATAACCGGAGGAAACTTAATATTATTAATACAAAAGAAATTCCCTTAATACTTTTTGAGCATCTTCAACCCGCTTACAAATGCAATCGGACTTGCTCCTGTCCCCATATCAGCAATTCTAACCGGGGAAAGAAACCAGTCTACCCTGCAAGAAGCAGTGTTGTATTCGAGTCCCTGCAAGTCCTTTCACAAGTCCTTTTACAAGTCCTTTCACAAGTCCTTTCACAAGTCCTTTCACAAGTCCTTTCACAAGTCCTTTCACAAGTCCTTTCACAAGTCCTTTTACAAGTCCTTTTTACAAGTCCTTTTTACAAGTCCTTTTTACAAGTCCTTTCTCAAGTCCTTTCTCAAGTCCTTTCTCAAGTCCAGTCTCAAGTCCAGTCTCAAGTCCAATCACAAGTCTTTTTATAAAGCCAGTAGCAAGTAACTGGTTGAACAATGACAAAGGAATGCTTTTGTTAACATTTCATCTGAATAGCTAGTGACTTGACTTGAGACTAAAGGACTTGTGATGGACTTGCAGAGACTTGCAGAAACTTGCAGGGACACGAATACAACTCTGGCAAGAAGTGATTTACTATTACTCTATTAGTCAATTTATTTTTCTTTTTTTTTTCTTTTTTTTTTCTTCAGGTTTTTTAATGAGGACGTGGATTTTAACCTCCGCGCCCAGAGCAGCTCACTACTACTCTGTCAAATCAATCGGTTCTCGGTCATGAAGAAACTCATTCACGTCGGTGACGACGTCAACGTGTCGCCGTGTTCTAAGGTAAACAAAACACGCAGTAAGGTATTTTTTAATAATTCGGGAGTAACAAATTCTGAAATCTGCAAATGGTGTATCCTACTTTTATAGTCAAATTTGTTTTAAGTTATCCATCAACCTTTTCTTTCACCCAACATCCAGTCGTCTCCGGGAGGTAGCGGCCATTCCAGGACCAAGATCCTATTCCGTAACTACGTCTCCATTCCTGACAGCGAGGAGCTCGTGCCCCTCCTGGCCCCGCCCCAGTACCTCCTTGAACGCTTCCTGGAGAACAAGAGTGGTGAGCGACTCTTCCCAATGGCCGTCAACAACGCGGAGAATCCCGTGCTGCTCGTCGACTGTTACTTAAATCTTGGGCCGCAGATCGCAGGTAAGGAAGAAGATTTTGTTTTGGCTAGACCCGGCGAGCCGGCCAAGTCTCCTATTGGTACTTAGCTCTCCGACTGCCTGACTGACTGACTGGCTGGCCACCTGGCTGGCCCGGCTGCAAATTGGTTTTGTCCCAAACGACATCCGAATGGGGTGTACGCTATGAGATTCTGGACTTTATTTCCCTGCTGGGAGTCGCACGGCGGACTCCAGTGCAACCTATCAGACTGCCGTGCGACCAATGCGAACCTTGCGACAGCCGTATGAACATTTTCAACATTTGAAGAAAAAAAACTCGCACGGGCATGCGGCCTGTTCGAATTACACACGACACCCCTACAACCTGTGCAAATCATTTAACCGACTGACGCGCGACTCCCGTACGCTGTGTGCAATTTAGTAGTCGCACGGCATTCGCGTAGAAAGTGAGAAGTGGGGTATTGGGGTTAATCAAATGAGATGTGAAGATTTGCATGGTGAAAAAGCAATGAGATAAGTTGTGTTTGCGGTAACACAATGTGGTAAATCTCTTTTGTCAGTTTGTGTGGTTCTAAAAAGAACCGGAGGTTATACTATAATATTAATAATGTTAGTTCTTATATAGTGCTTTAGACTTCCACAATGTGGGTGTATCAAAGCGCTTTACAACTATTATCCCTGTTCACCAGGAACGAGACCATTTCTGCAGCAGCTCAAGATCAGCGCATGTGGTCTTTACCTTCACCTGTACCTATTACTCCTGGGTGGAGAGAGGCAATTGTAGCAAAGTGTCTTGCCCAAGAACACAAGCACCATGTTCCCTGCCAGGGTTTGAACCCACGTACCATCGTACAGGAGTCAAACAGCGTAACCACTGGTCCCCAGCGCCCCACGGTTACTCAGCGTTTCCGACAGTATGCTCTGCTTATCGACGGTATGCTCGGCTTTATCGTCAGCAGTGTTTATAATCAGTTTGTTGATTTCTCGTTCCACAGTTCATTTTGTGAGTTCCCGACCTCACTCCGTCAACACGACTCCCGACAGTCTCATGTTCAGCGGCCTACTCCTGTATATGTGCGATGCGTTCGTGGAAAGCACTTTTCTCAAGCAGTTCAAGTTTATATCTGGTATGCCCTTCATTTTAAATTGTTTGGTTTTAATAATATTAATTTTTTCTTTGGGGGGGGGGGGCGGGAAAGAATGTTGCATCCTGGGCCCAATTTCTTGGCTCTGCTTACCGTTAGTGAAAAATCCCCTGCTTACTTCGTGCTTACAGTAAGGCATAAAAAAAAAAATGTTATGTTGGCGTAACGGGCCCAAAAAAATAGGGTAGGTAGGTCGGGATTTTTTTTTTTTTTTTTTTTTTTTTTTTCCTCCCAGCAATGAAAATGATATGTTGTCTAATTGTTTAAGCCGGTAGTGATACACGATAGCGTGTCCAGGTTCAATATTTTCACAATCCACACACACAACAATAAGAAACGGTCAGAAATGGTTTCAAACGTATTTATAACTAGATTTATATAGATTTTAATCATTAAATTTCGTCCCTTGAAAAAAAAATATCCAGGGTCGGCCGTATTTTTAGGGTCGGTCGGGTTACGCCAACATAACATTTTTTTTTTTTATGCCTAAGCGTATTTCATGCGTTAGCGAGGAATTTTAGCTTCTGCGCATGCGTACATCCCGTAACTAAGGATTCTGTGCTTACAGGGTTAGCACAGAATTTTTCTGCTTGCGCGGGAAGCCCAAAATTGTGATTGTAAGCGCTGGATTCTGTGGTTAGCAGAGCCAAAAAATTGGGCCCTGGTGCTACTTTATTATTACGGTGTGAAGGTCGGTCATTGCAACATTTTTTTAAAAGACATAAAAAATTTTGCCCGCAAAACTTTTCCTATTTTGATTTTTTTTAAAATTAGAAAATGCACTTGACTCTCTATAGAATTTGTACACAACCAAAGAAGTGCGTCAAATTGAAAAGGCAGCAAGTTTTATTTTTCGGGGGGATGGGGGGGGGGGGGGGGGGGGGTCGATTAATCGTTCCTTGTTGCGTTTACAATTTTGATTAAATCAAACGGCCAAAAGGAAGCCTTTATTTTAACAAAGTGGTTTTCTATTATTAAACCAAATAGAATAATGTAACCAAATATTTGACAATTGATTAATACTCGCTCGAGTAATCAAATAATACTCGCGGTCCTAGTTCTCTGTATCATATTTCAGTTTTCGACAATTGATAGATTTTAGAATGGTGCTTAACCACGGCCGTATTATGATTGTTTTGGTGTGACTGTAGGTGCCAGACTCTGTCTCATCAGCCCAGACAGGAGTACCTTGCGTCGTCAAGTCGTCCGTTTAGACCTCGAAGATCGCTGGCGATTCCGTCTGAGGGACGAATTCCAAACGGCGAACAGGACCGAAGATCGGCCCTTGTTCCTACTTACAGGGACATATGGTGACTAGAGATGGACTCCTATATCCCCATGTTCCTAAAAGCACTGTATCCACTGTAACACGATTTAAAAAAAAATTGCACCAAAGAGAAGAAAGATAAACTGAATTTAGCCGAGTACCAGCCATAGTGATATAAATTATGTGGTATATGTTGGCTGGTAACCTGAAATGTTGCCATTTGTTTGAATCTGTCACGTTTGGCTAAAATCGACTGGGAAAACTTGAACTTAAACCTAGGTCACACTGTCACGATTTTTGCGACCACAGCCCCCAGATTAATCTTAGCAGTTAGTAGGGTGAGTCGGGAGAAACAGTGCCCGGATTGCACCTACCTACGAATAATCGCGGTCCTTCGGTGATACTACAAATATTGACGACGTCTGTTTGTATATCGACGACGTCTGTTTGTGTATCGACGACGTCTGTTTGTAAATCGACGACTTCTGTATGATTTTGTCGCTGATTCATCATGACCTGTTAAGTTCTGTTACGGTGTACTATAGTTCCAGTATGATAACATCAAGACAACTCTACGATTACTGCCAATTACAGACGTTTGCACTAAGATTATCATATGCACAGCGTTGAACAGCGTTAAACATCGTAGAAAAGTCGCGGATATTCGTAGTAAATAATTCGTGATAAAAGTAAATCACGATTGCCCCATAGAAGGCCACGAATGCATACAAGATGGCGCTACGACCATGCGTGATTGAGTTACGATCGCACTTCTAATGCTCTACGGTTTGAAAAAAAATTGTAGCACCGCTACGACAGTTTTGAACAGTTCAAAACTGTCAAGGGAGTTTGCCGGCTAACCAAGATTCATCGCGACTCGTCAAGATTCATCAGGATTCGCCCAGATGCCGCTACGAGTAAGCCCACTAATCACCCAGATTGTGTAAATCGCGTGCTATCGTCATTAAAATCGTGACAGTGTGACCTAGGCTTTGGAAGGCTTCAACTTAACAAAAAATGTCAACTTAAAAAATGTTAACTGGGAAATTCTCTTCAAAACAACGATTTAGGCAAGACATTTATTTATACCGTTTACTGTTTCTATTGTTTACCGAAAATACTGTTTTCACTTATTACATATGACAGGGAGAACTATGTAAAAAAATAATTAATAGAAAGTAAACAATTGTGTGTGTGTGTGCATTCTTTCAATTTTATGAATAATTGTGTTTTTGTTTAGTTTGTTTGAAGTAATGTTTTAAACTGTTTTTTGTTCTAAATTTATTTTCATTTTTTTCTGATAAAAGTCCATAAAAGTGCAGCTCTGTTTTCATTTTCAAGAACTCACAGCTTAATTTTTTACTTTATCAGTTAATAATTATGCACTATTAGTGGTGACATTTCATTATTTTTTTTAGCAGAAAAAAAGGCTTTTAGCAGTATTTTTGAACAAGCAGCTGGCAATTGGACCACAAGCATTTGTTTTTACATACCAAAAATGTCAAAGATTATTTCAACATTAAACAATATTTTCCAATCATATTTTCTAAATATTCTTATAAATTGTTAAAATTAATAGCTAATCAAATTGCAGACCCCCTTTTTAACGTTGTAGTATACCATTTGTAAGTTGTGCATTTCTATCGTTTGAAGCAGCAAAGGTTCTCAAAATTGTTTAAAAGAAAGGTTCTTGACAACTAACCCGACAAAGTTTTTAGCTCTGTGAATGCTGTACATATTCTCAGATTAATCCTTTTTTATTTCGATTTCAGTTCAAAATTTGCTGAGTAACAATTTGAATTGCGATGACAACCAGCATTTAAGGCGCGCACAATTTAAAAAAATCTATCTCGGATGCATTTTGTTTACTTCTTGTGAAATTTTGTATTTAAAGTACCGGTACAGCATGAAGGAAGGAATAAATTCTTATTAACCATTAACGATCTTTTGAACCATAATTTTAAAGTGAGCAAAGGAATCGGCAAGCTATACCCAGCATGATATGAGACTAAGGGACTCCCCCCTTAGTCTAGACTATTGTTACCTAACGCACCCACACAAAAATGGGGGGGGGGGGGGGGGGTCCTTCGTCTTATATCTCGCTTCATATGGGCAAGGCGGGACTCGAACCTGCAGCCTACGGAATACCGGATCTGTGCTCTACCAACTGAACTATCTTGCCCTATGTTGGCGGTCTCCCAAATTGTCAGTATCTTTGTTTGAGGGCGCTATCAGAAATCATAAACACTAGAATGCCGTGTGGCCAGGGATCACACCCGATTTTACTAATACAACCTGGGAAGCGACTTTTTATCCTTTAATACACAAATAAACCAAAAGGGAATCTGGCTAGGTAAATTTGCATAAAGGCTTGAACCTGCCTGGTCGTCGTCACAATTCAAATTGTGTATCAGCAAATTTTAAATTAAAATCTAAATCAAAGAACACTAGTTTTTCTTGGAATATGTACAGCATTCACAGAGCTAACACTTCGTTGGGTTAGTTGTCAAGAATCATTCTTTCAAAACTAGGTACATAAAGCACTACAAAGGTTGTTTTTTCTTTGTCAGCGCCTAGAATATAGATTCAAAGTATGAACTACCGGTAATGATAATTGTTCCATTTTTAAAACAAGTGTAAATAAATAAATAAATGTAACTACCATCCACAACTTGTGTACTTGAATGTATACTATTAAATAAACACAAATCTCGAAAAACTACTGTTTACAAAATTAAAATAAATTCATTTGTTGTTTCTCAAGGCTGTATTTGGCTACGAAAGACAACTTTTACACAGGCCAACTTATTAGAAGTCACTCAAGTACTAAAATTGTCACAGTTTCCTATTTGGTTGGTTGGATTTTTGAACAAAATAAAAGAAAACGGCACATTTTGGAAATTTGAATTCATCACATATACACCCCTTTTGTTTTTAAAGTGAAGCCACGCCCCTTAAAACCAGATATCAGCCTCGTTCTCAACATGTAGCCACGCTAGCGCCTTACAAAATACGCGCGTTCTTGTTCTGGGTGAAAGGTTGAAGCCGGTTTAGCAAATCTTGTTGTTTGGACTCGCAGTCGCACTGCGGTGGAAGAAAAATTTGGTAAGAAAGTAATCAATTTCCACAATTTACATTAACACAGAGGGTTCGAAATTTACTTCGTCATAGTTAGAAAGCTCGGTTTTAATAAAAAATTGCTTTTGAAACCTTGTGAACAGTTTGAGGGTCTTAAAACTAAGTCTAAGTTGTCCGAAACGAAAAACAGAATCGGAACTTGGTGTCCGAAATTTGGGCACAAAATCAAAGGGGCTTCCTGCTGTGTATATGATTGATAAAGTTGCACTAGAGCAATATGCAGTCGCATTCGTTTAGTGAGATGAATGAACATGTAACATTGAAGGTAACATTTAAAAGTGCAGGTTAGGACACTTTTCTCTCCTATTCGTAATTCATTGAATGAAAAGACCGTGTTGTGAATTGCATGACGGTAGACTCGTGGCATGAGTGTGGCGGCGTATTTATACACTGTGCCACACACTGTTGATATTTCGAACAAGAGAAATTGATTGATAAGCCGCCATGTCATTTTCCTGCCTGATTTGTTACAATTTTCCTGTTAATTACTTACTTATGATTTGGTTACGTCACCAAATTCCGCAAGCACAGCACCTTTGGTTAAAGGGATCGTATACGTTTGGTAATTGGAACCCATAGTTTGTTTCAATAGGCTATATAGTTAAAGTGTATACCATTAAACTAACCTGTAAAAATTTCATTTCAAAAGGTGGTAGGAATTTTGAGATTTTGCCGAAAATCTGGAGCGGTATATATGTCCACGCAGGAAGAATAATCTGCATTGGAATACACAATCTGAGAAACGTCGTTGCAGTAACGCTTCTCAGATTCAAATTTTTGGGGATAAAAAGTGATATCTTTTTTCATAACCGCAGTACTTCGAAGTGAACAGTTTCTAAAAATGCAATATACTATCCAAAGCTGCTGTACTTCTTACCAAGTAAGTTTTTATTGTCATTAATTTTTGGAGTAATTACCAAACGTATACGATCCCTTCAAATTGATGTTGCAGTGTCACCATGTCGGCGCTACCTAGACCACAGATGAGAGGCTTGCTGAGCAGCCATCTCAAGAAGCATTTTGCCATTGGATTGACACTAGCAATCGCTGGAGCTGCGTGTGTAAAGATCTTTGGTGGGTATGCTGCTTGTAATAATGACAGTTTAACCAGTTCGCGCCGGGATTATTTTAACATCGCCGAGCCGACGGGCGGGATTATTTTTAACGAAACTCGATCCGAAGCGGGTTCAGGCTGATAGTGCCGGGAAGCGCACCCTTGCATTTCCGGCCTTGCGCGCTGCTGACATACATTTCCGAACTTGAACTTGGCGTGTTTATGCGTCATCCGTTTTGAATTTGGGAAAATTTTTGCATTTATATACGTCATCCGGCGCGAACTGGTTAAAGGGGCAGACCCAGTACAAGCTTTGGTTTTTGTTGTCCCACATCCCCATACTATACTTCTAATTTTGTTTAAAGGTAGGATGCACCATTTGCAGATATCGAAACATTTTACTACCGAATTATTAAGAAAATTGTCCTACTTATTTGAAAGTAAATAATGATTCTAGGCATCCAGCAAAATGATTATGCTAGATATCCAGTAATTGTTTCGATGATTGTAAAACTTAGGACAGGTCAGTTAAACGATATTTACTATTAAATACAACCCCCTAAATTCACCCATTTATGATAATTCAAATGATTACCAATGGTGTATCCTACCTTCAAGTTGTTTTCCCTATGTAAAGTATTAATGTACATGTACCTACAGTATAGTAGTAAAACAGTTTTACAATATGCTGAACAATTAAAAAACGTTGGCCATGCTGAAAGTGAATTCGCAGTCTATTTTAGTATATTATTAACCCTAACCTTACTAAACCCATCAAAAATCCATTCTCCTATTTCGGCAGATTTTCAGAGACTCGGTTTTAACCAGTTCGCGCCGGGATAATTTTAACATTACCGAGGCGCGGAGGCGCGGAGGCGCGGGATTATTTTTAACAAAACTCAATCTGAGGCGGGTTCAGGCCGATGGTACCGGGAAGCACACCCACGCATTTCCGGCCTTGCTCGCTGCTGACAGACATTTCCGGCCTTGCTCGTTACGTGTTTATGCGCCATCCGTTTTGAATCTGGGGAAAACTTTGCGTGTATATATACGTCCTCCGTCGCGAACTGGTTAATATTTGAACAGTCCTTAGGTTGATTGACTCACTGTTTGATTTATTCCGTCTTGTTCACTGCAGTGTACGATTGGAGGAAGGCCAAGTACGCCGAGTTCTACAAGACGTATGACGTCCAGAAGGATTTTGAGAGGATGCGGGAGCTCGGCGTGTTCCACTCTGTCCGTCCGCTAAGTGAATCGGCAGACGAATAGAAAACCGTGCCCAGTAGTTTATACATGTAAGAGTGCCGATTAACCTTTATCCTTGATCCTCCCAAAAAACGAAATTTGCGTTGAGGTGAATTGAAAAAAGCAATTTTTTTTACAAATTCTAGTTTTCGAAACCTAAATATCGTGGGGTGAGGACAACTTTAACAGCAAGTTATACTTCCTTTTTTCCCCACTCCATTTTTGTCCGTCACTTAGATATTTCTTCATTTGTGTGTTTCGTCAAGTTTTACAAGAGGACAAATGTTACTATGGAAATAGAATCACCAGGCCTTCCTCGTGGGAAAAAAAAAAAGGGAAGTCCAGATGAGCGTTTCTGGAGTCTAAGAGTCCCGCCGCCTTTAAACCGGAAACTGCTCGATGATACAAATCCTGATTTTCAAGCCCGAGTAAATGACAGTGAACCAAGTTTGAGGAAGGTTGCAATATCACCATTTCTAGTTTCATTTTCTCCAATAACTTGTAATGCGTTATATTTGGAGTGGTAGGAAACAAGGGGAGATGCGGTTTGGTTAATTATTGGTTTAATATTCAAACTTGAATGAAAAAATATATATAACAAAAATAAGTACATGTCATACAGTTTAAACATTTTACTAAACATCTTAATATGTAGAGTGCTTGATTTACATTGAAACCAACCATGAATAATAGCTGCCCAATTACGGTGGAGTTACTTATAAGCAGAAAAGTCTATAAAACAGCAGTCACTTGCAGTCTGTGATTATACTCTGACCAGTCATATTCAACAGTTGTTACTTAGAACCTTCATTAAAATATTTTATGTTTAAAGAGAATGTTTGAATAAAATAGATTGTTAAAAACAATGCAAATGCCTTCATCTGTCTTGATTTATGAGTCTTTAAAACAGATGACTTCAAACTGACATTTGCACACAAATTTAAAAGGTTTCCATATTGGTCATTACATGTACTTTATAATCCACAAAATACAAATGTAGTATCTGATAACATTTTTGAAGAAACTATTTATTTTCCAATTTGTCCTACTTCCAGATAGAAGCCAAGTATCTTTCAAGGAAAGGAATATTTCAGCAACAATTTGAAGAATTTTCTCCACAGATCAAAATGTGACGACGCGTCAATCATCTACAAGCTCTCCATAGTAAGCAGTCACTGTCTTGATTTTCTTGTTCAAGAAGTTCTGCTCTAGCTCCATACGTCCCCCGGGTCCTGCTAAAGATGCCAACTAAAACGAAGAAGAAAGTCAATTACATGTACCAATACAAAAACAGGGTCTACAAACATACCAAGTTTGAAGTACATGTGTACTTGATAGTTGCAAAAACTTGGAATATTACGAGAGCAGTTGTTAATATTTACATGAATACTGATTAAAATTCTCTTAATTAGGTCTGTTCTATTACGTTTCAGCTATAATTTTCCTAGATATTCTTCAATTTAGGAAATATAATTTCTCACCTGATCCACGTTTGCATTCCGCGGAACAAAAAAAGCAATATTCTCTGTGATCTGCTTGGTCGTCTCAAACAGCTTAAAGGTGAGTTTCCGTTAAGGAAAACATTCTGCTAGGATTTTCCAGTCCTGTTTATAAATTGTTTTTGTATCATTGAATCAATTTACCATCTGTTATTTATATAAGGTTCGTGTTCTTTGCGATTTGTTTTCAAAGGATATGCATCCAGAGGCATTATGTTGGTGATATCGTACACGTCAGCTTGCAAGTAGTCCGGTCCACCCCAGGGAGGGCTCAGGAATACCACGTCGGCCTTGAGCTTATCCGCCAGAAGAAAGTAATCACCCTGAATGAACTCGATGCGATCAGCAACTCCGTAGACTTGGGCATTGTGACGTGCACAGTCTATCTTTGCTGGATCGATGTCTACAGCGATCACTGTTGGGAAAACAATATTGCCTCTTGTTAGCGGTTTAACCCTAGTGTAGGGGTAGTCACGTGTGGCCTTTATTAGCCAATCCTTGCAAATGCGACTTTGTTGGTATTTATGCTCATGTTAATCTACATATTGATTAGCAAAGTCATGTCATTGAAAAAAAAACCTACGATACCTCTCTCGCAGGTGAACGCCAGTTGTATTGAGTTTCCCCCGACACCACAGAAGGCATCGATGACCAAATCGGAGCGACAGCGATGGGCCTGATGTCTGGCTATCCTCTCAGGAGTGACTGAGTACCAACCCTCTGACGACAGAAATAGAAGTCTTTTACCTTTACTGTTTACTGATTTGTTTCCCTCTAACTAATCCCTCCTTTTTGTTTCTCCTTTCACGGTGTGCCCTACTCATTTATTACTGTAGTACCTTTTGTGAACTTTTGTGAAAGGTTCTCACACTTTCAAGTAGACCCAGATACTCAAGTAGCACTTTAGCAGGCTTTCAGGACTATTTTTTAGTGATACTCGCACAAGTCCACAGCATCACAAGCCTCATTTAGCATGTTATGTACTCGCACCACTTGTGCTCCATCTGCATCTTTAAACATACATTACCTTCATCCATCTTAATCCCGTGGTCAAATCTGGAGAAGAGGCGATAGCGTTGAGCCCAATACTTCATCATGCCCGGATTACCGCTTATCTCCGGGTAGTCGGCAAGTCTCGGATCCTGAGTCAGAGCCGGCAATTTCTCATTCTGAGGCGCAACAATGCTGACATCTTGTTGAAGATTCTTGGAGGAAGGGCCCCCAATCTCTCCTCTGGATGATTCAGACATCGATTCCCGATCCTGCGACTCTGCTCCGGCTAATTCTTCAAGAGAAGAGTCCTGTTGCAACCCACAAGCGGCACTCGAGTTCTTCTGACCGGACGACTGAAGCACTCTCTTTTCGACAGAAACACCAGTGTCCTCCACTTCGTCTTTAAGGCTTAAAGAAGTTGAACGTGCATTCTGTTCCTCCGTGGAACTTCTCTCAGTATTTTCCTTGCTAACATTTCTGCCCTGGCCACTTAGAAACTCCTTTACTTTGCTCATCGTCTTACTACCAGTCATCTTCTTCAAACTCTCTACGCTGTCTGATCGTTCTTGTTGAACCTCTGCTTCTCCGTTGCTCGCTTCGACCTCTTCCCCCTCATCAAACCAGATGTGCATCGGAGCTTTCCGCATGTTTAAAGATTTGGATTTCCTACCGACGTCTTTCCGGATGTACTTGACTTTGACCGATGAAAATGTGTCCTGCCCTCGAAACCTTTGAACATCGAGAACAAAGTTTGGATAATTTTATTCATACGATGTAAATTTGCGTCAGGGTGATGCGATTTTAATATTTAGTTTTGCCTCCTCACAGAATTGTTTTATATTAAAAATGTATGTTTTGAGATTCACCAACGTAACTTCCAAAAGCACTGTATACTGAGCGCCTTCAAAATGCTTGCATTATGCTTGCATTTTATTTAAACAATTTCTTTTCGATCTTTTCAGGTCCAGCTTTCTTGTGAGAAAAGAAAATACAACTCGTACTTCTTAGATTCAGGGTCTGAGCTCAATCCAAGTTGTTTCAGGACATCTCTGTTCCCTTCATCATCAGTTTCCAATTCATGGCTACAAAAGAAAAAAGGGAAAAGTACATTTTTAAGAAGAAAAAAAAGGACAATTTTTACGACCAACACCCCTTAAAAAAATCTCCTCTACAAGATCCTTCTAAATATACAGGTTGGGGAGGATTTGAAGGTGAAACCTAGCCTCAATCACCTAATGGAAGAAAATGCAAATGTTTCAGGCATAAATAATAACAAAAAGCAAGTTTTACCTTCTCTTCATTTTTGTCGGCCTCTCGTCGGGTGGCTCCTCCCCGTCCCCTCCATGTCCAACTCCATCGCCCCCGCCACTAGAATGGAGCTTTCCGCTTCTCTGCCCTACATGTAGAAAATGATTAAGTTTCTCGTGTGTACGAAAAAAGGAGTAAACAATCCTAGCAAGATTTGAAATGCTGTTAATATTTTCACAGGTCTGTTTGTAAGGCTGCAATAAACAGTGAGTAAATGGGCTCGCAAAAAATCAAACGGGGGAAAAGCAGTGAATCGGAGCATTATTTTAATGGATACAATTTTCATTTCTGTATCAGAAAGCAATGGTTTGTTTTTGGAATGAACTCGAGTCTAAAGACTACGCTTTGGTAATATGAAGTACGGCTGTGTATAAACTGACCTATTTGTTGAGATACGTTGGCTTCATCTCCACTCATCTGTGTTTTTTGAGAATCTTTTTTCCGTTTCGACTTTCCATCGAATGGTTCTTCGTCAATGTCACTATCGTTGCGACAGCCATTATCAAAATCGTTATCATTTCTGGTGATGTCGTTAGAGTTGTTTAACTCCACTGCGAGGTGATGATCACAACCATCACAGGAGTTGGCTCTCGGTGATTGGTCGACGATATCACCTAATGCATCTGCAGCTTGTGATTGGTTCACCGATTCATCAAGCGGGAGCTGATTGGCTGTAAAGTTACTTCTGCCCTCAGCCTCCTCGCGTGATTGGCTGCTGTCAGTGCAAGAGTGTACCGCCAACTGTGATTGGCCAGTCACTCCATCTGTCCTCTCTCCCGATTGGCTAGTCGAATTGTCTGGTACCCCATGTTCACCAGTCTCAGCAAAACTATTCGTGACGTTAGTATGGTAATACTGGTGATAGTACCAGTAGACTTCTCCGCAATGTTCATCCCACAATCGGCTCCACTCCTCGGTCCATCCATTTCTTGTGCACGAGTTACCCTGCAACTCACTTCCATCATTTACCTTCCTACTCCGTGTCGTCGTAACCTCCAAATCTTGGCACGCGGCATTTTTTCCCTTGATTTCATCTGGCCTTTCTTCACGGCACTTCTTACTTATAGCAAAGGATTCTGCGACAGTTGCCGATTGGTCTGATAGCTGAGGATCATCAGTTGGGGCACTCGGAATAACTCCTGCCAACGAATCAAAATCGTTTGTGACGATCGTTTTTGATGTCGTCTCGCAATTTTCAAGAGAAATGGTCGAGATATTGTCAGCTAAAGACTGAACACATGTATTGGCTTCTTGCAATTGATGTGAGTGGTTTTCAATGTCTAAGTCGGTAACTGGGTGTTCTTTACAAAGTAAACTCGATTCACTACCCAAAACTTCAAACTGCTTAATATCAACCGACACAGGGAAATCTTGTGCACATGTGGCCTCTACGACGTCTGTGTTGCTCTCATTTTCCACAGGCTCGTTCGTTTTATCGTGTAGTTGATGTGCCTCATCCGACTGCACGGATGATGCACCAACGAGGTTATCGCCAGCTACTTGATCCCGATATTTTTGAACCCAGTTCTCCCATATGAGAGTTTCTCCATAGGTCTCCCAATATTTCTTCCATCCAATGTCGACTTCTGCCTCCTTGGTTACATCGGTTGTTTGGATACCGTCTCCCTGACAACACTCATCTTCTGTTGATGCTGAAAGAGTGCACCCGTTGCCAGGCAACGAAGCAACCTGTTCTTCATTCTCTGAAGCGTCCAATGCATCGGGGGATATGTCCATCTCTGATGCATGATGGGAAAGATCATGACTCCAAACTTGCTGCTTGTTCTTTTTGTTTTTCTTGTGTGCTTGCTTGTTCCTGTGCCTCACTTTAGGCATGTTGCCATTGTCCTGTCATCATTTTCAAAAGGAAAGGTAATGAAAACTAAACATTTCACTGAAGATACACTGTTTCCTATGACTATAAACATGATTTGTTTGTCTTAATGAATTGTGATAATAATACAAACGGTGTTGACTAAATTGGCTTATGATTTCAACGTTGGTAACAGCAGTCAAATACTTTGCCCAAGGACACAATACTTAGACAAAATTAATGGGCAATTCTAAATGGGCATTTTTTCATCTCGTTATAGACCTCATGAACATTTGTAATTTATAAAAGATGAAAACGGGTAGTTTCACTAATTGTTTGAAAAGAAAAAAAGGGTAATTTTATGAATTGACGAAATGACAACATTCTGCTTTTGTGTGGAATTACCCAAAAGTGAGCCAAGGCCTTCGAGTTACCGTTAATTGCTCATTAATTGAGGCTACAAATAAAGAGAAGCAAACACGGATTTGATGTAAACTCTAATAAAGAACAAACCTCCTCAAAATCTTGAAATGACCTGACGAAGCTGAGAGGAAGGCCCATGTCTCTCATCACTTCCTCTTCTGATGCAAATTCTCCCCGGAACAGCAAGCTAGGCTCTGTGTCAGGCCTGATGCTCTTCCCACCAACTCGGATGAAGGAGGAGTCAGTGTGACTCAATGAATATTCATGATGCTCATTAGTCAAGGTTACATCATCGCCTATTGATTCTGATTGGTTAATATCAACAGAATCAAATTGTGATTGGTTTGTTGGAGCTCGGTCAAACTCATCACCTTCATCAGTATCCAACTCCTTTGCTTGCAGATCTTTAAATTTTGACGGATCAGGCTTGCCATACAATCCCCACTCGTAGAGTTTGGAATCACTGTGAAAAGAAACAAAGTTTACAGCTACATGTACATCAGTCCATTTGTCCATTAACTTGTGCTCAAAATCTTTAAAAAGTTGCCTTGCAAATAACCTGGCAAAGTTTTCATCTGTGTGAATGCTGTATATTCAGAGAAAAAAACACAATATTTTAAGATTTAGATTCACAATTTGAATCGCACCCAAGATTAGCATTCGAAGTGCGTTCTCATTCAGGCAAATTCAGCTATGAACTAAACCGATCGATATAGCACCCATGCAAGTGTACGACTGAGTCCTTCCAATGTTTGCGCACACCATTCGCAGATTACAAACTGCCTCCTAATGGAAATTTCCAAAAATGCGTCTCTTCAACACATCTTTGGAAATTATCTTTTCTCAAAATGATAGCAGGTTTAACATGATAGGTGATTTTTACCTGCAGAATGCTCTTGTGCACCTCACAGACACTGGAGGGCACTGTTCGTCGAACTTTGGTGACATCGTAAATTGAAGCTCTGCAACACAGTGACTGATGTAATGTTCGGCCATTTAAGCTGAAAAAAAAGCAGATCATACAAATATATAGTAACTCCAAGTTACTCCCCAAGATGTGTGCAAAATTATATTAAAATTGGAAGATTTGGGACTTTTACTGACTGTGTTAGGGAATCATAGTCAAGCATTGATGATTTTTTTGTACGACTCATGGCTCTATTACTTAGGAGAGGGAACAGTAGAATACACAAACTAAATCGCCAGAAGTTTATTGTGTGTGCTGTCAATGTTTTTTTTTTTTATATTTAACCTTAACCCTCCAGCATGTCCAGGGTATTTTAACTAGACACCTTGCCAGATGCAGCAATCTGCATTATTTGTCAAAGCAAGTGATAACCACATCCAATTTGTGCACAGCGAAATCCATCAGGTCAGAAATCTCAAGGTCAAACTGATTCAAGAGTCTAGTCTGCGGTAACCCAATGCAGCAGAATCTATCTCTGGTATTGTTCCCTGTCAATGGGCATTACTTGATAAGCTCTCATAAGTCTTAAGTTAGACTGTGTCTGGCATTGGTTAAGGTAGTGGATATTTAGCTGGCTCCGGCTTTTATTACTTTATAGTACAGCAGCCTAACTAAGGTAAGCCTAGCCTGCGCCCTCTTAATGGAATATTATTTCGCCAGGTCTACACAAGGTTTACCCATGGAGAACTTATTTCTCCATGGTTTACCCCGCCCTACTGTCATTTAGCCAGCCATAAAGTATCTCCGGATGTCCCATCAGTCACGACATCTCAGTCACATGACAAAGAAGGCATGGAACCATGCCATTTCTCCCAAACACTCACTTATCATGTGTTTACCTGCTACAGAGTATCATGGATCAGTGCAGACAGAGTGTTTGAAGTCTCAATGCAATGTTGACCGTGTTTACAAAATTAGCAGCACAAACGATCCTCGTGCGTTTTACTCAGAAGGACGCCCTCAAGAGCTCACGTCGTGTATGTTGAACTCGAGAAAGCGCGAAAGTACAAGTACGAGAAAACGAGAAACGAAGAACCGAACTTCCAGGCAGCCAGCTTTCTCTCAGTCCCAGGCACATAGTTTTCTTTAAATGCTTTGTTTTGACGCAGTTCTTTTTACTGAAAGGTAGATAAAAACGTTTAAATAAATAATATTGTTCATTTCGATATACAAAATGTGATCAATACATCAAATTTGAGAAAAGGAGAGCGACAAATTATACTAAGTTACGTCATAAGACCATTTCGAATCTCTGGCTTCGTTTTTTGTCTTGCGCCTTAAGATGATTTTAGGCTCCCAACTGCAGAAACTCCAGCCACATTCTGATGGCTGTTGATTCTGCAATTGCTAAGCATGTTGTGCTTCAGAAACATTTAATCGGTTGATGTGAACCCCACAGTTCGGATATTCCAATTTGCTTATTTATATTTGCTTCTTCGGAATTCGGAGAACGAAGACGAAGCCGAAGACGAAGCAACGGAGGCGGTCGTCGTTTAATAATATCTACGTCCGCCGCGTCGGCGCACCGATCTGTACATGTACATGCAGTACAGGGATTTTTGGGCCGGGCTTTTTTCATCCCGAAATGAGCCAATCATGTATGTTTGTACACTGTATGTCATTGTAAAATTAAGTTCAAATGTATCATCCATAGCGGCCATTTCATGGTTCAGATCTTTGTAAAACAAAGTATCATAGAAAACAATATCAACGACACGTTGCTGGCCGTTTTCGTGTATTACTTTGATAAGTTTAATAAATTCATGTTGTTGTTTTTTGCCCTTTATGACGCTATTAACGTGAACAAAATCTGTCTCTGTTGCTCGACTGAAAATGAAATTAACTTTCAATTTCTAACAATTAGGCGTGCAGACGACACCTGTTTGACTGTCATAGTCAGAAACAGAGGGCGCTGCATTGTGTGAATTGTGGACGAGCTTGAAGAAAACTAGGCGGGAACAAGCTGACAAGCTGGTAAGTCGTGGCTCAAAGTGACCAATTTTGTTTTGTTTGCCAGAAAGTTTGGCAAAGGTACACAACCAAACAAGCTTTTATTAAACCTAATTAAAGGCATATGTAGTATACACCATTTGCAGATATCAAACATTTTTACTACCGAATTATTTAAGAATATCTTATTTAGAAATTGCGCTAGATATCCTGTAATTGTTCCGAAAAAAATCATAATCGTCGGACAGCAATCGCGAATATACCAAGAACAAACAAGAACAAACAAGAACAACTGCCCGCCGCCGGTTTAAATTAAAACGAACGGTGTTTTTCTTGCTTTTTTGTTGGCATTTATGATTGTAAAACTTCAGGTCGGTTAAACGATATATTTACTATAAAATACAACCCCCAAAAATACACCCATTCATGATAATTCAATCAATTATCAATGGTGTATCTACTTCAAGAACAAAATGCAAAAACACGGGTAGACAGTTTAATAAACTGCTTGTTAAATGGTATGATTTTAAGTCCCATCGAAATAAGCCGTTATTTAAACCCAAAGGAAAGAGAGAATTACCGATAGAATCTCAGATTGGGTGTGGAGATGTGAATAGGATCACACGAATTAAAAGTTTAGGTCATCTCCATTAAACATTTCCCGTTGGGCGTGTATAGTTCGCTGTCACAAGGTGGCGCCATGTCACTAAGTCCTCAACATAATACATAACACAAACCAAAGTCAATTTCGTCAGTCCTCTGCATAGACAATTATGGGGTAAAATAAGGACTTATCCAAATAAACCCCGAGGGATTAATAAACTTCGCCAATAATGACGACTGTGCTTTTCTCGGGGCCACACACGGAGCATGCAGGCGGCGGGGTACAGAGCCGCGCCGCCACCCACATCGATGCCGTGATGGCCGGATGAAAGGAGTCTAGTATTAAGGGGCTGGGCTGAACTTGAGGGCGAGTTAGATTGAGTAGACTTGATGACCACAACCCCCTCAAGGATTACGAGGATAGGCCCCTCATGGGATTCAAAGCTCGGGTTAAACTCGGGGATTTTTTACTAACACAGCAAATTGTAAATTGTGTAAAGAAGATTGCCCAAATAAAGCTTCCCTCTGTGCCGAGACATAGGCGGTCATTTTTGTTTTTCACGTATTATGTTTCGTTTCAAATAATAAACGCCACTCAAATTTCACAGACGAATGTTCAAAACCTACCATTTCGAAGTTTCAACTCGGTGGATACCCCCACTTAGGCCGCTACTATTACTGTTGAAAAAAAACGGTGGAAAATGATGTTGACCAAGAAAGACATTTCGGTCTCTGAAGAAAATCTTGTTAATAATAATATCGAGATATAATAATTTGTGTGGGTGATCAGTACAATCAAAAAAGCAGTTTGCTGGAGTTTTATTTGTTATTTATTTTCATGAAACATAATTAGGCCTATGTAGATTATAACATTTTTTATTTCCAAAAAAAGTCAATTGGCCGCAATCGTCTACAAATCTCTCGATTTTGTCTAAAAATTACGGCAACCCGGAATGATTTCACGGGGTGTTTTTTTGTTTTGTTTTTTCGATGATAATTTTCGATGATAATATTCGATGATAATTTTCGATGATAATGTTGCAACTCATTTTTAGATGACTGATTGTTGCAACTCGTTATTTCTTATATTAATGACAGCAATCCAGACAGAATATGTTCACGTGGTATCTAAAACTAGTACGACTTTTTATTCAAGTGTTAAATATTTTTTATGATGATTTTTTTGTAATGAGTAATTATTAAAAACCGGCATTCTTTAGCCAGATTATAGACAGTACAATATTGTTCAATAAAATCATGATTTGAAGAAACACAAAATTACCCTCAATATTCAGATTAGGCCTCTAAATACTAACTAAATTGGTTCTTTCAATCTATTTAATTCTAAATCGAGTTGTTGAGGTGACATTTTATTGTTGTCGGTGGTTACTATTATTTATTAACGATGGCAAGAAAATTTACGATGGTGGTAGCGCAATAAAATATGTATTTTGTTGAAACAAGTTTTCACCAAGTGAGGGCGGGCTTGCTTGACACCATTAAATTTATCGAGTATTCGCCGCGCAGACGGCCGGGACAAACGAAACCCCAGGGACGAAACAATGTGAGTGTCAAAGGAAACGCCCTTTCCGTTTAATTTATGTTATTTTGGTTGAAACGAGAATTCGTCAAATTAATTTCAGGATGGTAAGTATAATTCGGCAAAGATGTTATCAACAATTGACGTCGAAGAGGCATAATGTATCTTCTTGTCAAAAGATATTTAACGTTATTGATGAGTCACAAGTTTATTGTCAACTATCTGACCATCAACATCAGAACTTTCAATTTTTAACCATGTTTTAACCTACAACACTATCCTAAAAAACAATATTTGAACAGCTTGACGAACTATGAACCAGGTAATGATAATCAATCTTACTTAATTACGAAGGATTCAGCGATGACGCACGATTACATTTTGCGGTAGGATTACGATGGAATGAATAAATTACCGCCGTCGAACACATGTTGCCGCCCATTGGCCATTTTTTGCGGTTACGATCCAGGTACGTACGCGCATTCTCCACCAATGACTTCATTCGTGTCGTCAATGATTATGTTATGAGTAATGCTTGCCAAACATGCTCATCGTGTTTGGACACATTATGATAATACATCTGTAGGTATTTTGCCTCGTAACCTGAGAGACTGTTGCATCCATCTTTATGGTGACATCTTTGTGGGCGTGGTTCTGTCCAATTTTGGAAGGGTGTTCATGTTTGAATTCTGGCTCAATGCTAATTAATGTGCACTGGAAAACTGAACATTTATTAAGAATAAAGTAACTTTATTCCTGCTTTGGTGAAGTATTTTTTACAATGTTGTATTGTACTAAACTTTGTACATACATGTACATAAACATCCTTTTAGACATGCAGAATATTCAAATATATTTTTCTCCACAACAGTTTGTTAGCATTTAAAATAAAGTTTTTCGTAAGTTTTGCTGGTTTCTAAGTTCGTCATGAAAAACGTTTGCTTTGAATCGCATGTTGGCTGTTAGTTGTTTTTTCACACTTTCACAAACTTTAAAAAGTGTTGTTTTTCTGTAAAGAAAAGCCATGCATTATCCTTTTCCCAAAATTTGGTTAGAAAAAAAAAAGGATCATTTTGTAGGGTGTATGGAACGGGGTGATAAAACGTTGGACGTTTCGTGTATGGAAATTATGATTCTGAAAATAATACGATTTGTTAAAATAACACACATACACACCGTAGTTGCAATTTATGTTGTACATGTATCATGAACGAAGCGTGAACTTTGATTTCTTTGTTGTCGAATATTTCGGGGGAACAAAAACGTAAAAGCTGTATAAAAAGGTCCTCTATTGTGGATGGTTGTTTTCCAAAACGCCTCTCTATTTCTCCAGGTGTGCATGTAGCAACGGTGTAAACACATTAACCGCAAGATCTGAGTAAACAGGGGGGTGGGGGAATGATGTCATCTTCTAAAATTAGCCATGACGAGAGATATTACCTGGGGCAATACACCTCCCTGATTGGTTGACCTGCTCACGTGGTGTAACAAAGAAGAAGAAAAAGTCCCATATTGAAGTGGATAACGCATTACCTAATGCTGTTTGACTCTGGCCACGCCCCCATCAATTGAATTACAAGAGTGGACAAAAATAGTCATCGAGAAATAGATGATCGAATTGTTTGGCTAAATATAAAATTGATGTAAGGCTGATTTGAATGGGGTTTGCACAATTATTACAATGTACTATATGACTTCAAAATAGTATAGGGTATTTATTGACTGGTTTAAATAACGGTGCTAGACTTTGAATTAAAGGCTTTTCCCAACTTTGATTTTGCTGTAATTTTTGAAAACAGATGAATTGTTAGGGTTCATATTTATACTTTTAATAAATAGTTTGATGTTGACCCATTGTTAAGTTTTGTGATCATTATATGCTGTAAAAACCAAGACATTTAAAGGTAGGATACACCATTGGTAATTGTTTGAATTATCGTAAATGGGCAGATTTGGGGGTTGTATCTTATAGTAAATCATTTCACTGACCTGTCCGAAGTTTTACAATCATGAATGCCGAGAAAAGCACAAAAAACAGCGTTTGTTCTCAACCGGCGTCGAGCAGTTATTCTTAATCTCATATTAATTGTGTGTTTTCGCGCGAATTTTTCTTTATACAATTATATTTTTCAGAATAATTACAGGATATCTAGCGCAATCATTTTGCTGGATGCATAGAAGAACTATTTACTTTTAGATAAGTAAGAAATTTCTTAATAATTTGGTATATTTTCAATATCTGCAAATGGTGTATCCTACCTTAGAGCCCATCAAGTTTAGGAGACTAGGCTATAGTTGCTGGCACCCATTCATCGGTGTGTAGCAGCATTGCAAATAAAATTTGGACCAACTAAATTTAGTAAATCGGGGCAGTGTTTGAAAATAGTCGGGTTTTTTTTCTCGAACGATTGCCAGCCGGCAATCATATGAAATTGAATCAAAATTCCACTTTTCTTGAAAACCACAGCACACCAGATGCTGCGATTTCACAGGGTGCCAGTTGAGACTGTTATTCCCAGTCAAGTAAGGTATTTCATGATAATTCAGGAGTTTGTTTGTTTTATTTTTGCAAATGGTTTTTACAACCTTTAACGCTGAAAATAATCACACAAATTCCCTAGAGAACGATACTTTTATTTCGTTCCCGAACGGCATCGTCGAGCTATTAACAATTCAGTGTTTTTTCTTCCATAAGCCGCCAATGAATTATATTTATGGTGCAGTATAATTTACGGTTTACTACCAAATGATGATTATCTAAGGTAAAGTAGGCTTGGAGTTAACAGCGTTAAAGAGTTAAGTTTGTTTGGGCCACCTTTAAACCCTATCACAATGATGTTGAAAAATCTGACGGGTATATATATCGCGCATCGCGTTTCCAACCAAATATAAATACCGCGGCTCGAATCTAGCGGTTCTTTTTTTATCAGACATCTTGTAAACATCAGAAAATACGGCGGCACTTGAAGAATTGAAAACATAGCGGCACACGATAAAGAGAGGGGGACCGGGGATTTGGTAGATGGGTGCGGCGGTGCGGCCGACTCAAATTTCGGCGGCGTTCTTTCAAGGTTCTCCCGGCGGTGTCAGGCGGTTGTTTGTCCAAGTAGGGGCCCCGTTGCACGTGGGACCTCGACTCGCAACTGTCGGTAAAATACATCTTTATCAATGGTCTCCTTTGAAGAATGCCGATAATTATAAAGCCGTTATCAAAAACTGTTCTGTTATATTTTTTGAAATTGCAGTGTATATGAATGGTGTAACCTGTTTGGGTCGGGGCTTAGGTTGGGGAGAGAGTTGTATGATTAAAGGTTACTTTCAAGTGTAAAAATGTCAAAGAAAAAACATTTTTCTGAAGATTTATAAACTCGATTCAAAAAGCCAAAGGAGGCTTCGTAACACAATCACCAAACAATAATGTGCAAGAAATTGCCATATTTAGCCATTTTACTGCGCGCTAACTTCTAAAACTATAATTTAGCAAACGCAGGTTGTAAATGTATACAACTTTAATAGAACATGGATAGAAACAAAAACTATTTTAACTTAAAGGAACAAAGAAGGACAATCAACTCTCGCTGTGTACTTTCTCTTTAAACAAATATAATAAGGAAGGAAGGGCCCAGACAGTGCGTTTGGATGCGGTATATAATACAGCCCAGGCCCAGGATGTTTCAAGAGAAATGTATATCCTAATTTTTTTTTTGAATGACTTCTGGCGGCAGGGGACGTTTGTAATGGTGCGCCACAAAAGTACAGCCTGTTTTTTTTTTTTAAAGTGGCAAATTGTCAAAAAGTACAAGTTGGTTTCTTGGATGACCGCTGTATACCTAAAGAAAATATATTCCCAGTTTAATTACATACGGTCATTCTGATGAGTGATGTTGGCCTTTGATAATGATTCCTTATAGTTATACAAAAACAATTTGAGCTTGCGGCTTCAATGGTGAAAACATATAGTGTTATTATATACATTAAACAAACAACCGGGCAGACGTTTAAAAACAAGATTTCGAACATCACAGTTCCGCTTTCAATAGCAGAAGAATTGTTTTAATGAGTCATTTGTTCTCTTTCTATAAGTCCATTGGCGGGTATTATCGGAAAGCAAATTGTGATCACAAAACTAAGGCCTAAACTGTGTTCAGTGTGTCGATTTCAAAAAAAGGTTTTTTTCATGAAAACATTGTGCATGCTCTTTATTTAGTTAATCATTTATAAACGGGGAAGAATTATGATTGAATGGGCGTGGCGGGATTTGTAGTGGTAGCGAGCAGTGATTCTTAATTAAAGGTAGGATACACAATTTGCAAGTATCAACAGTATTTACTATCAAATTATTAAGATGTATCTTACCGTTATCTAAAATTGAATTTTATTTCGCCGGACGGCGATCGTGAAACAAAAAAAGCATAAGAATAACTGCCCGACGCCGCGCCGGTTGAAAACGAACGCCTTTTTTTCATGCAAGATATAGACGGTGAGGTTGAGGCGTTCTTGAGCTATATTTCTTCAAAAGACCTGTACAGTTCTGAAATGAAACCCTTCCTATTAAATTGTTGTATCAAAATAATAAATATAAGTTAATATACGGGATAAAATCATTAAGATTTTTAAACTATCTAAAAACTGTAAAGTCCCAATAGGCCTATATAAAACATAACTGATAGAGGACCAGTTTATCAACATAAAAAAACAAAAACCGGAAATGTTTAGGACAAAGTCAAAGACATACATGTATTCCTATAAAAATAATTTTAACAATTAACATTTATCAATTACAATTTGTATCAAATTTATCACTTTTTGGTTCACTTCGTCAAACCAAAAATGCACATCAGCATTTACCAGATAAAAAGACATCTTTAAGTTCGTATGTGTTATTAAGGGACGCGCCACGTGCAGGTGAACACCTAGCCTAAACAAAGTATGACTGAAAAATATAATACAGCTATCACCGTTAATATCAACAATTATATCTTTAAACGCAGGGGAATTGTCATAACCAAATAAAAAAATATAAAATCACAAAGAGCAAATTTGTATTGTCGGTTTGCGCTTTGTAAAGCCCCCCCCCCCCCCCCCCCACCCCCCAACTAACACAAAAGGGGGGGGGGATTTTTAAGCTCTCTCAAGAAGTTGAGCCGGAGAGCGTATCGGCGACGATGATTGACAACATAGCGGCATTTCTTGTGATCTGTCGGCGGGCAAAAGGCACCGCCGTGACCCCGTGACGAGTGGCGATAACCCCTAAACGATTCCACGCGTCGGGGCGACTTTGATGTCGACCGGGCGCCGGACCCGTACCGCCAAGCCTCAACAAACGCGAACAAAAACATTCGGTTGAAGCCGTGCTTTTATTATGGATAGCGTATAGAATACATTTCTATCATTCCGGAAAGGTAAACAAATAATTCATCTCATTTATTGCTTACCCCCCACAAAAAAAACACCACCAAATGTTTAACAATAACGCACTGTAATTGGAAATTGTACACACACAAATTACGAGTTGTTGAACCCATAGATTGATTGCGTTCTTCAGCCATCTTAAGGGTGTGTTTTAAATTGTTGGCAATTAATTAACAATACTCATGCATAATCATGTTTAACAAAAGGATAATCCTCTATAGTGTAAACAGTATACAGATACGAGAAGAAACACCGATTCACATAGAAGACAAACGACTAACATCTTGAAAAACATCTAAAACCTTTTCCACTAGATGTACATGTATATCTCATAAATGCCACTGTAGTTTTCCCCCATTTTGTCATAACTCTAAACTCTCCGGAAATTTCCTATAATTATTTTTGAGGATTTATTGCCATATTTATAATCTTTATCATCGTTTATACCCACACTTGAACCAGTTGAACTGCCGTTAATTTGATATGTTTTTTTTCTTCATACTTGAACAAGTTTTACTGCCCAAATGGTAGTAATACTTTATTTGCTTTTGTTGTATGTAATAACACAAATGGCTGGGTTAGGTGGATCATAATTGTAGTAAATTTTGTGACGATGACCTGTTTATTAAGTGTTGTGTTCATCATAGATGCTGGAAAAAACCAAGAACATTAATGCTGTTTTGTAGTCTGGTTCCTCGACTCCCTTGAACACATAAATGCTCTATTGAATTGAATTGAATGGTAGCAATTTATAAATGTCAGGATATTAAAATATTAACACTCTTATAAATGAATTGTGGACTACCTACATTTATGAAATTGGGGGCAGTGAAAAGTATGTGTTGAGAAAAGGGCAACATGCTAGTTAAGTTTACTGGGGTTGGCAATAGTGGTTGTGTTGGCTGCACCCCGTGCGGTGCGGGAATTTACCTTGGCAATTGTTGGCCGAGTTACCAAGGAACAAGCACGCGGAGCACTGGTGTGGGCAAATCGACACCCAGCCCGGAAACATTACAAAATGTATAGAGATTATCGATCCAGTGCCAAACTTGGTCGGGGAATATGACTGCGTTGTTAAAATGTGTCAAAAACTGCTTCAAGGCCAACATGTCAGCTCGCGTCCCCGATGAAATACAGAGACGATGATGTGTTTTTTTGAACGCCACTATAGTTGAGTCAAACAAACGACGCAAAAGCGCGGCCTGGATAGATACAATTTAAACAGCGGTGTTTGAAATTGATACACAATTGAACTTTTCCTGAAAATCACACCAGGGCCCAATTTCATAGAGCTGCTAAGCAAAAAAATTTGCTTAGCACAAAAAGTCTTGCTCATTAAAAATAGGTTACTAGCCAAAATTATACATGTTTTTCATGCTAAGCAAGAAAACAGCTGATTATCAATCCAGAACAATAAAGATCAGGTAAAAATTTGGTCTGTAGCCTTGTTTTTGTCATGCTAAGCAAATTGTTGTGCTTAGCAGCTCTATGAAATTGGCCCATGCTGTGATTAAGCTTGAGACTATATTCACTTACAGTCAAGTAAGATATTTCATAATAATTCAGTAGTTTTTTTTAAATGTTTGCAAATGGTGTATACATTCACTGTCAATCTAAATTATATTAGTCAAAATTTGAGGCATCATTTTGACACAAAAAATGTCAAAATAATGCCTTATATTTTGACTAATTTACGTTATTTTGACTAAAATAGTTTGACAGTGTCGTACTGCCTTTAAAGCATTCATAAAATGCATAAAAAGGTTGAATTCTTGACACAGATTATAAAAATACATCCCGGCCACGTGTGGCTCACTTTCACTCTCGGTGTTAGGTTCTCGCGAACTCGCGCACCCCGCGTGACCTTGCTTCCGCTGCAGACGACCTACACCGGCGCTGCCATTGGTGACCGACGGTAAATAACTGAACGCTCGATTCTAGATCTATAGGGCTATAGGTCCACCCCCTACCCACGGCACATATCGTCTTAATTAACCCTTGGCACGATCACCCACGTAGGTGGTGATAAATGGACGGAACTATTCCAAACGTCTAACAAAGAAATGGGTGGAGGGTTGAATTTTTCCCTTCAAACTACCCCAATCTATCAAACTAGTCTAATCAATCGGTTGTACATTCTACTCTTCTTCTTTTTTTGTACAAGTACAATTTTTGTATCGATTTTTAACGATGGTCGGCATCGGGCCTACCATTGTTGAAAACGGTAAGCAACTAAAAAGAGCAACCAAAATGACAACCCTAGCCCTAGCCCTAGCCCTAGCCCTAGCCCTAGCCCTAGCCCTAGCCCTAGCCCTAGCCCTAGCCCTAGCCCTAGCCCTAGCCCTAGCCCTAGCCCTAGCCCTAGCCCTAGTCCTAGCCCTAGCCCTAGCCCTAGCCCTAGCCCTAGCCCTAGCCCTAGCCCTAGCCCTAGCCCTAGCCCTAGCCCTAGCCCTAGCCCTAGCCCTAGCCCTAGCCCTAGCCCTAGCCCTAGCCCTAGCCCTAGCCCTAGCCCTAGCCCTAGCCCTAGCCCTAGCCCTAACCCTAGCAAAGGCCCTAGCCCTAGCCCTAGCCCTAGCCCTAGCCCCAGCCCCAGCCCCAGCCCCAGCCCCAGCCCTAGCCCTAGCCCTAGCCCTAGCCCTAGCCCTAACCCTAACCCTAGCAAAGGCCCTAGCCCTAGCCCTAGCCCTATTGGGCCGCCCAGTGGTGGGTCACCCTAAGCCAAGCCGCACGACGATTGCAATAGAACAGTGCCTTCCCGAAAAACCAAACATGTTCAAAATGCTGACCCAAATTAGTAGTTATTTGTAGTTATTTAAACATTTAAAATTGTAGTTAATAACCTAAATTGTGTTTGTAATGGGTGCAAGTCAGCCGAGTCTGGTGGACCGACAATATATTCCCAGACGAATTATATTGCTCCCTACGGTCTGAAATAGGGTCAGGGAACCAGACTATTAAAAAAATCTTCCAGCATATGAACACTGAAAACCCTTTATCAGGTCGCTGTAACTTATGTCCTATACGTACTAACACCTTTACCTTTTTCTTTCTGAGATTGGGGTTTCACTTCACAGAATAATAATCAAATAATCAAAATACCCTCTTTTGAATTTTTGTTTTCCTCACTGTTGTCGCAAAAATCATAGGCAATGCATAGGCCTAGACTTTTTGCAATTGATCTAAAATGTCAAATGTACACTTGCCTATAATTTAAACCTGAACAAATTTCACCGGATGTTTTGGCAAATTGTTTATTCTAGTTACTAGTGATATCTTGCGAGGACGAGGAAGGATTCTGTTGGCATATCCGCGCACTAGTAGTACATGTACACATGTAGTAAGATTGTTACCCCGGCCCGGCCCGTCTCCTCCGGATAGAAATGAGGAAAGGCAACGAGCGGATATTCAAACATTCGGAATTGAGTTGGCCTCAAATTTCTGATGTTGAATTTCCCTGTTGGTGTTTCAGTCAATGTGTACTTTAGCGGCAATATAATGCGTACTTCCTGAAGATGGGACACGCAATTTACAGCCCTATCAATTAAATCGAGATTTTTTTTTTTTTTCAGAGCAACTTTATAACATCTGCAAAAACAAAATTGTTACCGCTGGCCGGCCGCAAATATTTATTTCCTAAACGTAACTGGCAGATTTCATGAATTATTCAGTAGTATGGATGAGAAGTTATGTTTATTCATCGGAATAAAACATGACGTCACAGCATTGTTGTTATTTAGTTAACTATAGTTACATTAAATCACTTTGAAGAACAGCTGTTGTCGAGCTGCTATACGTAGTGTAGTGGATAGTGGGATGGGCTATGGATCAAAGATCTCTGGTTTGAATCCTGCTGTAGGTCACTTCGTTGTTTTGTAGTCGAATTGATATCTTTCGAATATTTTTAATTTAAGGGAAAAAAGAGACCTAGAACCTAATTGTTGTACAGTGATCAATGCAACTACTGAATAATTCATGAAATCTGCCAGTTAGGTTTGGGAAAAAAATATTCGCTGGCGATGGCCGGCCGGCCCCGTCAACTGTACCTATTTTAATTTTAAAATATAAAACATTAAGGGCCAGGGCTGTAACTACGAAAGCTGTTTATCTTTATATAGACGGGTTACACGCGTCTTCCTAAACACCTGAATTAAACAACCCTTACTAAATTTCTTAAATGGTTGTTTAGTTATCCTCGTGTAACTTGGACAGTCTAAACTTATTGACCGTGGTCCCTATTGTTAAATACATTGTAATATAGAGGATTGCGCAACAATATGAACATACGATAGGCCTCAGTAGATAAATCTTCAGCAGGTCTTTACTTAGATACTCTACAGCCATATGGCTGATACCAAAAGGCAACACAGTGACAATTTCACTGCCGACGAAAGGATGGCTCTCGTTGAGACCATGAGGAACCTTATTTTGTGTACAATGTTTAATTAGTGTTTAATTATTGAAAAGAAACAGACCGACCATAACTCGGAACTGTCAACAGGTGGCGCCCTACGGACGAACCGGAAACTTTTCATCAAACAACAATGTCAACGCGCACGGCGTTTTGGTTGCCCATTTTAGTCTCGGGGATTTCCACGGCAAATGTCAAAGAATTCCAGTAAAGGATTAAAGAACAAAAGGCCCTTTCAGGTTAGGCTAGTTATTTTTGACAAATATTATTATATTTTACATGAATTATACCTCAACTGCTAGTGCTACTTCAGGTTTTTTTGCAGACGAACCGGAAGCATGCAATGTGCAATGTGCAGTGCATGTTGCGGGTATACGCGTGCACGTACGTACACGTGGTGCAACGTTCGGCTAGCTACAATGCATGCACAAAACTCATGAAATTATTGCACGTTGGTTATTTTTTATCAGAATTGATACACACAAAGGAATTACAGATATATTAATAATGTGCTCCTCCTTTTGTGGGAGTTGATATTGGACATTCCAGTTTATATATTTTTAAAATCTTTTTAATTTCCAAGAGGCACTGGTGGTTCAGTGGTAGAATTCTCGCCTGCCACGCGGGAGACCCGGGTTCAATTCCCGGCCAGTGCAAGTTTTTTTTCTTCACTCATCACAATTTTCATTTAGTTTTGTTTTATTTTAAGGAAATTGGAATACTATTCAATAGAAGCACACTTTTTTCTTTTTTCACTTTTTCTATTTTGTTCGCACATAAAAACCACTATTTCTCAGTTATTTTAAGATATTTATCAAATAATGGAATTTCAGCTGGCCAAATTCCCATATTCCCAAATAAATATAAAGGCATGAAGTTTTCTACTACATTGTATAAATAAAGAGTTAGTTTTTTCTCAGATTTTGCGAAAACAAATTAAACATTTTGTTTCCCTCAAAAGCTTATTAATTTTTAACTATCAATTTTCGTTAACACTTTTATTTTTGTTGAAATACATGTTTGGGAGATCCTTCATATAAGTATTATTGCAATGCAAACTGATGCCAAATAGCAAAAAAAGGTTTCACATCCTGTTTTTCCAACATTAAGAAAGCCCTGGGCACACGGTCTAAAGTTAAACCATACTATACTGCACTTTCAGAAGAGGCCATGGATATGGCAATTGAACCTTGATTTCACTAAAGTGGATGAAATTATAATTTTAAAGATGTACAATTTGTGTTTAGTAGGTGAAACTTGTCCATGTTTATAATTTAAAGACACTTTAAAGTAACGTTGCAATTAAACATTTGTAAAGACTCAAGTCAATGACTCGATGTGACTCGACGCGACTCGCCACGACTCGCCACGACTCGACTCCTGATGAGTAATTGACTCGACTCGAGTCACTGCAGGACAACGACTCGAGTCCCTCATGAGAATGACTCAACACGACTCGAGTGACGGCTAATAAGACTCGAGTCCCCAAAAATATTCTACTTGAAATGTTATAATTGTGAACAATACCATCATTAATGTGGTTTTAGAAAGTGTGTCTGCGGTTACTTTTTCCAGTGATTAGTACCGAGACTCACACAATTGTGAATCCATTTTTGCTGTTTTCTCAAATTATATACCATAGACAATTTTTTAGTTATCAATGCACGTTTAAAAGCTGTTTTTTTTTTTTTACAGGCCAGTGTTTGTATGCCATGTTTTACACATGGTGTCAGAAGTGGGATCCAAACACCAGCTATAAATAGCACCCATTGATCAACATAGTTCCTTTAAATGAAAACAAAATGCACACACAAAAACAAATAAACTTAAGTACATACAATTATTAAGGTGGCGGGTACAGTTTTGAAGGTCACATTGGTCCTACGCCCCATTTGGTCCTTGTATGAAATTTTGGCATAAAACATGATTTTACAAAAATATTGTTTGGATTCAGTGCACAGATATACTTTAAGTCACACATACAAATCAAATGAATTAGGAGGGCCTGATGTAGATTTATAAGTGTCATGCCTCAAACAAAATTACTGTGGATTTTCTGTTAACTTATAATGTTAACTATCTATGGTTTTACAAACTTGGTCCGGTCCGGGGGACAATTGTTGTCAAGAGCCGGTTTGCTTAGCTTACCCCCTGGAGCCGAATTAAAATGAAATGGGATATGATTGTGCACTAAGTTATATTTACAAGGGGTCAGTTTTATGTGGTAGGGGCACCCTTGGAATATGCAAATTAACCATGCACATTTGAGTATCACCCTGAATGGCCAGTTTGTTTACATCATGCATCATTTATGAACCACAGTGGCTGTGTATTTCTGTAAATGGAAGGCTTCAGCAAGCCGTTTTTGTTTCCCCCCAGCACTCGCTTCTAAACACAACAAATCCTTTCCCATTTGCATTTTAAAAAACTTGAACTGACCCCTACTATCATATCTCCAAAGCTAAAATCTGTCAGCAGTTTTTGTTTTATTTATTTTTTAAGGCACAACAAATCACTCCTCAGATCCACGACTTGTGTGTAATGCGATACCAGTTTTCTCGAAAGCGTTTGTGCCACTTTTGAATATTCGGCGGTTTCGCCATAGTTTCGCTAACTGCTGCCTACAAAATGCAGTTTCTATTTCAATAAACTCATGAAAACACCCACTGAGCTTATTTTGTAATTATGAAATCAATGATATAGAACAGCCCCCTATACCGCCCCGTTCAATACAAACAAAATCAAATACTTTGTGGTGAGATGTTTTGGCATAGGGATGTCAAGTTGGTTGTTGACAAGTTGGAATAGAAAACAAGTGGTTCAATGTTGATGAAATGCAGATCCTTCAGGATTAGATAGCAGTCCTGGGTGATTACATTCTAGCCTGTGTTTCGTTATGTCAACGACCTGCTGTACTTTGATTCATGCATTAAAGGGTGGAAACACCATTTGCCAGAGTTGTATTCGAGTTCCTGCAAGTCCTAGCACAAGTCCAGTCACAAGTCCTTTCACAAGTCCAGTCACAAGTCTAGTCACAAGTACAGTCATAAAGCCAGTCATAAGTAACTGGTTGAACAATGACAAAATAATGCTTTTGTCAAAGCTAATTTGAATAGCTTGTGATTTGAATTAGAACTGGAGGACTTGTGATGGACTTGCAGGGACTTGCAGGGACTTGTGGTGGACTTGACTGTACATCCCTGCCATTTGCAGATATCAAAATAAACATACAACTGAATTATTCAAAAAATATCTTACTTATTTGAAAGTTTAAATAATGATTCTAGGCATCCAGCAAAATTAAATATCCTGTAATTGTTCTTAAATTAAAAGAATTAAAAAAAAATCGCGAGATTGTAAAAAAACACACCAAGAAGACAAGAAAACTGCCGGACACCAGTTGAAAACGAACGCCTTTTATCTCGGCATCCATCACTAAAACTTTGGACAGGTCATTTAGGCGACATATACTATAAAATACAACCTCCTCAAATCCAACCGTTCCTGATATAAATTAAAACAATTACCAATCCACAACATCAACCTAAAAAGTGACAAACAGCCAAATGTGTAAGTCATTAACCTAGATTTATATCTGGGATTCCAGGGTTTACTCACCCCCTCCCTTCGTATATTTTCCTTAAGATGCAGCCAGTAAAACAAGTTAATATCCAGGATAACAACTGCTGTCTTTGTTGTCCAGTTTCGACAGTTAGTGAATTAGTTGCTGTTTCGAGATTTGTCTACTTTAGTTCAAAACTCATTTAGTTTCAAATTCAGTTGTACTTTAGTTTGGAAACGTATTAAGGTTTGGAATATACATTTGTGCTACTTTTTTGAGTAAAAAAAAAAAAAGTTCTTGAACAAAATTGACGAAAACAAAAGGTATTTTTTTATGAAGAGTAAATATGAAAAGCCATCATGTCGTGAATACTGCGCTGTGAAAGCTTGAATCATTTCAAACTAAAACCAACAGCCACTTCCAGATGATTTGCTCATAATTTCTTTCCTTTTCTTGTCAAACCAATGACATATCACCTGATTGCCCAAGGACCCTATGCCCTCCCCCCCCCCCCCCCTCCCCCACCTATGAAAACATGACTTTTCCCTCTCCTTTCCCCCAGTCTGTGAATTAAAAACTGACTTTTAATTCCCTTTGACAGGATGATTGGCAGGCGTTGGCTCGGGAGTAAGGAGACTGTAGCAGTTTTTTTCTCGAAGGTCAAGGGGTGAGTGAAACCATTATTTTTTCCCCCAATTTTAAAGGGTATGCGCAAGAAGAGAAGATGTACTAACTAATACACAGACTACTTCTCTCTTTGTACCCATCTAACCAACTTACAAATTCACCGACCGATAGGTATAGGCTACACCGAATCCTTCCTGGTGTCAAATTCGCATTCGCCTTCGCTGGGAGGGGAAGCCTTTATCTTAACGAATTCGATTCGCACACGCAATCGCCTGAAGTATGAACCAGGAGACAGACTGACTGTCACTTGTAAGCCGAGCAGTGCTATTGTATAGGATTCCCTTATAAGGCTAGCGAATGGGCTATACCAGGCCCAATGTGCAGACCAGATGCATACAAAAGACTAACAATTATTGTATGAGTTCTGGGACCACGAGATGACTATGCAGTGGAGGGGGGGGGGGGGGACACAGGGGAGGGGGGCGGGGGCGGGGGGGGGGGGGGGGGGGGGGGGGACACAGGGGAGGGGGAGCACCGTTGTGCCCCAATTCAAAATCTTGCATTGCACACCAACAATATACTAGCCTTTTGTGACCCCCCGTGAAATAAATTGATTGTTGACTCTCCTAATCTCCTACATTTGCACCTATGTAGGCCTATGCTTGAATTGAAGTTTACCCAGTTATAATTTTAACATCCCCGAGCCCAGACGCGGGATTATTTTTAACGAAACTCGATCCGAGGCGGGTTCTGGCCGTGCTCGCTGCTGACAGACATTTCCGGCCTTGCTCGTGACGCGTTTATGCGTCATTCGTTTTGAATCTGGGGAAAAATTTGCGTGTATATACGTCCTCCGGCGCGAACTGGTTAAAGCCTGTGAATAATTATAAATGACAGCAATCAGACAATACTTTTACTAAGGGAATAAATGTGTGTTCGGGAGGTTTTAACCACTCTGTTTAATACCGCTTGGAGTCTGGGTGCTGATAATTACCCGAGCCGAAGGCGAGGGTAATTATCAGCACCCAGACTCCAAGCGGTATTAAACAGAGTGATTAATACCGACCGAACACACATTTATTCCCATTCATAATTACCTTTTTTGTAAAATTCAGCCAAAAAAGCCCCGAAAATCACGGCAAATTGTCGCAAGTAAATTTCGGTGTTTCGCCATTCTGTGTGTTTTCCCCTATCCATGTTCACGGGCCACTGTCAAATGACATGTTTCCGCCTCTGTCGCTCTACGTCACAATACATGCAATAAAGCGTATTTACCATTGATCTCCATTATATAGACTGGATAGGCCTCCGCGTCTAAATGGCGTACGCGCGCGTGTTTTTTTCAAAGGGAAAAGAACGAACGTGACGCGACCGCGTTTGTGCACGACTTATGGAATTTTTTTAAAAAGTGGAAGACTTTTTTTCTTAAATTTGTCATATTTGGAGGAAAACAGGATTTTGCACCCGAATGGTTCAAAATAGATAAGAACAATGGTCTGCGCAGCAGTGAAGTGCCCGGAGAAGGATGTCCATTGAGTTGTCCATGTGCAGGGGCTACTTTTGTTGCCAACTGGTTTTAAACACTTCTAGCCATGTCTTTATCGTCCGTTTAAAACCGGCCACGTGACGGGCTCTCGACCAATAGGAATGCCTAAACTGTCCCAGGTATTTATGAATGAGGGTTTAGTACATGTACCAGTGGTATAATCTTTAATCCAAGATTTAAAAAAAAAAAATAATTCGGTAGGTAACTTTTAGGATAAATAAAAATGACCCTGTACCTCCTTACGGTCGACCTGAACCATGGAGCCATATGAACTACTCGGCTGTGTCACTTATAATTGAACTTGTTGGGGTGTCGAGGCGGCCCGCCGAGCTACCTGCCAATTTCTGCGTACCTGTTTACCGATCACGAGTCCACGTCATCGGTGGGCAATGCTAACTCCACCCGATGCCGTGTTGTCAAGGTCGATTACCTGCTGTCAGGAAATGTTGACAATGACGTTTGATTGACCGCCAAGTTTGTGATTATTGGTCTTGCTCTAGTCATAGTGCCAAATACCTTTCAAGTTTCATCTGTGGTTTTCAAAGTCTTGAAATCTTGCTCCGTATTCGTTTTTTTATTAGTGCTCTGTTGTACTCGATAATCAGCTCTGGTGAGTGGCTCCGATTTGTGCAGCCAAAGCACGCACAACAATTAGGCATCTCAGATCAACCCGGCATTTCTTTGCCGCGCGCAGACAAGAGATGAAAGAGAGCCTATCTCAACTACGTAGTTTTTGCCCACTTACAAAATGGCGTCCATGCATCCTTGTCGGAACGTGCGCTATCTATAGTTTCTATAATATAACTCTATAAATAAGACTAATCAAGAACAGTATAGACCAGAGCCAAACAATTTACCGAGTAATATCTGATAACAACGTCTGGGACCAAGATTGTCTGGTAACTAATATGCACCACACATAATAGGCCTATTCTATTTTAGGTCCTACGCGTTTTAATTTTGAGAACTTGGGATCCCACAAATTTAGTATCGCGTTGCACAGTTCCGTGTAATCTCAGATTTCCATTAATATAATTAACCGTCTTCAAAAATTACATCTCACGTTTAAGAGTTGAGGAACTGCAAAGTCATTTCCCTTTTTCGCTCGTTGAAGTAAAACAGTTTCAAACTTTCCTTATGATGATGCAACTTTGAAAAAAAAATTGTTAATTATTTGTATTGCCCATCTCATGGCAACCGGCTCTATTGTGCAAACATTTTGAACAACACAGTGTAAATCAACCTGCACACAATCCTGTTTATTTATGATTCATCGCTATGATATATGACACTGGTTATACCATAAGATATAAACATGTGGTATTAAGCAACGATGGACCTTTGATCTCATATCAGCTGTTGTGAGACCGTGTAGGGGTTGTGGGGGTGGGGGAACATAGAAGGCCAATCTACGGTCATGATCGTGCCTCGGTCTTCAGGGGACACACATAAAATCAGCTCTGTTTATCACGTAAATTGAGTCATTTTAAAGCATGTTAGAGCATAGTTGTAGTAATGTTAGCCTGGGATTTTATTGGAGTGATGGAACCAGACTTTGGGGCTCCTCCCTTTGTACGTGCTGCTTCCTTTGGTGATCTGAAAGTTGTTACATTGGTGCAAACTCTGGATGATCGGCTCCATGTTGTCCAAGTCGCGCACACAATTATGTTGCATTGCAATGATTCAGAATGACTATTCACTGTAAAATATGTTCATGCATCAGTCATTGGAGTTACGGGGTCAATCCCATACGAAAGCACTGCCCGGATTTCTTCACCAGTCCATGCAAGTCTAAGCATGAATGAATAATGTCTAAGTCACAAGTGGCACTAAGTCGGGCAGCCTGGCAGGTACAAACTCATTCGTTAGCCAATTTCATAGGCCTTAAGCACAACAAAAAATGCATAGTAAAATCATATTACGAGCCAAAATTCCATGTGCTTGTTGTGTTATGCTAAGCTAATAACAGCTAAATACTGTTCCTTTCTCTATGCTAAACACCAATCACAAACAATATAAATGTACTGTGGCTGGTAAGCTGGTTACCAAGCAAGGTGTTTTCTGCTCAAGCAATGTTTTGTTTGCTTAAACACTATGAAATTGGCCCCATGTGCACTTGCTGGACAGTGGGCCCTTGAGATCTTGGACCCTGAGCAGCCTTTTCCGATAAAACCAAATTGTTGCAAATTCCAGGAACAATCAACATCATTTCAGTAACTGTACCACTCAAGTAGGGCCGTTGCTAAGTTGGAGAGAAACAAACGACACGGGTTGCAAACCCGATAGAGAAAACACCACAAACCGGTAAACAGTTCTCCATGTGACACGCGATTTCCATCCGCACCACTGGCCTGGCCGCGCCGACGCCTTCAAACCAAACGCCAAGCTCGCTGTAAAGGATTGGTATAATATTAATAACCTTGCTCGTGTGTGTGGAGTTTCGTGGAATTCCCAGGGTCGGTGTTTTGGCATCGCTCTGGGCCCGGCTTCTGACACCTGTCATCCCTATAGCTAGCTAGCGGTGGCCCGTTACCTACTCGTTTTGGGTACGCCTTGCGCCTTCCCCGCTGACAACAGCTTGGCAAATTGTCAAAGAACGTGCGGTCGACAAGCGGACCGGACCGAACCGAACCGTACCGTCCATGTGGTATAACCTTGCGTGTTTCATACACGGTGATAAACTTATCACGGCTTGGTAACTATTTTAGCTTACTTAGGTGAAATTAATCCCAAGTTCACGATTTTGGTTTGTCGTGCATGCCAAATCGATTTTTTCACTCATGCATGCAACGGGCTTTTCTGTGCTCTAGATATTAAAAAGAAGTAGATAATTACATCACGATGATAAATGTACTGTTAGGTTAAATTCAATGTCGAGTGGTATGCGAATCGAAGTCTTAGTTTAAAAAAAATGCCCCTGAAGTTTGTTCCTACCGCGATACTAATCTGCACGCGCTTCTCAACGGTAACAAAACGTGCCAATATACGTGCTAATAAATAACGCCTGTTTACACGCAAAATATACACGTGGGCCTGTGCAAATAAATAGTTCCCGAGAAGAAACTCTGAGATATTTGGTGATAGTGTATCGGGGACATCACTCACGGCTGTAGTAGAACCTCATGTGGAAACACTGTCCATAGTCGTTTGGTGTTTGTATACAATCTCGTAATTTGTAGAAGTCTGGTTTACCGTTCTGCTTTTGTCATTAAACACTGGGATTGATAAAGGTTGTCAGTAGTTTTTTTTTCAGTTTTGGAAATTTGTGGCTGGTACTAAGCTCCCCTACCGTTCTTGGGTGCTATTATTATTAAGGTTCGAGGCCAGCATTTTAGTAAACCAGTGACCAAGTATGGTTGGGTTGGTTGGTATATGTTTGTTCATATCGCGGGGTCGACTTTATCAGAAAGTTCCCTCAAATCTCGCCAGAACTCACCATATCACGCTGGGGTGTAACAAATTTACGAAGTCGACCCTTGTTGTATGTTTTAGAACATGGACTACAGATAATAATAATATCTTGGATTTATATAGCGCTTTTTACACCCGAATGGCATCTCAAAGCGCTTCCAACATTATGCAAAAACAGGGTTACAGACCAAATTTTCACGTGATCTGTATTGTTTGTTATATTTAGCTGGTTTTTTTGTTGCTTAGCATGAAAAACATATGGAATTTTGAATGGTAACCTGTTTTTATTGAGCAAGACTTGTTTGTGCTAGGCAAATTTGTGTGCTTAGCAGCTCTGTGAAATTGGCCCCCAGGTAGTTCTTGGATTTATGTGCACAATATAACACCCCGCTGAAAAGTTCGATCAACTCATCCGTGTGTTGCATAGGTCTTGTTGTTATTGAAGTATCACGTCGACTTGCACCCGATTTAGAAGGCTCCTACTTCGTCCCTGACCAATTTCCCGGATAGCATTCCTTCACGTGGAAACCCTTCAACCTCCACTTCATCCCGAGTGCCTTGTTTCCAAAACCAAGACCCATTACATGCATTAAAACTCGATAGCCAAACGTCAAATAAAGTCAACTATATGCACAGAACGGTTTTTTTAATTGTCCCACTCCCCGCCTAAAGGTCTTCAGTTCACCGTTGAGTATTTTCTGATTGAAATTGGTTTCAGGATGTAACACCTTAAACGCCCGGGGCCGGACTCCTTAATAACTGCCTAGGCCAATGACCTGTTGCACACCCACCCTGTGGTATGATCACAGGGCGGCACGCGGGGTGCTGCTCGCTCTACACGCAGTCATAGGATGAAACTTTGCCTTTACCTTTTTCTGTTAAAGAGCAAGACACAACCTGAAAATATGGATCTCTGTTGTCAAATGTGTATGTTCGACTAATATAATGTGCTATGATACACCAGCATGGTTCGAACCTTGACTGGGAAACATGCACGGTGGCGGCTTGTGTTCTTGGGCAAGACACTTTACTACAACTATACTTCTCTTCATCCAAGAGTACCAATGGGTAGTACTTAGGGACTATACAGATTGCGCTGATCTCAAGCAGTGGTAATAAAGTAATTTCGTGATTCTATTCATCATTTTGAAGATGTCAGATACTATCCAAAGTCAAAACAGTAGGCCTGAGATGCGCAAAGGGTTTGCTGGTGATTTTCAAGCATCGGTGTTTTTTTCCACATTGCCAATTTTTTTGGGGGAAGATTTCTCAAACACGAGAATGGTTCTCAAGCATCGGTGATCTTATTCACATTGCCAATTTTGTTTTGGAAGATTTCTCAAACATGAGAAAGGTTCTCAAGCATTGCAAGTTAATGGAGTGTCGTGTGAAAAACAAAAAAAGACTTGAATATGAGGTGACACACCGTCGTGAAAGATCGAGGAGAGTGAACTAATCCGGTCCTACTTCGGCCCGTCACTTGCAATCTGGTAGATGCCTCCTCAGACCCTTAAACTGACCGGTCTACCTCGGGGGGCAAGGACCCTCGTGTCACACAATCTTGAAGGTTCAGCCTACTATAAGGGAAGTTCAATTGACACGCTTGGTTACACCTCCCTCCAGTTATCAAGGCACATTGGTTGGTTTGGTTTGGTTTGGTTTGGTTTGAACGCCAGTAGCACTTTGCAGAGGTCAACAAGACATGTCCAACTTTAACTTGTACGTAATATCAAGCCACAGCCAAGTAATGCGGACACAGCCTATACATGTATATAGCTATAGGCGAGCCAGGTACTAAGCTTGACCCAAAGCCCGCAGAAAGGCAATTGGTTCAGAATAGCTATATAGTCACCGGAACTTTGTTTCATGCATTCGGTCTCATGGTTCGGATTCATCCTATGTATTGGCGTTACAAGGTATCCAATCCGATAGCACTGCCCGGCAGCGATATTTATTCTACAGGTAGGCTGGTACATAGTGTACATTTATTAGCCAATCAGAACACAGATGGTGTTGACGTCATCGATGATATTAGAGTTGTCTGGGATCTGACTAGGGTTAGGATTAGGATTAGGGTTAGGGGTTAGGGTTGTCCCAGACAACTCTAACATCATCGATGACGTCAACACCATCTGTGTTCTGATTGGCTGATGTACCGACCTACCTGCAGAAAAAATATCGCTGCCCAGCACAATTCAACCGGTGTAAGTCACAGATGACAGTAATCCAGTCAGTCAGTACGCATACAAACTCTGTCTGTCATAAATAGTCTAATTAAAGTGACAGGAGTCAGCCATTAAAGGTTATTCAGCCAAGTACATCTATATGCTGACCTGTGTGTTTTGATTGGCCAAGAGATAGTCACATGGCATTTTTAAATTTTACTATCTTTTTGTGCACGGCCAAAAGTACTATACCATGTAGCAACCAAAGTACTATACCATTAGCAAAGTACTATACCATTAGCAAAGTCCTATACCCATGGCGCGGTATATGTGTGCAATATGTATAAGTTAAGTATGTATGCTGACGTGCGCGTTGCGCGCTTAGCGCGTATTGTTCCAAAGCGCCAGCGCTACAGAGCTGGGTTCAAACAATTTTGTGAAGGGGTGGTTTAGAAAAGAGCAAATGCATTTTCCACCATTTTTGTATTGAAATCGAAGATTATTTTAACTGTAATTAGATTTAAATAAATAATAAAATAAAACCAGGCAGAATATGTGGGTGAGGTGTTGTATAACAAATATTGAATGCTTTATCTCTTGGTGTAGTAAAACTAGCTTCCCTCGGTGATCAATGGAGCATTCCATTTTCCCTCGGCTTCGCTTCGGAAAAACAGAATGCTCCATGGGAACACAGTCGGGAAGGCTAGTTTTTAGACTACACCACTCGAAGCATTCAATATACTCTCTAAAAATACATCAACGATGCGCGGCCTTCCATCGTCAGGAGTCAACGACCAATGAGTGCTGCTTATCAACTTTGACCAAGTTTAATACGACCATAATGCAAAATTTCCGGTCGTCCACAACTGGCCCAAGTTACAGGTAGAAATACGTTGATGCATGGGCCGAGTCAGTGGGTCATTGACTCGTCTTGTTATGTTGTGACTGGTGTCACAGGTGGTGACCATCTTCCAGGTTTTTTTTCCCAGATCCAAACCGAGGCTCAGTTTTCATAATTTTGTCAAGCATCATAACATTGGTTCGTTGATTGGTGTCTAGTTTGTTGTAGCATATGGAGCTATAGACGGTGTCACAGAGGGAGGCTCGGCCACCAATTGAGTGTATGGAATCAAAACGAGGCATTAGTGATCATAAGTAGTGAACTGGGGTCAATTTCACGGAGCTGCTAAGCACAAAAATTTGCTTAGCATGAAAATCTGTCCTTGGTAAAAACAAGGTTACGGACCAAATTTTCACGTGATCTTTATTGTTTTTGATTGATAATCAGCTGGTTTTTTTGCTTAGCATGAAAAACACGTGGATTTTGGCATATAATTTAATGAGCAAGACTTTTTTGTGCTAAGCAAATTTTTGTGCTTAGCAGCTCTGTGAAATTGGCCCCTGGTTTGGTGTCTTGTCTGTCTTGGATTGATATATAGGGCCTTTTCGAAACCTTTGCTTCGTCTTCGGCTTTGGCTTTGCCTCTGAATTCCGAATTACTGAGAAGCAAATAGAAATTAAAGCAAATATAAATAGTCTAACCTTTGGGTTCATATCAGTAGGTTGAATGTTTCTGAAGCACAACAGGCATTAAAATGTGTCGGGGGATTTCGCAGTTGGGAATCTAAAATCGCCTAAAGACGAAAAGGCCCATAGCGTCACGTCAGGTAATTGGCTTGGTTTTGTGACGCGCGTAAATTGATGTATCTTTATAGTTTAGTATCTTGAATGTGTTGAACCATGGAGGAATAAGTTCCTCCATGGTTGAACAAAGTAATTGTAAGCGTATTGGACTGAATTAAGTCTTTAATTTGGATATCGGGAGAGAAATACGTAAAGGGATCTTGATAGTGTGTTCAACTTTGTTTATTTTAATGGCGTTATTAAACGGTAACGAAAGAGTTGATTGAGTCACGGAGCTATGATTGAGTAGATTTGTTATTTTTGGTAGGAGCCAGTGGTGGTTTAGGTGTTTTTTTATTTTTATGAATGGACCATAAAAGTCACTTAACCGGCCGCCACCAATATGTCACTTGTGTAATTTCAATCTATTAGTACCCGCCCGTCTAAAAGGGTTATCGCTATCCCGTGGCCTCAGTTTGCCAATCAACAATTCACTGGAAATTGACCCTTTCCGTCATCGCGACTGTACGGGCGGAAGGAAGGTTCCCGTCAGTTTGGGGCCTCCTCATCACCCGGTGACAAGTGACCGCGTCAATCCTCGCTATACTCTTAAAGCTCCTTGCGCTTGTTTAAAAACCAAACCGTTCATCCTCGCTTCTCGCCGCGATCAGACACCAGGGGATTTGACGCTGAGCGCGGCAGGTGCTAGCTCCCCGCGCTGCTCGCCACTCCGGTCCCAAAAACCCACTCGTTAAATTCCTCACCGGTCTCCAAGAAACCGCAAAAAAAATCTTCCTGTTTTCCCACCAGTCCGTCGCGTCGATAACTGCCTCGTTATTTTGTTCTCCGTTTATAGATGATCAACTGGTCCGCATCCGGTCATAACTCAATGGGAATGTATCAGTTACCCTTGACGACAGCATCGGAATAGATCTTGGAATTGCATCTGACGCGAGTCGGTGCCTCTGGCGGTTTCGGTTGTCCGACGTTTTGCCCCGAACCCAATATACAACAAGTTGGCCTAGTACTAGTAGAGTCATCGGGTTTTTATACAAACCACATTTCTATTTTTAACCGCTCACTGTTTATACAAGGGGTTTGTGACATAATTGAATGCGACAGCATACCCGAAACTGTTTGCTCAGATTTCAGAATTCAGCCCAAATCTGATAATCTGAGACGATTGGAGACTTACCGTTTATAACGCCCGCTGTAATGCGTTCCGGAATGAGATGTTGCCATATTTTGTACAAAAGATTATAACAAGTGGACGGGAAAGTCAGGTCTCGTTAAAATCACTGACTACTGTGGGTATTAAAATACGAAATCTGGTCACAGCATGTAACAGTATAACTAGCGAGTTTGGTGAAAATAATGAAGGCACTTGAAAGACGTCATTCAGCCAAATAAAGAAAGTACCATTCGTGGCAGTTGTGTAATTGCATATATAAATAACATATAATTACATTTTCTCCTTTTTTATTACTATTTGTGTACATCTCTACATGTGAGCTGTTGTGCCATTTTGTAAAACTCACAATAATGCATTCTACACGTAATTAGCACAACCGCCAATAAGGTAATAAGCTAAAACTGTAGAGCAAGATAAAACATCTAGTGCGCAAAGAAATAACCTTCCCTTAGGCAAGTACGCGGATTGATCGCCCGTTCATTCCCTCCCCATCCCTCCGAAAGTCCCAACCAACCCCTCAGCTTTCTGTCCATCCATCCAGAATTAATCCCATCATCATATCATCTAATAACAGCTCAGCGGACCCCTTTGCCCCAGGGGTCGTCTACACCGCCGACCGGCGCTCCGTCATTCCCGCCTGCCCGGCTGCCCGGCTGCACGGCCCAGGCTCGGTGTCTCACCGCTAAACCGTTCGGTATTGTCAACTTTCTGTGAAACGCCAGCGACGTGGCTCCAACATCCACTATCCCAACAAGACATTCTACTACATTTACTTGTATCCTCACTATAAGAGGAGATTGCCAGCGGCCAGGCGTTAATCATCCTCCCTCCCCGTGTTTCTCAAGACGCGCGTCTTGCAGCCCCCGATTGAAGATTCTATTACACAGTTCACTTCAACGACACTTCAAAATCCTAGGCGCAATTTACTGGACCGTGTACGGGCGCCAAAACCAACCGCACTTTGTGTGCGGATGTCATTCTTAACTTTTACCCTCACATCTCCCAGTGAATACAACAAAAAAACAGTGATGATGCACGCACAGTCTGTCTATGTGTCGTGCCATTGCCCCAATGCCAGCGGCGTTTGCATTGCCTGGCCGGGAGCAAATTACAAATTCTCGGCCCAATTTGGAGCCAGAATTTGTCCGTGACTAACCTCTCTCTGGGCGAGGTTAATGGACGAGAAAGGACGGAGAACGTTAACAATATTAAGTTATAAACAGGGTATCTGTCGGTGGACGCCAAGGGGCGCTGTTTCTTCAAGCTTATTGGGTCCTCAGATTGGCTTTTTGCTCGGAATACCAAAGCGAGGTTAACATTCAAATCGAGACTCGTTGGCGTCGTGAATAATATAAGGTTGGTCGTTAATCCATTACGTAAAGCCCAATGGCCAATATTTGTCAGTATAGGCCTACATCCCGGACCCATTGGAATCGGGTCCTTTTACCTGATTCCTTGGGTTTTTCCTGAATACTATTCTGAGGTTTTCCTCCGACCTCTAAATGTTATCATTGTCTTCTCTCTGGGTTTAGCCAGGATTGCGAGTTTGCAGTGTTTCTTAGGTGATCTTGATGATTTCTTGATTTCAGTAACGGAAATGTGAGGCTGAACTGAATGCAAGAAAGGATGGAAGGTATAGGGGGTCGAATCTTAAGAATCTGGGCAGCTGAGTGACCCCTCCCCAGGACAGACAAGAACCCCTCACAATGTCCAACTATGATCCAACTGGTTGTCAGCCAGTCTTGGTCATGCTTCTTTTTTTCTTTTTTTGTCTGACCTCTCCCCGTCGGACCTTCATCTCTCGGGACGTCACCCATTCGTACCCGTGACGCTATTTCTGTCACAACAATTTGTTGAGGGCAATCCGGTGAGCGTTTTTCATCGATGGTAACTGTACAAACTTCAAGGGGCCATCTGGATTTTAGCGGTCAGTCTAAATCAAACCACGTGCCGAGCGAGATGGGGGTCATTTTGTTTTCTTTCAAAATATGGGATTAATCATCATTGGAATTTTAATAGAGTTTCAGTCTTTCCATTGTCACGCATTTTGTTTTGCCGATTTATATTTCAAATAATTTGCCACATGGTACAGGCTTAAGGCCGCGTGGGGGGGGGGGGGGGGGGACACAGAAACTGGTAGTTTTGTTCTACTTGTCATTATGGACTAACTTCTTAAAATAGTCTTGCTTAGCCACTCCCCACACTCTAAGTCTATAGATAGCAAAAATTAGGGTTGTAGTCTAAGTCGAGTCCCTGCAAGTCCGTTCATAAGTCCTTTCGTGAAGCCAGTCACAAGTCCATTCATAAAGGCAGTCACAAGTAACTGGATGAACAATGACAAAGGAATGCTTTTTGTCAAAGCTGATTTGAATAGTTTGTGATTTGAATTGGAACTGAGGGACTTGTGGTGGTCTTGCAGGGATAGTTACAGGGACTTGCAGGGACTTGTGATGGACTCGACTACATCCCTGGCAAAAATACCATCAAACATTTCATCTCATTCACCTTTTTATGCTCTTCACCAACTCTCTTCTTGTGTTCCTTCCTCATCGCCTCTCTTTGTTCCCTTTTATCTTTGCACACCACTGTTTTGGTGTTTTTTTTTGCCTTTGAGAAAGTTCCTTCTAGTCAGTTAGCCATCAGGGCGGTTAATATTGCTTGTAGCTTGCTCCTGACTATTGCTTGTTCTTGGCTGGTGTTTGCTCATCGCCAAGTTTTGCTAAGCATTACTTTTTCTGCTTAGTAGATTCATGCATTTGGTTTGGCGATTCCATTTGGTTTTTGGAGAGAGGTGCGGTCGTCTATTTTGTGTGTGACACCGTAAACTGATTGGCCATTTATTGACTTGTCACGGCCTGCCAGCGGTCGATACCAATTTCACGGCGGCACACCGCAGCCAGTGATCGACACCTTGCGAAACCAGACTGTCGCGAGTCTGGCCCCCGCCGCCTCCAGCTGGCTCTTCTGAGAAACAACAAAAAAAGACTGCAGGGAGCTCCGTTTAATCACTCGTATTAAAACTTGTCAAAGAAATGTTCCCATTTGTTCTCGGTGAGATGAGATGAGATTGAAGTCGGAGCCTATTTTTTTGGGGGAATTTCCTTCTCTTTTTTGTTTGTTGCTTTGCTCCGTCTAGATTATAAATCTGATCATTGAAATCTCGCAGACTGACTTTAATATCCCGCCTTTTACCGCCAGAGGTGGAGGATTATTGGCGACTCCCGTTTCCCTCCCTGTCCCTTTTTTTTAAAATCCTCCCCTCGGCGCTTGGAATTCGCAGAATGTCTTCCCTGTTCTCATTCCATCCTCTCTTCATCATCCTCCCGTCACCTGCATCCCTGCACCTCCTCCTCCTCCCCCTCCCCCCTCGAGACCCGTGTTTTGTTTTCTTAGAACTCCCTTCCCCGCTACTTCCAGATGCTAAAGCGGGAGGATGCCGGTATATTAGCTGGTTGCTCCGGCCGCGCAGAGAGCTGGAGGGGAGGCAATTTTTCCTGGAACCTGCCAATTGGATCTGGAAGAAGCGCATCTGGCCGTGCAGTCATCGGAGAGCAGTCACTTGGACGATGCAATTAATGAGAATAGGGATGCTTTGCTTGCTTGCAGCAAGAGATTAAGGCTTGACTCGTTGACTCCTGAATAACCTCGCAGTACAGAGGCATTATATTAAAAACGACCGTCAGATCACTTGATAGTACAAGTACAGGCCAGTAACACCTGGGTAATATTTTCCATGTACATTATATATAATATGTTGAAGGTGAAAAGTGTTAAAGGCAGTATACACCATTTGCAGATATCAAAAATATGTACTACCGAATTATTAAGAAATATCTTACTCATTTGAAAGTAAATGTTGATTCTAGGTATCCAGCAAAATGATTGCGCTAGATCTCCTGTAATTATTCCGAAAAATAGAATTTTATAAAGAAAAATTTGCGATCGCCGGACGGACGGCGATCGCGAAAAAACAAAGATAAGATAAGAATAACTGCCCACCACCGGTTGAAAACAAACGCTGTTTTTCGTGCTTTTCTCGCCATCTATGATTGTGAGAATTCAAGCAATTACCAATGGTATACCTTTAATGGTGTAGGGCCTATCCAACAGTGTATATTTTTTACGGTAATATGTCTAATGTTTGTACCTATATTATTATTATAATATTTGATGAACCCCCGTTATCATATTTGAGTCTATAAAATATCCTGCTACAAATCCTACATTTCACCGACTGACTGACTGACTGTCACCGACTGACTGACTGACTGCCAGTCATGATGTGCTGGGCAGTGCTCAGGGTATAGAACTATTACAATACAATCCGATGATTGAGGAGATATAGTAATCCTTTGGGCGAACTTTCTGAACATGTAGCATTATGGCTACATTACAGGTACATGTAGTACGTGGAATAACACTGTTGTTTCAGCTTCGTGTGTACAGCTGCATAAGGTCTTTGCACTCGCCGAATAGACGGTTATAGATTAAATTCGTCTTCGTCGAACTCTCGGATGCATCTTGAGTTTGCGTGTGTGTGTCTGGGTTTCAACGTGTTTAACGTTTTTTTTTAAATTCATCCCACTGGCACTATAGATTTTCAATCGGCTCCGTGTACTTTATACTTTAAAGGGATCGTATAGTTTGGTAATTTGAACCCAATGTTTGTTTCAATCCTATATAGTTATAGATATATACTATAAAACCTGTAAACATTTCAGTTCAAAAGGTGGCAGCGATTTTGAGATATTGCCGAAAATCCGGAGCGGTTATGTCCACGCAGGAAGAATAATCTGCAGTAACGCTTCTTAGATTCAAATTGTTAGAGATAAAAAGTGATATCTTTTCCCCCAACCGCAGTACTTTGAAGTGAACAGTTTCTAAAAATGCATTATACTACCCAAAGCTGCTGTACTTCTTACCAAGTAAAGTTTTATTGCCATTAATTTTTGAAGTTATTACCAAACGTATACGATCCCTTTAACATGCGAGTCAGTAACCACACTTTCTTCGAAAAGACTCCGATTGAATAAATAATTGCGCCAATTGCACCCGGTACCTGGGATTCCTAGAATATGCGAAGCTATACGTTGGCTCCCCCCCCCCCCTCCCCCCTCCCCCCCCCCCCCCCTCCCCCTCCCCGCCTCTTGGGTGAGAATTAACCAAGCCACTCCTCAATATCTCCTCAGGCAATTCAAAAAAAGAAACGCTGCAGTTGAGCCGAGGATAATTGCATCTTATTATTCCTGGAACTGAAGTCAAAGGCTCTCTAATTTTAGTTTCAGGGAATAAAAGAGATTCACCTGTAATCTGTCGAGAACGGTATTGTGTCATGTAGTGACTAATTGATAAGACCATGCATTTTAAAGGTAGGATACACCATTGGTAATTGCTTGAATTATCATGACTGGGTAGATTTGGGGTGTTGTATTTTATAGTAAATACCGTTTAACTGACCTGTCCGAAGTTTTACAATCATGGATGTCGAGAAAAGCACGAAAAACCAGCAGTTATTCTTATTTTTATAATTTTTTTTTCGCAATCGCCGTCTGGCGATCGCGAATTTTTCTGTATAAAATTCAATTTTTCAGAATAATTACAGGATATCTAGCGCAATCATTTTGCTGAATGCCTAGAATCATTATTTACTTTCAAATAAGTAAGATTTTTTTTAATAATTCGGAAGTAAATATTTTCGATATCTGCAAATGGTGTATCCTACCTTTTAAATCTGTATTTTGTTCTAAATTACTTTGTGGTAAACTCACCGTCTCAAATCTTATTCTAAACATTTTAAAATATAAAGTAGTCATCATTTTTATGTTCAGAGTCCTAAATAACTTACGCATGTCATAATTATAGTTTAGTATTTTGTGTGTGTTTATCGTCCTTCCTTATAACAAGTAAACTCCAAATGCACTCAACAAGCTAATTCAAAACATTACGGCAAGAGTTGAACTCCACTGTTTTTATCCAGTTTTGTCAAGGACGACACGATGAGTCGATGACTGGGAGAAAACTGAGAAGGACAGTAAACCCCGCATCTGTCATCCGTTGGAAACGCTACACTATTCTTATTAAGTTGTGACTCTCTAAATGCAGGGTCGCAGCATTATAAGGCCTACTTTCTGTCTACAGTTGAAGAAACTCGGTGAACTTTTCAACTAACTCTTCGTCTCCATTTTCTAACTTTCGATGAGTAACCGAGCCGACTCCTGTTTAATTCTGTAAACAACGCCGAAGAAAAGTCTGAGCTGCTCTCTACGAGCAGTGACCGGTTACCGAACTTTGAAATTCAGAGAAAGAAATCTCCAAAAGAAATCCTCAGTTGACTATAAAGAACAAACAATTAAGCCTCCATGATTTATCAACGAGTCGAATTATTTACAGCTGGTAACACAATGCACAGTGGTCGGGTTCCCTGTGCTATTTATCCATAGTCACTGCGTGATCGTCATTTATATAATAGGCACCATTCTCTTATAATCACCGAGCGTGCGCGTTCATTCTGAGTTGCCGCATGCGCACTGCTACCCCTGTCAGAACGCATTATGTCACTGACTGTATAGCGTGTATAGCGTGTGTATCGCGGCAACTGATTAATTCCCAGAAACGTCGCCTTGCCATCTGCGCTATTACTAGTACATGTAGTGTTATATTTTGCAGGTTCGAGTGGTGTGAATGATTCATAGGGAGATTTCATACAAGCCTATGGTGATTTATCATGTTATTAAACAGCACCGTAGGCCTATATTTTACCTGATCAAGTATTTATTGATAACATTTTGTTACTTTTATAGTCAATAATATTTACAAATGTGGTTAATAATGCTACAGCTGCAGGCCTTGGCTGAGTCGATTAGAACAAACAAATCTTTAAGTAAACAAGGGAAACAAACCTTTAATCTGTCACCAGTGGGGAAAAAAAACCACATTATTTTAGATTATGCTGGATCTTTACAATGTTTGAGAGATGAATTAATGCCAGGGCCCACTTACCTTGCTTTTATTGACTGTTGAAAATTAAAAGTAGTAAAACCCCTATTGATTTATCGAAGACACGCCCCTTGTTTTGAAAGTTTGCTGTAGATGTGTTGTAGTCTGATTTGATCAGAAATAATGCAGTTTGTATTTTGTACTGTGCAAATGTTTTATCTTAGCCACGCCCTTCATTAATTTTACGGTTCAATTGGTTCAGCAATTAGCAGTTTGTAATTTTGTACTATGCGAATGTTTTATCTAAACAACGCCCATCATTTTACGTTCCGATTGGATGAACAATACGCGGTTTGTATTATGCAAATGAATCTAGTAGTATTAGCCATGACTCTTCAATCGATGGTGTACATTAGTATTATGCAGATTGTGTTAGCATAAGGTAAGCGCGAGCGTTACCCTCTGGCGACCTCTGGGTGAACTTCTATTTCATAGAAATGTTGGATTGCTGCTAACCCAATTTATTCCGGATGACAATTTATTCCTCCCCCTAGTTCCCCTCTATTAAGAGGGCGAGAGCCACACCGCGACAAAGTTTATATGGAACAGGCGAAATTGATGAGAAAGGGGGACGGGCCCACAGGGTATAAAATTAAGGACGACTCAAAATGACTTGACTACGGCTTCGCATTACACGCGGGCATAGTGTGGAGTAGCTACAGCAGCCGCTACCAATATCATAGACTCGAGTCGTCTATCGTCACCAAGAGGTCGCGCGGTGATGACAAAATTGCGCGGTCGGTGACCCACGCCAATAATGTATCGTTGTTGGTACTAGAAATGCTAAATCAACATGACATTATGTGCGCTTGGCTTTCCACAACCGCTTGCTCAAAATGAGATATTGATTCGCGGCACTTTATTACTATACAACGCTAAAATGGCACCCATAGGCTATAGACATCAGTGGCCAATAAAGTGAGATGGTTTGGAATTACTTTGTAGTTTGGAATTAAATTATTTGAAACTCACAGTCACACTGCGAAAAGTACGTTCCATGGAGAGGGTTGGCCCCAAACTGATGGCGCTGTTTAACAGTTAGCTGAAAAGTTGTGCTTACTTTAGCAGAAAAGTGTGCTAACCGTACAGTACTTAAACTCTTGGCGTGTATGAAACAGTTGTATATTATCACAGTAACTGTAACGATCTCCTCGTAGCTCGGGGGTTAAACATGCCTTCGCAGGTGTTACTGCTTACTGTCTCTGTAAAGTAGACGGGGACTATGTAAGCAGCAAGTCGCGTGCTTAGCAGCGCTTTAGAAGATTGCGCCCTAGTGCAAAGCCCACAAAACAATACTTAGTAGAGTATTTCCATACATCCGGTCTATTAATTGGCGCTATAGTGGAATCCTATACGATTGCACTACCCGGCTTGCAATTGAAAGTCAATGAGACCAGACTGAGACAGTGCGTTTGGACACTTTAATATCGACAAATATCACAAGAACATCGATCTTTTGGCCTTTTTTGCAGATATCGAAAATATTTACTACCGAATTATTATATATATTTTACTCATCTGAAAGTAAATAATGATTCTAGGCATCCAGCAAAATGATTGCGCTAGATATCCTGTAATTATTCTGAAAAATATAATTTTATAAAGACAAATTCGCGATCGACGGTCGGCGATCGCGAAAAAACACAAATAACATAAGAATAACTGCTCGACGCCGGTTGAAAACAAACGTGCTTTTCTCGGCATCCATGATTGTAAAACTTCGGACAGGTCAGTTAAACGATATTTACTATAAAATACAACCCCCAAATCTACCCATTCATGATAATTCAAGCAATTACCAATGGTGTATCCTACCTTAAAACTATTTTCCCCTTTTGCTGTAGATTCGTGAAAATAATCTACAATAATCAACAATAGTATGACGTCACAGAAATATATTAAATCTTACTATATCAGGGTTTTGTGCCATTTCTGTTTCGGATTTGATGGGTGGGATTAGATTAGATGAGATGCAGTAATGAGAACTATTGAAGAGACCTTTGTCTTCTTCAGCAGATAGGCGGATGTTGAGAATGTTGTTGAGACCTGTTGTCGTAGCTTTTAAATACTGAACATTGCTAAGCACAACAACCGCTTGCTTAGCGAAAGAAGATCTTCCCTGCAGTAATATATGGCCTATAACTGGTTCTCTGCTGATTTCTGCTTGACAGCTCTGGGTCTTGGTCGGCATGCTAGTGAGGTTGTTCTGTAATGGCTCATTGTTTTGGTGTTGGTTTGAGAGAGAGAGTGCATTTGATTTCTTGTTAGAGTTTGCAACATGGTAGATCCAGACAAAAACATATGTAAAGGTATAGGTTTTTAGGAAGTAATTCTTTTCTTGGAATAATTGTCCAAATTCTGAGAGTTATAAATGAGTCTTGACATGGAAATCCCAACCCTGCCAAAGTCACGTTACAAAGTTTTCTTTTCCTAAACAATTTATATGCAAGGACAAAATAAAGCGTCACCTCAAGCTTGTTTAATCCCACTTCTGACACCAATGACCTATGAATCACGGGTGCTACATCTCGCGCACGTTTATCACGACGACTTCGAAATTAAACAACGAAACACGACCCGAGAAAATAAAAACCGATAATTTTCACCCAGGGTCTTCCTTTCCTTTCAATCATCAATCGTTCCCCGTTTATCGAGGTTAGATTAGATAATATATTTTCCCGGTTTTGTTTTTTGTCCTGTGACGGGAAAGCCTGACCCTGGCATGTCGCACGGCAAAAGGATGTGAACGCGCGTGCTGCTATATAGCTGTGCGCTGGTGGTACGATACCGGATACCAGGATGAGGTAATGTCCCTGTTATACTGCCAATAATAGATATTGATGGCCTTCCCAGGTTTCTTTGACGACTGCTGCGACTTCTATATACGGTGATAATTATATTTTCGAGGAGCCTCGATCTCCAGTGGTAGTAAATGTTTATTATAGTCCAGGTCACTGTCTTGAAAATGTCGACTACCATCGTGTGTACGCATTCAACATTTGCAGGTACTATTATGCAGAGTGCATGGTTAAACAAAAAGTTAACCCAAGTTCACTAAGATTGTTCCATAATCCCCCACCTCCTACACGCTTAAAACTAAAGTGTTGAATCAACAATATAAGTGTGCGGTCAGTGAATACTCTTTAATTTAAAAGTTGGGATTTCAACCAATAAACTGATGAATTCAACACTTTGATTGTTGAACTGTGGATGAATAAGAACACATGTATCAGTTTTATGTATGAAATCTTCTAAACTTCTTTAAAACTTTTAAAGAGTGGTCACTTATTATAATGTTGATTCAACACTTTAGTTTTAAAGCGTGTACAGTTGCAGAGAATTTTTAGTGTTTATAGTGTCGATGAATTAGAGATAATCCTGAAAATGCTAGGTCTAGCATAATTGGATCTCAAGATCTGACCCATCATTGATGGCATGTACAAACTGGCTTGTCGAGTCCCGGGAGCTCCATAAAGCTTATTAAAGGCACAAACTAAAACGTATCATATATACATGTATATGATTGATAGACGCCACAGAGTAAAATTGATCGATGAATTCGTGTTCAATTAAAACGTCAGTTTCTGATTTCAGTTTGGACATAATATTGTGATGCAGTCGCATCTGGATTTCCACCAGCTTCAAAAGATATACCGATATCCGTTCCTGCAATCCACACATTTATTTGAAAGATTATGTATTTCCGTGACTTTGAATGATCATCTCGCTCGTGATAATATATAGGTCGGGTCAGCTCAGAGCATCGTTGGGACTGAACGACTTTGTATCATCTTCCAGCATTATTATTGTTTCGTAAATTTCAATTTTGTAATCAAGAGCTTTCTCTTTTGAACCTGACTTTACGATTGTATAATTAATACCGACACCGATTTTTTTTGAGTGGTAAACCAGACTTCAATCGGTTTAAGGGAAGCTGTTGGAGTAAACTGTTGTGCTCAGTTTATTTGTAACTGTTTTATTAACTGTGTGTAAAATATTAAGCCCGTTTAGTGGAATCCACTGTTCTCCTGCACGGGGCCGGGTGAGAGAAGACAATGTGAAGAAATTACAGTTTTAGAGGTGAGAGGAACATCATAGCAAACATTCTGAAGGAAAACCCACGTAATTAAGTAGGGGCTGAAAACCCAATCCACACATTGGCCCAGGCGGGGTTCGAACCCGGGTCGCAGCGATATGTAGGGCGAGGAATGAACCGTAGCTAACTGTAGAGGGCGATGTGTGCACTAGCCACAGGAGCCCTGGTTTGTGCGCATGCGCGCATTTGGAGAGACTACACTCGATATTTTCAGAATGGCTATTATAAAACAGTATGAAGTCTTGTCATGCACCTGGTTTACACAATGGGCCGAAATTAATCATTAATTTGACGTTATACGGTGTAATCCAGTACAAAAGCACTGCCCGGGTAAGTCACAAGTGCTGGGACAGTCGGCGATTGGTGGACAAAGAAGACTCGATGCTGGTCCCCTGGAAAAAGCAGAAACCTTAAAAAAAACCATATAACAACGCACTTGACTTTGGTCTAGACAAGCAAACTGACCATGGCATGGGCCATGCTTTCCCTGCAGGAAGGAGGTTGCGGCTGGCTCCAAATTTGGTTCGCACCGGAGCCTTTCTCCATAGTTCTGGGCACGAAAATCGAGGGGCCGTCAATGTCACGCTGTGGCAACACGTGCCCAATAGTTATTGTTAATACCGGATCGAGGAACTTCGGTGGTCCCCATATTTTTATTGAAATCGATTTCTGAAGAAAAGATGGTCCGATGACAGTTGTCTTACCCTCGTGTGATCATGACCTGATTTCAAAGTGGCCGTACAAAGGGGCCTAATTTCTGGATCGAGTCCAACTTGATTGTTGCAGTCACGGCAATTTGTTGACGGCACCGGAATTCCACCGGCTCGTTTCCTATGTTTGTGTGTATACTATCGCATATTTGAACTCATGATTTCAAAAATTCCTACAGTGGATTTGAACAAACACGTAGATGCACCTTACAATAAACTTGTGAAAAAGGGGTCAATAAAAGTGTTTGGTCTTTCGGTAACAATACTTTAATCGTACACAGGGGCCAATTTCATAGAGTTGCTAAGCACAACAATTTGCTTACAGACCAAATTTATTTACCAAAGATAATCAGCTGGTTTTTGGCTTAGCATGAAAAACCTGTAGATTTTTGGCTGGTAACCTGTTTTTAATGAGCAAGACTTTTTTTTGTGCTAAGCAAATTTGTATACTTAGCAGCTCCGTGAAATTGGCCCCAGGTCAGTATGATCGTACGCAGCGCGCGTGTTTGTCGGCGAAAATTTGGATGTTTTCCAAACGTCACCTTTTTTTCCCAGTTACGGCATCGTCTCATTTCCAAATCGTTTATGCCGTTAATTCCTAACCCCAGTGTAAATGATGTAAAACATGGCCTCTTTAACCACGTACGATCGGGTGTTCCTGAAGCGGAAAGTGGATTAAAACCGGGCCTAAGTGCCCAAGTGAAGAGTTTAATCTCCTGAGGTAGACCATGGTACCGGGTATATACCCTCCGCATGCAAGGCCCGGGTGCGATAATTTTTTCTGCAGGTAGGTTGGTACATTAGCCAATCAGAACCCAGATGATGTTGACGTCATCGATGATGTTAGAGTTGTCTGGGACAAATTAACCCTAACCCCTAACCCTAACCCTAACCATAGAGAAAATTCCTTTCTCTATGCCCTAACCCCTAACCCCTAACCCTAGTCAGATCCCAGACAACTCTAACATCATCGATGACGTCAACACCATCTGTGTTCTGATTGGCTAATAAACGTACACTATGTACCAACCTACCTGCAGATAAAATTATCGCGGCCCGGGTTTGTAAAACCGCACATCCTAACACGTGGCATTGCGCTTCCCACTGTTTTTTTCTATTCCACACGCGTCTCTTCTACTCCAAGGGCATTCCTGTATTATGATTCATCGTTGGGTGGGTGTGGGCCACGAGCTCAATATGTACCGGGGACAAAAAAAGAGATGCATTCAAGACTGAATCAATTTCCATTTTCATTTTACGGGGAATTAATAATTTCCCGTAAAACTTCTGGATGGAAATGAACGCCATAACATTTTTTTTTGATGGTTGAAGAATGTTCTCTTCAATCAAATTTATGTTGTTGTAGTTTCTGCCAAATCAGACCTACATGTACGCCGTTTTTTCCTAAATGTTTATCTATAGCTGGACAGGAAAATGTTAAATCACACGGCGAACTATAGTGCTGAAATGACTTGTGTTCTACTACATAAATCAAAGTAGGAATTTAAGTGTGTATATAATATGTGTTATAATGTGTAGTATTTATCCGTATGTTTTACTATGGTTTTGTAAACTAATTACCAATTCGCGCCGGGATTATTTTGACATTGACCGAGCCGAGGCGCGAGATTATTTCTAACGAAACTCGATCCGAGGCGGGTTCAAGCAGATGGTACCGGGAAGCACACCTACGCATTTCCGGCCTTGATCGCTGCTGACAGACATTTCCGGCCTTGCTCGCGACGTGTTTATGCGTCATCCGTTTCGAATCTGGGTAAAAAAACTGTGCGTGTATATATGTCCTCCGGCGCGAACTTGTTAGACCATTTTCCATTCGATCGCGTCGGAGTCCCATTTAAAAAAAAAAAATTAAAAATCGCACTCGCAGTGTTTTTAATCACAAACCAAAAGCGGCAAACCCTTTCGTAAACGAGTGCTTTGTCAGGATCGTTTTCGAAACAGGTAAGTGGTTTGCGTACCACAGACCATAAGTTGCAACCACTTTCGTATAATACAGTGCTAAAGTTATACCATACCAACAATAAGTTACAACTTCTTTCGTAATCGCGATATCGTTTTTCGAAGTGTTTTCGACCAGTACCGCACTACCGCATAAGTTGCAACTACTTTCCTATACGAGATATGGGCAAGTGTGGTGATACATATAACCACAAACCAAAAGTTGTATATTTCGTAATATACAGTGCCTGGACATGTTTGTTTTCGATGTAGGTATAGTGTTTTCAAAATTTCGACTAGAGACCACAAGTTAAAGTTGCAAACCACTTTCGTATAAATACGTACATCGCTTGTACGAGATACATATGTTTTCGACCAGAGACCAAAAGTGGGAACCACTTTGTACGAGATAGTTTTCGAGATAGGTAATTATTTTGTAATTAAATAGCCTGACCGTACCATGTCATAAAAAAACCATTTTATGTGAACATCGCGGACATGAGTATAGGTTATTTGTGAAATGTCATAATATACTCTTTCCACACATATAGGTTTAATAAGAAAATTGTAGGATTTGTATAGTGTAGTATGGGCCCGTACAGCACGCAGAAGCCTGTGTTTTGGAGCACGTATACCGCTGCAAACAAAAACACCAGTCCGGGGGCTATATACACCCCTATTGGTGACGCAAGAGGAATTGTCCTGGATGGAAATAGTGTCACTTGATGAGCTGAGTGTTTGTCAATTAAAAGCTGAATCAGTAATCTGGTCATTTCTCGTGCGAACGCGAACTGCCAGACCCCATTAATCATGCTGGTTGCTTCTATAATGACTTAATTTTGCACTGAATGTGCCGCCTCTTGTATTGTCAAATCATATAGACTACGATTCAAGCCTGAACACGACCTGTTTTGTCCGTAGATTACAGGCCAGTCACAATCACGCCGGTTGCACAGTCACGTTGAGCCTTGTATCAAGGGTACAGTTACGGAGGTGCCTGGACGTCGTGATTCGAGACCTGGTCACATGACTTGGTGCTCTGAATATTGCTCAAATATGGTGCCAAGCCATTATTGTCTACGGGATATTTATAGAAACACATTATACTCTATAAAAACAAATTAGTTACAGTACGGGTAACCAATATTATTGACGGTTGTCCAACCAGTTTAAGGGTAGATTTACTGTATTTACCCGAACAAGGTTTTGGTAAAAAAGACCAACAAACAAACCTTTGCTTAGCTAGTAATTTATTTTATTTATAAATTCAACTAATTATTGGTGGTTTTTTTTTTTACAAATGACCAAATAATGGCTAGCTGTGACCAAAAGATTGGTCAAGAAAACCAATTCGCCGCAACCCATGAACATGCTAACCAGTTGATCGACCGATGGGTTCAGGTCCGATTCACTTCACAACTGTGTCCCTCCTGGTATTCCTGTCTGGTCTCAACGACTGACTGACCGACTGTATGTCTTGGGCATTCACTCACTGTTATCTGCGAACCGGGCAGTACTCTCGTAAGGGCTTATCTGTGGCAATTATCAAAACCAAAATGGCACTGATGGAAAACATTTGTGCATACAAAGTTTACCCATTGAACTATACTGTAATCTGTAGTGTACTAAAAGAACGATTTAAATAAGCAAAAATAAACACCAGAAAATGTAATTTTGGTTGTTGTTGTAGTACATGTAGCTCATTAAAGGCTAAATCTGCCTGAAAAAAGAAGAAAAACAAACCCCTCTAAACAAACAACTATACAATAAAATTTGGGCAACAGTTAAAAAGTTTTAACATACATCACAATTTGTTCACGAATAATTAAATATATGTAAATTGGCATTAGCATAAAAAGTTTCAAGGAACACTCAACAAAATCCTTGTGGAAATGGCAAATATGAAGATATAAAAAAAAAAGTCAAATAGGACCCGCAGATGCATTTCAAAGATTGCATAAAATGAGTATTCTATTACACGAGACTTATTTAGACTGTCCGTTGTGGTAACAAATGTGTTATCCGCTCTTGTCGGCCACGTGGAAACGTGGAAGTATGACTCATCGGCTGTGCGAGAGATCAGAAGCTATCAATTAAACACCAGGGTTGATGTGATATGATGCGATATCATCGTCATGCTCATACAGATCATCAGTGTCCCTTTTGGTTTCCAGTGAGTCATGACGTGTGTACTGAAATATAGGTGGTTCTTGTGAGGAGAGAGAAGAACAAAACCAAGAGCGATGCTGGTTTCGCTGGCATGCTTCTACCCAAGGGGTGCGGGCAGTGTTCAATTTGTTATTTATTGACAAAATATTGAAAATTATTGAAAATCTTCCGTGGTACAGACAAGGAAGTAAAAATAGAATATCTGAACTTTCAGAAACAAATTTATGCGCTCGTTTTATATTTTGTATCCAACCTCTAACTCTTTTAGTGTTTATGTTTCATTTGATATTTCTTTTAAACTTCCTTGTTACATTATTTCCGAGAGTGTTTCATATTCATTCAAGGCAGAAACTTCAGTGTTATTGCTACTTCAGCGTCATAACTTGTCAGTTTGGGAGTTTGCCATTTCAGAGTTGTTTTTGTTTATACATTTCGAATCAATAAATATTGCACAACTTCATTTTTGTTCCACTTAACAATTCCTGTAACAGCCCTTTAAACTGCAGCTGTGCATGTGAAGATGCGTCTGCAAAAGTCTTAATAATAAACTCGCTCGAAAAAAAAAATCTGCAAATTACAGCGTTAAAAAAAATAACAACTTGTCTCACAAACTGACTTCCCCAAACGACATCGGCAGACCGGCTTATTAAAAATCACAAGCCGTCGTGACCTTTTATCTCCCGTAGTGTAACAAAGTTTAGAAAACATTTGCAAACTCAATGTTAATGATATCCCGTTAATGACTTTCTCACGCCGATAGTATGCAAGCTATGCGTCGCCAAGTCCTTGTCGGTATACACACTGAATGATGAAGAAGACGATCATAGTGATGATGATGATGATGATGATGATGATGATGGTGTTACCTCCCATCCTCTGCAAACTTAAAAAGGGAGAAAAAAAAGAAGAAGCTTTGATGTCTTTCCCCTAGATATCAATAACTATACTTCTCCATTTCTCATCAGGATCTTTCCGTCCGGGCCTTTGCAATACAAGTGGTAAACAAGTTGCGGTTTCCTGCGCCGTTTTTTTATTATCTAAACATCCAAACGACTGGCGTATCAACTTTGTCAACGCGTCCTCTATTCTTTTTCTTTTGGTTCTATTATCTCTCTGGAAATAATTTCTGCCGGTCGTGTTTATCTTAGGCCAAGAAGCCATTGAACTAGGGTGGTTCCGCTCTCGTGACAGTATATAGACCTCATTTACACAGACAAAAAAAAGTACTCGTGTTTTGTTTTGTTAAAGCTTTAACTAGTTTAATTTGGTGCCTTGGAAATATTGTTTACGAAGAGCCGAGTTGTCAAAACTCGACACGAAGGCTGGTTTTATTGCTAAGATGTTTAGGAAATCCCTGGATATTGATTGTATATCGACAGAATCGTGTGATAATGCAGAGGGAGAAACCTTTATTTTACAAGCAGAACCTAATGAACTTTGTAATTCACAGTTGAAGTCTGCTGTACCGTTGATCGATACAAACTACCCACTCTGACCAGAAAGTGTTTTTCGCTCGATATTTTTTTTCTCGGGGATCTGATTTATACTATATAGGGAAGCGATTTCAAAATCAAAATGGGATAAATTGTTAACTTTGTTGTTCAAAAGCCGGTCGTCCTTTTGCTGGTGCTGTTTTTATAACGGACATTTAGTCATTACGTAATTTATTGGAACTAGTATTGCTAGAATGCATACAAATTGGAGTTATATGTAGGAAATTTGTTTGGTAATACCCCAATCCGGGTGATCATGTACGATAGCACCGCCCGGCACAAATATACAACAAGTCTAAGTTGCAAGTCGCATCAAACCTATAACACTGTGCGCCTGTTCTCGTATTGTCACGCATAACAAATTGGTTATATACGGGGACTAATATTATACGGGTTTTAACCATTTTAAAGGTAGATATTGTGTCCAACCACGGTTTGTGGTCAAACTGACCAACATACCTTGTAGTTAGCCAGTAACCATTGTTATTGATAGTACATTAATATTCAACCGATTTACGGTTATTTGGTATATAGGCCTAATTGACCCAAGTAATGGGTAGTTTTGATAACAAGATTGATCGAGGTAACATTATGTCGAAACTGGTGGCTTCACGTCTATTCCAAGAACTCTGGTTAAATCATTAACCAAAAATAACCGTGGCCAGACATTTTTTTATTTTTTTTACCGGTTTGTTTCAACTAACTAAACATAATTGTCATGCATACATGCTTTCCAACGAGGGTGAAAAAAAGTTCATCCCGAGGTGAACTTCATACTTTCAATTTGACAGTATGATTTTTTTTTTTCGTTTCAGATTTCATCGATGGGGCATTGGACTATGCGTGCACTCTCTGCGGACGCCCGATCGTCAGTATATAGCGTGCAAGCAGGGAGGAAATGCTCAGTGCGGCTGCGGTGAGCGGTTTGCATGTTTCTGAGGTCGCCGAGAGTGCAAAACAGGTAACAATAACCTTCATTTAGCGGCTATTATTTCGCTCTCAAAATTCCTTTCACGTGATTACAGAAAAAAATAGACAACCGCTGTCCGATTCTGCTGATGCAATCCCTCGTTATTAAAATATTATTAATTGTTTAGTAAATCTGAAGTTATACTTTAGCTTTCAAATTGCTATTTAATATGTGCAGGGTGGGTTAGAAATGTTTCAATTTGGTAAAAGTCCTTCTCTGGATCTCCCGCGAAATCAGAACAAGCTACCGTTATGGTTTTCTATTAATTTGTCATTTGGTCTTGGGTTAATTTGGCTTCTGATACGTATCCCGTATGCGTATCAAATCTAATGGCCCCCATTGTTTGACACACGTGCACTGACGCTGTAGTCCAAATCGGACGACATTTTAGACTAACGTTACAGAACAATTTGTCATATTTTTAGTGTCATCATAATTGTGTGTATACAGAAATACCTATCACCTATGTAAACAAGCTGATTCACAACATATAATAAGAAATCTAAGCTAAAATGAAAAAAAACCCAACAAAACCGCGTGTTATGTCCAAGACGTGCGTTGCTATCGGGCAGAAAGGTTTGTTTATCCAAACAGTCTCGGTCGTCAGGGAGTTGGCGCAAGCGCGAACGAAACATCGAACTGGCTTAGTTCCATTTTAAAACTGCTTGTATGAAGATCCCAAGCAACTTGGCGGTACTGCTGGATTGTTGAATGACGACATCGTCTAATTATGGAACACATGGACCAAGATCTTTTTTTTTTCACAAAGAAACGTCCATTGTAGCGCAATTGTTGAACACCATTAATAAGAATATCATAGCGTGGAACTATAGACACTTAACATGGGAGTCAGATAAGATGGCGTCGATATATATTATTATTATTATTTGTTCTGGTAATGAAACCAAGTATCCTTTAAAAGCGCTCAAGGCACTGTAGCTCGTAAGCCAGAAGAACCCCGTAGACAGAGGCTGTGTCAGCCAGGAACACCGGGGCAAACCCCTTCTCTTATGCGATAAGTGTTCTGGGTTCTTTTACGTGCATTATACAATTTTAAAATGTTATAATGAGAAAGATATATACACACATTATAAATTATACAACACACGGGACCTACAACTTTACGTCCCATCCGAAGGACGAAGCAATCAATAGTGGTTTAATTGCCTTGCTTAGGGACACACGTGTCGACAACTCGCCTTTTCTTTTCGCTGAGGGGGTACATGTGCACGGAGCCCATTCGGTTGACCAGATTTAGCACATGGATGCATTGGCCGCTTACCCATACTGGGGAGTCCTGTACGAGGGAACTGCCCATCTGTGAGACACCGTCACGTGTTGAAAACAAGACCACGGACGGCACAGTGTCATGATGGAAATGACACCACAGTTGCAGCGTCACTGTGGTGTAATATTTAGCTCAAAAGAGATGAATTGTAGAAAAACAAATTCTTTTTATCTTTCTTTTCTTTTGAAATCGAAGGCATGCAAATAGTGATTTGGCCCGTGTATAGGAAATATTTTGGGCCTAGTATAAACCCCAACCTCAGTCCCCGGGTGTCGAGCATGCAGTGCCCTCACCGACACAACAGCTGCCCTCTCACCCCCTGGTATGGGATCATCATTTAAATATTGCAAGATTCTTGCAAGTTCATGCAATTTAGGTCGTTTTTCAAACCCAGCTTATGTTTCATACTCGACTCCAGGACCATTGCCAAACTGCATGAACGAGGCCACAATGGAGACGAAGCGAGGTTTGGATAATAAATTCAACCATCTACGTGCAGTTCACGCAAAACTAATTGAGCGAACGACGAAGCATAAATAATTGAACGTAAACGTTAGTTGACTTTTATAATGCAGGCTCATTTGAGTAAAGATTGTTCACTTATTTAAAGTTAGGGTAATCTAGTACATGTGACTCACGGTCACACTAAATTAAGAGAGAAAAAAAAAGAGAAAAAAAAAACCCGATGGTGTCCGGAATTTGGGCACACACACAAATCGGCTGAGTGTATTCGTAATCGTAACGTTAACGCGTTTTGCACCGTTTAGCATAATTATATGCTTCAACAAATCTAAGTTGGTACTGTACATGTATTTAATAATTTGACAAATTCTGATAAACCATTGTACACTGTTCTACCTAAATAGACGTTTGTTAGAAAATTATAAAGAAATAGGCTATATTGGCCCTACAAAGGTTTGTCAAGATATTGAATCATCAACTGTACGGTTGTATTAATTTAGCTAGTAATTAAAAATATGCCACTATCCAATCCGGGCACGAGAAAGGAGTTCCCAATCCCAGTAGGCCCTGGGGACGAGGTTGTACAAACTCGTCTGCAGCACTCCTAAAGCGGTGGTCACCTCTTACGGTCATGAACGTAGTTGAACGTAGTTCATTTGACCGTGGTAGAAAGTAGTTGACCGTACTTCAACCGTAGTGCCGTGGTTACTACGGTCAACTATGGTCAACTATGGTCAACTACGGTCCACACTACGGTCCACACTACGGTCCACACTACGGTCCACACTACGGTCAAGTAGGGTCAAGTAGGGTCAACAAGGGTCAACTAAGGTTAACTACGTATATAATAGGCTCACAGCACGGTATAGGAATTCAAGGTGACCGTAGAAATATTTTCAACATGTTTAAAACTTTTGGGCTAACTACGGCCAAATCGTGGCTTTCCTCAAGGTCCAAGTACGTTCAGAACTACGGACCACTACGTTTAACTACTTTTAACTTCGTTTGGTTCAACTACGTTTATGACCGTAAGATGTGACCACCGCTTTAATTGATAACTTCAATACTAGTGCGGTGTCGCCATGTGATGCAATACGAGAGATGTATACCTGCAATTTTAGAATTGCCCTGGTACTATAAATAATACAATCCCGAGCGGAAATATTCACCGGGCTTTGAGTTTGGACATTAATTGCAGAGCATGCGTGCGTCCTTGGCCCGAAGTATCTGACCGTAAACAATCAAAACGGGGTTCACTGAACGTGGACAAAAAGGGCGTTCGTGAACCGTAGAGAAAATACCCATCTTAAACTAGAACAAGACTATAGAAAAGCCGCTAATAGAGCCACAGACTCTGTCCTATATCTCCGAATTGAGCTTGTGTGTAGGTAGATATGGCTTTCAAACATCACCTTTAAAATAATGTAACTCGACACCTGATGACGTCATCGTAAAGTTAGATTCACCTTTGTCTGCAACACATACCGTCTATAGATGATGTGCCTCTGTTTACATCTGTATTCAAATGTGCCCGTCAATATGCGCACGAATCATGTTTTACATAAATTTGGTTAAGAGATGACATCAGAGGTCACATAATTCAAAGGCGATCTGACCTGCGACGTCAGTCTTTAAGCAAATTTTATGTAAAACACGATGGGTGCGCATCACTGCCGGGCACATTTGAATACAGATGTAAACACGTGACGTCGGAGGGCACATCGTCTATACTCAGCCCAATTGAACCTTTAATTGTGTAAACATAATGCTTATAAATGCCACCATTAATGTTATGTATCTTAACACCTGATGACGTCATTACCTTCGTTCTACATCTCCGGAAACTATGTAACTAGTTTTGTTTGCAACACATACCGTCTACACTCACAACCCAATTGAACCTTTAATTGTGTAAACATAATGCTTTAAAATGTAACTTGACACCTGATGACATCATCACAACGTCAGACTATATGCTCTATAACACATCGCTCTCTAGTTGCATACCTAATATTTATCCAAGTGGACCTATAGCTGTGTGTGTTGTGCTTCGAAATAACTATGCCCCTTTAATGTTATGTAACTTGACCACAGATGACGTCATCACAACGTCAGACTCGATATTCTCTATAACACATCCCTCTATGTGCATACCTCATGTTAATCCAATTGGACCTATAGTTGTGTATAGATATAGGCCTTGAAATAACTACGCCCCTTTAATGTTATGTAACTTGACCCTAGATGACGTCATGATGACTAACAGTTAATGGTATCATCCTTGACCCATAAGCTATGTACCAATCAAGTTTCATTACAATTTTTTTAGTAGTTTTCCCGTAATCCCGCTAACAGATAGACAGACAAACAAACGGGCAGACCGACAGGGTTGGTGGGGAGGGGGGTTTCATAACATCCGCCATTGTAGATGGGCGTCGGTAAAATGTCATTTTTAAACACTCCCGTTGCTGCGAAATTATGTGTGGTACATGCATATATAATTGCATAATGCAATTGTACAACTGTGTAAATACATTTTTAAAGAAAATTCTGATATTATAGGTTTTCCCGGTCAATTTAGGCAAATGAGCAGCCAATTTAACTAACGCGCTATTCTATTTCGCGCGAAATCGAATGCTGCAGGATCGAGGAAGGATGCTTTGAAAACATAAATTGGTTTGACAAATACACACTTTCTTCCCGACAGTTTTTACTCACAACCTTGGCACTCCGAAACCTATATAAAGTAAACCTGGCAACCTTTAGTTTTATAGGAATAGATACAAGTGAAAATACTGTCCGGTGGCTATGTTTCGCTTTCTGGCTTATAAATTTGAGCTTTTTCTTCTGGAGGAAAGAAATGGACAATGGAAAGGTATCGAAACATTTAGTTGATATCAAATGGTTTCTGTGTCTATTTAATAATTATGTGAAGTCTTCATTTCCCCAACGAACTTCTACATTCCTTTCCCCAAATGAAATTATTATTTCCATTGCACAAAATGTAAAACATTCATCATTATCTTTAAAAAAAAAGGGTCACCTGTTCATCCACTGCACACCGCTGGGGGCGTGCTCTATAGTAACACTCCTGTACGCTTGAATAAATCCCCGTTATCTGATTGGTGGATTGCTGATCACGCGTCGTTGATTTATCGTTCCAATGCACGGAGCAGGCGCACAGCAAAAACATCGAAAGTTCTATCCAACGGTAAATAGAAGTCGTCTTTTGTATACGGTCCCACCATTGGTCGCGCTCTAACCAATCAGGTGACGATGATTTATTCAGTTGTTGTACGAGAGTTTTGCTGTAGAGCACGCCCCCAGCGGTCTGCAGATGACCCTCTGAACTTTGGACAAAATAAAACAAACACCTCTTCGTCTGCAGACCACACTAATGATGATCTCGCTTCTTTTAATTGCGGTCCCGACACTCTTGCCTTCAACCTGCTCATTATCTCCGTCCAATTAGACACAAAGCACATCCCATTCATGTTTTTTTTTATTTATTTTTTTATCTCGACCAGCTGGGGATCCCGGTCACCATACTCCACCTCAAGGACCTCTAATATCTTTTTCCTTCACCTTTTTTTCTTTCTCTTGAACGTGATGACGTCCCGTGGTTGAAAGATGCTTAAAGGGAATAAGTGTATAATAGGCCTATACATTTGCAAACATCCAAAAACAAAACTATCAAATTATAATGAAATACATTGCTGGACTGTTGGTGAATGGCAGTCTAAAGCATCCTGTACAATTGTGGCACCAGGGGCCAATTTCACGGAGCTGCTAAGCACAAAAAATTGCTTAGCACAAACAAAGTCTTGCTCATTAAAAACAAGTTATCAGCCAAAATTCTACGTGTTTTTCATGCTAAGCAAAAAACCAGCTGATTATCAATCAAAAACAATAAAGATCACGTGAAAATTTGGTCGGTAACCTTGTTTTTACCAAGGACAAATTTTCATGCTAAGCAAATTTTTGTGCTTAGCAGCTCCGTGAAATTGGCCCCTGGTGTGATGCCATTTTAACGAAAAGTGGTATTTTTATATCATTTCCAACGCTGGTCGGCCGAACAGCGTTTGAAAAAAACTTGCTTATTTAAAATACTATCCGCATTTTTGTAACAATCGATACGAACTTGTGCAAGCCAGCTAGTCTGGTTTCCTGACCGTACAATTCCTCAATGTTTATGAATTGCTCCGTTTCATCTATGGGGTCAGGGAACCAGATTACAAGAACATGATTGTTTTTTGTTTGGTTTTACCAGCATCTACTACGAACACAAACCTTGGAAAAAGTCAGTGTAACAACAATATTTGCTATACAATGCTAACCCCCAAATCCATCCATTTCTGAAAATTACATCAAAAGCAAATGTATATAATACAACCGGATGAGACTTGCTTGCATCTTCTGAAGTAAAAAAAAAAATCACCTAGTCCTAATTGTTTTATATTAAACCACGTTTGTTTTGTATGTATCCTTGCATGTATACTTGAACCCCGATCTTCGATGTCACCACGTTGAATTAATTGACCTATTCTCGCTAATCGTGATCACACACAGAAGTGCAATTTTCATAAGTTTCTGACCGGTCATTGTTATAGCCTCGGCCTCGTCGTAAACCTACTTCTCTTGGTACTGAAGTCGGTTTAAAGGATTTGGACATTAATCCATCCTTTGAAATCGTGCCAAGATTCTTTCTAACAAGTTATTATGGCAGGTCATGGTAACCTTAAAGGTATAGTATACACCATTGGTAATTGCTTGAATTATCATGAATGAGTAGATTTGGGGGGTTGTATTTTATAGTAAATATCGTTTAACTGAGGTGTCCGAAGTTTTACAATCATGGATGCCGAGAAAAACACCAAAAACAGCGTTTGTTTTCAACCAGCGTCGAGCAGTTTTTCTTATGTTATCTTTGTTTTTTCGCGATCGCCATCCGGCGATCGCGAATTATAAAATTATACTTTTCGGAATAATTACAGGATATCTAGCGCAATCATTTTGCTGGATGCCTAGAATCATTATTTACTTTCAAATGAGTAAGATATTTCTTGATAACTTTGTAGTAAATATTTTCGATACCTGCAAATGGTGTATAGGCCCCTACTACCTTTAAGCTTTAACCCTTCCAATGACAATAATTATGCCAGGGGAAATTAGTACTATACATATATTACACACCAGCAAAAATATTTGGCGCCCTGGCTGCAGGTTGTATTTATTCTGACTGGTACTTGGATTCTCAGGATATTACAGAACAGTTACATTTTATTGACTCGACTTGCAAGTTCGTCTCGCCTGAACGAGATCCAGAAAGAGGCTAAACGCAATCACAATTGCTGCACGTAGTACGTACACGCTTAAAACTAAAGTGTTGTATCAACATTACAACTAAGGCATAAAACAAAAAATTGTTATGTTGGCGTAACGGGCCCAAAAGAATAGGGTAGGTAGGTCGGGATCCTTTTTTTTTTTTTTTTTTTTTTTTTTTTTTCTTTTTCCCAGCAATGAAAATGATATGCTGTCTAATTGTTTAAGCCGGTAGTGATACACGATAGCGTGTCCAGGTTCAATATTTTCACAATCCACACACACAACAATGAGAAACGGTCAGAAATGGTTTCAAACGTATTTATAACTAGATTTATATAGATTTTAATCATTAAATTTCGTCCCTTGAAAAAAAAATATCCAGGGTCGGCCGTATTTTTAGGGTCGGTCGGGTTACGCCAACATAACATTTTTCTTGTTTATGCCTAAGTGTGCGGTCAGTGACTACCGTCTTGAGTTGGAATTCTATACAAACAACTGGTGGATTTTAACACCCAGTGTGTTGAATTCATCAGTTTCATGGTTGAAATTCGAAGTTTTAAGCGTGTATTATACGCAGTAAGTCTTCCTTCTGTATGTACAATGTATGTGTCATTTTAGTTTAAAGTTTCAAAAAATTTGTATAATGTGCAACGTTTAAGTCTAATTAAAATCAAACTTGAGTCGTGGATGTAATAGTGTAACTTTTTATATCATGGTTGTGTTAAAGATCAAGTACTGAGGTCAAAGTTCATTTGAGGTCAGGTTCTAAAATAGGCTTGAATTATAAAACTTGTCTCGTTTGAAAACTTGAATTCCAGTGGCAATCAAACTTAGACCACGCGTGCAACATTGTAACCATTATGGCTGTGTCAAACGTCAAGCACTAGGGTCAAAGGTCATTTGAGGTCAAGTTTTAAAGATGGCTGGAATTGTACAATTCGTCGCATTTGTAAACTTAAAGTCCAATTGCAATCAGACTTGGGTCATTATTAGTGCAATGTGGAAACTCACTTGTGAGTTATAAAACTTAGCCATCGGCCAGTCGATAAGAAAGGTTGTTTTTTTGTGTCCATCCTCTTTTGGTTGTAACGTGTGTACTAAACTAGTTCGTAATGTAATAATAATTTCCTCTGCGTCGCAAGTACAGGTCCGAGACTAGCAATGTTCGAATTAAAATATATACCCATAGTCGACTCTATAACCAAACAATTCAAGAATATGTATGAAATATTAAATTCGGGCCGAAAGAAGTTACTGTTTGTATGTTGTTGAAAATACGACGATTGTGCGAAAGCAAATATACAGAAAAAGAACAACATTTTGTTTTGCTTAATTTTATAACGAACCCCTGATGATTTTAAGCTTTTGTTTCTTAAACAAACATTTGTTATTTTTTTTTATTTGACATGGTTAAAAAAAAATAGCAGAAATAAAGAAGAAAATATAAATACCAGTGCAAACGATCACGCGGCTGTAGCGAAAAATTTCGTTTTTCATTTCAAAACAGAACCATAACTTTTCAAACTTTACTTAACAGTCTTCTAGATACTTTAATCATGGGGTAACCAAGCAAAAGGAACAATTATTTCAATTAAGACAAAACACACGACGTAAATAAAACGCAAACAACACGGAAACGCATCTAACAAAGACAAAAATCCAAAGAAAAACAAAGTGCCTGTAAAAGAGCTAATTATTGTCAGCTTCCTCGAATAAACGATTGGCCACAACTCATACTTAATTTGAACGCACATAAGTTGAAATTCATTGCCCATAAACGAGAAAGAAAACAAAAACTAGCAAAAAATTCATGCGCGCTTCGATGAGTCTTAACCCTCCTATGGTTTCACCTTTCAAAACCTTTCAAAATCTGCTTACTGGGCAAAATGGATATAAAAAAGTATATGAACCTTTCAAAACGTTCCAGAATTTGTTGCTACTGCACTACCACACCTTTCAATACCCTTTGAAAGGAATCGAAAGGTAGACAAACTGGGCTATGGTATACCCTATGATAAAGGTATGGGAAGTCTATCAGAAAACAGCCAGACCTTCCAAAACCTTGCGAAAGGAAATGAAAGGTGGAGCTATTGCTCAACCAAATATCAGTACAGTTGCTATGCATACATGGTTTGACCTTTCAAAACCTTTTGAAATGTTTTGAAAGGTAAAATTACTCCCCAGCACATTATATAGAATATCTCTCACAGAAAACAGCTAAACATTTCAAAACATTTCAACTTTTATTTGGTATGGTATGCCCCTATGATAAAGATATGGGAAGTCTATCAGAAAACGGCCAGACTTTCCAAAACCTTGCGAAAGGAAATGAAAAATTGAGCTGTTATTGCTCAACCAAATATCAGTACAGTTGCTATGCATACATGGTTGGACCTTTCAAAACCCTTCAGTCCAGAAACTTGAAAGGTATTGTTTTTCTCACACCAGTTTGTTCAGAGAGTTGTTTTACCTTTCAAAATCTTTCATAGGTTTCTTTTGTCAGACAGCTTTCTCACCTTTCAAAACCCTTTAGTCCAGGAAACTTGAAAGGTTTTGAAAGGTCTGACAGCTCTATGGTAACTGCACGGTATATAAGAGGGTTAATTTAATTTCATCAATTGTAGATATAGTTACTAGCAATTCAACTGAAAAATTGTGAAAATGTAGTCTTGGATGCCAATATGATGAAATAGAACGACTAAAACGAACCTGAATAAAGAAATCTAATGCAATAGTCGTTGAAATGAAACCCTGTATAGTTTAATTGAATTCGTGGGAAATGCGTGAATTTGAATGGGTGTTAATAAAATTGAATTAATTTGGGATGGAATTGGCCGGGAAAACCTATAATGAAAAAGCTCCTTATTTTGTTATACGATTTTCACCTTGCCCTAATCCATAAATCGTTAAAGAAAATGATCACGTCTGAAACGGCCATGGGCGTTTAATTTGCTACTTAAGTCGGCAACAGAAAAAAAAATAATGAAAACATCTTATCACCACACGTCACACCGACGAGGTATTTTTCAATCAACAATCAAGCCTTGAAGATGTCATAATTATAGCGATATCTCGTGCATTGACGAAGGCGAAGATCGATAAGAATTGTCGGCGTGGTATTGACAACCGGAAGGTCGGGAGGTCGATGGATCTTCTGCCCATTGTCCTTGGGGGTCATCGTAACCCTGGACCCATCACTCGCCTCCTCAGGGTGCATTGGCCTAATTCAAGTCCCATTGAAAACAGTGTAAAGTCAACAATGTTTAGGACCAAGTTTTATGCACACCGACATCACTGGGGTTTCTCAAACAACAATCAGATTATTGTCTTGGTCTTTATCTTTCCATTTCTTTTCAATTTTTAGTAGGTTAGCCGATTACATTTTTTAATATTCACACCAAAAGAAACTCACCTTCCGAAAAGTGATACTTCCCGAGCCTGCAAGCAGCCATTTTACAAATGGCATCCCTCCACATTCTAGGGCAATTAGGACCCACTTTTCAACCGTAATTTTGTCAAGTCTGCCTTCAGATTGAAGCTCGTCCTTTTTCAAAAGAAATTGTGGGGGCACATATCATGCAAATGACCTCGCGTAGAAATTCTCCTTTCAATTAGGGTGGTGCACCCCTCACCGCCGGTATAATCCTATTTCTCTTGTCCCCATAGGCTATAGGTCTTCAGTCCCGAGCTCAAAAACAAACCCTCATTGCCACTCGGCTCACAGACAAATTTATCGATCGATCTATCATCCTGAAATCCTCAGAGTTTTTTAATCGATGTCAGATAAAATACCTAACTCAATACGAAATGGGATATTTAGACCATTGTCTGTTTTAGCCATCTATATTACGCCCTATACATATTTTGAAGCAAACGGGTCATTGTTGAGGATAGTGACTTTGTATTCCTTACAATGTATAAGACATTATTATTGATTGTGTTTTCTTTGTGCAGTTGTTTATGTTAATAACGAAAGTATAGATAATTGTCTTGACATTTTGTGACTCAAAAATAAGTAATGAACACCAAAATAAATCCATTTAATGGATTGATATTGATGTTGAATTGTTAAAGCAACTTGGCTCACGAGGACCACATGAGAAGTGTTAGAGTTAGGGTTAGGAGTGTAGAGTTAGGGTTAGGAGTGTTAGAGTTAGGGTTAGGAGTGTTAGAGTTAGGGTTAGGAGTGTTAGAGTTAGAGTTAGTGTTAGAGTTATAGGAGTGTTAGAGTTAGAGTTAGAGATAGAGTTAGGAGAGTTAGAGTTAGAAGTGCTAGAGTTAGGAGAGTTAGAGTTAGGAGAGTTAGAGTTAGGAGTGTTAGAGTTGTGAGTGTTAGAGTTAGAGTTATGAGTGTTAGAGTTAGAGTTATGAGTGTTAGAGTTAGAGTTAGAGTTAGAGTTAGGAGAGTTAGAGTTAGGAGTGTTAGAGTTAGAGTTAGAGATAGAGTTAGGAGAGTTAGAGTTAGAAGTGTTAGAGTTAGAGTTAGGAGAGTTAGAGTTAGAGTTAGGAGTGTTAGAGTTAGAGTTAGGAGTGTTAGAGTTAGAGTTAGGAGTGTTAGAGTTAGAATCAGAAGTGTTAGAGTTAGAGTTAGGAGAGTTAGAGTTAGGAGACTGAGGTAGGATAGTTAGAGTTAGAAGAGTTAGAGTTAGGAGAGTTCGAGTTAGGAGAGTTCGACGGTTAGAAGTGTTAGAGTTATAGTTAGAGCTAGGGTAGCCCCGCTATTGTGCCCCCGGCAGGGCTATAGGTTTAGGGTTGTCATTTTGGTTGCTCTCTTTAGGTGCTTACCGTTTTAGCAAGTCTGCACACAAAACAGGACCACGTGAGTAATCCTGCCATTGGGTCGTTTTCACGCAGTTTGTCGAGTTCTCCTTAACCCTAAACCATATAGATGTATACAAATTCGTACGGATGTCGATGTATTAAGCATTGTTATAGGGTTAACACTAGTAACGGGCATTATGAAGTACAGGCTCACGTCACGGGCACCAGACTATTTTGCATATCGAGCCTCGATTTGAGCTCGCAGTCACGGAGAATCCCTAGACTAAAGACGACTCAAATTAGGTCGATCCAATATTTGCCTTAAAACACTGCCCGTATATTTTTTTTTCAATAAAAAAGGTCAAGTGAATTTGACTGTCGTAAAGAAGCTTCGTGAACTTCCGTGTGATATTTCCGCCGTAAAGCGAAAATTGTCAGGTCAGTGAATTAGACTAGAACACCTTGTTAAAACAGCGAAATTGTATGCGAACCACCCACGAGGCGTCGTTGCTAGGTGAGAAAGCGCCCTCTTCTGTTGGCCCATCGCGTATTAGTTCGTCTAGAAGATTATACTCTCAAAACATGTATTACAATTTGGTTGGTTTAAAGGGATCGTATACGTTTGGTAATTGGAACCCATTGTTTGTTTCAATCCTATATAGTTATAGATATATACAATAAAACTAACCTGTAAAAAATTCATTTCAAAAGGTGGTAGCGATTTTGAGATATTGCCGAAAATCTGGAGCGGTTATGTCCACGCAGAAAGAATAACCTGCATTGGAATACACACTCGGAGAAACGTCACTGCAGTAACGCTTCTCAGATTCAAATTTGTGAGGATAAAAAGTGATATCTTTTTCCATAACCGCAGTACTTCGAAGTAAAAAGTTTCTAAAAATGCATTATACTACCCAAAGCTGCTGTACTTCGTACCAAGTAAGTTTTTATTTTTATTTTTTTATTATAAGAGTATAATTACCAAACGTATACGACCCCTTTCAACAAATTGTTACAAACTTTGCCCAACGTTGGGTAAGATGTACCCAACATTGGTCAAATTGTAAAAAACAAAACACATTGTTGATTAAAATGTTAACCAATTATTGTAACTAACCGAAATTTATTACATGTTTTTGAGAGCAGTGTAGAGTCGTTATTTTCTGGTGAGCTTTTTTTGGGAGGGAGTCCTGACATTTTTTAACGTTGTTTTTTTCATGTTGTTGTTACTGGTTTGTGAGAAGAATTCCAGACACTGGCTAATTTCAGATCCAAGTGGACCCGAAGTCTACTTCATTGTACTAATTTCCAGACGGAAAACCTGGCTAGCCTAGAAAAGTAGAAGCAAAATAAAACCCCTCCATTAATACCATACTTTCCCGTTCAACACTGTAGTCAGAAATCCGCCCCTGGTATAGATCCCCTCCAATCCATCCCACAGGTGAAAGCAAACGGGAGATGGTGGTAAGGGGGAAGGGGTGGGGGGGGGGGGGGGGTGGGGGGGGGGGGTGGGGGGGGGGGGGGGGGGGGGGGGGGGGTGTATATCATTCGTTTAACCGCTCCAGCCACTCAGCGTGCATTTAATTCAAACCCACCCGAAGCGGTCGGGGGTACGTTTGTCTCGGACTAGACTGGATACATTTTCCCCCGGGACGAGTCGACAAGACACACGATTGATCATTGCCAACCCCCTTGTCAAACATCGTTAGCGTCTTCATCAACTTGGCAGCGAGTATGATTTTCTATTGGCATTAATCATTGACAACGGTCCTCCAATCTGGGGCCAATTTCACGGAGCTGCTAAGCACAAAAATGTGCTTAGCACAAAAACAAGTCTTGCTCATTAAAAACAGGTTACGAGCAAAAATTCTACGTGTTTTTCATGCTAAGCAAAAAAAACAGTTGATTATCAATCAAAAAGGTAAAGATCACGTGAAAATTGGGTCTGTAACCTTGTTTTTGCAAAGGACACATTTTTCATGCTAAGCAAATGTTTGTGCTTAGCAGCTCCCTGATATTGGCCCATGTGCAGTAGTTTAGTATTTTTACTGAATCGGCAGACCGCGTATAGAATCACAGCGATAAAGTCATCTGGAATTAGCACGGAAACTCGTCGGTTATTGTCGCCAAACCCAACCCTCCCGCTCCATCATTAGGGCTCCTTTAATTACTCGGAATGCCGAACGCTGGAAACCAAATTTTGTGCTGTTATTAATATGCCATAATAAGATATTTTTCTCAGAGAAAGGAATTGGGCTTCAGTTATTGTATTTAAAGGCAGTATACACCATTTGCAGATATCGAAAATATTTACTACCGAATTATAAAGAAATATCTTACTTATTTGAAAGTAAATAATGATTGTAGGCATCCAGCAAAATGATTGCGCTAGATATCCTGTAATTATTGTGAAAAATTGAATTTTATAAAAAAAAATTCGCTCTCGCCGTCCGGCGAGAGCGAAAAAACACAAATAACATAAGAATAACGGCTCGACCCCGGTTGAAAACAAACGCTGTTTTTCGTGCTTTTCTCTGCATCCATTATGGTAAAACTTCGGAAAAGTCAGTTAAACGATATTTACTATGAAATACAACCCCCCAAATCTACAAATTCATGATAATTCAAGCAATTACCAATGGTGTATAGGCTACTACCTTTAATATGCAGCCATCAATGGGAATCCTAAAGGTAGGATACACTATTGGTCATTGTTTGAATTATTATGAATGGGTGGATTTGGAGGGTTGTATTTTATAGTAAATATCGTTTAACTGACCACCTGTCCGAAGTTTTACAATCATGGATGCCGAGAAAAGCAAGAAAAACAGCGTTTGTTTTCCACCGGCGTCGAGCAGTTATTCTTATCCTGTCCGATGTTTTCAAATCATGGATGCTGAGAAAAGCTAGAAAAAAACGGCGTTCGTTTTTAACCCGCGTCGGGCATTGGTTCTTATGTTTTTTTCGCGAGCCCCTAACGGCGATTGTGAATTTGCTCTGTTCACTTCGATTTTTCGGAACAATTACCTGATAATTACTGAATCATTTTGCTGGATGCTTAGAATCATTATTTACTTTCAAATAAGTAAGATATTTCTTAGTAATTCGGTAGTAACATTTTCAAATCTTCAAATGGGTGTATCCTGCCTTTAAACCAACCCTTCTCAAGTCTTCACCCATATTCCCCCCTAAGGTTGTAGTCGAGTCCCTGCAAGTCCATTCACAAGTCCCTTCATGAAGCCAGTCACAAGTCTTTTCATAAAGGCAGTCACAAGTAACTGAATGAACAATGACAAAGGAATGCTTTTGTCAAAGCTGATTTGAATAGCTTGTGATTGGAACTGGAACTGAAGGACTTGTGATGGACTTGCAGGGACTTACAGGGACTTGTAGGGATGGACTTATACAGGGACTTGCAGGGACTTGTGATGGACTCGACTACATCCCTGCAGTGCTTTGAACTACCAACGTGAAGAATCACCTCCAATACTAAAACTAAGTCGAATGGGAGGTGAATCTTCACGTTCGTATAGTTCAAGACAGAAGTTGAATAAGAGTAAAAGAACCGACAGGAGGGTGGTTCACTGATTGCTGCATTAAAGGTAGAATACACTATTTGCATATATCAAAAATAGGCCTTCCGAATTAACAAAAACAAAAATACTTAAAAAGTAAATAATGATTCTAGGCATCCAGCAAAATGATTGCGCTAGATATTCTGTAATTGTTGAAAACAAACCCCGTTTTTCTTGCTTTTTTCCTCGGGATTCATGGGGTGGCGGTAGGGGTAGGGGGGGGGGGGGGCAGGGGGCAGGTGGGGCTCCGGCTTATATCTCGCGTTTGTTTCGGTAATCAGGCTCTTGTGTATACAATCACCTTGTCCCTGTACATAACAACAATCGGTGGTGTTTTATAAAGCAAGGACAAACGCGGGTCAATCGAAGAACGGGCGTCAAGTCTCAACTTGCTTGTATCAAAATTTTAAAGGCTTTCCCGTTGGCCAAACAAAAAACAACACCAAAAAAACCCCGGTGTTTTGGCCTAAACGCCCGGAGCAACTTTTATGGAGCTGCTAAGCACACAAATTTGCTAAGCATGACAATTCTACCTTGGCAAAAACAGGGTTACGAACCGATATTTTCAGGTGATGTATATTGTGTGTGACTGGTATTCAGCTGGTTTTTGCTTAGCATGAAAACACATGGAGTTTTTGCTGGTAACCTGCTTACTGAGCAAGATTTTTGTGCGCTAAGCAAATTAATGTTTGTGCTTAGCAGCTCCATGAAATCGGCCCCTGCCCTTGGTTAAATACTTCATGTCACGACTTGCATTTCCAATCATGGGAGCTACACAAAAAAATAGCTCCGTGTTCCAATTAGGCTCCCCTCATTTGAATAATAATGTAAGCTGTAAACAAATGCATGTCGTGGTTTGTGTGACGAGTCAATGCCTCTGGGCGAATTAATAACCACGATATCCTTCACTCACATTAAAATGAAATGTTTACCTTTAATTATGAATGTTTTGTGGTTTATACAAAATTGTTAGTTTTGTAAAGTCTTTAGCAATGCAGGCTCGCTCTAGGAAACACTCCTAATGTGTCCCGGGTATGTGTCCCTTACCCCTAACCCTAACCATAACCCTAACCCTTAACCCTTAACCATAACCCTAACTGGGAGACACATAGAACCCGGGACACATAGGGATGACCCCCTCGCTCGATTCGGGCTCCTAGTCCTATACGTAAGCGTGTGTGGTGGGTATTATGGTTCCATCAATACCAGCAGGACTTGTTTATACTACTCGGCAAACTCATTTAGACAAATTGTGTGATCATTGTAATCTCGTTCGTTAGTTACCTGCATACCGCCGGGCACATTTGAATACAGATGTAAACAGAGGACACATCGTCTATAATTCTAACGAACTGAACCGTCTCTTCATATCTTCCATACATACTTGCCTATGGTGAATTCGAATGGCCAAACTGGCGCAACAGAAAGCTCGAGCGAATTTGAATGACCCAATGCAAAATTGTAATTTGAATGCCTCATGTTTGAAGTTGAATCGTTGCAAAATGCAGTTGCATGCATTTAGATTGAAATTGGACAACCTGTTCAGTTAATTGGATGATGATAATAAAACATGCATCCAAATTCGTGCAAAAAAAAGAGTGATTCGTCATCAATTTGGCTGCCAAATTTATTAAACTGACCGGGAAAACCTTTATACTATTGGCGTAAAAAATGTCGTAAACAACCCTTTCTCGTTGTCTTGTTTGGCCTTTTAAATTCAATCACGGTGAAAAAGGAATTACAGCATGTTGACAAAACCTATACTAGTGAGTCATCCTAAAACTTAAAAGAACACAACAAAAGATTGTCAACTATAGAAACCCAAATCATTCCCCTCTCGTTTTACCCCTACTTAACAGTTTGACCCCATCCATTTGTCCCGAATCTCGCATTGTTCGCCACAGTTCTGGCCGTTCAAAACAAGCTTATATCTTTCTTTTCACGAATCAGGTCTAAATATAACTGTGTTACGGGGCCCATAGAGCGTAAACCTCCGACCGTAACATTTTGATAATTGCGATCATTTCATTGTGAGTGCAGAAATTGCTGTACATACAACTTTTCCGTGTTTTATTTGCAAAGCATGGGCCTTTAAAATTTCTTTCGATTCGGCAACATTACTTCAGGTGATTCGAAACGATTGTATTATTTTCTCTAACGCCTTTCTGCAAGGCAGTCCTCGTCTCACTCAAAAGTTTAAAAACTTTCAAAAGCCCAACAACCTTTATACGCGTCTATCTGTTACCAGTACCGATTCAATACCAGCCGTACACCATATGTTTTTGTGTCATAAAACTATTTGTACACCATTAAAGGTATAGGATACACCATTGACAATTGCTTTAATTATCACTAATGGGTGGATTTGGGGGGTTGTATTTTATAGTAAATATGGTTTAATTGACCTGTCCGAAGTTTTACAATCATTGACGCTGAGAAAAGCAAGAAAAAACGGCTTTTTTCTAACCGGCGTCGGGCAGTGGTTCTTATGTTGTTCTTGTTTTTTTCGCGATCGCCGTCCAGCGATTGTGAATTTTAATTGTTGGGAACAATTACAGGTTATCTAGCGCAATCGCTATTTACCTTCAAATAAGTAAGATATTTTCTTAATAATTCGGTATAGTAAACATTTTCGATATCTGCAAATGGTGTCCTACCTTTAATTCAGGAAACTTAATACCGTTGCGGAATGTGATCTAGAAATTTAAATTTAGCCTTTTCAGTTTATAGTTAGGCCTAATGCACAAAAACAATTCATATGATGTGAACAAATGTAATCTTCCTGTAGTGTAAGGTAATTTTTTTTATTTGGTGATTCTTAAAGTTGTTTTCATATCCACTATTATTAGGCCCTAATCGCTTTCAAAACGAGGAGACCCTGTGATCCGTGCATAAAACAGTCGTCGACGTGTCCAGGCTTGTTTACGTTGGGATTCCCCTCTATTCAACTCACGATGACTGCATCAACGCCTCTCTCTCTATCGACAACCTAAACCAAAGAAGCTGATCGATTTTACGATAGATCGCCGATGACAATGCGTGAAAAATGACAATCGCCCTAGGCAAACACACCCATATTCAGAGTAACCAAAACAAATCTATAAGGATAATAGAGATTGTTTTCGTTCACAGTTTGTTAGTGAAGTGTTTTTAACCTTGAAAACACGTCATTTTTTTCGTGTGTCAACACTTAAATTTTATTGTTTGTATGACAAAAATTGATACGATTATCGAAAGATCTGGCAGCTTTTATTGACATTTAAACATGTCAACAGCAGCCAAACAAAAAACTGTTGATTTTTGAGTACATTATAGGTGTGTATTTCAAAATGAAGTAGTGCGTGTTAACATTATTTTCAAACATAAGAAAAGACGTTATATATAGGTCTAAGCAAAACAATTTAGGTTTCTGCTAGTGCTGGGAGAAAATGGAGATTTAAAAATCCGGTTATCCAATGTGTTTATTCGTGAAATTCAAACCGAAAATTCAAACACTCGGTTTTAAATCCCACCCCTATATTTTCTGCCTGAAATGACATCCCATATTTTTTTTTAGCACAAAACGGAAATTGCACTGCGTATACCCTTAGGGAAAAGGTCAAACAAAATTGAAAATGAGGTCAAATGGGACATAATAAAGATGCAGTTTCAAGGATGCATTAAATTGAGAAAAACAAAATTGCACGAACCGTTTAAAGGACACACGTGCCAACCAAACGAATAGCAACAAGTTATGACTTGTCCGTTGCTATCTATTGTTAACGCCTATTAAGTCCGCTTATTATAACCATAACCAAAGACATGGATCGATAAACTCGCTCCTTCTTTGATACCAAATTACACCACGGTTGAGAACGCCTCTTCACTTTGAATGACTATTAATATCTCTACAACCCGATCAACCGTGAGTCATACAGTTATGGACATCACGCACGATAATTTGGTTCATCTTTTTGAACAAAGCATTATGCCTGTTTTTACAGCAGGGATTATCGCTGCTCCGTTTTTTTTTTATTCAGAATGTGAATAATTATTAGTGTGATTTTAAAAAATGGTGGGAATGTACAATCTGTTCCTATAGCTCCATGGTACGTACAGTGAGGGATTGGTTGGCTGAAACGCCATAGAGGCGAGAGCTGAAGTTCTCATATGAAGCAATTATGGGACAGAGAGATCCCCCCTTTCCCCCTCCTTTGTGGTGGTCATTGTGCTTGCGGAATGTTGTAGTTTCTTTAGAGGTTTTTACTAAGGGGGGAGGGGGGGGGGGGGGGGGTGGCGTTAGGTAACAATATTGCTGGGTATAATAGTTCTCGATGGTAGCGTATATGGGTAAAATGACCGGGGGAGGGGGGAAGGGGGATTGGGGGGGGGGGGGGGCGAAATGGCATGGCCAAAAAGATTGTTTGTTTTTAACCACGATGATTTGCAAAATGTCGAAGGGTTTGCAAGTTACACTGTTACTCCCTGCTAGTGCTAAATACGCTACTTGTGTAGTTGTCAATTGTGAATTTTCAGATGGGAGTATGTAGTTTAGATATGTTGGCCTCGTTGGTTTCTGTCCTCGCCTGGCCTTCTACGCACTTCGCTGTTGTCCCGGTTCGATTCCTGCGCTTGTTGGGTTTTCAGTCCTTACAGGTTTCATTGGGCTTTTTCTTTTGAAAAATTCAATTTTTCGGGACAATTATTATATGATATCTATAGCGCAATCACTTTAATGGATGCCTACAATCATTATTTACTTTCAAATAAGTAATATTTGTTTTTAATAATTCGGTAGTAAAACAAATATCGATATCTGCAAATGGTGTATCCTACCTTTAATATGACGAGTCCCTAGTTTTATTACCCAGATACCTAAAATAAACAATAACAATATCGTGTCTCATATGGTCACGCGTGACTATCAAATCGTCTGTATTTTTATGAGCCCTTCATTTACGATGGCGCCACAAAAGCCAATACCTTTACTCAACACAACAATAATCATCTGTAAATAAAGCCTTGCTCCGACTTGCGTGTTGGACTTGAATTGAGGCCTGGCCTGTGTTTTCTATTATGGAATAAAAAAATAGTTTGTGATTGATTTGGTGTTTTCTTAGGTAGATCGTGTACTGGAAAACACCGTAAAGGGGAAACCGATGTACACAGGTGATAAGAGAATAGCTATAGGTAATGTCATCTGCCCAATAATTGGTATGAATCTAAATAGGTTCTTATCTGTTAGATTTACAAGGCCCGGCATAATGTCATATTTGTATCTATCTCACTGGTCACTGCATGAATGACTGATTGACTGGCCGACTGACTGACTGGCCGACTGACTGACTGGCTGGCTGGCTGGCCGACTGGCTGGCCGGCTGGCCGACTGGCTGGCCGGCTGACCGACTGGCCGACTGACCGACTGGCCGACTGACTGACTGGCCGGCTGGCTGGCTGGCTGGCTGGCTGGCTGGCTGGCTGGCTGGCTGGCTGGCTGGCTGGCTGGCTGGCTGGCTGGCTGGCTGGCTGGCTGGCTGGCTGGCTGGCTGGCTGGCTGGCTGGCTGGCTGGCTGGCTGGCTGGCTGGCTGGCTGGCTGGCTGGCTGGCTGGCTGGCTGGCTGGCTGGCTGGCTGGCTGGCTGGCTGGCTGGCTGGCTGGCTGGCTGGCTGGCTGGCTGGCTGGCTGGCTGGCTGGCTGGCTGGCTGGCTGGCTGGCTGGCTGGCTGGCTGGCTGGCTGGCTGGCTGGCTGGCTGGCTGGCTGGCTGGCTGGCTGGCTGGCTGGCTGGCTGGCTGGCTGGCTGGCTGGCTGGCTGGCTGGCTGGCTGGCTGGCTGGCTGGCTGGCTGGCTGGCTGGCTGGCTGGCTGGCTGGCTGGCTGGCTGGCTGGCTGGCTGGCTGGCTGGCTGGCTGGCTGGCTGGCTGGCTGGCTGGCTGGCTGGCTGGCTGGCTGGCTGGCTGGCTGGCTGGCTGGCTGGCTGGCTGGCTGGCTGGCTGGCTGGCTGGCTGGCTGGCTGGCTGGCTGGCTGGCTGGCTGGCTGGCTGGCTGGCTGGCTGGCTGGCTGAGCAGCAGTATATAAAGACTGTTGGCAGGCGATTTGCGACGGTGTCATGAAATTTGGGCTGCTGTAAAATATTGTATATTTGTGTTACCATAACCCTAACACCTGACTAGTCTATATCACTGTCCTCCAATGAAGAACGGGCAATACAAGCAACGAATCCATGTTTAAAAGTGAGCTCCAGAGTTTGTCCAACAACACCGACACACTTAAGTTTGCTTCATCATCCGTTTTGGCCAGCGGCGTGTCCTTGGCTTTAGCCCGCGCTTATGTCTGTCCCCGCGCCGTGTTGTCGGCTCGCACACCTCGTAATTTTTACATCACCTGGATTTGTGTTAGTTTATTTTCATGGTTTTCTCAATTCGAGTGTGGGATTGGACCAGCAGAAATCCACCGTTTTTGCTTTCAGTGATGCAGGCTATGTTACAAGTGTCCCTTGTTGTTTTTATTCCATCAGAATTCCGTTTTTGTTCAAGTGGGCAAAAGTGGGGATCCGGTTGGTGGTAAAGCGACAACATTTTGAATATCTAGACTATAGGCAAATAACGATGATCCCCGAATCCTAGTCAACCATTGTCGTAATAAAGGTAGTGTAATTGCTTGAATTATTTATGAATGGGTGGATTTGGGGGGTTGTAATTTATAGTAAATATCGTTTAACTGACATGTCCGAAGTTTTACAATCATGGATGCTTTTCAAACTGAGAAAAGCACAAAAGAAAGGCGTTCATTTTCAACCGGAGTCGGGCAGTGGTTCTTATGTTGTTCTTTTTTCCCCCGCAATCGCCGTCCGGCGATCGTGATTTTTCAATTTCAATTTCATTTTTTCAATTTGATTTTTCGTAACAATTACTGGATATCTATCTAGCGCAATCATTTTGCTGGATGCCTGGAATCCTTATTTACTTTCAAATAAGTAAGATATTTCTTAATAATTCGGTAGTAAAATGTTTTGATATCTGCAAAAGGTGTATTCTATCTTCAAACCGCATAGCAACATGTTTGTATACCCATGGTGTAACGTGTGACAACACACTGATCGCAGACTGATTGCGATTGTGTTATCGTATTGGATTACCTCGCAACGCCAACAACTTGCGCAGACCCGACGCATGAACAGACATCTTGTATAGATTATGGAGATCGTAAGTTCAACTTGGAACCCGTTGTATAGTCTCCTTTTTGGCTCTAAAAATACCATATCACTGGAATGTGGCCACATTTTTTAGCTTTCACATTTCTCGGGTGGTGCGTTAAACTTTAACTTGATGTTGAATATAAATACATTGAAATAGGTCGACATAATGTGTGAAATTTGTAAAGTGCAACCGAAAAACAGATTGGTTGAAAACAACCATTGATAGATAGATATGTGTGCAATCGATATACTAGTCAATTACCAAAACTTTGGTTATTTTGACCAATACTTTGGATAAAATTACCAATAGGCCTATAATTGTTTATTTCGATCTATATTCTGGTTAAAATTGACCAATTTCATGGATTGGACATAATACAAATCAATTGGTTATTTTAACCAATCTGTGTCTATTAAGCCGCGTTCGCATTGGACTTAATATTGTCAAATGTTACGGTACGTGATTGCCAAAGTTCACGGTGTTAAATCCTCCGCTAGAAGATTGGGCCTGTAAATCTTACGGTTGCGGAGGGTAAAATGAACAATTTGACAATGTTACCGCCTGTCCGCATTGGATTTAATTTGGTTAAGTTCTCTGTAGGTTTTACCAAAAAAAGTCCAATGCGAACGCGGCTTTAGGGTGTGTCCCGTATACAAAGAGAATCGCATACATCGGCTCAGACGCAACACTTACAAAGAATTACTCACGCTTTTGTTCGAAAATATAACGAAAGGCCTCTTTTTTAAAACGCTATAGCATTCAAAATTATACAGTTTAGCTATTGCTCATCGAGTTTACTATTATGCTATAATATTAGTACTGTTCGCTTTGTGTGCGCGACACTGTGGTCACATTGAAGGCTTTGCGGGGATGCTTTGTGACACAACAAATAGGAATTCGTTTCAGAAACTCTAAATCCTCTAATATGTTTGCCATGCTGTTGACGAGGTGCTAATACCGCGGGTTTAATGAATGACTAATCGCAAACATGAATAGATAGCGATAAATCACCCAAAAGGAATTGCTAAGGACGACAATTTGTTTTGCTTGTATGTACTGTCTTTTATACCAACCACAATGTTATTCAATGTACATGGCTTGTGACAGGCTTTAAGCGCCTGTTTAACCTGACTTTCTTGGAGGCGGAAGTTTGTGATGTCATTTAATAGTAGGCCACCATCTCGCAATATAATTATTTAACATTTCGTTGGCCCTCTATTGGTATAGGGCCAGGTCTAAACTCTGGCCGAGTTGCTATACCGCGGGGCTAATGGTCCCTGTTGTAACCTATAAGATACACCATTTGCAGATATCAAAAAAATTGACTACCGAATTATTAGGAAATATCAGACTGACCCAGAATCCGCGTCCCGTGGGGCCTGACCCATTTCTGGGTCAGAATTACACTTTTCCGTGTCGAAATGAAACTTCTTTTACTCATTTTCCGGGTCATTTTGACCCAAAATGGGTAATTTTGACACAAAAAAGGGTCAGGTCCCAGGATCAGACCCGGAACTATTTAGAGTGTATTTTCAAATAAGTTAGACATTTCTCAACAATTCGGCAGTAAACTTTTTGATATCTGCAAAAGGTGTATCCTATACCTATAGCGTTATTTCCATACTTTTTATTTCAATTATTAATGATACTCCATACTCCTGTTGAAGAGGTTTGGTGGATGTTACAAGGGCCTTGATATCGTTTAGTTGAATGTTCTTTTAAGATTTTTTTTACGGAATCATCAGTCGAACTCCTACAACCTTTTGCTGTTAGTTGTATAGAGCATTTATTTCCGTACAGGTACTTTTTCAAACGTTCAGGTCTTCCAGAATTTCCTTTTGCTGTCACTTTCCCGTCTTACTGACGGTATTTTTTTTCAAATTGTACCCCACGCTAAAGACCATCTCACACCTCAGGTATCTGGTATACCTGTTGTTTTGGAAGCGGATCGCCTCGTAGTTTGGCCCTTTGAGTTGACTGTATAGTCTTTCTCTCGAATGCTGTAGCCCGAATGTTATTTTCCCATGGTTGTCTGGCGGAGCCAAGCATTGTGACCGCCCGGTCTTCCGGGAGATGGGGAGATGGAGGGCTGGCAGGCCGCCTTGGTACCTCTGGAGAGGACACTCCTCCACTATAGCTATCACCCTGGGAACCGCACCGCGGTACGTGACGTTATCAACGATCTATAGTTGAAGCTGTAGTGTTGATAAATGTTCCATTTTTTTATTGGTGGGATCAATTGGAGGGTTTGTCTGTCATTGTTTATGGTTATCAATGAGGTTATTGTGAATTGAAGAACATCGACATATCTCGAGTATACTTGATTTGTGCACGGTTTGCATTTTACGAGCGACTTCGTCTTGAAAAGTGGCCAGCTGGAAAAATTGAATTAGGACAAGGGACAAAGGAATTGTTTCAAAGCACGAATAAACTTTATCCAGGACAAGGAGATCTAATCTATACAAACTTGTGAACGTCTTAACTTGGTTTTTAGATGGATCATGTATTCCGGTTTGTGTGAGATCCAATTTTAAGGGGGGTGAGATTTTAAAATGAGCGCTAAGTTAATTTCCAAATTACAACTAATGGCCCAGTCACAATGTCGGCGATCTGTCGGGGATTAGTTTTGGCCGGGGGTCGTCGTAGAAAATAAAGAATCCTTGAACAATCCTAGCAATAATCCTAATAAAAGTGGAGCAGTCACATTGTCTGAGATTTTTTCAAGGATTTTGACCCGGTTTTGTCGAAAATCTTCTGTCACAGCCTCCTGCAGCAAGAGCGTCTCAAACTTTTAGCGATCCGATCGGAGGCGCCCTTATATACACGGCGATTTACTACGATTCCACCGTACGATTCGTCGGAGACGATCACAGAAAGCGTACGAATCGTCGCAGGGCGCCTCCGATTCAGTCGGAGGGCGCCGGAGACCACTCGCAGACATTGAATCTCAACCTGAATTTCAAATCCCACACAGAATCTTGCGACTAGTCTCAGATTATTCGGAGGACGCCTCCGATTAATCGGAGGGCATCGTAGGTCATCGGAGATTGTGTCTGGGATGCCCAAAATGGGTGAAAAATCTTGCGAGCAATCTTAAAATTTTAAGTTCAAAGTTGGGGACCGCGACGGGTGTGGCGATGCCAAAAAAATCTGCGACAAGCCGCAGGCGTCCGGAGAGCGCCTCCGACGGGTGCAAAATCGTGAGATCTGTCTCAAGATTTTGTTCAAATTTCCCGGTTTTACCCATCGCCGACGCATCGCAACTGATTTGTGACTGGCCCATTAACTAAAGAGATCGTCAAATAAATCACAATATTAACACACACATTATTAATATTATTGCACTCGTCTCTACCAACTTGGCGGTTTCCCGAACTGTCAATGTCTGAATTAAACATATTAATCTTCGAGAACCTGTCGCCGGTTCATGACTAAACATGCCTAAAGAAAATGAGAACAATTGGTAGTTTTTTTGTGTGGTATACTTATGAGATGGTAATGGTCATTTGGCTTAGAAGCAGGGGACACAGTGTCGCGACGATGCGACGACTGTGTACACGAAAGCGCCTTCGGCCAACGCCATACCAACAAACTCGTCGCGGTTGTAGTACAAAAAAAGAGAGTAACTTGACGATTTTTTTTATATTTTTTTTTTGCGGTCGGCGAGTGGCGGGAGACATAAAGGCTGTCTGTTGGTGAAAAAGGTGGTTTGGGTGTTTCATAATCAATTAGAATTCCCATTGAGAAGGGGGAGATTTTGCCGACTTGTTGGTGGTCGGGGTGTCCGTCTCGCTCGGGCGACTGGCTGGTGACGGGGAGCCCTTTGCCGCGTCATCTTTGCTAGTCATGGTGGGGACTGACTGACGCGGCATGCACCGACTCGGCCGGGCCGCGGCCCGCGGCTGAAAACACTAGTGACTCAGATTATGGCGTGCGTCACTATATAGCACTCCGCGGACCATAACTCCGAGAGATATAGGGGGGTGGAAGAGAAAGAAAAAAGTAATTATTTGGGCTTAATAATACAAGCGTATAATGTGGTGCAGGTAGATATCCCATTGGACGTAAAGTAATACCTGCATGTTTAGTTATTTAAAGTTGCGGTACAATTACTGAAAACTACTGAATTATTATGAAATACCTTACTGGACTGTAAGCGAATAACAGTCTCAAGCATTCTGTGAAATTACGGCACCTATTGTAAATTTTTAACAAACACTGCTCCCCATTTATTAAAAGTAGGATACACCATTTGCAGATATCGAAAAGTTTTACTACCGAATTATTAGGAAATATCTTACTTATTTGAAAATAAATAATTGTTGTACTTGTAGGTATCCAGCAAAAGAATTGCGCTAGATAATTATCCTGTAATTCTTCCGAAAAAGTAATTTTATTAAAAAAAAAAATACGATCGCCGGACGGCATTCGCCATAAAATCTAGAACAACATTAGGAATCATTGCCTGACGGCCGGTTGTAAACGAACTCTGTTTTTCTTGCTTTCCTCGGCATCCAGGATTGTCAAACTTCGGACAGGTCACAATATTTACTATAAAATACAACCCCCCAAATCCACCCATTCATAATAATTCAAGCAATTACCAATGGTGTATCCTACCTTTAAATTCCAAGGGACAGAGTAAGATTTTGTTTCTGGGCCACTGTTTCCTTACCAAACCCTCTTTTCGAGGTCCATCACGTAACCCCAGACAATGTGCTGTAAGCATGTCAGCCTGCGGTAATGACACGAACAGATGAAAATGCATTTTGACGGGCGGTAACTAGTACCGGAAACCTGGCTTTCATCAAAATTGACGTAAAGTACTTTTATTTCTGCTGTGTCGCCCCCTACTGACTAATGGCAGTTGATTTTGCAAGTCTACGTAAACGTTTGACACCTCATCCCGAAACGGACCTATAGAGAGAGAGAGAAAAACGACGCTTCTGTGATTGTATATATGGCAACAAGTGTCTTCAGCCTAACTCAATGCAGTTGGACAGTTTTGCCGGTTGTTTTAGATTGTAACTTGAATGCCCTTGCAGAATCAAGTAATTGCTCATTACCGGCGTTGGTCAAAACAGTATGAGTGACGTGTTTCATTGGTCTAAAGTTTTGTAACAGGGTTTCTCGGCCATCAATGCAATAATTGAAACTCCAGTGACCATAACAATTCGTAATACAAAACATGAAGTCTAAAAATGTAAGACTGTTTCTATCGGCCTACGCCTATGCCAAACTTATATTTCACAGGTGTAGGATTTTGCAGACTAGTGCCTGAAATAAGATTAGTTTAATCTCTGAGAGAAGGAAATTATACTGGTACGTGTACTACTAGTACACTGTAAAACATAAGCCGTAATTGTATGGGAAAGTCCTGGTAGTCGGGGCGCCAGGTCCGTCATGTAAACAAAAGGTGGCCATGTTTTTTTCCGGAACTGGCGTGTTTTGTTTACGACTTTCGAATGCTTTTCCTGTAAAAAGACGGGGTATGAAAAAACCAGTACGTTACTGAAATTCGGCTAGAATGCCACAAAGTAACGTAAGATAAATTTAACTGGTATGAATGAAGTGGGAAATAAGTTATTACACATTAAGAGTAGGTAGTGTACAAATGCTACGATAACCTACTAACTATGAACATGACCTGCTCACGCTTTTCCATGAATGATTTTAATATTTTTAATACGCAAGGAGATCTAATGCAATTATGAACCTATGTTTGCCAAAAGTCAACATTTTATTATGGAATTGTTTGAATAATAACAAATTATGGTAAGGAAAGTGCATTTTGGGTCTAAAAACCAGAATTTAACATTTTTATGAATTAGCAGATTTTCTCAGTTCTGATTGGTCAGTTGCTGCATATATTAATGTAAGTAGATTCTCTAACGCTTTGTTTGTGTTGATGTACAAAATGTTGTATTTTGACAGTGATCTTGTAAATCCTCTTTGTATTAACGTTACAACATGAAAACTACGGATGTGTGATATTTTCTAGGTCGCCAGTACCGTAATTTTACGTTCAAAATCCATTAAACTAAAATACGGCGATGTTTTTTTTTTAACAGGTAAAAAACCCGTTAGTTTACGAAAACATTTTTTAGTGTACAGACAGATTTTTCAGACCGTTTAATAATTTGCAGACATTTTTTTGTATTTACAATTTCAAACTAAGTTTAACTGCCAATTGAAAAAAATATATATATTAAAAGTTTTTTTGTTATACATAATTATAGGGCCTACACTGACTTTCATAGTAACTCGAGCCAGCACTTTAAACTTTTACCGCGCTGCACTTGCAAAATCCGACTTTCAATATTTTCAATTGCCAAAAAACACGTCCCTTTAAATACCAGCGATGTTTGTGTAAGTTCAGGTGCACGCGACTCCAACTTGTCTGACGACCGTTCTCTATATACCCCCATCCATAAAGATAACACGGTCTATTTGTCTTTCCCTAAAAGGCCTTCAAATTGGATGAAACAACAGGGCAGTGCGGAGCTTTTTTGTTGTTGTAAATGGATACGGTATCGTGAGGCCATTAAATCCGAACACGAATTCACTCAACGAACGGGTCCCGACTTCGTGGAGCCCAAGCCGATTGACGCAGCTATTCATTTCGACCGTGTAGTTGGTGTCACCGTAGCCTGCGGTTTATCTATTGCACTATTCCTGCAAACTGCCAGGCGTGTTCAACTGCACGAGATTTGAGGAGCGCGATTCATTGATCCGTCGCGCGTCGTCCGCCAGCTGGTGAGATAAAAGAAATCCTTTTGAGCGAGTCACCATGACAATGAACTTAAATCTGCCATTTTTCAATTATGTACGGCCTGTTCATGCCCAATTAATGTACATCCATGCGTTAATACCTAACTTCAACCGTAATGGGAATATCATTCAAAAATGACATGTATACCTTTTCATTTCAACATGTCTATTTATATTTGTTTTTACTTGGCAATTTGTTTGCTTTGTCGTTGTAAATTCGTTCTTTGTTGTTTTGATAATAGATGTTCTGCCTTTATTTTGTTGGCTTCTGTATACTGCAATCGCCATTTTGATTTGATAGTTTTAAAGGAAGGATACACCATTTGCAGTTATTTAAACAAAATGTATTACCGAATTGTTAAGAAATGTCTTACTAAAATTGAAAGTAAATAATGATTGTAGGCATCAAGCAAAATGATGGCGCTATAGATATCCTGCTTTGACTGTTTCGAAAAATCGAATTTTATAAAACAAAATCCCAATCGTCGGACGGCGATCGCGAAAAAAACCCCAAGAACAAGAAGAACAACTGCCCGACGCCGTTTTTTGGTTTTTTTTGCTTTATCCGTGATTGTTAAACTTCGGACAGGTCAGTTAAACGATATTTACTATAAAATCCAACAACCCCGAATCTACCATTCCTGACAATTCAAGCAATTACCAATGGTGTATCCTACCTTTAAACCCAGTTCATGTTTGCAAAGTTCACGGAGGGCATGATAAAATGAACGTTTTATCACCGTTCACCTTAAATAAAGGTTTGGGGGTCAACATTGAGTCAAAATTAATGTTATGTGCTGGATCCAAAGTTCAAAACTTACAATTCAAGCAATGGTGTATATTACCTTTAAAGATAATATACAATATTTGCAAACATTAAACAAACTACTGAATTATTGTGACGTGTACCTTGCAATATTACTGTAAGCGATTGAAAGCATCATATGTAATTATGGCACCTCGTGGGCTTATTACTTTCGAGAAAAGTGACATAATTAAACAAAATCAATTTCCAACGATGGAGAAAAAAACACCAACTAATTTTAAAATACTGCCCCCAACTTCGAAATGTATTCAACATTTTATTTGCAATCGGTTACACATCCGTGAAATCTAGTCTGGTTCCCTGACCCGATAATTCGCTGACATTCATAAATTGCCCCGTTTCTTCCAAAGCAGGGTCATGGAACCAGACTATTTTTTTCTTCCTGATAATGTCCAGCGTCCATAAACACACAACTTTGGTGGAAATGTTTGCTATGAAATATTAACTCCAAATTCGTCCATTCCTCATTACATCAAAAGCAAATGAGTGTATCCTTTAATGAACACTTCACTTTAGTGATGTGTTTTTGTAAATGTCTGCTACCTTTTTGACCAATTTCTTTTTATAAATCACTAGATGTTTCATAAACAACAGTAGTTTAGACAAATGACATTTTATTTTATCTAACAAGTAACACTGAGTAGTATAAATTTGAAAAAGAAATGGGTTATCCGTTTTTAAATACCTTGTAAGTTCGAAATGAAATGAAATGAAATCAGGTATACTGTCCCTGCACATTTTTAAAAGTAGTTTTCTTTTCTCCGCGATAGGCCCACAATTACAACCAGGCATTCTATCGTTTAGTTCGTGAGTGCTTCATCGGTACGTACAACGTAAACGCACTGCTCGTTTGACAGCTCTTTTGACAAACAAACTTGCAGCTAGCTGCCTGCAGTTGACCCAGTGATAAGGAGCGCGCGACATGATTGGTTAGCGTCCACCAGCTGGTGTATCCTAGCGACTGGCCTATAAATAGACCGGGGACGACAGGGAAAGCCGCTTCGCTGCGCTGGCGTGCATGCAGTGTGCACGCACGACACCGGTGTCGTGTGAAAATGAGACTTCTGTGGAAATCGGACTAATTTTTTTTCCTATGGTAGGTTGCGCACATCCAAATAAAGTCCCATAGACAACAATGATAAATACCCCAACTTCAAAAAAATGGGGAAAATACTCACAACTCTCCAAGGTGACTAAACTATACACCAAAATGAAGCTTATTTCACCATCTTTCATTTTCTTTTCAATTTGTGTGGGGTCATCTGATAACCTTTGGGTGATATTTCCCTCCAAAGGAGAACACCCAAAAAAATAGTGCTGAAGCCCAATCTGCAGAGCGTCCATTTTGAAAAAAAATATCCTCTCGCTCAAGAGCCAAGTAGTGCCAATTCCAGGGCCAGATTCATCCCAAATGCTCAGAATTAGAAGCTCACACTCCCGTACCGAGGTGGTACACTGTATTTTTACAATCCTTCAAATGCATGGCTCTCAAAATGCTCTTTAGAACAACCCTGCACCCAGTATTATTGGTTAAATGTTCGCATGTGACCGGTCACTCTCCATGGTATCTTCATGCGCTTAGGCATGCGCAATACTACTACTAAACGAGTCCGGATTTTATAGAGTCTGAAATTCATGCTACACCTGTCAAGTCCGTGCATGGAGGAATATCCATCGTGGAAATACCCGTATGTGCTATCTGGGGCCAATTTCATAGAGTTGCTAAGCAAAAATAATTGCTTAGCACAAAATAGTCTTGCTTATTAAAAACAGGTTATACCAGCCAAAATTATACGTGTTTTTCATGCTAAGCAAACAAAACCAGCTGATTATCAATCCAGAACAATAAAGATCGGGTGAAAATTTGGTCTGTAACCTTGTTTTTGCCAAGGACAAATTGCCATGCTAAGCAAATGTTGTGCTTAGCAGCTCTATGAAATTGGCCCCTGCTTTTCCATGGAGGAATAAGAACACAGTGGCGGTGTCGGCGCCAACTGACAGTTTCGACAAAAAGCCTGTTGAACCGTGGACGGACAGAAGACGCCATGACTAAAAGACAAACAAAAAACACGATCGGATTTTGTTTGGGACCAGCATGATGATATTTATAGAAGCAAAAAAACTGATGCGCAAATGTAAAAAAAACAAAAAAACAAAATAGTTATGATTTTGTTTATATTTGGTCCAACGTGTAAAGGGAAAATTGTTAATTCTAAAGGGCAAGTGTGCAATATATCATTCAGCTATCTATCGACTGCAGTCGCGGTAAATTAAACAAAGGTTGTGGTTGGGGCTGGGGCAAAAACAAAGAAAATACTTTCATGTGGATATAACCATTATAGCACGAATAAGATTAAAACTGCTGCAAACTGCTTACTGGCTGGAATGACCTGAAATTATACAAATCAAATATGTTAAGAGGGCCTAATATTTCGATCTTAACAAGATCTTCTTCAGAGACATAATGACTGTGTACATAATATTATAGCATTAACATTTTGTGATATTTTTTTCAAAATAAATCCAGCTGCTTTGTATTATAAACCCTTAATTTTATGTTTGTTGTAAATGCTCCATCTGCTCGTTAAGGCCAAATCACACAACTAAATTAATGATTTCCCCCGTGACGAGCTCGAAGACAACGTTGCGTCTTAAACTACGCCCAATTTGCAGCCGTAAAGCCTATCGCTCTAATTAACTCGATCGCTGACAACTATTAAAGTATTATACGTTCACTCGGGTTGGTGAATGGGTTGATATGACTTCGTTTATAACCGTAAACAATCTCCATTCGGCATTTCCTTGATAGATCGTATCTCTTCTTGGGCGGCCTTTTCCCACTTGATCTTCGCGGATTTCAGGTTGTCATTTTTAATTAGCACGTGATTATTCGTGTTTCTTGTTCCTCGACGCGGCAACACCTTGAAGTTAACCTCCTCCGCCCTTCTTGTTAGCACCTAAAATCCGTAGGTAATTTTCTGGAGAGAACACCCAGCTTAGAAAGCACAGCACCACTTATGAAATTATTTAAATCGACTTCAGAATATAGGTACGTTAAGAGTGCAATATGCTTGACCCAATTTAGTCTCGTAAAAAAATATAGTACTTAACCGAATGGAGCAGTTAACAGGTGGCCGATATTACTGAAATTGGAATAAGTGCGATCGTTAATATTTTACGGTAGTGGACAGGATGTGTACCTCATTATTATTTATGATGTTTTCCGTTAATGTTATGGAGTTTGGTGCAGAGCCCAGCGGAGAGAGTAGTGTGCTCGCGTCCTTGGGCAAGACACTTAACCCCAATATTGCTTCACCTGACGAAGGGCTTGTGTCGTCACTTCTCATTCACTTTCTTCCATTTTTTTATTTTTTTTTGTGATCGTTTTTTTTTCACCTATCTTTATTCTCATTATGTTCACGTTATTTCTCGTCATTTCTCACCACTTCTCGACACCTTACGCTGGTCTCTTCAAATATCGTGTATCTTCGTCATTTCACACCGTTGGTCTTTCATTCTCGTTTCATCTCTCTTTTGTTTCGGTTCACATTTGTCTCCAATATCGTCTGGGGCCAATTTCATAGAGCTGCTAAGCACAAAAATGTGCTTAGCACAAACAAATCTTGCTCATTAAAAACAGGTTACCAGCCAAAATTATACGTGTTTTTCATGCTTTTTCAAAAACAGCTGATTATCAATCCAAAACAATAAAGATCAGGTGAAAATTTGGTCTGTAACCTTGTTTTTCGCCAAGGACGAATTATCATGCTAAGCACATTTTTGTGCTTAGCAGCTCTATGAAATTGGTCCCTGTTCTCCTCATTTCTCGTCGCCTTTTCAAATCTTTCAAATCATTCTAGAGAAAACACACCTACAACCAGTATGTAATTAAAGAATCCCCTTGCGAGGTTCGTGCTTAATTCCAACGTCTTATCCAATTTTCGAACATCTTACAACTGATAGTAATTAAGAAAGAGGAAGCGCGGTTGGCCCCACGCCCTGTGCGCACAGGATGGGGGACACCCAACGACAATTAATGCGTGTGTGCAGAGGATCTTGGGCCCAGGGAATGTCCCACGAAGATTGGCAGTTCCTGCCGGTTAATAAAAATGCCATTATAGGTAATAGGAATGCCATTAGGGTTAATAGGGTGTGTGTGTCTAGGTATTAGGATCACAAATTAACAGGAGCCTAGTCGTTTATATATACATGTACCGTGTTTTGATCCAAGGGCTAAAAATGGAAGGACAAAAACAGTGCTGCCTTTTGTTAGACCCCTGTGTTTTGGAAACGGTCCACAGGCCAGTGCTCGCCACTGTGACAGCAAGTACATGTACAAGCTTGAAGTTATACAATAGTATAGACCATGTGCCCTCTGTTTACATCTATATTTAAATGTGCCCGTTAATATGCGCACGCTTCGTGTTTTACATACATTTGGTTAAGAGGTGACATCAGAGGTCACATAATTCAAAGGTGGTCTGACCTGTGGCGTCACTCCTCAACCAAATTTTATGCAAAACACGATGTGTGCGCATATTGACGGGCACAATTGAAGACAGGTGTAAACACGTGACGCCAGAGGGCACATCGTCTATACCACTGAAGTTGTACATTGTTATCATTTCAAGCGGCAAAAGTTCTCAAATTCTAATTATGGCGCTTGACAGCTAGCGAAATTGGAAAATTTCCAAAAATACGTCTCGGAGACGCATTTTTGGACGTCTTTGATTGTTTTCTCTAAAATGACAGCAATCCAAAAGGAATAATTTTCACAGGGAGTTTAGAGTCATTAACCCTAACTCCTTACACAACAAAGGAAGTTGGAGGATTTTGAAGGAATTGTATTGTTCAATAACAATGGTGAGGGAGTTAGGGTTAATATCTTTACAGGAAGTAAGCTTTTGGATGGTTACTTTTTGGATAGTTGCGAAAGGTATAATTTCCCTTTAAGTACTTGTTTAAACCATTTGATGTTTTTTTGTTGTTCCAGGTTGTCATTTCTGCTATGTTTACGGATTTGATAATTTTGATTTAACTTTTGATTTTAACCGTTAACTTTGTTTTTGTTCAGTAAATATTTAGAATAATTATTATGTTTTTATATTTTTATAAATTTATATTTTTATATCGTTTATACCTTTTGTTTTAATCACACCCTTTAAATTTAATTGTTTAGTTATCATATGTTTTAATGTGGTTTATGTTTATGTTGATATCTCATCATGCATCATTAACCCTTACTCTTTGTTTTATTGTTTAATTGTGCAGGGCTCTTACTAAAAGCAGTTGGCAAAAACTGATGAGACATACCCTGTTGAAATAAAACAGATAATAATAATAATAATAGTAATAATTTATTTTTAATTTCTTTAAAGGACTTTTCTAAACTCCACCACTGAAATAAAATCACCTTTTAAAGGTAAGATACACTATTGGTAATTGCTTGAATTATCAGGAATGGGTGGATGTAAAGGTAGGGTACACCACTGGTAATTGCTTGAATTATCAGGAATGGGTGGATTTGGGGGTTGTATTTTATCGTTTAACTGACATGTCCACAGTTTTACAATCATGAATGCCGAGTGAAAAGCAATACAAACCGGCGTCGGGCAGTTGTTCTTGTTGTTTTTTAGGGGATCGCCGTTTGGCGATCGTGATTTAAAAAAAAAAAATTATTTAAATTTTTGAAACAATTACAGGATATCTAGCGCAACAATTTTGCTGGATTTCCAGAATCATTATGTACTTTCAAATAAGTAAGACATTTCTTAATAATTTGGTACACTGTAGTAATTGTTTTCTAGATATTTGCAAATGGTGTAGGCCTATCATAAGTAAAAGCAAGCGTGAAGCAAAAACGTAAGTGGCAACACGGCTGTTACTCAAAGATAATGTTGCCCTATCCAAGCGACACGGAAAAAACAACAACGGGATCGGTAATCGTTCCCTCATCTTCCACCCCCCCCCCCCAAAAAAAAAAAATATATATATATATATATACCTCGACATGGTAATTTGCGAGTTTGCAAGCAACGGGGCTCGTGACATACACTTAATTTCCACCCATTCTTCTTTCAGTCGTCCAATCAATCAGTAACCAAACACTACTATAGTGACATACCTTGAAAAACAAACCTAGCACTCCAAGAAGTCACGGGTGTCCCGTTCTCACTTTACTTCCGTGATGAAATTGCTTTCGGGTGAGCAGCGCATGCGTCCCAGAAAATCCACACCGTTTTGTTTTTACATGACACAACCCTCTCGTGCTAAATTGTTGCTTTTTATTGTTTTTGTTTGCTTTTTATTTTTTATTGTTATTGATTATGAATTCGATTAGATCACAAATTTGTACCGAGATCATTATTGAACTTGATGTGTAATCTATACTCGCTATTCTGAAACTAGAGTTAAAAATAAACTGTTTACCATGGCAAGGTAAGTCATTTAATTCCTGGCCTAGATAAGCCCTACACTTAGTGCAAACAACCTTGCTCAGGAACACACATTCTATGGCCTGACTTAAACCCAGCCATTCTTCAGACCGACTTCACTCTATAAAAGGTCGATTTAGTGTTGTGTTTGTTAGGGGAGTGCAGAGAAGCAATTGCTGTTGTTACAAAGTGTCTTGCTTATAACAATCTCGTAGCGTGAGTGTAGTGGTAAGACCATTGTACATTGTATATAAACCCTGTCTGATGATGCCCTACACTTAGTGCAAACAACCTTGCTCAGGAACACACACGTTGCCCACAAGGCACACTGCGCGCGCATTGTAAATACCCAGGACAATTCCAGCACGCAATCAAACTCATCACGGCGCCCGAGCCGCGACAGGTGCCACTCACTGTCATCCTCGTCCATCGATGAGTACTCGAGTACCCGGACTCTTCGCACGCCACTGACAGCTTCTTTCAGAGCCCCGGCTCGAGGGGTCCGTGCGGGTGTTTGCTTGGTTAAGAACCCTCGGTGGGGGGGGGACCTTGTGTCTTCGGCAAACCTGCTTGTCATTCAGGGTGTGATAAACGGCTTTAAATAGTCAGTCTTTTGTTCCTACTACAAAGATGTACATGTAAAAATCCTGTTTATTTTGCCATCCCTTAAAATCGGTATTCACTTGTAATATTCTTTGTCAATTTGTCGTGGCTACTGTACTGGCTGTGTAGAGGGCCGGGTTATAAAGTGGTCCGTGTAGACTCGATAGGCACCAGTGTTCCGTAGGCGCAACCCCGCCTTAGGCACTATAGCAACAGTTCATAGTGCTGGTATTAAGCGCATAAGCCTAGAAATTCGTATTGATGCAAAACTTAAGCAAGCTAAGCCATGACTAGTTTAAAACCCCCCCCAAAAAAAAAAATTAAAAAAAAAATTAAACATTTAAAAAAATTAAACAAACTTCTGAGAGCACACAAATATTTTACATCTCTTTTTGTGTGTGAGTTTGTATCCGCATTCAAATAGTGGACGTAAAACAACAGAGGACAATAGGGTCCACGATTGACAGAAAGTCCACGATTGAAAATCGTGTACAAAGCCTATGGGAGGCCTTCCAAAAAAACAAAACACAAAACAGAAACAATAGGGATTAATAGCTCAAATAAAAACGCCATTTTTCTAGACACTTCTTTTCCTTTAGAAAAAAAAGTCATTTGATTTATTTTACCTCAAATTATAGAAAAAAGCCCTCTTAACAATGATCAAAAATCGAACATCTTAAGAATAAAAACAGACTCCATCTACACTTTTTTCCTCTAAACTTTACAATGCACAGACGAAACCGCTGCGACTTCAACATGTTTTCATTAAATAACTACGTTTTTCTTCTTCTTATTCAGCCGAAAACAAGATGGCGAACCAGCGCCAAACTTTAAAACTGCATCAATTGCATCAAACTCTCACACTTAAAACAGAAAAATCAATAAAATTATGTCTTTGTTTGAAAGTATGTTGTTCTCATACCATGGTGTTTTAGGGCGAACTAATTCTTGATATTCACATTCGTTGTGAATTGTTTACAATCTTGATAATTTGTTATTCATTGCAGATAGTCGGTTGTAAAGACAATGAAATTGTTAATACAAATGTTGTACAAAGACCGACTTGTATTCCTAAATCTATACACGTTTTTGTTTAAAAAAACCAACATGTTTAATAGTATATAACCACACACACCAAACATTCGACAGTATAATAATACTGCGGTATTCTCGGAAGACATTCTAAGGAAGCTACAGTGATTATTGTATCTCTTTTCCATTCCCAAAACAAAATTGGTTGAAGAACTTCAATGCCTGGTCACATTTCACAGATAGCCCAAATCGTGCCGAGCACCAAGAAACACTTCAACCAATTACGGGAAGGAGACACTTAATGAATATTCACGAAGGAAACAATTTCCTCGGCGCCAAACAAGTAAAGTGCCATTTCCCCATTCCCCGGCATTTTGGCGGGAAAATCCATAAGGCACGCGTTCACACACACAAAAAACCAACCAACACCTCGCCAACATCTGTGAAGACCCTTTTCTGAAGAGCCCGTGATTCATGTGACCCTCTGATCTTGCATTCAAGACATATCGGTTTTCCAACTCGGGAAAAAGCCAGCCACATTCTCTCAGCAGCAACACGATTGCTTCCTCTCCGAGTTTGATGCAAGCTCCCGAAGGACCTCTCAAAGATGCTTTTTACAAGAGAGCAGAAGGATCCTTGACCAGGAAAGATGGAGCCTTTAATCTCCTCAAAAAAACCCAAGATGGCTCATCATCTTCAGCAGTACATCTCAACCAAAAACCTCAAACCCCTTCAAGTTCCCAACATCTGAATTCAAACAAACTTGCACCAGAGCTTTCAAAAAAAGAACATTTAGCCTTTACCTTAAAACTCACTCTAATGCCCAGGTCAGCTCAACAACTCTTGCGAAATATTTATCATCTACACAAATAAAATAATCAGATATTAAAGTTTGGTCTTTATCATAATAATACTGCTGACGTCTTTACAAATTACCAGAGTTCAAAAGTTTAACAAACAGAATTAAGGCTTCAAACCCTACCGAGAAACGAACACAAATTAAAGCATTTTGTAAGTATACAACTAGTGGAAAATATATTGGTACTTAAAAATATGCATTAATTATAATGAAATTTGGTATATCAAAACAATTATGTGCATAACCTGAAATTGATCAAATTAAAAAAGAAAAAAAAACACTTAAGAAAAAACCGGCTTAAGAACTCTTTTCACAATCTATTGACTACCAGTTCAGATGCAGCATTTTTTAAATACATTGACCGGGTCCCGTGCGATTTCTATCGGGAAAATTCATACAAGGAATGTCGATGACGTTATTTGCTAAAAAAAAACAAAACACATCTTTCAACCAAAAAGGTGAAATTATTATTAGCATACCCGTCAACCGCACGTGACCCCGCCAAAATTGCACATTCTAACAAAAAAGCACTCGCTCTTCTACGGGAACATCACATAAAAAGTTATTAATTTGGTCTAAGAACATCTAGTTTTGTGTGTGTTAAGTTTGCACCTACATACTTGCTTTTGCAGTTCTTACAAAGGTGAAAATACCCACAATAAAACAACATAATAACTTAATAATAGTAACCAATTAATGAACCTATACAATGTTTTCTTTGTACAACTCCACAAGTGAATCACAATCAAGTTTCCTTCAACAAAATCGTTAAGGAAGTGCTTTACGGGACCAACGACATCTTCCAATGTGCAAGGTTCGCCAAAAATTAGCTTGAAATCAACTCCTTGGATTGTTTTCAGTGAGAAAAAAAGCGTTCGCATTCGCATGGCTTCACGTGTGGACACTTCTTGCATTGAAATACAATACCAAATTTAGGTCTGAAAGGCAAAGCAAATTACAGCGCATATAAACCAATACAACTATAGTGTGAACGACCTTCACAAACTCAAAACGGTAAAAGTATTTTAGAAATTCAGAACGAGTATAACTCGATGTAATAATCTACTCGTTATTTATGCATGACAGCATGACAGTATCATATAAGAACCAAGCTTGTAAAATGCTCACGTGCAGTGCGCACCAAAGTTCACTTTATGCTCACTGAGGACTGGAGAACCAGCTTCAGTCCCCAAACGTTCACATACAATTATCCCAAACAAAATGTATCCCGACTCCACCTCACATGAATGAGTTTGTCATCATGTCTGTGGGGAAGTTATTGTCCGTGTAGGCGCTCTGCGGCTGCAGAGAGTCCAGGTACATGTCCATGGGGCCGGGGACATCCTCGCGGTTGAGCTCAAAGAGAAGCTCGGCGTCACTGAGTTGCATCAGACCATTCAGGGTGGAGATTTGGTCAGGTGTCAGTCCGTTCCCGTTGAGCTCGTCGGAGTTGATCGGGTACTGGGATGAAGTGAAGGTGTCAGTGGATTGCAGCCTGGCCTGTTGGTTGTTGATGTTGCTCATCTGCTGCTGCAGCTCCTGTTGCTGCTGCTGCTGCTGCTGCTGCTGTTGTTGCTGTTGCTGCTTCATGATTTGCTCCTGCTGTGCCTGCGAGAGAGCTTGCGAGATGAGTGACGTCACGGCGCTGTTTTGGTTAGTATGCGGAGGTGTGTTGACGAGCGCTCGGAGGCTGCTCAGCGTGGCGCTCGCCGACATGTTCATGTTGTCAAGTCCTTGGCTAACAACCTGCTCCGTCTTGATGGGCATGAAGTCCCCGCATCTAGTGCCGTGGACCCCCTCCTGCTCAACCCCCTGACCCTCCATCTTGATGGGGTTGAACTGGTAACACACACCGTCTTGACCGACCATGGGAGAAGGGGGACTCAGGGCACTTGTAGCGTAAGGCTGCATGTGATTCGGCCCCTCGAGTCCTGGATTGGGGAAGATGAAGACGTTCTCCTCCATCATCTCCAAGGGCGACATCTCCGGTGTCGGAAGGCCCATTGTGGCCAGGGGCTCCGAGTAGCCAGCCGCGGTGTAGCTCAAGTCGATGGTGTTGATCGGGGACACCTTGAACTTCAGGTCCGGCAATGCGTTTACATTGTCCATCGGGGTAGGGGACGTGCGCGGCGTGACGTCAGGCGTCTGGAGGGAGCTGGTCCCCATGTGATCGGGAGAACTGGCCGACATGGAGACCGGGGTGGCGGGCGCCGACAGCGGGGTACCAGGACTGCTGGAGGTGGTGGATCCACCTGCTACCGCTGACCCTCCTGTTGGCTGAGCGGAGTTGGGGTTTCTCTTCATGGTGCGCTTGGGACCTTTGCGGCGTCGGGGTCGGTACTTGTAATCCGGATGGTCGGCCATGTGCTTGACGCGGAGTCTCTCCGCCTCATCGATGAAAGGCCGCTTCTCCATCAGAGACAAGCTGCGCCAGGATTTACCTGCAGAAACGATTCAATGAAACCACACCAATTAAATATAAATACAATTACAAATAAAAAAAATAAAAAATATTTCCAAAATTATGCCAAATTGGCATAATTTCAGTTTGGGAGTTTGGATACTGAATTACTGATATCACACACTAAAACAAACCACGGGCACGTCAGTGAACATAGCCTAAATTATCATTATTTTTTTATTTTTGTTTAGATGTTTTATGGCGACGACAGTTCATTCCAAGTGAAACTGTTTTCATTCGATGTCATGTAAGTATTGCATTTCTTATATGATTGAATGTGTCTTCTGATAACACAATGACCTGGGACCAATTTCATAGAGCAATTGTGCTTAAGCACAAAAGCTCTTGCATGGTAAATCATGTTAGGAGCCAAAGCTCCACATGATCTTTATGCTAAGCCAAACAACAGCTAAATACCAATCACACAAAAATATACATCACATGGAGTTGTTGCTGGTAAGCTGGTTTTACTAAGCAAGAATGTTTTGTGCTTAAGCAATTGTTTTGCTTAAGCAGCTCTATTAAATTGGCCCCTGGCCAAACTCCAAAGCTGCTTTCGTTATCCCGGCCCCAGTGCGTTTTATCGATAAGTTATATTTTTAAAAACAGGTCAAGTTTATAAGAGTTCAATTAGCGATCTGATAAAAAAATAAACCATCAGAATCGGAGGTCACATCGCTAGGTTAGCCCAGAACAAGGCTACATTAGAAAGATAAGATAGACAATTTCGCGGCAAACGGAAGGATGATGGCATATAGGGCCAGCTACCCACACTATAGTCCCACACTTGGAAAAACAAGCGCTAAGGAAACACCCGTTGTCCTTCGCTGAAAGGAATTAGACATCCCCCACGCACACACGAAATCAGAACTTCCCTTTTTCAACAACTACAGGCGAGTCGACCCGATCAGCTGGTGGGTGAGGTCACGCGGGCGATTAGTCATAAACGTCAATAGAACTCTAGGTATAACCCTCGAACTCGTAAGGAGAAAAGAAAACCTTTAAAGGGATTTTCCTTTGGAAATAGACAAACAAAATCGAGCGTATTTCAAGTCGTGGTTGATTGGTCTTTAGAGTGTAAACAAGTTTCACTCGCCATCCGTGACTGCGACTCTATATCAAGCCGTCAAGCTGCTTTGAAATGTTGGTCTTAAATATAACAAAACAACAAACGTCTATAATTATAACCAATTGACAAAAAAGAACACCTTTTCACGTTCAAACATAATACTACGCAACATCAGGTTTTGATTGTAACATTTGTAACAACGATTTAATCAGAAACAGCCAATGGTTATTTAGTCTGTGCAGTTGCATCACAATGCGCAAACCTTAATTGACAAAATAAAAATTGACAACAATAAAATCAAAATCCACTTAAAACTCTAAAGAAGTTTCTTTTCAGGGGGGGGGGGAACAGTTAATAAACTGATGGTTGCAATTGGAAAAAACTCCTATAACATTTCTTGATTTGTCCTAAATGCAGGCTGTCAAATTGCAGCTTTTAAGCTGATTTCAGTTTTTAGTTTGCATTTTCAGCTTTTTGTCTGCACTTGCTGTGTACAAAGGTAAAGGAGATTGACAATTTTCATAATTTGTTTAGCTGCTGCTTGGAAATTTGCTTTTTGTTATAATGTGCTCACTCACCACTTTGTAAATAAGATTAAGAGCATAGAGCAAAAGGAACAGAGCAAACTAGACAGAACTATTTCACAGTGTAATCGGTACCAATGCGATCTTCTCCCATCCAATCAATTAAGCTTATTGAATGGGCAACGGGGTAAGTTCAACGATCCTGTACCACCACCACCACTACCCCTTAAATCATATCTTACTGCAAGGCTTCTATACCTAAAACCTCAAAAGGCGCAAAGGAAACATTCTAAATCCTCCTGATCCTGCGCGCGAGTGTGCGACCGCGACCAGAGAAAAGTTGGACCCAAGCCACCAACCATCTTCCAAACCCCAGACCACTCGACACTAAAACCGAAGGCGCTCCTTTAAAACCTTGTTTTGCCCCAGTCCTGTGTTCCCAGGTACGTCGGTAAACACCGAGCATAAATAAAACCCCACCGCTCTTTCGCCAGCTGACAGTGTCAAAAGTCCCCGCTTGACCGCACACCTTATTTATATTCAACCCCAAGCCAACCAGTATAAAATATATTATTAGTTCATAAACAACTTCCCCACTGTAAACAGCAGGCTCTTAATTCGCTACGGCCTCAACACGGGAACAGACCGCTGGAAAATCAAGAGGCGAAGGGATATTAAGCGGTGCACTGGGCCCCAAACCATGCACAAACAAACAAGTAAACAAGTAGAACCGAAATGGAAAGTGTAGCACTGTATAATTATACCGGTGTCGAGTTTGGTTTTATTGTAAATTTAATATACACACTGAAATGTATACTTCCAACTCCCAAATGAAGATTTTTCAAACTCCGTTTTGACCATTGTTCTCAATCTCTGACTACTAGATGTCTTCCAAAATGAGACAATCCGAACATCCACCACCTATACAAACTGAAACGCGAAAACGATTTACTCGCAATTTGTTTCGCAACTTGGTCCCTGAACACGGTTTTTCTATGAGCCCCACGTGACCAACAAGTACATGACAGCCACTGAGAGATTGTGAAAGTGCGTGCGCGGGGGTGCCTAGATCAGTGGGCACGTGACCTTGGGTAGGAGGAGTCACGGCTATTTGCTGGGGCAACCCCTGACAAGGGACTGTCATTGCGATAGGTCGACGTGCAATTGCGAAATGCACGTCAACCATAATCACACATGTACATGTGTACAAACTGTACATGAACATGAACTCCATAGTTACAACAAGTAGCATAAGCACGCACGTACTGCATGCACACACTCATGACGTTGTGTATGAGACATTAGGAACTTGGCGATACCAGCAAATTTTGTTATAATGACATTGAATAATGTACAATGTATATTGGACTTTCCTGTTATTAAATATGATGGTAGCACAGTGTATACACTTTAAGTTACAGTGAAAGTATGGCGAATAGAATCCCATTTCTTGAGAGCACAGACGAATTTTAACTTATAATAAAGCAAAATTACCCCACTTTAGTGTTTTTACTTCCTAAATCGAATCAGAAATAAACTAATTTCCTTCCGATATCTTTAATATTTCGTAAATGTTTCCCTCTACAATTATTTTACAATGCTTCCCAATGTAAAACAAAATAATATCTATACGATGAATTCGTTACTTATACTGATTCAGAGAAACGACTACATTGTTCATGTATATTATAATTATTATTGCCCATGTATACCTTCCCATCACAGTATTATTGTATCCAATTGCTTCCTTCTATAAGCATAAGAGTTCTACCTTACTAATGTTGATAATAGTTTGTTCTCGGTATAACCGCTTCAAAGACTATATTCAAAGGTCTTGTTTGTTATATTTAAAATATCATTAACCCTAACCTCCCCTTGGCATTCATTTGCAAAATACTCAAAGCGACGCGCAACTGTCGAATGTTCAGTGAGGCATGATACATATGCATGTGTACGTCTGTATGTACATGTACTGTACATAGTATTACATGTACATGTATGTACATGTACAATGTGTATAATGTACATGTACATGTTTTGCGTTGCAAATAGTGTAGATCTAGTCCCAAAAGCGATACTTGCGATATCATCCCATCAGCAGAAAACACACACAAAATGACAAAGGTTTTTCTTCACGCTAGACCTGCGGCATGTGTTTCAAATTTGACTGTAATAGATCGGGGAATAGTCGACGAATAGGCGACTCCTTGCAACAATTCATCGGCACATCGAATTGCGACCTCTGACTAATACAAATAGGCCTAATACTGCTGTTGTGGGATGACGTGACTCAAAACACACAGTGTGTGTTGTGGTGTCCCAATTTCAACGTTTGCATCTTTTCCTAATAAAACCCAACTCGTTTGCAACCACTAGCAAATTTACAATGGAGTCCACACTATGACCAGTGGCACACGCAGCCCAGAATACTTTGCGCACTTCGAGTATGTGTATGTGTGTGTAATTGTAATTGTACATGTACACATGTACATACACATCATACCATCAATATTATAATTGCCATAGCCAATAATGATGCGACCATGCATACATAGCACATGAATGTGTAAAAAAGGATCGATACCAACCTACCAATACTGTTCACGATAAACAGCTACATGGATAAAAACACACACCTCACTATACGTGCATTAATAGTTTGCTATTATACCCTCAAGGCATAATTTTGGTTTCAGAATGTTGTTTACAGACCAAGACTTCTCTAGCACTGATAAAAAAGGTCCTTTTATAAGTTTTAATTGCGTGTCTATCAGGAGCTGTGACCCAAAGTTGTGTTCCTTGCCTTCATAGATGAACTTTCTACATTTACTACTACTAGTTGTACTAAACGTAAAACTGAGAACAACGTTGAACCCCGGACACCGCCACAATAGCTTTATGTCATCACATCAGTGACTTGGGAGTTTTCACTCTAAAGTTGGGTTTCCTTCCAATCAACCAGAGCGGTCAAACTCGGGAAGAAAACAAGGTTTGTTATTTTGAGTGACAGTCGTAGAGTGACCGAGCTTGACTTGCCGAGGGAATTGTATAATATTACAGGGTCTGTTTTATGTCAAAAGCCACCTGGCTGGTTCCTATCATGATACAGTGACTCCTGAAATAAGCAGTTGACAGCACCTCAACTATAGCACTATAGCAGTACCGACTTTGTATATATCCTCTACAAATTACCTCGACCTATGGGGATAATAATTAGAACAACACACATAAACAGGAGCCGGTTAATACATCCCAATGTTCCGACACCCCCGTGTTCCGACTAATCAGCCAATGTTCTGACACCCCTGTATTCCGACACCCCCTACGTTCCGACTGCTCAACCTATGTTTTGAAACACTTATGTTCCGAAACCCTTATGTTCCGACATCCCTATGTTCCGGCACCCCTAGTGTGCCGACAACCTATTTATATGTTCCGACATGACTTATGCAACTGATTAATGCACAACAGATTATACCAACGAGCCTCCAAAATAACTGTGTGACCTGGTACTAGATAAAGATGAGTTATAAACAAACATATCTCGATCTGGCCCTATAATTAATGCACCAGTCGAAATGGATACGCGGGTTGTCGAACATGAGGGTGTCGGAGCACATGGGTGTCGGAAGATAGGTTGAGCAGATAGGTAGGGATATTGGAACATATAGGGTGTCGGAACATTAAAGCAGTCACCAGCTGGAACGCACGTACATATATACTTTGTAATACACCAACATCCGCTGCTATTTGATTATATATTTTTTTCAAACCACAAAATCTGGTGTTACACAATGCTCAATATTTTGCCAATAGATGTCAAGCCCCAACCCCAATACCATAATTTCAACCGTCAGTGCGCAAATATAAATTGAGCAATTCGTCATATCATGTGCAACTTTGCAATCCAACAGCAGTTTAAAATGCACATTAATTTGTTTTTGTATAAATCATTTATATACCCCTAATGCAAAAATTACTCGGATGTGAAATAACATAATTCCCACTCTCCATAGTAGCGAAGTATTACTATTTTATATTTAAAAAAAAGAAAAACAAGAAAAAATGCAGTCCATCAAAATAAATCACCGCAAGTTTGGGAAATTCAGCGCGGCACTTTTTCAGGGAGCCCCTAGTCCGCGCACCGTGTTTACGGTAACACGAGTAGCCGGGCTGTCACTTGATTTACACGGGTAAGTAAGGGCATCGCTGCGGGCACTCAAAATGGCCTTGACACGGGGCAAGACGAGTGCATGCAGTAGGCCTGTTGACAAAACTGCCAACGAACTGTGCACAATAACACGATCAAACCTTCACACATGGTTAGAACATGTAAACTTGTACATGTAGATTATGTGGATCGTACTTACATGTAGAAACGGTACGTGTACATGTAAACACGTACACGCGGTTTACAGTTTACGTGACAAGACATGCGTCACTGAAATACAGTAATATTTTATGTACATGTAGATGTACATGGAGTACAGCCCCACAATGTGTCTCGCGCAGTACAAATATGATGGTTTCCGTTTTGTTTTCTCTCCAATCGCCTGTGCATAATGATTTGTCAGGGTTCGACGCGAATCTTACCATAAATTATTTAAGGGTCCGGCTCGAACTCGAATGCATACATTCTGCCTAGCGCGACATGCGCGAAGGTTGGGGTAATAAGGTAATATGCGTACGCGTGGAGACTCGGTGGTTAGCTAGGCGCTAAGCGTAAAACCGAGTGAAACTGAACGCACGGGTTTCAAACGGTGACAAGTGATATCTGATGTGTGTAGATTGAAAGGCGCAATTTGCAAATTATATGCTTGTGGCACGACGGTGAATATCGATTGTTGAAAAGCCCTAGTTTAGTATTACTAGCACTACTAGCAGTTGCATTTTTGTATTTGGGTATAGGGAATATGACTCAGGCATTCAACTTGCAATTAAGAAAAACGAGAACATTCAGTTCTTTACACGACTCTGTATAGTGTTTTTCAATTTTTTATGGGATAAGTGTGAAGTGAGAAATGAGTAAATCCGCTGTTCCGAGAAAAGTTGTGTGACTGATGAAGACTGTGTATTCGAAACCCCACTGTTCCAGATCAAATAATAGTATTTAAATATTATTATTTAAAATAATATTTAAAATGGTAAATATTATTGACAATACTCACCAAGCATTTTACTGAGATCGGCGTTGTGCAGATCGGGGTTCTGATCCGCCAGCCGTTTCCTCTCGTCTTTGGCCCACACCATGAAGGCGTTCATGGGCCGTCTTATCCTCGTCTCCCTCTTGCCTCTGCCGTTGCTCCCTGCCTCACCACCACCACCTCCACCTCCGATGTTCTTCTCTTTCATCTCCTCCAGCCACTTGCATCCGGCCTGCTGGAGCAGCGCGGCGCTACCCGGCTCCGAGAGCAGGGCCACGGTGCTGCTCAGGCCCCCGCGCAGCAGTAAGGTATTCCTGGTCATGTTTAAGTCCTGCTGCAGCATTTCCGAAACGGTTCTCATTGTCGATGATTATTACCGATGTCGCCAAACCAACTTCACCTCTCACACAAGAAGCAGAAAGTGTTCTCTCATCAACCGTACTTCATCCAGCGAGAGCTCACCAAATTGTGTTGTAATGAACACCCGGGCCCCGGTTTCGTTGGTTGTTTTGTTTTTCACCGTTTGCAATCAGCTGGCGCAAACAGCTGTTCTGCCTTCATTGACACACTAAACGAGTTCGTCCTTTAACCGGCATCCCCCGTCAGGTCAGCCAATCAGCGACCGGGAAGGACTGCCCCCGTGAACCAATGCGCCCGCACGTGACCTGCAGGGCGCGCGCAGTGGCTCCTAAGCCCTGCCCACTTCGTCGTGCGTGTCGGGTTGATATTCTACCGCCCGCTACGTTCATCCGCAATACCTCACTCGCTGTAATAAACGCACACCTGCTTACGTTGATGTGATGTGATGTGATATGATATGCATTTGGCACGTTCACAGATCGTATGGCGTAATGGCAAAACTGGAAACCGAACGCGGGGCTTGTTTATGACCTTGGGATTAGTTGACTTTTGAGTAGTGAAGCTCTCTCTCTCTCTGGGCATGATTGATTGTGTTACTGGCCCGTGTATTGCTGTCATTATTATAAACCTCTCCAATTCTTGCGAAATCTCAAGAGAAGAACTGACAAAAAAACCCGAAAGGCTTTTAAAAAGTTGATATCGCAAAGTCTGTCAGCGTGAAAGCAGGCAGATGTGTTGTAATAACAATAAGCCACTAGGTCAAGGGTTGAAAGATAGAAAAGGGAATACAACAAATAACATAATTTTAAGAAGAATACAAATGCCCCTCTTTAAAGGGATCGTATACGTTTGGTAATTACTCCAAAAATTAATGGCAATAAAAACTTACTTGGTAAGAAGTACAGCAGCTTTGGATAGTATAATGCATTTTTAGAAACTTTTAACTTCGAAGTACTGCGGTTGGGGAAAAAGATATCACTTTTTCTCAAAAAAATTGAATCTGAGAAGCGTTACTGCAGTGACGTTTCTCAGATTGTGTATTCCAATGCAGATTATTCTTCCTGCGTGGACATAACCACTTCAGATTTTCGGCAATATCTCAAAATCGCTACCACCTTTTGAAATGAAATTTGTACTGGTTAGTATTATGGTACATGTATAGGCCTATATCTATAACTATATAGGATTGTAACAAACAGTGGGTTCCAATTACCAAACGTATGCGATCCCTTTAATCATCAGAATTGTTTATATAATTTAGCCTGCGGGTCACGATATGAATTAAATAAACCACAGTCAATCTTCTTATTCTAGATTGCTTTTAATTTGTTTAAAGATTTTTCTTCAAATTCTTCATTTTTTAAAGGTTGTTGCTTGAATTATCAGGAATGGATGGATGTAAAGGTATTTGACACACCATTGGTAATTGCTTGAATCACCATAAATGGCTGAATGGGGGGGGGGGGGGGGGGGGGGGGGTGTATTTTATAGTAAATATAATTTAAAGGTAGGATACAACATTTGCAGATATCAAAATTACTTACTACCGAATTAATAAGAAATATCTTACTCATTTGAAAGTAAATGTTGATTCTAGGCCAACAAACAAAGATAACATAAGAATAACTGCTCGACGCCGGTTGAAAAAACCCGCTGTTTTTCGTGCTTTTCTCGGCATCCATGATTGTAGAACTTCGGACAGGCCAGTTAATATTTACTATAAAATACAACCCCCAAACCTACTAATTCATGACAATTCAAGCAATTGCCAATAGTGTATCCTAGATTTACAATAATAAATGCATTACTATTTAAAACAAATTGGGAAACTTGAACAAAGAAATTGAACCAGCGACCTCCGGAATGCCGTTCTGTGTTTTACCAACTGAGCTATCCAATAAATAATGATTATAGGCGACCAGCAAACCGATTGCGCTATAGATATCCTGTAATTGTTCCAAAATGGAATTGTATTTATAATCGCGAATCACGATCGCGAAAAAAAACCACACAAGAACAACTACCCGACGCCGGTTGAAAACGAACGCCGTTTTTTTTTTCGTTTTTTTTCTAGCACCTATGATTGTAAAACTTCGGACAGGTCAGTTAAACGATATTTACTATAAAATACAGCCCCCCCAAATCCACCCATTCCTGACATTTCAAGCAATTATCAATAGTGTATCCTAATTTAAAATCTGCTTTGGCGATATACCGTTTCTTCTGAAACTTCCTGTTAGCTTCAGCAGATTTTTGGTATGTCTGTTGTTGTGCGTGCTTTGTCTGTTGTAATAAAATAATATGGATGCATATAAATATTTAAAAAATATGGATGAATAAATAAGGTATCCATGTGGTTTGACGATTGCCGACATCATCATTTTTACCATTGATGTCTCTAACCAGCGTTTGCCGTTTTTAACCGAAAGAAAAAAACAGAAAAAAAACATCCACATCGCGCATTATCACCTGTTACCAAATGATGATTCTTCATATTGATGCACGGCGGGAATTCCATACTTGCGTGCGAACAATGTCAACAATGAAATACCAATAAAACGGAATTCCTGTTGAGTAACTGCATGCCAATTCCACTTCCATGAGCAATAATTGTCAAACGCCTGCCGAATAATAACCCAATAAAACAAACACAATGTCGCACGGTGTGCTGTAGTTCTGTCAATTATTAATTGTACTTGTTTATTTATTTATGCCGTTTATTTAAACCATTTCTCGCTAACAATTTCGGGAAAGTATGTTGCAACCTGACGCTGCTTATTTTCTTCATATATATCATCTTAATGAAGATGTGTAAAATAAATGACCAGTGTAAAATGTTGGGGGAAAAACATGAATCTGGGACTGAGAAACATTTCCTAATTTTGTTAGGAAACACTTTCTCAACTCTCCAATGATTTTATACGCAACCACTGAAAATAAGTATCTTTCCACATCTATTGTCCAAATTTGTATTGTTATCAGTTTGTGTGTAAAATGCAATAATAAAAGCTTCAGCCCCCACCCCCAAACCTTTGTCTAGCCCTCTCCCCCCAGTTAGAAAGTTAGAAATTGACGTTACGTGCGAAGGGTGTAGCCCCCCCCCCCCCCCCCCCCCCCCACACCCCCTAAACTATTGGCTTTAGAACCGCGCCACTAGAGGAACCCCCCAAAAGTTCCTAAGCAAATATTAAAGTTATCTTAAAGGTAGGATTTGGTATTACGTTACTCTTGTTGATAGTATTGTTTGTTTGTTTCAACAACATTCAAATATTCACCCATTGCGCCCTTTTTCGTCATGTGATTAATTAAATCGTACAGACGTCTTTTTAAATCGCACTCACGTCGTACTGGCGTCTTGCGAAATCGTATACTGACGCCGTAGTGACGTCGTAGTATACCATCTTGGCATTTCGTAGTACGCCGTGACAATCTTGACGTTGTCGTAACTCTATCGTAATGATTCGTAACACTGTCGTTGCACTATCGCACTACTGCCGTACCACGTGTTGACGGCGTCTTGACAAGACGTAGAATTCGAATTGCTACGATACATCAGGGTTGTAGTCGAGTCCCTGCAAGTCCGTTCACAAGTCCTTTCGTGAAGCCAATCACAAGTCCCTTCATAAAGGCTGTCGCAAGTAACTAGATGAACAATGACAAAGGAATGCTTTTGTCAAAGCTGATTTGAACATCTTGTGATTTGAATTGGAACTGAATGACTCGTGATGGACTTGCAAGGACTTGCAGGGACTTGCGATGGACTCGACTACATCCCTGCGATACATCAAGATTATTTCTACTTCGAAAAATCGTGCTCTATATACCGTAGCAAACCTCGTGTATGTGGGAAAGGGGCAATACAGTCTTGCATGCTGTATATAGTTTTCAATAAATAAAAAACTAGATCCCAACGAAACTGCCAAGTTTCGTTGCTCCTACACCCGGTACCCCTGCACCCCTCTCCCGTCAGCTTGTCGATTCGCGAACCCCTGGATCCCGGCCTGTCAATCAAACTGAATTCGCTGTTAAACCGCTCAGAATATAACTGCGCACGGAAGCAGTAAACAAGAAAACCGCAAAACAACTTGTTTGTCGTAATTATTATAAAGCGAGGTGAACTCTCGAAGTAAACTGCATTGATTGGTCTGTACATACGACCTGCCTGGGGCCAATTTCACAAAACATGTAAGCACCAAAATTTGCTTAGCATGAAAATTCTTCCTTGGAAAAAACAGGGTTACAATACAAACCAACATTTCCGTTTATGTTTATTGTTTTGTGACTGGTAATCACTCAGCTGTCTTTTGCTTTGAATAAAAAGCTTGTGGAGTTTTGGCCGATAACCTGTTTTTACTGAGCAAGACTTTGTTGTGCTAAACAAATTTGTGTGCTTACATGTTTTATGAAATTGGCCCCTGATCATGTACATGTACGTTGCAAGTGCATGTAGCGAGTCAATACTATACAACAAAGGTTCTTTTTGTTGAGGTCCAGGTTGAAGTATATCTATACCATCTACTCTGCAAAACAACCCCTGCACACACAGGGCATAGTTCATAAAAATGTACAAAAGTATAACAAACAATGGTTATCATTCTCTCTTTACGTACATGTACACAGCATGGGTCAATGTTTTGCTATATAGTTTTAAGAGTCGTATCAGATAACAAAAGGAGAGCAAAATGTTTTGGCAAAAATGTTAAGGCGCCCAGGGGCCGATTTCACCAATGATACGATCAATCTTATAGGAAGAGTGACTCGTCCTAACTTGCAATAGATCCAATGCAAGTCAGGATGCGTATATTCATCTTAAAAGTATCAGGATACACAATTGGTACAGTGTAATTGCTTGAATTATCAGGAATTGGTGAATTTGGGAGGTTGGATTTTATTATAAATATCGTTTAAAGGACAAACTCACTATTGGTTTTTGGCCATTAAAGTAATCCATATTTTCTGTGACTAAAGATAGGCCTATATGTAGTAAAATCCCGATGTATTCTGTACCAGTACCTATAGCGGCTCTGCATCCTGTACCGTGGAACTGTTTATGAATTTGCTCAGGTTAGACCCGAGCATTCTTGCACCTGCTGCCCAATTAAAAACACCATGCTATCATTGCGCAGAATCATAATGCACCACACGCGTCAGGGCGTTGATGGCAAATTCCCCACAATTACCAACAGTCCCTGGTCAGAGTTGACTTGGAATCCGGGTTCTATTAAAACTAAGTAAGTCGGACTAGTAATACCCTTCAAAGTCAAAAATGCTAATTTTCTGGATCAAAATTACACTTCTCTGGGTCGTTTTTTGGGCAATTATTGGCCCAGAAACTATTCCCAAAGTGTAATTTTGACCTGAAAAAGTGTCACCTTGACTCTCAAAAATCACGCTCATCTGGATCATTTACCCATCATGTTTGACCCGGACACCATGAACAAAATGTCATTTGACCCGGCAATGTATAATGTTGACCTTGTAAAGTATTACGCTTACATAACCTAGCTTCCGGGTCATTTTTGTTTAATTTGAGTGTATGTTCACAACCCGTCTCACGTATGTACACCACACGACTGCTATCGTACCGTGAAGGTAGCAAAACATATGGCTTATAATAATATCAACCTTCACTATATTATATCACACAACGCTGCTTGTGTGTTTAAATCGCTGCCCGCTATAATTGAACTAAGTAATAAACCTTTCCTGGTAAATGAGTGCACCGTTATTGGTTATGTACATTCTATCGACATAAGGAAAGACGGGCATATTATTAATTATGCCATCCCAGTCACGTTTTTACATCATTAAAACGGGATGGTAAACGCACGCGAGTATGGAGAGTTAAAAAGCAACATTACCTTGAGCCAAACCATAAGCATAATCCATTAGTATACAAATTAAAAGAAACGGGGGTTAAAAGTGCATATAGGAAATGCAGCTCGAAAACCTGGAAAATAGAGAAAGAACACGTAGCAATAAATTGGCGTCGACTATACAAACTGTGACGTCATTTCGTTCACAAAACTACATGTGTTTCATTGCATTTCATTTATTATTTTGCAGGATTACAAACAATACAAATATAAAAACAATTACAAAAGTTGAAATAAAATAATAAGAACAGGACGAAGCAAGGCAGATTACAAAAGAAAACACCCTTAGAACTTTATAAAAAGAACAACAACAATAATGCACATCCTTGCAGGATTGCCAAGTAAGCAAACTATAAATTACTATCGAGTGGCTCTCCCAAAGTGCGACTTCTGTAAACAATATATAATTAAATTAAAAAACAAAAAATATACATTATCATAAAAAAATACATAGGATATATATATATAAATAACACTGTTGCACTCAATTACTTAAAACAACATAAAACAAACAAACGCACATCCCCAAAAAGGACAAACAGTCTCAAACAAACAAACAAGCAGACACATATCTATGTTAATCAAAGACACGCATCAAAAGCTTATTTCGTCATCTTTCAGTTTCTGTTCAATTTTGTGTTGTGGGTCGGTGGGGGAACCGATGACCTGGGCACAAATTGATCTTTCCTAAAAAAATACTCCGGTGGCCCATCGCCATCTTAAACAATGATGTCTCCGCTCCATGCCAAAATAGAGCACTTTTAGGATCCAATTTCATCCGAGTTACACAGCAACACAAGCTGGCAGTCTTGTGCACGGCTCCCACCCTTCCTTTTCATTTTACTTCAAACCCTCAAGTTCATAGCCCACAAATATTGCTCTCATAGAAAAGCAAACAAATTACAGGAAAGCAAATCGTGTTTTGGCCTAGCGCGTAGGCAATTTTTGTATGAGCCTACACCCCTGGACAATATGGCATAATTTGATTGATTTAGCCCATTCGTTGCCGCCGCTTTTACCGATACTTCTGTAAATACGGATTGATACTTCTATATCGATAAACAAGGAAGGCATTTAAAGGTAGGATGCACCATTTGCAGATATCGAGAATATTTACTACCAAATTATTAAGAAATATCTTACTTATTTAAAAGTAAATAATGATTCTAGGCATCTAGGCCTATCTAGCAAAATGATCGCGCTAGATATCCTGTAATTATTCCGAAATATAAAATTTTATAAAACAAAATTCGAGATTGCAGGACAAAAACAACAACAATAATAACATAAGAATAACTACCCAACGCCGGTTCAAAACAAACGCTGTTTTTCGTGATTTTCTCACCATCCATGATTGTAAAACTGCGGACAGGTCAGTCAAACGATATTTACTATAAAATACAACCCCCCAAATCCACCCATTCATGATAATTCAAGCAATTACCAATGGTGTATCCTACCTTTAATACTAAATCCGTATAGCGGTTCGGAAAATGCATAAAAGTTCATGAGAAAGAAAAATGGCAACTCAGCTACGTTAAAGAACTGTAACCAAAGTAGCTATGGATCAAAAGGTCCGTGGTTCGAATGCTGCTATCTTTTTTTCGCCAAATTTTCTTGTGGATTATTTTAACCACAGAGCAGCAAGGCTGAAGGTGAAACCAGGTAAGGTTACCGAAGTGCCTTGACAAATACAACACGAACCGCTACAAGAGAAAGTTTACAGTGACTTCCGATGAACAATATTCACGAACATTTCGCCTAATAATTCAGACATAGTCCCATGACCTCAAAGAGTACATGGTGTTTACGACATCCTCGCGTGTGTACGAATGCAGTCGTGAACACAAGTAGTTCTAATGTTCTGCCAGCCGATAATTATACAGGTAGTTGTACAATTCCAACGAATTAGAGGTAGGACAAATTAAACACCTGTATGTCTACTGCAAGGCCAACGTGAACGTGTCGTCCCCAACCCAGCACAACAAACAATCACGACCGCCTTTTGACTTGTTGCTTTTTCCTTTAAAGGTATACTGCAAAAAAATGTGTTTAGCGAGTAAACACCTTTCTAAACACTTTTCTTGCTATCAAACATGCTTACATGCTAAACATGTTAAGCATGAAGATGGACCGTGTTTAGCCATTGGACATTTATGTTTAGAAATTGGACTAGTGCGTTTATAGCTTCTAAACATGTTTACAAACTGATAGCAAGAAAAGTGTTTCCTCGCTAAACACAGTTTTTTTTAGAGTGTAGATACTGTATTACACCATTTGCAGATATCGAAAATCGTACTACCGAATTATTAAAAAATATCTTACTTATTTGAAAGTAAATAATGATTATAAGCATCCAGCAAAATAATTGCGCTAGATATCCTATAATTGTTCGTAAAAAATGGAATAGTATAACCAAAAAAATCACGATCGCTAGACGGCGATCGCAAAAAAACGTGAACGACATAAGTACCACTGCCTGACGCCGGTTCAAAACGAACTTGCTTTCCTCGGCATCCATGATTGTAAAACTTCAAACAGGTTAGTTAAACGATATTTACGATATGAATCCACCCATTCATGATAATTCAATCAATTACCAATGGTGTATCCTACCTTTAATATTGCCATGTACGATATATTGCCATGAATTAAAGGTAAGATACACCATTGGCAATTGCTTAAATTAACATGAATGGGTACATTTGGGGGGGTTGTATTTTATAGTAAATATCGTTTAACTGATCTGTCCGAGGTTTTACAATCACGGATGAAGAGAAAAGCACGAAAAACAGCGTTTGTCTTCAACCGACGTCGAGCAGTTATAGTCTTATGTTATCTTTGTTTTTTCGCGATCGCCGGACGGCGATCGCGAATTTGTCTTTATAAAATTCATTTTTCGGAATAATTACAGGATATTTAGCGCAATCGTTTTGCTGGATGCCCAGAATCATTATTTACTTTCAAATAAGTAAGATATTTCTTAATAATTCGGTAGTAAATATTTTCGATATCTGCAAATAGTGTATCGACCTTTAACAAATTAAACATGTTTTAACCCTTGGCAAATGGAGCGCGCATGCAAGTTTTGCACGTTCACGTTGACTTTTTTATGTGAACGTCTCGGTATGACATGCAAATGACATGCTAATGATTTGGTTTTGCATATAATGTTGAGATGTACGATCTATATGGTTTAATTGCTGACTGTGGTGGATTTTGTTGGTCACGCGTCAAGGTAAATGTACTATTAACAACAACGGTTTTATTGTGTCTGCGACAATAACGATAAATTATTTTTAAAATCTAAAAAGATAAACCGTTTTTATTACTCCTTTTGCCTATTTTTGTTAATTTTATTCTTTCTGTGATATTACTTTAGCATTTTTGTTGTATTATCCCCTGGCTTTTAAAGGTAGGATCATTGGTAATTACTTGAGTTATCAGGAATGGGTGAATTTGGGGTATCGTTTAACTGACCTGTCCCAATTTTACAATCATGGATGCCGAGAAAAAAAGCAAGAAAAACGTAGTTTATTTTCAACCGACAACCGTCCGGCGATCATGATTATTTGTTATAAAATTAAATGTTCCTAAACAATTATAGGGTTTTTGCTGGATGCCTAGAATCATTATTTACTTTAAATGAATCAGATATTTCATAATAATTCGGTCGTAAATATTTTCGATATCTGCAAATTGTGTATCCTACCTTTAAGCCCATAGGGTAAGGTGCGATTGCGTGTATGTTTATATGTATGTAATATTTTTGTGAAGGTTAACTGTTTAGTGCTGTCATATGAAAAGTAAGACTTGAATCCCAACTAAACTTGGTGACAATAATGTTTGGGTGGAGGGGGGGGGGGGGGGGGGGGGGGGGGCTTCGGATGACTTGAGACATTTGAGGTCAAAGGTCATCTAATACTGCCAGCATGCCAGAGGGTGCGCAAGTTTCACTTGGGGTATTTTTAAAGTCGATATACAGTGTTGTTTAGTTTGTTCTTAACATTGTACCAATACAGTTCTTAAATGACCTCAATAATTAGTTAACTCGGATGAAAATGTTTATCGCCTTTTGGGGAAAACATGTAGTTATTATTAAGACACCTAATAAGCAATACATGTAATTGCTTAGTCAATTTTAGAAAACAAAAACAGAAAACTGCTTCTTTTGTTATGGTTCGCCCTTGACAAAATTGGAATATCACTGTATCACTGTGGTACTGTCTACCGTTTAGTGGTCAATGACCCCTACACATCAGGGTCGATGACCGAAGTCATAAAATGAACCGACGATACTTGGTAACCCGTTTGTCTTCCCTTCGTTTAACGGTGGAAGCATGTTTCTATGGTATAAAACAGTGATCACAGTTAGCATAATTACTTTCCAAGATTAATTTGTAGTTTTGGATCTGGATTTCCGAAGAAACCACAACATTTCGGAAGCACAATGACCACCCAATTTTTTTTTAGCAATCGGCATCGCTTTGTCTTTGGTAACCATGCACTTTCCTTCAAAATTCAAACCGGTTTCTGCTGGTACCAACCCCAATCTTGCTGATGCCTGTAACAACTTCCATAATCCCCTCTTAAAATAAACATCCGATTCATAACAGCAATTATTTTGATTTTTCCCCCATCAATTTGACATCAACTGATTATTCCCTAAATTTTGCCCACATTAATGTACACAATAATAATAATAATGTTAGTTCTTATATAGCGCTTTAGACTCCCATAATGTGGGTGTATCAACGCGCTTTACATTATTACCTCGGTCATTGGGCCTAATGAAACATTCCAAATACCATCTCAGCTCCCTGTCAAGTATACATCTCAATGCTGTCATTTTGGCGCAAAGCAGCTAAATTCAACCACAATAACCATCTCTGCCCTCACAGGTACCCATTTTACTTCTGGGTGGAGAGAAGCAACCACTTATTCCGTACACATCAATAAACAAACATTTAAATCTTACCAGAAATCCCATGGTTGCAATCTCTAGTCTAAACCTCTAAACTCTATCCCGCCTTATGTATGTTTACGGCCCGCCCCCTCCGTACACCCGGGTATAGAAGGAAAGCCAGCGAGCATTCACACTACTACTGAAGTGAACCCGGATAATCTCATGGTCGCCATTAACCCTGAGATTAATGGGTTAACCGAACTCGTGAGTATATAGGGTTAGAAATTACCCGGGTTTAAAAGTGGGGTTTCAAGACAGTTTAACCCGGACAATTTGTAACCCCGAGAACGCTTTGTATTCGAGTCCTTGCAAGTCTTTTCACAAGTCCAGTCACAAGTCCTTTCATAAAGCCAGTCGCAAGTAACTGGTTAAACAATGACAAAGGAATGCTTTTGTTAACAGTTCATCTGAACATCCAGTGACTTGACTTGAGACTGAAGGACTTGTGATGGACTTGCAGGGACTTGTGGGGACTTGCAGGGACTCGAATACAAATCTGCATTGTTCTGTAAACCCCGATATTACCCGGGTAACTGTATATCTATACACCAGATCGCCACTCTGTTCCTTTAAGGAATAGCACTCCATTGCTGTTAACCTTCTCGTTTTCTCAACTTAAAGGTATGATACACCATTGGTAAATGCTTGAATTATCATGAATGGGTGGAGTTGTATTTTATAGCATATCGTTTAACTGACTTGTCAGATGTTTGACAATCATGGATGCTGGGAAAAGCCAGAAAAACAGCGTTCGTTTTCAACCGGCGTTGAGCGGTGGCTCTTATGATAGTTTTGTTTAAATACAATTCATTTTTGTTAAAAACAATTACAGGATATCCAGTGCAATCATTTTGCCGAATGCCTACAATCATTATTTACTTTAATAGATATTTCTTACTAATTCGGTAGTAAACATTTTCGATATCTGCAAATGGTGTATCCAACCTTTAAAAGAGGACTTTTTTGTTACGAGCAGGCTCTTTCATCAAGTCATCTTTACCCACATCGCTATTCCATCAATCGACCACACCTATACACATACACATATCCCCTTTACTCTTTCCCTAGTAATAGCCGGAACTCCGTAGCAATCAAACGCATGGATTCACTCCGGAACCGATGAATTTCTTCCCCCATTTATCTCGTTAGTAGTTTGGGGCGATTATACACTGCAAGTCGGAGCCTATGGCTCCCCTATCCCCGTCTATGGTCTGACTCACTGCGTTTAGGGTGGGAGCGCTAATTTCATAACCCTATGATGTTGACAACATCTCGATAGGTTCGCAGGACTACACCCAGTGATGAAATGTTTCCTTCAACTTCAAGGATGCCCGCCCACCCCCCAACACAAACGGGGCCCCCTCCCTGCCCACCGTTTGCCTTTCGTGTTGTTGATTCAGGCGCGGGGAGATAATTTGCATTCTCGCAATTATTGAAGAGAAAAAAATATGGAACTTTCACTAGGAAAGTGCATGATGTGATTTTGCGTTCAAATTGGACGTATTTGTATGTGTATACATTTATTTGTTTACAATCTTGATAGCCGTGAAGAGTTCGTCTATCTACAAGGTACACGTTTTAAGTCCTGCTTTGAGCGTGCATGTAGGCCTACATGTACATGTACATGTACATGTACATGTAGTTGCATTTTCCACACCTGTCGTCGGGGCTGGTCAGATTATGCGTCAACTAGTTTGGTGTCAATGACCCGGCCTGATAGCTAGCTATACTCAGGTCGACTATACAAAAAAAAAACTGTCTTATTTCTCCATGCTACAACAGAGAAGTTGTGCTAAACCGTAAACATATTTCACGGTGTACACAGACTGGCGCTTGCGCGTGCTTGGCGCGCGAGTGACACTCGCTAATGCAAATTCTGCTTTCTAAAATTAGCACACTTCTCTTTCCAACTGCTTGGGTTGATGAGTTTGTTCTTGATTGAAAGAGGGGACTTAGAACAATAATGGACAGTAAGGCCCCTTATTTGAAAAAAAGGTCCTTGATTTCGATTCGTGTACAAAACCTATGGGAGGTCTTCTGAAAAAGTACAAACAAAAGATGGATAATAGGGAGTCCATGATTGGAGGCGCGTACGTCTATGTATGTATGAGTTTGTATCCGAATTCAAACAGTGGACGTAGAACAATAGAGGGTAATAGGGTCCACGATTGACAGAAAGTCCACGGTTAAAATTGTGTACAAAACCTATGGGAGGCCTTCAACAAATGTTAAGGGAACAAACAAAAGAGGAACAATAGGGGGTTCACGATGGAAGGTGTTTACACACATCCATGTGTGTGTGCGTTTGTTTTTGATTGAAATAGGGGACGTATGACAAAGGGAACAATGGGGTCCCCTATTCCGCAAAGGTCCCCGATTCAGACTCGTGTGCAAATCCTATGGCGATCATCCGAAAACGTTAGAGTACAAACAAAAGAGGGAAGACGGTCGGACAATGCCCCGTCCCCTATTGACGGCATTTACCCACTTGTGTGTGTGTGTAAAATGGACGAAAACAAATGATCAGGCTTAGCAGTGCCATGAAATGAAGTTAATTAAGTAACTCTTCTATACAAGCTGTCAACTGCTGATAACGGTGGTCAGCCGAGGTCGGACTCCAACAGTTCCCAGAAAGAAAATAAATAAATACAACGTCACTGGACGCAGATAGTTATCACGACTGACCGGTATCGCGTGGAAGGGGAAATAGCGAGTTGTCAACACTAACCGTGCTTTATTGTGTCGGCCTTCAGTTAAGTCACGAGGTGTGAAACGTGAGTGAGTACTAGTGGCGATCGCAGGAAATGGACGAGGAAAGACACGTCACTCTTATTAATATGCTTCGAACACCTGCCTCGAAAAGGAGCGGGGACGAGATGGAAGAGAGGGGCGGGCAGCGATACTTTTTTTCTGCAGGTAGGTTGGTACATAGTGTACAGTTATTAGCCAATCAGAACAAAGATGGTGTTGACGTCATCGATGATGTTAGAGTTGTCTGGGATCTGACTCGGGTTAGGGGTTAGGGTTAGGGTTAGGGTTAGGGTTAGGGTTGTCCCATGAATAAAATAATAATAATAATAATAACAACTCTAACATCATCGATGACGTCAACACCATCCGTGTTTTGATTAGCTAATGTACCAACCTACCTGCAGAAAAAATTATCGCAGGCGGACATGCACTGCATAATTATGAGACCTCGAGAGTTTGTGATGTCTGCATTTAAATAACGTTGAACGGTTACGTTCCCTGTTGCCAAACGTTCCAGATTGGCGTTCGTGTGCAAAACAAATACATGGTACTACTACTGGTACTGGTACTACTACTACTAGGCCTTTCGAGTACAAACAAAGGATGACATGGGTCGCGGGTTAGAATCCCCGATTGACGGCAATATATTATATAGGGAGGATGAAATAATTGTTGGCTGCTAAAATAAAAATGGACGTGTGTATATAATTCCTTGACCTGCTCTTGGTTTTGTTAGTCAAGCTACAGGTGACATTACAGTTATAGTAAGATTTGTCGGTTGTGCATTTTTTTTCTCGTTTGAAGCAGCAAAAGTTCTCAAAATCTAAAGAATGGTGGCTGGACAACAAACCTGACGATGTTTCAGCTATGTAAATGCTGTAGACTTCGATTTTGAGCCAACTCGGCTACACATGAGTTTTTTTTTTAATGCGTCTTAGAGACGCATTTTTGGACTTCTTTTATTATTATTTTTCAGAATGACAGCATGCCAGATGGAAAATTTTCACCGGGAGTTCCGAGTCATTATAATATCTTTACATCAATTAAGCTTTTGAACATCATTTTGTTGGTTACTTTTTTTGGATATACAGACGATGTGCCCTCTGTTTTAACATCTGTATTCATCTGTATTCAAATGTGCCCGGCAGTATGCGCACGCATCATGTTTTACGTAAATTTGGTTAAGAGATGACATCAGAGGTCACATAATTTAAAGGCGATCTGAACTGCTACGTCACTCTTTAAGCAAATTTTAGGTAAAACACGATGTGTGCGCATACTGTACTGCCAGGCACATTTGAATACAGATGTAAACACGTGGCGTCAGTCGTCTATAGTTTCTAAAGGTATACTGTATATAATTGGCCAGTACACCTGTAGAGATCAATTTGTGAACCCAATCTAATCAATTAACCAGGTACCTTTTATAACATTTCATAACGGGAATTATGTATTGATTGAAAGGTCGTATATGTACGTTGGCATCAAGCCAAGCAAACAAATACACAATGGGGTGGTCCATTTTCACATTGCGCAATGTTGGATCGCACCGTGGTTGTGATTTCGTAACGAGCCAAATAAACCAACAACAAACAAACATCCTAACACTCCCAACAAACTCAAGAGAGTTGGGGTTGGGCGGGGGTGGTGTGTTAAGTGGCCTTTGTAACGAATTTTCAAATCCGTCAATTTTCCCGAGAAGAAAGTCTAAAGTTCTGATTGGGTTAATCGCATCGGCATGCTTTGATATTTGGACAGATAAAAAGTTGATCTTTTGACTGTGAAGGTGTGGACTATAAAGCGGTTATATATTGATAAACAAAAAACGATTGCCAATTAGTCTTGAGATTCAAGTTTTGAGTTTGAGATTCAAGGGGAGATTAAAATATTGAGGGGATTCAGAGATGATAGGTTAACGTCTTCATTTGGGATATCAGCATAACGAACGACCTGCATGTATTAAAGAATATGTAAAAACACACTACTTGTAATTGTATGGAGAAATTGTCCAAAAAGTTTTTAAAAAACAAGTTCCCAAAACGAACAAAAGCTTGAAGACAGTTTTCTTGTACAAAAAGAAAAAGGTTTTAACAAAAGAGCTAAAAATAGGCGTAAAATGTGGGCATTTCATCGCCAGGGGGGACATTTAGAATCGGGGTATCTAGGGAGAAACCAGGTTTGAATCGTGCTCTGATAAATAACCCGTTGCATGCCATAAATCACGGTTTCCCACTTTCCCACGCGACAGGTGTCTTCAAGAACCTTGTGTTTTGGGGGTCTTCTCTTCCTACGTAGCCGGCCCCCTGAAGACGTCTGGGTCTGTTTTGTCTGGACTAAATTGACCCTTTGCGTCAGACAAGTGTATACGATCGCAGGTGAGTTTTCAATAATAATGGGTGTGTCGTGACTCGATGATATCCTGCAGAGGTCTCATGGCAGTCACTTATTATAGCATTATTGCCACAGGTGTCTATTGACCGGTGCATCGTTTTGGCCAGTCAGGGATAAGGCGGAATATGAACTTGAAGCAAGCCAATATATAATCGGTCCGGTCTAGACACTCAAATGACCGCCAAAATTTCCAGACTTAATCTCCTGTTTATTGAAAGAATATACTGTGGGGAATTTTTTATCCTCTCTTTTTTTTCTTTTTTTTCTTTTTTTTTTTTAAATAGTGGATGGGGATGGTAACTCATGCTTAATTTCATAGGGCTCCCTTAGCAAAACAAATTTGCTCAGCAAGATTAACGCGTTAAGCACAAATCGGCCGAGTACCAGTCAAAAAAGGGTGGAACATAAATACTGCATGACATTTTGGCTGGTGACCAGTTTAGGCTTAGCACTGGTCTGTGGAATAATGACCTCTGGCATTGAAAATGCAAACAGCGTCATTATCCCGATGTCTCACGAGAGATAAAGTTTCCGTCTTGAAGATGTTTTTCTCTATCTTGTCTCGTAAACTTTGGCCACGGGCTCATGATGAGCATGCAGAACTTCCACCCGATGACTTTTAGTAATGATATTATAAATCTTTTACGTCGACCTATACCGGTACTCGTTTCCTTGCAAATGCCATCAGTTCATCTTTACATTGGACACAAAAGTGGCGTTGTTCGATACATTGCATACATTGTTACTCGCCGCCTTGTCTGTACATGTACATGTACGTTACGTTGATGACGTGCACGACTTAAGCCGAAAATACATGTGTCCGTTTTTAATCGTATTGCCCGTTATGCGTTTATCAGTTGCGTATCCGTGATGCGTACTCTGAAATTCCATGCGTACGTATTTCTCTGCACAGTCTTGACGGACGTACTAAACGCTCAAAAAGAGAGAATACAGTAGTTTTGTGCAAATAGATATTGTTTTGTGTCTATTGGATGTTGATTAGCGTTGACTAAGTCGACAGGGTGGGAGATGACAACCTTCACGCGGTCCACCCTGTTTCCACCAATGTCATTAAACCGATGTATGTAGCAACAAGTTAAGCTGCTCATCATACGAAAGAAGACGACAAAGTCCACCTTTTACATTTTATACAGTCCACATACTTGAACTTTCTTCACCCTAAAAACATTAGTTGAAAATAACCAATTGATTGATTATGTGTCCAACCAATATATTGGTCAATTTTAACAAAAATATTGGTTATTTGACAAATATTGTGTTAAAATGACCAATATCATTGGTTATTTCGACCACTATTTTGGTTAATATTGACCAATATAATTGGTTGGACACATAATATTTACCAACCAGTTAGTTATTTCAACCAGTCTGTTTTAGAGTGTTGTCGCATCGTATACGTAAGTCATCTTGACGTATAAATGGCGTTGAAGTTTGATATTAATTTGGTATTAACAGCCAAAGGGGACCAAAATGAGGTAAAATGATTCGACTTATGAAGTTACTTAAATTTATAGTATCATTTATCAGTTGTGAATTTGTATCTTTCTCAAACTCCAAGGAATGGTGTTTGGGATTAGCCTGACGATGTTTTAGCTCTATGAATGCTCTGTGAATTCCGAGGAAATAATATTCTAAGATTTCGATTTTAAACCAACAACTAATGGAAACTTCCAAAAATGCGCATCTGAGACGCATCTTTGGACTTCTTTGATTATTTACTTCAAAATGACAGAAGGAATTATTTCACAGTGAGTTTGGAGTTATTAATATGTCAACAAGGTGTCATTTTGAAAGCATCTTGCTTATGCTTATAACTCAAACAAAATAAGTATAGCCAGACAGCACATATAGTTTGGCCAAATTCACCCTTAACTTGAAGATTAGGTTTTTCTGTGCCGCGCTGTAACTAATACAGCATGGTACGATATTTAAGCTTGTTGTTTAAAGGGATCGTATACGTTTGGTAATTACTCCAAAAATTAATGGCAATACAAACTTACTTGGTAAGAAGTACAGCAGCTTTGGATAGTATGATGCATTTTTAGAAACTTTTCACTTCGAAGTACTGCGGTTATGGAAAAAGATATCACTTTTTATTCCAACAAATTTGAATCAGAGAAGCGTTACTGCAGTGACGTTTCTCAGACTGTGTATTCCAATGCAGATTATTCTTCCTGCGTGGACATAACCGCTCCCGATTTTTGGCAATATCTCTAAATCGCTGCCACCTTTTGAAATGAAATGTTTACAGGTTAGTTTTATAGTATTTATCTATAACTATGATTGAAACAAACAGTGGGTTCCAATTACCAAACGTATACGATCCCTTTAAGGTTTTGGATTAATAATTCGGTAGGTTACTTTTAAGATAAATGCAACTCTCCAAATTCCAGCGAGTGAAACTGGTGACTAGACGATTTAGAGTGAAAAAAACACTCTGATTATAAATTGAAATACACTGAAAACAGCATAATTTCAGTCAGTGAATTCGATTGGATTTCGATCTTTTTTGAGTGAATTAATTTTTACTCTAAAACGTCTTGTCCCTATATAGTTTCAGACTGTGGGAATGAAGTTTTACTGGAATGGAGAGAATGTTCACTTTTTTGGAAATAAGACTCGGAGAAACGGACCTAATACCTTTATTTTATCTAGTCAGTTTATCAGCTTTCGCGTCTCAATTACCAATCGATTCCCAATACATTCCGTAAGTTATTCCTCCAATTCAGTTCAGCATAATGAAGTGTTCCGCTTGCCAATTAGGTATAGCCCAAATTGTCAACGATTGTCGGGTGGAAACACCTTGTTTATCTTCCTAGAGCCTAGGCCTATATACGAGAAACTAACTAGTAACATTGGGTGCAGGTGATGTGCAAAAGGTGAACGTCCCAGTGCCCTGGGGGATTTTTGTTCCCTCCACGCCCTTCCCTAACCAATTCGCACCCCATAATTACCAACAGGGCCAACCGAGCAGACAGCGGATGTTCCTTGTTCAATATGCCATCTGCAATTACTCGTGATGGTGATTAGAGGGGCAGGGGCCCACGGGGGTCAAAATTTAGGGGGTCAGCTAACGGGGGTATGAACGGTACCCACCCAAAAAACTTCCATGAAGACAACCGATATCTATTCTATTTTTGAGTTTCATTCCATACAAAAAAATTGCCAACCATGAATTGCTTATACATTTATTAATAAGATTGGCTACTATATAGCCACTAACTGTAGGTATATGGGACGCATATCTATACCCTTAAAGGTATGATACACCATTGGAAATGTTTTACTACCAAATTATTTAGAAATATCTTACTTATTTGAAAGTAAACAACGATTGTAGTCATCCAGCAAAATGTGATAGCGCTAGATATCTTGTGATTGTTCTGACAATTGAATTGTATAGGCCCTAAACCAAAATTCATGATCGGCGGACGGCGATCGCGAATAACAACAAGAACAACACAAAAACCACAGCCCGACGCCGGTTGAAAACGAACGCCGTTTTGCTTGCTTTTCTCAGCATTCATGACTGTATAACTTCAGACAAGTCAATTAAACGATATTTACAATAAAAATACAACCTCCAAATCCACCCATTCGCGATTATTCAAGCAATTACCAATGGTATCTATACATTTAAAGGTAAATATCGTTTAACTGACAAGTTTTATAATCATAGATAACAAGAAAAAGCCAGAAAAACGGCGTTCGTTTTTTAACCGGCGTCCCGGCGATCGCGGTTCTGTTTAAAGTTTATTTTTCGGAACAATTACAGGATATTTTAGTGCAATCATTTTGCTAGATACCTACAACCATGCTACAACCAATACCTACAATTTACGTTCAAATAAGTAAGATATTCTTAATAATTCGGTAGTAACATTTGTTCGATATCTGCTACGAAATTATGCTACGAAAATTTAAACAAACATCTCACCGTGTACAATTTAAAAGGGTTTCATTGCATGCACTCTGTCAAGTTTAGGGAAGTAACGCCCTTTAGTTTTAGGAGGTTAACAGAAGAAACCTGCTGTATGTCACAAAACATCTAGGTTTGAACGAGGGATGTCTCAGACAAGAACAAAGCACCATCGATCACAATAAAATTATTTTGGGAAAGAGCTGATATTCAATCTTTCCTGACACAAGGGACAAGTGCATAAATCATCAACACGATAGCCGACTCGAAAAAAAAAAAACTTTTGTTTTTCTTCCTGTTCAACTGTTTTCGTTTTATTAAAAACCTTCTGTTGCTACTGTAGCCTAATTGCAAGTCTGTATCGTGTCAAAGGTTGCGATTCCGTAAATAGCAGGTGATCGTTCTACATTTTTAAGAGGGAAAAATGACAATTTGTTCAATATATTTATACATTCAAATAATGTTTTGTATTTTACATTCACTCTTTGGGGCTTTTTGTTAAAAGGTTTAAAGTTGGAAATCTAATTGAAGTAAAGCGCTTATGATGCATGCTATGGTCGAAATTCCTTAGCTAATTCTAAAGGTAGGATACACCATTGGTAATTGCTTGAATTATCATGAATGGGTGCATTTAAAGGTAGGATACACCATTGGTAATTGCTTGAATTATCAGGAATGGATGGATGTAAAGGTAAGGATACACCATTGGTAATTGCTTGAATTATCATGAATAGGTGCATGTAAAGGTAGGATACGCGTTTGGTAATTGCTTGAATTATCAGGAATGGATGGATGTAAAGGTAGGACAGACCATTGGTAATTGCTTGAATTATCAGGAATGGATGGATGTAAAGGTAAGGATACACCATTGGTAATTGCTTGAATTACCATGAATGCTGAATTTGGGGGGGGGGGGTATTATATAGTAAATATCGAACTGACCCGTTCGAAGTTTTACAATCATGGGTGCCGAGAAAAGCAGAAAAACGGCGTTCGTTTTCAACCGGTGTCGGGCAGTGGTTCTTATGTTGTTCTTGTTTTTTGCGCGATCGCCGTCCGGCGACCGTGAACTTTATTACAGAATATCTAGCGCAATCATTTTGCTGGAAGCCTACAACCATTATTTACTTTCAAATAGACGAAGATATTTCTTAATAATTCGGGTAGTAATTTGTTTCTCGAATATCTGCAAAATAATTATACCCACCTTTGACGAGAGTGTCGTTCAAAATATTATGCGTGAGCACAACAAATTTTAAAGACTTTTCGAGATACAAATTTTATTGTATGCGTGCAAAAGTATAGTTAGTTATGGTATACCAGCAAATTTACAGAGATCGTCGTGTTTTACAGTAACTAGTTTTTCTTTAAAAAAACGTTATCGGATATAGCGAAGTGTTTTCAGGTGTCTCTTAATCTTATGTCTCAACACAAATATTGCACAGAATGCAGCAGAGTCGATTTACCACTTCTCCCCCCGTAAGAGCCTTGTATGCATTGGTCTTCCGTGTTTATATCTCATGATAAATGTTATATATTGTATTGTATTGCATTGTATTGCATTGTATTGTATTGTATTGTATGAGACTATTTTTCGAATCTTGTTGGGCACATGCGCAGGTTGGAATACCGACCTGGCTTATTGTATATTCTCCCATATGGAGAGCAAAGGTATAAGACGAAGTAGAACCCCCCCCTCCTTTGTGGCAGTTTCACAGGGATTCTTGTTATCTTTTTAGGTGGGGGGGGGGGGGGGGGGGGGTGGGGTAAGTAACAATAGTCCAAGAGTGTATATGTATGGGGTACTGAAGAGGGGGGTGGGGGGGGGGGTCTCATGTCG